>OY744515.1:243411551-244144051 GCA_963556195.1 Sepiola atlantica | reverse complement strand
GGGTTTTTTTAGTTTTTCTTTTCAACCTTGTTTGCCAGCCATTCAAAAACCATGGTTCATGTGATTGAACACACCAAACATCGAATTGATTCTCTACTTTATTGATTTTGCTGTGGCCAAAGTTTTTGTCTGGAAGAAAATGTATTGATAGAAGATTTTTTTTAAATCCCATATAGGAGTGATTGATATAGGGACCGTCAATTTTTCAGCCCTTTTTTTTTTTAGTTAAAACGACTTATACAAAGCAATTAAAATCAATTATTTAAGGTTAATTTTAGTTTTATTTCAAAGATATTAACAAAATTATCATCAGTAAAATAAGTAAACTAATGTTACATCTTGAATTAATTGTTTTAAAAACATTTTTAATGAAATTTATGAAATCTTCAATAATATTTTTATTGAAATTAGTAAACAGAAAAATTAACAAATGCATATATGTACAAATATTCACATATGCTGACAAATAAGTACTTGAAAAGACATTTTTACACCAAACACCGACAAGGTCATCACTCAACAAGTTGTAACCAGTCGTTTAAATTTGAGTTTAATTTTTTAAATATGGAAGTCTATAAGTGTAAAAATAGTTGTTTTTATAGTGTACATAATCTTATCAGTGATAATATATTTGTTTATTTTATCTAATCATTTAAAAGAAGAATAAGTCTTTTAATATTGTTTTTGAATGTAAAATTAATACAATAAAAAACATTACCAATTAAAATAAGAAATGTTATGCTACTACTCTTGTTTTTCAAGGATTAAAAAAAGTCCAACCTTCATTACTATTGAAAAACATAAGAAAACGTTATGTTGCTTCTCCTGCGTCTTCAAGGATTTAAAAAAAAATTTGAACTTTACATTCTAGTGATGGTGTCACAATAAAAACACCGGTTTCTGGTCAGCCACTTAACCAGTTTAGGGGTAGACTTTTTTGTTAGCCAGCCTTATAAGTCTGTAGCAGCAGTACTACAGACAACAGCAGCAGCAACGAAAGGTTGCGGTTAACGATTTTGAATCCATGCTTAATTTCTAAGTTTGGCACTGATTGGTGCAAGCAATTTAACTTCCTTTCTGGCTTGTCCAATCAGGGGCGATCTATCAGGCGAGTGAAGCACATGACAGGAGATTATAAAAGGTATTGCCCAGTGTTTACTTCCTCTTTCTTGGCCAGGAGACGGCACTGTCAACAACTCATCCATGTTGCTCAGACCAACCCCCAAATTTCTCTCTTGGGATGAAACTAAAACCTCCTGAGCCGTTTGGGCCCGACTTTGACAAGAAGACCCAAGAATCCAACATGGCGACAGCCGCACTCACATGAACTTAATGTAAAACACACACACACACACACCTACATACACACATGGACAGGCTTGACTTCAACGTACATAGGGACTTTCTCATATATGAACTCTTATCTATTCCCTACTCAAGGACACTTATTTCACACACCACATTGACTCTCTAAATTTTTGTCTTCGTCCATATTTATAGACTTATTCATTTACTCACATCCTTTTCTTTCATTCCCTTTCATTTACGAAGATGACTCAATGAAGTTTTTTTGAATATTGGAAATAGACTTTGTCGTTTTATTTCTAAAGCCCCTTCCTTCCCTATTGGGATCTTTAAAGGCTTACTTTTTGACTAGCCTATTTGGAGTCCAGGGGATTGAACGCTTGTGGTGGAACCCCACCACAAGCGTTCAATTCCCTGGACTCCAGTTTGTCTTGGTTTGTCTTGAAGTGATTTTACCTTTCTCCTTCTTTTTTATTATTATGATTAGCTCCTTACATCAAGTGGCTTCATGCCTTGTCTGGAGCGACTTCTATGAAAAATATTTCAATTATATTACTTTAAGTAAATGGCCCATTATTTTTACTGTTTAAAAAATGTCTCATTATAGGGAAATTTTTTTTTTTTTTTCTTTACATTTTTAGTTCCTTCGTTTTGCATATATTACTATTTTTATGATTCTCGCATTTTCTTATCAACTTTACTTTTTTATTCTTTCTTTAATGGTTTTATTATAATTAAAATTATTTTTTCTAGGATTGTGATTTTTTTCTTATTTTGTATTGTGCTTCCATAGATTTAAATAACTAAAAATTATAGAAAAAAAAAGAGCTTCCATTTTTTTTAAAATAAAATATATCTTTTTCGATTACTAAAATTATTCTTTGTAGCAATGGTGTCGTGAATAACGATGTGGATTGACGACCTGGGTGTGCCAGATTTGAATCTAGGCGGTTTCATAGTACAACTTTCACTTAACGATTTTGATAACCTTCATGTCGTCTTGTCGTCGCCCCCCTTCCCGTTTTATGACCTGGAACTCCTAAAAAAATCAGATGTTTGATCTTTCAACAACTTGACTCGTGTGGCAAAAACCAACATAATTCTGAATCGTAATTCTACTGACTAATCAGATCTCATCACGGCATCGTATCAGCAGCAGCTGACCCAGCAGTATATAAAGGTTGCATTTTCTTGACTTAGCATACACTTTGGGGTTTGCTCAACCGTTGCGGTCAGGCAATCCAGCAGCAGCTTTTTTCTCCAGAATCCCTCCTAAACGAAATGGCAATTTCAACATGGGAACAAGAGTCAGCAGCAGCGGCCACAGCTCTAACCCTTCCTTCTACGGCTCTCTCTCTCGAGCCACATCAACGATGACTGTCATCATCATCACAGCAACTACAGCAGCTCTTTTCCAACAAACTAACAGCAGCTTCATCATCATCATCATCATCATCATCATAATCACAACAGTTCAATTATCAGCCATCAACCAATCCATACCTCAGCATCATCATTTACAGTTTGTCTCCTGCCAATCAAAGATCCACAGCTTTGAACAAGACAACAGCAGCAGCTATATCTAAAAGCAACAGCTCCCAGTGAAAGACTCGAGGACACTTTGGCCAGTATAATCATCATCATCACCATCATCCTATGGAAACCATCCATCCTTTCCTGTTGATTTAGTGAATCATGAACTGCTTTCCTAAAAGAAGTATATATATTTTTTTATATATTGCTGTACAGATGAGTTCGTTTTTCTTCCAATTTTATTGTTGTCACATTTATCACGTCTTTCATTATTAATTTTTTTCTAGTTCGCAGAGGTAATGGTACTCTAGACAATTGGGCCAGTGCTCAACCATGCCCCGTCACTATCTACAGTCCCTCCTGCGAGCACCTGATTCTAGAAAGAATTTGGAAAACCAATGATGACAACAGATCAAGCCAGTCAAAAAAATCATTGTACCATGCTGATTCACATAAATTTATTTTACTAGTATAGGCGATAAAGGGAGAGAGAGGTCGAAAACCATTGTATTGGGGTCTAACTAGACTGAAAAGTGGATAATCTTTGTCTTTATGGAAGAGTTCTACAAAAGGGAGATAATTGTTAATGCTACAAAGTCCAAATATGGCTCTTCCTTGGAAATTATCAAAGCTTTTTTTATTATTTAATGTCCTTTACTATAATCATTATTTCTATCACAATTACTTTTTCTTTTTTGTTGTTTCTGCACTTGATCTTTGCATGGCATTTAATACGATGGTTCACCTTCTCTTTGTTTCAACCACTGCCATCATCTTTCAAGCAACTTACTCGTGGTCGGATGAACAACCAGTGGCAAATCACACAGTTCACCAGTAGCTGCTGCTGCTGCTACTACTGGACACACTAACATATTTTTAGTTCATTGAATTCTTGGTGATTCTCCAATAGCTGACCATCAAGAGTGCGGCAATCTGCCAACATTAACCACTCATGAACCAACTGTCCGGTTTACCTGTGGCAGTTCCTCAAGACTATTAGTAGCTTACTAGTTGTACAGTCAGCTGTAATCTATTTGTCTTTTTATTGGACCAAAATAAATAAACAAAAACGTTTAGATAAAAAGGAAAACCAGAATGTTTTTAGGCACAATAAATTACCAGATTAGTCTGGACGTCTGACCAGTGATTGAAGAGAAATTATGATCACACAAATATATTTCTTCAAGAAAATTTATTTTTTGTCTTAATAATAAAAAAGAAATAACA
Organism: Sepiola atlantica; assembly: GCA_963556195.1. Lineage (NCBI taxonomy): Eukaryota > Metazoa > Mollusca > Cephalopoda > Sepiida > Sepiolidae > Sepiola > Sepiola atlantica. The sequence continues at coordinate 244,139,986 of OY744515.1, read as the reverse complement.
TTCTTATCTATATATTTGTAAGAGAGTACTGCAACTACATTTTTTAGATGTATCAAGGGAGATAATTAATGATGCTCTCATCATCAATCGAATATACGGCATAATCGTGGTGACACACCAGTTCTTGTTAGATCACGGAAGTTAAGCGACGTTCAGCCTGGTCAGTACCAGATGGGTGACCATTTGGGAATGCCAGGCATTATAAGTGAGCGAACAGTGACACCACCCTGCAAATAAAAACAACAACCAAAAAAAATGACGAAAACCAACGTCGTCATCTCTCCTGACTGGGATATATATGCAACTGGGGCCCGTTTGTGAATTTAATATCCCCTAATAGAAGCCGAGTCAACCCGACCAGAGTGAATACTACATCAAGTCCATTATACCAGGTACCACCAATATTCAGGTTTTTTCACTTTATATTAGTTCAGGCAACTACTAAGACCGGCAGATTTAAGTCATTTCCTTGAACATGAAGTGCTACACACCTCAATGAAAATGTTTTCTCATGTTCTAATTGTCAACATGTATTGTAATTTTGCTTTTCCTTTTTATCTGTGGAATTAGTGGACCTGTCTATAAATATATAACACAATTTTGTTAGTTGTCTGGGAAGTGGCGGGTATGAAGTATATACCATCCTGAACTGACGACCTGAGTGCCAAGTTTGAATTCTGTCAATTCAATTAATTTGGCAAAAAATAAAACAAGCATGTTTCAGTTACCATGTAGGGAATGGGTTGTAGAAATTTACACAGAAAGGGACACAGTAGCCCAGCACCTGTCCAAATTCACCTTGAATTGATGGATTGTTGGCGCATTTATTACCTCTCTGGGAAGTCTATTCCAAGGTCCAGCGATCATTATTGAGAAAGCATCCCTCCTCTGGTTTAATCGAAATTGGCGGTGTTCGTGTAGACCTCTTTCTGGTGCAGGAGTGAATAATAGGTCCTGAGGTATGTCAGTTCCATAACACCACTTTTCTCTGTAGATGTTGGCAACCTTCACATGTCCCTTTCTGATTCTAGAAACTAATACCAACAACAGAATCGAGCTGGTCAAAAAAGCCGTACTACGCTGAGTCATACAAATTTACGTTTGTTGTCTTGCTTCTAGTTCTGTAAGAGCAGTAGCAATTAGCTCTGCTCTTTGTGTAATTACACCTTTCTTTCTATAGTAAATCACATCTTCCCTTTAGTGTTTTTTTATTCATATTTATGTGCTAAACATCATGATTGTTTCCCCTTCATTAAATGTTGCAAATCTGAAAAATAAAAGAAATCCGCCTGAATACTTTTTTATTGAACCTCATGACTCAAACTGGCAACAATTATGAAATTTAATGTTTTTTTATTACCAGAGGATCTGAAGCCATCAACAGCAATCCTTCATTGAATATGATTCTAAGGTCTATTCTTTGCCCATATCTAAATGTTTTCCCATCTCTTTAATTTCTTTTCCATGTCATGCCTTTAAGTATTTCTTCTTCAACTTCTTTTCCCCTTTGTTTGCTGGATGATGTGAGATGCTGATTCTTTGAGAATATGCCTAACCTAATCTTGTTTTCTTCTCAAGATTTGCTTCATAATAGACTCTAGTCCCACTCTTTGCCACAATTCTTCATTGGTAATTCTGTCCCATCCCCTTATGTTAAAAATACCACTGAGAAAAATCTTGATAAATTTGTAGTTTTCACTTTCGAACTTCGTTCAGCTTCCATGTCTCAGAGGCGTAGAGTAGGACTGATCTGATGTTGAAGTTTCAGATTTGCATTTTTATAGCTTTACCAGTTTCCCTGAAGCTTCAGACACTCATCAACATTACAAATAATGTTTATCTCCTCCCAGTTCATACTACAATATCTCAATGGAGTAATTGACTCCCAATTTTTAATTTTAGTTAGAACTAGTAAAAATGGTTGTGATTTTTTCTTTCATTAAAATAGATGGGGGGATCACCGCTTATAAAGGCCTAAAGGCTAAGGGTTAAAGAGATTGTCAGTTGGTGGTGAACAACACCTATGAGAGGGTTCAAAATGATCAGAAGTTGATTATTTAAGTTGGTTGCTCGATAAGAATTTGTTAACATTGGACTTAAAAACGACCATGTCGTACTTAGCTGGGAAGCAGCCCTGCAGTATTGTATTCCATAAAGCGGACGTTATTCAAAAGAAACTTTGTTTATGATAGTCCCGTTTAGTTATAGGTACATAGAGGGAGAAAGGGTCATTGTTTGCAGTGGTTGATGCTAGACGAGTCTTTGCTGTGAATGTTTTACAGGAGAGAACCAGAGATTGAAGCTCGGTCGAGCGCCTACCATGAAAATAATGATAGAGCAGAGAGAGACTAACAACGTCTCTTCTGTGAGAAAGACGCTACAGGGAAGAGAAAAGATCACCCCCACCAGATTTTAAAAGCGATTCTATACTCTTTCAAAGCAGGAGAGAGTGCTTTGGGCGGCACCTCCCCAGATGTGGCAATAATACTCCATCTTAGGATGCATCTGGCTCTTATACAGGTAGATATTATTACCAGACAACAACTGTTAATTCATTTTCTTTCTCATTCATTTCTGTTCATTCAATAAATAAATGAATTCAATAAGTTTTAATGAGGTTATCTCTGTCCAGAATTACATTTCAGGCTGAGTGGCCTGACAAGTTTTTCCTGATTAGATTTTCCAGGCATTAATAAAAGTTGTTATTGACCCATAAGATATTTGCATTGATCCACAATGTATCGATTATAGGCCAACAGATCAATAAGACACAGTTATTAGCCGTATTTTGAAGAGAAATCTATCACAGTAAGAGGTGAAGAAATTATTTTTATTTTATTTTATTTTTTCTTATTTTTAAGATTATTAAAAAAAAAATAGTCAATCAGTGTTGTCTATAAACGGATGTGAAAACATTTGCATATCAGAATTCATGTTCAGCTGAGTAACTTAGGTAATATTCAATTAATTATATTTCAGAATTAGTATTTTTACTTTTTGCATAGTTAGGTTTCTGGACCAGAAGTATCCGAATTCCATAAAAAAAATCACTGAACTAAACAATCACAGCAATAAGGGTTATAGACGCACACTTTATAACATGTATTGAATTTTTTTGTTTCTTTGTGTGATGATGAATGAAAGTGAAATCTGACCAGTGAGGGTTGAGGATATGTGTTGCATGGAGAGAAATGATATGAGAATGATACGATGGATGTGTAATGTGAATCTCATAGACAGACTTTTATCTGATGAGCTCAAAGAAAGATTAAATCTGGACAGTACAAAGAGATGTGTGCAGAACAAGAGACTTTGTTAGTTTGGTCACATTAAAAGATTGGATGAGAGTGCTTGGGTTAGTAGATGTAAAACAGTTAAGGTAGCAGGGTTAGTTGGCAGAGAAAGGACAAGAAAAACATGAGATCTGAGAAAAAGAGGGATAAATAAAGACCTGACCAGAGATAGGTTAGTGTAGCAGTTACCTCCTCCTTTCAAAACATAACTACACCGGTCTGCCGGTAGGTGTCGCTTTTTCACCGACAGGTGGCACTGTAAAGCGACACCAGAGTTATCTGCCCTTCTGACTATAAAAACCGTTGCAAACGGAAAATCCATCTCTCCTTCACCGACCAGCCTCGGCAGAACAACGCTGGCACCAGCGCTCCGTTTCACTCGCTTTTTGGCCTCGATAGAACGACGCTGACACTCGCGTTCCGTTTCACTTTTCTCTTCTGGTCGATTGGCCTCGGCAGAACGACGCTAATACACTAGCGCTTCGTCTCATGCTTTTCTCTTGAACTGGTCTCAGCATAACAACTACCAACACACGTGTTCAAACAACGGTAAGAGTTCTCAACTCATTTTCTTTGTGTACGGCTTTCAAAGACTTTTCCTACGCCGGATTCATTTCTTCTTATACCTTTTCAAGAACTGTTTTTCCATCGACACACATGCATACATCACACACTTCACCATTCCACGTACACACACGTTCAATAAACGTTATTTGAACTACTTCATTTTGTTTATTAATTATTACTCTGTCTTTGCATGCAACATTGCTTGATTTACTGAACACGCTTATAATCGGGGGAACACGACCCTCGATCCTAACATTAGTTTGGAAGTCGATTTCTAAAAGTTGTCCAACACATGTCAGAATATTAAACAGACATTAAATCGAATATGATGATGAAGATGTTGAAATATGTTATAGAATTTCTAGTCCCTTCATCAGCCAAAGATTGAACATTTTCAATTAAAACGCAATAAGCAAGATACAAACTTACACTCGACAACTCTTCACACCAATTCAGAGAAAAGGGGGGGGGGGCGAATGATATATATATTATTATTATTGTTATACTATGACTACTAAAGCTGAGTTAATCAACGTTTGTTATCTAAGGCTGTTTTCCTATATATTTTAATCACACGAAATACATGCAAAAATATTCCTCAGTTTTCGGATTGAGTTATGTTTGAAAATAATTCCATTTTAATTCTTCTAATTAGCCGTAATTCGCAATTAACTTACTAACTTATGACCCATATCTTACTAATTTCTATCTATCACTTTCACCCACTCTCAATATCTTTTGACCCACCCCACTCTTATTCTATGCGACTTTATCATTTTAACTTGTAATAATTCAATGTTACTTACCGGAAAATAAACATACTTGTAATAATCACTGATTACTAAACTGAACTAAACATCTTTGTAATAATCTAATATTAATCACTTGAACCAATAATAATCTCAGATTAAGCCTCTGAACAAAACATCCTCGTAATAATCCCAGATTAATCATCTGAGCCAAATATCCTTGTAATAATCCCAGATTAATCATCTGAACCAAATATCCTTGTAATAATCCCAGATTAATCATCTGAACAAAACATCCTCGTAATAATCCCAGATTAATCATCTGAACCAAATATCCTTGTAATAATCCCAGATTAATCATCTGAACCAAATATCCTTGTAATAATCCCAGATTAATCATCTGAACCAAATATCCTTGTAATAATCCCAGATTAATCATCTGAGCCAAATATCCTTGTAATAATCCCAGATTAATCATCTGAACCAAATATCCTTGTAATAATCCCAGATTAATCATCTGAACAAAACATCCTCGTAATAATCCCAGATTAATCATCTGAACCAAATATCCTTGTAATAATCCCAGATTAATCATCTGAACCAAATATCCTTGTAATAATCCCAGATTAATCATCTGAACCAAATATCCTTGTAATAATCCCAGATTAATCATCTGAGCCAAATATCCTTGTAATAATCCCAGATTAATCATCTGAACCAAATATCCTTGTAATAATCCCAGATTAATCATCTGAACAAAACATCCTCGTAATAATCCCAGAGTAATCATCTGAACCAAATATCCTTGTAATAATCCCAGATTAATCATCTGAACCAAATATCCTTGTAATAATCCCAGATTAATCATCTGAACCAAATATCCTTGTAATAATCCCAGATTAATCATCTGAGCCAAATATCCTTGTAATAATCCCAGATTAATCATCTGAACCAAATATCCTTGTAATAATCCCAGATTAATCATCTGAACAAAACATCCTCGTAATAATCCCAGATTAATCATCTGAACCAAATATCCTTGTAATAATCCCAGATTAATCATCTGAACCAAATATCCTTGTAATAATCCCAGATTAATCATCTGAACCAAATATCCTTGTAATAATCCCAGATTAATCATCTGAGCCAAATATCCTTGTAATAATCCCAGATTAATCATCTGAATCAAATATCCTTGTAATAATCCCAGATTAATCATTTGATTTAAATATCCTTGTAATAATCCCAGATTAATCATCTGATTTAAATATCCTTCTAATACTTCGAGATTAGTCATTTGAACTAAATATCCTTGTAATAATCTCAGATTAATCATTTGATCCAAATGCCCTTTGTAATAATCCAAGATTAATCGTCCGAATAAAATATCTTTGTAATAATCAAAGATTAATCATCTGATCCAAATACCCTTGTAATAATCAAAGATTAATCAGCTTAATCTAACACTCTTATAAAAATCTAAGCTGATGATTAATCACACACATTCAAAGTCAACATTGATCAGCTGACCTTCGATCTGCATCACAATCCGGAAAAATGTATATTTTGATACTGGCGTCTTTTTATACTTATTTACATAAATTCTGATCTATGTCAGACTTTAAAGTGAATAAACATGCCTAATCAATAAATCCTTTAATTGCATTACACCCACAACTTAAACATTTAAAAGGAAAATGAATTCAACAACCAGACTATCTGAGCTCAACTTTTAAAAATAAAAATTAAAAGTAACTATGTTAGACTCATGTGTGTTAGATGTATAAAAAGATCATATTTAGAAAGATGTTTATGTATTACTAGACGTACCCATGACCCGTTGGGTCACAACTACTACCACTATTTATTCTACTTTGATTTCATTAAAATTGTGTCATATCTGTTCAGAAAATCTTCCTGTATAACTAAAAATAATAAGCCTCTTTAATTCTGTATTATCTTTATGGATAATATACAATTATATATACTATTATTATTATTCATAGTATTTTGCAATCTAATTTAGATACATGTTTGTGCTGTGTACAGACACACGTATCTAATTAGATGGCTGACAAAAAAGAGTCACTCTTTCTCTAAATGCTTACAGAGACATTAAGACATATTAGAGAGTGGTTGAATCAGCATAGAGTGAGAAGGGAGATAAAAATACATGGACAGCTAGTAGAGAGATGGGTGACCTGTTCAGTTAATTACAAATTACGGCTAATTAGGGCAGATTTATGTTTCAAATATAACTCAATTCTATTTCGAAGGTATAATTTAGCATGTAGTTTGTGTTATTAATGTACATAGAAAAAAAGTTCTAAGGAAACAAATGTTTTTTTTTAAAACTTAGCTTTAGTATAAAAATAGATTTATATTGTTGACACACTATAATAAATTACTAGGTTGTTTCACGTGATACCACGAAAGAAAATACCATTGGCCACCACCAACCACAAAATATAATCACTGAAGAGAACCTGAAAACAGGGGGTTAACCTGACTTTAAGGGTGGTGTTGTTTTTCATACCAAGTCGAGGATACGTCTTCGACAATCAGTCTGTCTGGACCATTTTAGGCAGCCTTTTTCCTGTCGAGCTGAGGTATAGTTCTTTGCAGTTCTAGAAAGTCCACCTTCCCAGGCTTTACCTTCTCTCGTTGAGAAAATATTAGTTTATTGCTAATCGCCCGAGCCACCACTACCGAGGAATACCGATGGGGCTGTTCAGGCATTTTTTGTAGGCCAGACTGCTCTGCTTCTTGGGCGCTGGCTTTTCAATCCCCACTTTCTGATCTTGTGTCACATCTTCCCGTTACCTGGCCTTTTGACTAAGGAGAAAGTGTAGTATCTGTTCCGATGGATACTGCACCCTATAGACCGGTGTCGTCTTGTCCTTCGGGGCTTGGTTCCGCCGGTCTGTGGGTTTGTCCTGTGCAGTTCTAGGAGGTCCACCCTCCCAGGCTTTACCTCCCCTCTTTGGGGAGGAGTAAGATTATTACCTACTGCCTGAGGCGCCCCTACCGGGGAATGCCGACGGGGCTGCCCAGCCAATTTTTAATGGCCAGAGTGCTCACCTTCTCGGGCGCTGGCTTTTCAAGCCCCACTTTCCCGACCCGACCTTGGGTCACATCTTACCTTGTGGGAGTAAGATAAAACTGGCCTTGTGCCTAACCTCCTGGAGAGGAGGTAAATAAACGCATCTTCCAGTGGTGGGAGAGAGATAAATACTAACTCTGGTTAAAGTGATATTACTTCACTCATCTCAACATCCAATGCATAAAAGCGTTGGATTTGAACTCGGCTAAAATTATCCTATGGATTTATGTAATTAAATTATCCAACATCAAAATAAAACAACTGAAGAGAGACTGAGAAAAAAAAAAGATTCGACCAAGGTAGGTAACTCTTGTACAAGAGATGTAACTACCTCTAAAAACAAAAGCAAAAACCTTTTATATTTACAGAAATTATTATATTAATTGAAAAAAATGACAATTTATTCAATAAAAAAATATAAGAGAGAGGAAGTATGTGACAGAGAAGTGAGAGAGAATCTCTCTCTTGGATGTTCGATGTCAAAGTATTGTGGCCTAGCAGGCCGGTAATAATGAAGACAAACACAGTGGTATAATTAACAAAAGTGTATTAGCAGAAGTATGTTACAAAAGTATGCGTCATGAAGGAGCACTCTTGTCTATTAAAAAATGCCTAGGCAGCCCCGTCAGCATTCCCCAGTTGGGGCGCCTCAGGCAGTAAGCAATATACTTACTCCACCCCAAAGAGGGGCGGGTGAACCTCCTAGGACTACCGAGGAAGAATACCTCAGCCCAATAGATAAAAGGCCACCGAAGTGCCCCAGTTTCTGCTGGACTGATTGTCGAGATTGGAACCTTGACTGATATGCGACCAGCAAGCATGACTTGACGCCAAATGAATGAAGCAATTCGCTGCTGATAACGCTTACATGTTACTGTATTTATTGTTTGGGTAAGTCCATTTATTCCTGAAATAGATGAATCAGCTTACCCCATAACACAAAGTAAACGGACGTCTGTTTTCGAGGCGCTTCCATTCCCATGAGAGTTGACCGGGAAGATGCGGTTTATTTAAATGTACTTGCTGTAAATTAATGAAAAAGGTAAATTGAATCCTAGAGCAAATATTTTTCCAGCCACAAAGAGTACAAACAATTTTTTAAATTCAACATCTCTATGACTTCTACAGAAAGACGCCACTATCCATTGAGCCAACTACCTACAACGTGTCAACGAGAGACTCAGCTGTTTCCTGTCAATGAGAAGATTATGTACCATCCCGTGGGGATCGAAGAACTCTTCACACAATGCTACACAAGATTACAGTAGATACATATACTAATTTTTGCCCTTTCAACGTTATTTTTTTTACCATTCAATGCAGACACTGTTGGATCCAAATGCGCTATTCCATAGAGCTTATTGGAGTCTGATACTTTGATGTTTTTATGTCTTTGTTGCAGGTTCATTGAAGCTGCTGCGTACATGAAACCTCACAACCAAATGAATACTGTAAAAATAATCATAAAGAAGTTATTTATAATTATAACGCAAAATACATATCTTTTTACAATATTAATACGCGAGTGCATCCATATAACAGTGTGTGTGTATAGTTCCCTTAGATGATTATGTGTGTGAGCTTAGTTGTAATTTCTTTCTTATGGCGCAAGAAAGTGCATTTGCAGTCGACATTGGGGATAGATAAAGTGGAAGGAGGCACGAAGGTGCATGATTTGTGCTTGTATCAACTTGCATGGAGAAATGTATACTGATTGCTTTCTCAGGCTTCTTTTATTTGAGATCCATTGCTAATGGAGATTTGATATCTGTCTGTCTGTAGCCGAAACTATACTATTACTTCTATTAATGTACTATCCTTTAATGCTCCATTAAGGTGGAAGGTAGTGTAGTATCTGTTCTATTGTCATGAAACCATTCTCCCAGGCATTACCCCCCGCCCCTTTAGAGAGGGGTGGAGGCTAGCCTACGTCAACAAGAAATCGTTCTACAAAAAAAGGCATCGAATTCTTAGAGAAGCGTTAGAATCAGTGTATCACACTAAAGGGAGACTATGTTGACGAATAAAGTCAAATTTTGCTTTAAAGTCGTTGTTTTAGTAATAAGGCTCGGGACATTGAGGTGAATTATTAATATTAAACTTCTTCAACAGCAGTTTCAAGACTCTTCCAATATTACAAGAACTTCCATTAACCAATCAGAATCCTAACGCCGATAGATTACTGAAGTTATAAGAGAAGCAAAGACCTTTGTTAGCCGTTTTATTTACGGCATTTAAAATTGTATACATCTTAGCTTAAAAAATGCCACAGTACTGAAATATTCAGATGACACCAAGCTGTACCTCGAAATGAAAATGACAAACCCTGCACTCTTTAAATCTTTCTTGTAATCAAACCTGCACACAATGCAGCAATGGATCACAGACTGGCAACTTTGAAGCTAACTGTGGCCAAGTGTACTACCATTCATTTTGAGAGGAAACATCCGACGTCCACACACTTCCGTCTCAACACTAATATCAAGAAATTTTCCTGTGACTGTGACCTGGGTATTACTGTCAGCACATCTTTAGAATTATCAAGTAGGCCGAGGGTGTCTGAGCATCATTCAGCAGACTGTTGTTAGCCGTTCTCCAGCCATTTATTAAAAAATGTATTCCACAATGGTGCAACCACACTTAGAATTTACATCATCAGTCTGGAACACATCTTGCTCAGAACATTGACCGCCTGGAAACCGTTAAGAGACAATGCAACCAAGCGAATAACCTCCATCAGACACCTGCCATACTCTGAACACCTTGTTTCCTTGGGCTTGGATTCATTGAAGCTCTGACCTTACATGGTCCCTCCTGCAAGAACGTTAATCTGCTTGATTCTGGTGTTGGCAAAGTTGTACTATGTTGATTCACACAAATTTACTTTATTTTTTTACCTCTTAATCGTTGTTTCGGATGGAGCAGCCATTGTCAAACCATTGTTTTGTTTGAACAGTATTTTTTCCATGAGAAAGCAATGCACACGAAATTCAGATTCTCCATTTTTGTCTTGAAGATTTGTAACAGTTAAAAAACTGTACTTTGTAAACTATTAATCCGATTGGGCTCAAATTTTGACACATACCATTTGAAGGTTAGGACTTTATAAAAATCATATAGACTTTTTATTAGTTGCGCCATCTCTGTGTCTATTTCTGGACTTATTGAGTTGCGTGTTAGAAAACAAACGGTGATGAACTCACATTTAGCATAATAATAGATAAGTGAGAATTGACTGCCCAGATACGAAAATGATCTAGACATACGATAAAACAAAGACAATTGGACATGCATGACTGAAACTTGGTGGACAAGTCAGACATAGATTTAAGTTTATTTGTACCAAATATGGTTGGATTGCAGAATAGGTTGTGAATTTTATTAACGATACTGTTGGTCGCAATCAATTAAAAACAACAACGCATCGAAGATACTGTGGGTCGCATTTCTTTTTGGAGGTCACCTTGTATATAGCGCATCAAACATTTAACTCTCAAGAAACAACATTCAATGAGAAGATAAAAATGTTTACTGTTCATTTTACCCTTCAAGTGAACATAAGCCACAAACGGGTAATGTTTCAACAATTCTGAAGCGATTAATACAAGTTCTTGTCATTCCAAGTATACCAAAGCAAACTTTGACTGAAATGCATGATTCAACTGATCAACTAATTTTGCCTATTACTAGACTAGATGAAACAGTGGATGAGTCGTTCATACACCAGCCAGATACAGAGATGACTAAAAGAAGAGAGATGTAGTAATAAATACTATCATCCTTTTTATGGGTGCTGTCATTGTTCTGTGCCTAACTAGAAATATTTGAATTGTGTCTTCCAACACCCATATATACATATGCACACATACCGACATATTTTTTCAATATCTCATAGAAACCACTTAAACTTTTTTATTACTTACTAATGGGACTCATGTCCCATCGTTGCCAGGAGAAATTGAGGAACACTAAGAAACTCCCACTCTCACCCTGAATAGTTTTATTAGAAATGTTAACTTTCTGTAAGTGTAAATGTTCAAGTTTAATGTTCAGCAAAGTTCAGTAAAATTGGTAATTTTATCTGTCTTTACTCCATTTATTTTTATTTTATAATAAAGTTTCAAATCGAATAATCTCTTTGTGTACATTATCAGTGTCTAGGACACTAAAAACTTACACACACTAACAGATGTAAACAAATTTATTACTGTGTTTTTATTTTACGAAAGTAAATGGGATTTTATCAAAATTAAAAAAAGAAAATTTATTCACTAAACTTGAACAATGGCCGTGTAAGCATTTGTTTATTCTGTGAAGTCGTAAAGATAAAAAGAATAAAAAGAATAATAAGAAGATCACTCTATATAACTTTGAAACAGAAGTATAGTATAAAATAAGTATTAATTCTATGTGAAAAGTCTGAAGGCGGTGTAATATGAAAAACGTCTCCATTATAAAACTTGTCACTGGTGTAATGGGTGGAAGGCATAGTTGATGTGAATGTGAGGGTAAGTTCTCCTCTGCCTTCCTCTACTAATGACTAAGGAAAAACAAAATATTAAACAAGATTATAATTGTAAAAGCGATTGAAAATACAAAATGTTATTTCTCAGAACACAGATCAAAATATGTCAGAAAAGAATAACTAAACAGAATTTTTTTATGTATTTTTTGTTTATAAAACTATTCCGGTTATTTCTATAGGGGAAATCTCACTTTACTTTATTATAAAAAGAAGATTAATGCAGTCGTCCACATAACAGTTTCACAACACAAGCTTCATTCACACCATATCAAAAGAAAAGTTTTAGATGTGTCTTGACCAATGAAAACCCTTACAGAAATGGTAAGTGCTATAAGTGCCAAAATAAGTATTTTAGACAATATGTTTCGGAATTTTTTAGATGAGGATCGATAATTGTATTACGTTAAAGTTTTGGGCGATGTAATTTCCAACACTCTTTAAGCGCATCTTGTCGCACTCTGGAATCTGTACTGAATTTTGAATGGAACCTGCAAAGACCCGTGGCGAAACAAATATAAGTGCTAAGTGATAATCAGTTCTTCTCCAGGTTGAAGGTTCAATCCTCAGTGTGGGCGATACTAAGAATACAATTAAGACTTCTACCCGATCATGGCTGATGGAACGAGAACAAGCTACATTCGAAATTCTGTATAGATTCCAGAGCTCAATATAAAGATTCACTCGTTCGACAAGACACACCTGACAAAGGTCGGCAGTTACATCAGCCGAAACCTTGTGAGAATAATATCCAAATAATAATAGTCCGAATAATCCAAATGATACATACTTTAGACAACATAAACCTTTCATTCATCTTTGTAACTAAACTCGAGTCTTGATACATTTTGGACACACATTAAACTTTTTAAGAAAATTAGTGTTTTATTTATTGGGCATTTCTGTCTTAAGAGATACAAATCAACTTACGATATTTTTTGGATACACTTTATATACTCAACCATAACAAAAATACAAACTATATAAAATGTAAAGAAAAAAACAACATCCAATATAATTGGTTTTGACGGGTTCAATCAGAAATGTATTGATTGTAAAATTACTGCGTCGAAATTTAGGCCACATTCTGTACTAAGTTCTCTCTGAATTAATTAATCATTTCATGATATAGAAAAAGTAAAATGTAATTAATTTTGAAACGCAATTTACAATAAACCATAATCAGTCATAAAAATATAATTCTAGAAAATTAATGTTTTTCTCAAATATATATGAAAACATCAATGTTGCGTTGATATGCCGTAATACATAATCAACTAACCAAAGTATTTGTATTATATATTTTATTTGAACTCAGATGATTCCACTGGTGGGCCAGAGGTATCGCTCTTGAAGATATATATATATTTGTTTTTAAGGTCGCTTCTGGCATGAGAATTTATAATATCATTCTATCCACATGGTGGTAAATTCAAAATGAGAATCTGTCTCTTATTTGACATGACCTGCGGGCTGGTCAGATGTGTCCAGACCAGCTCTGATATTTGAGCAGTCTTTCTAAACTCTAACAGCTTTGTCTGTTAGGTTATAAGTTCTGATGGAGTCAACCGACTCTCAGACTCTGGTCAAAGAACCAGGCAATGTTGTTGTAAATTATTCTTCGAATACTGTATCACTGCTATTGAAATTCCATATAAGTAAGATGTGCACTTGCACATTTCTCTAATTCTTGCCTCTGCAACACGTGTGCTTTCTTATTGCAATGGGAACAATTGTACTCTTTGTTTAAAAGTTATTTCCTGCATGTATCTTAATGTATGATGTGTCTTTCTCATCTCCTTTTATCTATGTCAGCAAATGAATATGGTCGGAATCCTTTGACCGAAATATCTTGGTCCAACTTTAATGATGCGTTTGTATCCTTATTTTCACTGAATCTTACTCTGTTCACTTTTCCTTAACCATTTTGAGATTCTGTGGAGAAAACGTTTGATGATGGTGCATGTATATCTTTTGTTAAAACTTGTTTATGTAAGTATTAACTATTTTATTATTTCTCTGTGTTGACAATATCAGTTAATATGAAGTCTGTGTAACATGACAGTGTTCTTGCAATGTTTAGGTAACAAGTTTAATTTCAAGTAATGATTTTTGGTGATCTTCCTTTAAGCTGTTCTTAGTATCACTCATTTCTTGTGGATGGGACCTTCTATAAGTAGTGCCAGTTTTTTATTATCGGGTTACCATTTTCATTGTGAGATTGTATGCTTTGTGCTTGTCACTACAGCCTTTTCTCATGTAACTGGAGACCACTGTTAGTTACAATATGTTCTAGTGTAGGAACGTTGTATGTGGTATGTATGAATAACAAAGGGAATTTCCATTTCGAAATTAGATTTTGTAGAGGAATTTTCCACTAGAAATTAAAGTTAGGAATTAAGTTAACGTGTTCAAGGAAGTGACGCCATGAACAGCAAGCTGAAAAATACCAAACAAAGACTCACAAAGTTTATATTTTCTTGACCGGTGTTGCCCCGGCTGTATAATATCTGAAATTTAGAAAAAATATTTATTCTTTGAGGGTAAACTGGTCCCGGTTTTGTTAAAGGGGGGGGGGTACGTTTTTCGTTGTGTTCCTAATGATATCATCTACTCATTTGGATATTTCCTAATGTTATTATCTACTAATTTAAAAAGAAATTGCCGACTCATTCTTCAAAACAGGAAATGAGTCAGCATTTTTTCATATTTAAATTTCAGTAGATGCTAACACAGGATTTTATTTCTCAGCATTGCTTGATGAGTCTATAGTGAGGCAAGGGTTGCCTAGTCCCAACTGCACTTCTTCTTCTGAACTGGCACTGCTTGGTGAGTCTATAGTAAGGCAAGGGTTGCCTAATCATCTTGCCTCACTATAGACTCATGTTATTATCTACTACTTCTGAACTGGCACTTTGTGAAGAAGTCAGAGTTTGAGGTTTGGGAAAGAATCAGAGTCTGAGGTTTGGGAAAGAGTCAGAGTCTGAGGTTTGGGAAAGAGTCAAAGTCTGAGGTTTGGGAAAGAGTCAGAGTGAGGTTTGGGAAAGAGTCAAAGTCTGAGGTTTGGGAAAGAGTCAAAGTCTGAGGTTTGGGAAAGAGTCAGAGTCTGAGGTTTGGGAAAGAGTCAGAGTGAGGTTTGGGAAAGAATCAGAGTCTGAGGTTTGGGAAAGAGTCAGAGTGAGGTTTGGGAAAGAATCAGAGTCTGAGGTTTGGGAAAGAGTCAGAGTCTGAGGTTTGGGAAAGAGTCAGAGTCTGAGGTTTGGGAAAGAGTCAGAGTCTGAGGTTTGGGAAAGAGTCAGAGTGAGGTTTGGGAAAGAATCAGAGTCTGAGGTTTGGGAAAGAGTCAGAGTCTGAGGTTTGGGGAAGAGTCAGAGTCTGAGGTTTGGGAAAGAGTCAAAGTCTGAGGTTTGGGAAAGAATCAGAGTCTGAGGTTTGGGAAAGAGTCAAAGTCTGAGGTTTGGGAAAGAGTCAAAGTCTGAGGTTTGGGAAAGAGTCAGAGTCTGAGGTTTGGGAAAGAGTCAGAGTCTGAGGTTTGGGGAAGAGTCAAAGTCTGAGGTTTGGGAAAGAGTCAGAGTGAGGTTTGGGAAAGAGTCAAAGTCTGAGGTTTGGGAAAGAGTCAGAGTCTGAGGTTTGGGAAAGAGTCAAAGTCTGAGGTTTGGGAAAGAATCAGAGTCTGAGGTTTGGGAAAGAGTCAGAGTCTGAGGTTTGGGAAAGAGTCAGAGTGAGGTTTGGGAAAGAATCAGAGTCTGAGGTTTGGGAAAGAGTCAGAGTCTGAGGTTTGGGAAAGAGTCAGAGTCTGAGGTTTGGGAAAGAGTCAGAGTCTGAGGTTTGGGAAAGAGTCAGAGTGAGGTTTGGGAAAGAGTCAGAGTGAGGTTTGGGAAAGAGTCAGAGTCTGAGGTTTGGGAAAGAGTCAGAGTGAGGTTTGGGAAAGAATCAGAGTCTGAGGTTTGGGAAAGAATCAGAGTCTGAGGTTTGGGAAAGAGTCAGAGTCTGAGGTTTGGGGAAGAGTCAGAGTCTGAGGTTTGGGAAAGAGTCAAAGTCTGAGGTTTGGGAAAGAATCAGAGTCTGAGGTTTGGGAAAGAGTCAAAGTCTGAGGTTTGGAAAAGAGTCAGAGTCTGAGGTTTGGGAAAGAGTCAGAGTCTGAGGTTTGGGAAAGAGCCAGAGTCTGAGGTTTGGGAAAGAGTCAGAGTCTGAGGTTTGGAGAAGAGTCAGAATCGGAGTAATGTAAGATTGCAGTATTACATTCAAAACAGATAGCTCCGGTAAATGAATTACATTATTATTATTTTTTTCAACACATTAAAACAAGAGAGGGGAATAAGATGAGTAGAAGAGAAATAGAGGGTTGGGAATAGGGAAGAAAATAATAGAAAAGTGAAAAGAAAAAAAGATATAGAGAGACGGTTAGAGAGATAGAAGTTTTAATATAAAGATGTTACAGACACTTTTTAAAATTTTTTATTTTATTTTTTAAACGGCTCCGGGCATGCTGGGTAGCCCTGCTAGTTATAAATAAAATACTAATGATCGAACAAATAAAATATGATAAACAGCGGTTGTAAACATAACATACTTTTATTTAGAGAAAAAAAAAAACGTTGAAAGTGTTTTGTATATGTGTTCGAGGTGATTGTGTTAGTATGAGAACATTGATGTGTGTGGAAATTGTCACATGTAAGTTACAGCTTGTAATGTGGACAGATGTATATGTGTGCGTTATTAAAAGAGCTAATAGTTTATGTTGCTTGATTGTTTGATTAGATATGCTGCTGATTGTGTGTGCATGTGTGCGTTCTTAGCAGTAGTAGATTTTACTGATCATTGTTGTAGTTGATGTTGGTGGTGGTGGTGGTGGTGGTGGTGATTCGCGTGGCAGAAATATAGGTATAATTTTCCCAACATAGATTCTGGTTGAGATCAGGGTCATGCAAATCTGTTAGCAGGAAATTAAGTGTTTTGTTTTGATGTGGAGATTGCAAACAAACAAGAAACGACGTGCCCAATCTGCTATTGATGATGCAGCTGGTCATAGTTGTTGCTTGTTAGTGCTAAATATTTGCACGACATAAAGTAGTAATTTCCCGATGTCCCGACAGAGGCTATCAGGCTGAGATCACTATGTTTGTTGGTGGGAATGTTACGTTTAACTCCAGCATGGAATCTGGCTGCCTTGTTAGTTGCCGATGGCAATATGTTGTTACACTGAGACATGGTATCCATAGCTTACTTGCGGTGATCTGGTTAGCTGTTAGTTTTTCTTGCACATGAAAGTTTGCGGAACATTTTTCCTTGCATGCTTAACATGGCCATTGTTTGCAGAGACTGAGCATGTGCACTGCCATTTTGTGTTAGCATCTTAACTCTTAACTGCTTTATTTTTTATATTGGTTTAACATCAGAGATACTGATTATTTTATTAGCAGGTGTGCTGATGCAACATCATACTAATACCTACTCACACTTACCAACAGGCTTGTTGCAGTTTTACACATTTTCGTTGAATATTATAGTAAATAGGAATTTTGTTGGAATCCATCATATTTGAAACAAAAAGCATTGAAGGGTTAAAGTCAGTCCGTCCGACACATGTATTTAGTTTAGGATCTCACACCTGGCCAGTGAG
Source organism: Sepiola atlantica (assembly GCA_963556195.1). NCBI lineage: Eukaryota > Metazoa > Mollusca > Cephalopoda > Sepiida > Sepiolidae > Sepiola > Sepiola atlantica. The sequence goes on along the minus strand of OY744515.1, from coordinate 244,122,129 downwards.
GGTTGAGGACATGTGTTGCATGGAGAGAAATGATATAAGAATGATACAATGGATGTGTAATGTGAGTCTTAAAGACGGGCTTATTTTTGATGATCTCAGAGGAAGATTAAATCTGGACAGTATATGGAGATGTGTGCAGATGAGTAGACTTCAATAGTATGGCCAGGTTGAAAGAATGGATTGAGAGTTTTTGGGTTAGTAGATGTAGAACAGTTGAGGTAGCAGGTTCTATTCGCAGGGGAAGGTCAAGGAAAACATGGTAGAAAGTGATAAAAATAGACCTGAGGGAAAGACATATAAATAAAGACCTGACCAGAGATAGGTTAGTTTGGAAGTCAATTTCTTAAAGCCATCCAACACATGCCAGCATGTAAAACGGACGTTAAACTGAATATGATGATGATGATGATGACGACGACGACGACAACTCATAGTTTTGAAAATCAATACCCACCCTCTATTCAGTACTAATGAATCTTCCACTGATAGTGCATCTCGGAATGATCAATGTGGCTTAAGTAGTATGGGTGTATCTTTGACTTTTCTAGCCAACCAATGAATATTTGTTATCTAAGGGCTGATATCAACTTGTCATTCTTGGATTCTACTTTCAGTTCTTTAAATTTGTTTGTTCTTGACTACACAAACTCAAATCTTATGACCAAGTTCACTGAATTGCAGCTAGCTTTGAAAGTGCATCCGTAAACACTTTGTTCCAGTAAAAATTTGTTCATTTTACTTAGTCTTTATCATTCGGAAATCCTACAGAGCAGCTACAGGCGAAGTCTGAAAATAAATTCGTCTAGCGCTTCAAATTTATTCTTATTGTTAATATCGATCTTTTAGTTGATGGAATTTTGGTTTGATCTTCTGGGCGAAATTGAACTTTAACAGTTCCGTAGACTTCAAATTGACTTTTAACGCTCTTGTTACATCGAGCAGACCTTTCCCGTTTTTTGTTTTTTTTTAAATTTATTTTTCGTAGTGTCAGTAGTATGGTTAAGGAATAGCATGTTTTTTATGACGTTTAAGTTAAAATTGAATTTTATTTTTGTTTGAATAGATTTCACAATCAGATTTGAACCTGCCATGTTGATGAACAATCTTTTGTATAATTAATGTTCATGATCAATCTTAGTATAAAAAATGTCAATGTTAAAAGTCATGAAAAACCTCACATGCCCTTTTTTCCACTAACCCTAAGTTCGGGTGGTAATACGAAAAATAAATTTAAAAGACTCGCTGTCTGTGTTTTGTTTCATGTTGTCGGTCGGCCATTTTGTTTGAGACCGTCAACGCTCAATTTCAATGATTTTTTTGATTTTTTGTTTTACTATATGGTCTCTACTTCTCAAAACCAAGAGCCACTCGAGGATAGAGGTTATTGTGACTGAGTGATTGTCAGCTGAGAGATGGGGAATACTATGGGAATGCTAACATTGATCAAACGTATGAACTGTGTTTGATTACTTATGAGGCAATTTATAACAAGAATTTGTTGATTTGGATTTGAAGACAACCAAATCATCATCAACAGGGAAGCAGTCCCTTGGTAATGTGTTCTACAGGCGGGAAGCCTTTGTAAAGAAACTTTGTCTACGTAAATTCCGCCGGACACTAGGAATTTGGAGGCAGAAAGGAAAGTCACTTTCCGTTGTGGTAACAAGGCGAGTTCTTGCTGTGAATGCGTTATTAGAAGGACCCAAAGATTAGAGCTCAGTCGAGTACATTCCATGGAAATAACGATAGAGTAGAAAGAGACTAGTAACGTCTTTTCTGTGAGAAAAGGGTTGTAGGGAGGAGAAGAGATCACCCGCCACTAGATTTCAAAGTTGATTTTGTACTCTGTCAAGGCAAGAAAGAGTGCTCTGAGAGGCACCTCTCCAGATGTGGCAACAGTACTCCATTTAACGACGTATCTGACTCTTATTTAGGTAGAGGATTGAATCTGGTACTTTCTGGAGTGGTAAAAATATCCAACTACTTTTCCAGCGAGCTTAGCAACAGACCAGATATACGTCTTCCATTTAAGATCTGGAGTGAAAGTCCGTCCTAAGAGCTTATCAAAATAAGGTGTTTCTTCAAGGAAAGCCATTCATTTTGACTGAGGCAAACAGTGATCCGAGCGTTGGTGATGAAAGGAGAGAAGCTTGGTTTTAGAGGTATTAAAAGTAACAAGCCACTCCCCCCCCCAGTGCACCACATGCTCCAGGTCCGAAGAGAGAGAATCAGTGAGATCTTGATTACCAGTGTTCTTTGAAGTGCTGCAATAGACAAATATGTTGTCTGCATGGATATCAACAAATTATCTCAGGATTGGATTTGAAAGATCATTAATGAAGATCAGGAAGAGTGTTGGCCTCAGAATTGACCCTCGACGCATACCAACATTTGTGCCTCTGACCATCAATGACTGGACTATGTATTTCTTCAAATTTCGTCAGTATATCTAGCCACTTTTTATCATTAGCATAAAGAGCTCAGTGATTGGATCTAAGTCTATCTGCTTCTTCCATGCAGACAGGATTTTGATCGCTTCAACCGGTGCATCTGTTATCTTCTTTCGTCTACGGATCATTTCATATTGCTAATATACAGGGTGCAAAGGTTATTTTAGGACATATTGTTTTAAGTTCACTACACACTCAAATCATTTATAATATTATTGTTTTTTATATTTCAAGTAACTTATTCAAAGGAAGATGTTAACCCAAAATATGAAAAGACATGCAATCATAGTTGCTTTAGCTGCAAAACTGCTACAGTGAATTAGAAATCAGTAACTTTTTACACGTTGTCAGATCATTTGTTCATGAGGTTCGGTTGGAGCTAGAGAGATGTAATGACAACGTTTGCCCGTGTAGCAAAAATGTGTATCTTCTTCTGAAGTGGCCAGGGTGATGCACACCAAATATCCGGCTACTGTTATGGCTTTAGGAGTTGTGAGCAGTGAAGGTCATGTCATGCCACTTTACATTTTCCCCAAGGTCAATGCTGCTGGATACCTTGATGTTCTTAAAACGGTTGTTAATCCTTGGAGAGATGAAGTATGGAATGGAGGGCCATATGTTTTTCAACAAGACTCTGCACCTTCTCACAAAGCCATTGAAACCCAGGACTGGTTATCAGAATTTCTATGATCATGTAACCCCCAACATGTGACCCCCTAACTCGCTAGATTTAAATCCTATCGACATGTGGAGCGTTTTTGAAACGGAGACTAATTGATATCCTTATAGTACCATAGCTACACTAAAAGCCATCATTGTCCAGATGATATCCGAAATGAATAGGGACCACTTGTGGATGGTTTCGAGCCCGAATAGAAGAGAGTCATTGAAGCCAAAGGTGGATTAATTAAATAATTAGATAAAGAAGTATCAAGGATATTCGTGTCAAAGTTACATTTTTTATTAAAATATTTATTTAACGTACTAAAACATTTTTTTAATGGAAATCGCTCCAGATAAGGCGTGAAGCCACTTGATGCAAGGAGTTAACAAGAACGTAATATGATTATGGCACAGACAGGAGATACCTATAGGCCTTAGTCTTGAAAAGATCAAGGTTCTAGTTAGGAGGAAATCAGTCAGAAGGAAGAGAGTTCCACAAGCCTGTAGTTCTTGGAAAAAAACTACTGAAATAGGAAGCTGTATTACAATGACGTATCAAAACAGTGAATTGATGAAGACCACTAGACCAACGAGTCAAATGAGCTGGAACAAAGGAAGCATGGAATAGATCAGACAATTCTGAAGAGCACATGCCATAATAGTATTTATAGAAAAAACTGAGACTAGCAACATCACGTCTGTGAGAGAGACGGTGCAGAAAAGAAGAAAGGGTGAGGCCAATCAAATTACACATACGTTTTTGCACCTCACCAAGAAACATCAAATGGGACAGATTTGTCAGCCCAAATATGACAATAGTACTCCAATACATGGTCTGATAAAAGATTTGTAGAGATAGAGAATGTCCTCAAATAACCCTTACACCCTGTAGATATGCTTTCAGGTCTGTTAGCATTGTCTATGGACTCACTTTATATACATACATTTAACTTTCAAACATGAATACAAGTGTTGTTACAGGAATATTTCTGCAGTCATATGGGTGAGGTAGTAAGTACACTGCTGTCACCTTGTATGAAGTTATTACACAGCAATGTTTTTATTTATATATTTTATTTGAACTAAGGTTATTACAAGTGTTTTACTTATATTGCCATATCCCAAAGTGAGGCTTGCCGGAAGTAAAAAGAAAATCCTTTGGGGTTGACCCGGCAGGATGTTAAATGCAGAGGGAATAGACAAGTATGTTACACAGAAGGTACACAAGCTGAAATGTTGTGTATATAAAAATCATGATGAGAATAACAGTTTTTATTTACAGACAAATTTGTAACTTTTTTTTTTTTAAATTCATTTGTTTCTCAACCTTAAAAGACGAAAAAGAAAAAGAATTTCTATTAAACTATGGCAAAATGAGTCTAATCTAAAAATAGTGTGGAGTTTCCAAGGTAATAATAATCATTTAAAATACCTAATCTTTTGTGGTACTTATAAGCATTGAGTATGCAAGAACTGCAGTTGAATTACAAGTAGTTTGAGAGAGAATTTTTGTCATTACTAACCAGCAGAGAGTTCCTGCTGTCGATTAAGGAAAGCGTTTATCAGGGATGTATACCCACTGTGATGACGTGTAGAAGTGAAACCTGGCCAGTGAGGGTTGAGGAAATGCGTTGCATGAAAAAAAGTGATCCATCTATCCAGCCATATCCCATAACGTCAAGAGACGTCGTCGGGGAGTCATGCAGATATTTTATCTGTCATAACTTTTCAGTGGGCATGATAGAACCTGGTGGAGCTCATGTCCTGTCCAGTACACATACAGCACCTGGTTTTATCAAATGGTCACCCATTTAGAACTGGCCAGGCTCAACGTCACTTAACTTGGGTGATCTAGTGGGAATGGGTGTGTCAACGTGATTATGCCGTATATGATGGATGTGTAATGCGAGTCTTAAAGACAGGGGTAGATCACATGACATCAGAGGAAGATAATATCTGGATAGAATAGGGAGAATTGTGCAGAATAGGAGACTTTGTTGGTTTGGTCACATTGAAAAAATAGATGAGAGTGTTTAGGTTAGTAGATGTAGAACAGTTGAGGTAGCAGGATAAGTTAGCAGGGGAAGGTCAAGGAAAATATGGAAGGAAATCATAAGGATGGATCTGACAAAAAGAGGGATAAATAAAGACCTGGTCAGAGATAGGTTACTTTGGAAGTCAATTTCTAAAAGCTGTCCAACGTAAGCCAGCATGTAAAACAGATGTTAAAACGAATATGATGATGAAAAAAGATTGTTACTAGAAAATAGCAGTGGACCTGTAGGTGACTACAGGTTACTGAATACTATAACGAAACCAGACCGATATCAAGTGCCAAATATAAACTCCTTGTCATCAAAACTGCACGGTAAGAAAGTTTTTTCAAAAATTGATTTATCTTCTGCCTACCATCAAGTACCAGTCCATCCGGATGATGTATGCAAAACAGCCATCACAACACCCTTCAGTTTATATGAGTACAATTACATGCCTTTCGGTTTGCGGAATGCATCTAGTACTTTCCAAAGGATGATGGACAATATTTTCCGTGACATCGATTGCACTTTTACATATATCGATGATATTCTCATTTTCTCAAATAGTGAAGAAGAGCATTCCAAACACCTCGATACTGTTTTACAAAAACTCAGTGAGTACGACCTTAAAATCTCTCTTTCTAAGTGTACTTTCAATGTTTTTCAACTTGAATTTTTGGGATTTCACATATCTGTTGATGGTCTTAAACCAAGCGACAAGAAAATCTGTGAATTAAATGAATTTCCTCAACCAAACGATTCAAAATCACTGCGTCGATTCCTTGGCATGGCAAATTTTTACAGGAAATTAGTTCCTAATTTCAGTGAAATCAGTTTACCACTCACCGAGTGTATTCGGTTGAATCAGAAATCAAAGAAAATAGATTTAGCAAAGAGAGAAGTTGAATCCTTTGAAAGGATAAAAACAAGTTTGTCAGGCGTAACCGCTCTACCTTATCCTGATTCAAAAGCTACTAACTATCAGCTTGTTACGGACAGTTCCAATTACGCTGTTGGAGCAGCACTTCATCAAATGATCGACAATCAGCCAATTCCTATTGGATTCTTTTCAAAAAAATTATCACAGACTCAACAGAAGTATTCCACTTTTGACAGAGAATTGCTAGCTGCTTATTTAGCAGTCTTGTATTTTAAACATCAGGTGGAAGGCAGAAACTTATTGTTGTTGACAGATCATAAACCGCTCTGCAGCGCTTTCAAAAGCCAAACGCCTTTAAAATCCGATAGACAACAGCGTCATCTCTGTTTCTTGAGTGAATATGTGACTGATATTTCACACATACAAGGTTCAGAAAACATTGTAGCTGACTGTTTATCACGACCAGCGTATGCAATCACAATTGATATATGCGATTTGCAAGAGATGGCCAAACACCAAACTACTGACGAAGAAACAAAAACTCTCTGTGATCAACTAAAGCCGTATCAAATAAATGAACATAATACCATACTATGTGACGTGTCATTACCTTTTCCACGACCTTTTGTCACACAAAAGCTCCGAAAATCCGTTTTTGACAGTTTACACAATTTGTCACACCCCGGAATTACAGCTTCAAACAAAATAATTACTTCTAGGTATTATTGGCCCAAAATGGCCAAGTCAATAAAGGAATGGTGCAAGGAATGTCAACATTGCCAACAAGCAAAAATAAATAAACATACAAAAAGTGAAGTGCATCCGTTTGAATTGCCATCCAGTAGATTTCAAACTGTACACATTGACATTGTTGGCCCTCTACCACCAGTAAAGAACAAAACAGACCCGTATTTCTCTCCCTATCGGTATTTATTAACATGCATCGATAGAAATACGAGATGGGTAGAGGCTTGTCCATTGACAGAAATAACTGCACAGTCAGTATCTACTGCTTTTGTTGATCTGTGGATATCAAGATTTGGTGTGCCCCTTCATGTCGTTACAGATAGAGGTAGCCAATTCGAGTCAGAGCTGTTCTCAGAGCTGTCGAAAATTATAGGGTTCCACAGGCTGAGAACAACTTCGTACCATCCCCAAGCAAACGGAATGATCGAGCGGGCGCACAGAACACTAAAGACGGTGATCATTGCCAGGAGAGAATCTTGGTTGTCTGCTCTTCCTATAGTTCTTCTAGGTATCAGGATTACACCCAATGATTCCAGTTACTCGCCATTTACTGCAGTTACAGGTGCTAATGCACAAGTATCTCGATTGTTAATCGATGCGTACGAAGATACAAACATTGACATAATGAATGCTCACATAAAAGCCCTAGCTGAAGAGATGCGGAAATTTGACACAGACAGATTATCCAGTGGACACCTCCATTCTTTACCTGCTGTGTACATTCCTAAAGATCTTCAAAAGTCTGACAGCGTCTTGTTGAGAACAGACAGAATTCGTAAATCTATGGAAGCTCCATATACAGGTCCATTCCAAGTAGTACATCGTCATGGCAAATATTTCACTATTAAAATGTCTGATGATGTACACAGTAACGTTTCCATTGATAGATTGAAACCTGCATATACTTCAGAAACATCAAAAGATTTTGTTCGACCCATTCCAAAATCTGACAGTTTTGTATCTTCCTCTGACAGAGGAATTGAAAAGACACATCAAATTAAATCAAAGTCCGGAAGAACCATAAAGTGGAAGAAGGACAATACATATTTTTATTATTAAAAAAAAAATTTTTTAAAAAATAAAAAATTTTTTTACACCTTCAACACATATTTTATCTTTTCGCCAGTATGTAAATTTTGTTTTACCCTCTTCATCACAAAAAAAAAACATCAAAACAAAAACACAATTCCCCAACCTACAATTACATGTATATATAATACCAACATTTTCTTCACAAATGAAAACAAAACAACTTTATCGTGAAGGATGAACTTTAAAACTCCGTTTACTGGGTGGAAAGTTATATGGTGAGCTACGATGTTCACTCTTTCGCTGCCGAAGGTTCAAGTGCCCCGAAGCATTTCTGCGCATGCGGCTGGACGCGCGTTTTTACAAAATAAAATTGTAAAATTCAATAAATTTATTTTGGACCAATCAGATGATTTTCCAAGTTGGTCCGGAATTCTGTGTCTGTGGGAGCCGATGAAAACCTTTAAAAGAGATGTGTATTTTCCAAAAAGACCAGTTGATTAAAAATTCAGAGATAGTGTTTGAAAATAAGTCTGCTGTCTGCAACTCTACTCGACTCAAACAAGACTACACAACACTATCAATGTAGCAGTCAGCGAATCAGCCAAGGTAGGCGAACACACAGACACAGAAATAAAAACAAACTTTTGCATTTCCCTTTTTATCGTCTGCTCCTTTAAAAGTAAATTTATGAAAAGAACTATTTAAAAACTTCTCATTGAACTTTCTACATTGATTAATTTTCTCCAGTCATTGACTCAGTAAAATTTATTTCATATAATTGAGTGAGAAGTTTGCTCACGATTTTTCAGACCAGTGGATTTTTCACAGCTCTTGAGTTATCGATTCAGTCTTCTTCGATATCTCAAATTCATTCCCCTTTGTTCACCAAAAGACATTCATAAAAGATCTATCATTTTCAATGAAAAAGTTTCCTTAAAACTTAATAAATATTTTTCCTTTTGTAAATTGAGAGTTTACTTTGTTTATTTTTGTTTATATCATTTCTACGAATTACCTTCGATAATTCGTCCCGTCCGTCTCTCACTCTTTCCTTTCCCTTCTCCCACATAATAAATCTATAAGAACAAACTAAAAATCCTCATAGGCCAAAGCTTTCATATGTAAAAAAAAAAAAAATAATTAGCGTCAAATTGTTTTTTTAAATGTTGATGACAAACTTTAAAAAAACATAAAAGCCGGTCTAAAACTTCAACAGTGTTTGAATCAAAATTTGCTATTATACTTAATAAAAATGTTGCTTTTTGCTCTATATTATATTATTATACTGTACTTTGCTATTTCCGCGTTAATAAAACTATATTGCCGATTTGAGACAGTGACGAAGGCCTGTGGCCAGTTACTAGGCCGCCTCGGGACAGTCAGCAAAGCCAAAGGTGGGTTCATCTTGTGAAATGGACAGAACAAGTCATGAATGTTATAATAAATTACTGTAACTCTTCAGGAAATGAGTCATGGTTATTCCCCTTTGGCCGGAACTAAGGATTCCGCCATATTGACTTTGCCAAACACGTGTATATATTTTAAGCTGATAAAACCTTTACGAAAGGCATTCTTATTCATTCTTCTTTTATCATTACAATTTTATCAGCTTAAGATAAGAAAAAAAAAAAAAAAAAAAAAAAAAAATGGACAAATTACTGCGGCCAGAAAGATTTAACACAGAACTAACTGCTCCGAATTCGGAAAAAATATACAAACATTGGAAACTAACATTTGAATACTACCTACGCACGTTAAATAACGACCAAATCGAAAACAATGCGCAAAATCTTTTCGCATTGATCAATTCTGTCTCGGCGACAATTTTCGAAATCATAAGCGACGCCACGGATTACAACGGCGCCATAGAAACGCTAGACGCTATTTATATGAAACCAACAAACATTGTATTTAACAGACATCAACTCCTGACAAGTAAACAGAAACCGACACAAACCATCGACGAGTTCATGCAACAGTTGGAAGTATTCGCTAAATCTTGCGAATTTCAAGCGGTAAGTGCCGAGGAAAACAAAAAACAATATATACGGGACGCGTTCATTAGCGGCATCTCGTCTTCGTCTATCCGTCAGCGCCTACTTGAAAAACCTTTCTCGACACTACAAGAGACATTTACAGTGGCTAGATCCCTAGAACAAGCGGAGAAGCATACGGCCAGCTTCGATTACCACCCGAGCGTAACAGCTACCGTAGGTCAACCAGAAGAAACTCCCTTAGCCGCTGTAAAAGGAAATACATTACAAAAAGGAATTTGTTTCTTCTGTGGGAACACACGGCATGCACGGGCGATGTGTCCTGCACGTAATGCCGAGTGTAGAAAATGTAAAAAAAATGGCCATTGGGCTAAGGTATGTAGATCATCCTCCTCTCCTGCTGCTGTGTTGTACGACCCGGACTCCCCCCCCACCCAATCTCTCCTGACTAGGAACGGGTGCCAAAGACATCACCTACACCAAATGCGAAATAAATGGGCAGGTAGTGAATGCTATGGTAGACTCCGGCAGCGTGAGGACGTTCATTAGCAAAAATACAGCAAGAAAGCTGAAACTTTTTGTTATCCCCAAACTGAAAACCGTAGCATTGGCGGACCCGAATCATCATGCTAAAATCATCGGCGAAACTGTTGTTGACATCTCTCTAAACGGTAAAAACCACCACGCCATGACGGTGGAAGTAATTAAGGACCTGTTCACGGATATGATTGTCGGAAAAGACCTTCTAAAACAATATAAAACTGTGACGTTGAAATTCGACGGTCCCAGGGAAGAACTTGTTATTGGAGCGATGGGTAAGAGTAACAGTTTTCCATGTATCAAAATTTCTCCTCCTCCCCTCTTCTCTCATCTTTCTACTCGGACGACCCCTATTGCCACCAAATCTCGTCGTCACTCATTCACTGACAACATTTTTATTAAAGAGGAAACTGCCAGAATGCTGAGGGAAGGCATAATAGAGCCCTCTATATCTCCTTGGCGAGCCCAAGTTTTAGTGACCTCTAACGAGAATAAAAAAAAAAGAATGGTGGTCGACTACAGCGACACCATAAATACATTTACAGAACTGGATGCCTATCCCATGCCTAACATTACTAAAATGATTGATGACATAGCTCGATACAACGTTTTTACAACACTTGACCTGAAGTCTGCTTACCACCAAATCCCAATTAGTCACGCCGATCGGAAATACACAGCATTCGAAGTAAATGGAAAACTTTACCAATTTACTCGTATCCCTTTTGGAGTCACTAACGGAGTGAGTGCCTTTCAAAGATGCATCGATGACATTGTAGAAAGAGAAAAATTAACAGATACTTTTGTGTATGTAGACAATGTCACGATATGCGGAAAGGATCAACAAGAACACGATTACAACCTTCAAAGGTTTTATAATGTAGCAAAAAAATGCAACATCACACTCAACCAAAGTAAGAGCATCATTTCTACTACTTCTATCACACTTCTTGGGTACACAATCCAGAACAACCAAATTACTCCTGATTACCTGAGGCTAAAACCACTCCTTGAAATGCCACCGCCTCTAAATCTACAGTCGCAAAAACGAATAATTGGTATGTTCTCTTACTATAGTAAATTCATTCGAAATTTTTCTGATAAGATACTGCCGCTGAACCATAACAAGGAGTTTCCACTACCCCCGTCTATTCTAAATTCTTTTCAGACGCTGAAGACCGACTTAAATAATGCCACCCTTATAACTGTTGACCCGGACAAAGAATTTGTAGTGGAAACTAATGCCAGTAAATACTGCATTGCTGCTACGCTGAACCAACAGGGTAGACCCGTTGCATTCTTTTCTCGGACACTAAGTCCGAACGAGATTAGACATCACGCGGTCGAAAAAGAAGCTGCTGCGATTGTCGAAGCTCTTCGAAAGTGGCGACACTTCTTACTCGGGAGACATTTCAAAGTTATTACAGATCAAAAGAGCGTCAGTTTTATGTTCGATAATAAGAGAAAATCAAAAATTAAAAATGATAAGATATGTCGTTGGCGGATCGAACTGTCACAATTCAAATTCAGCATTACTTACCGCCCAGGAACGGAAAATACAGCTGCTGATACGTTTTCTCGCATCTCTGCATTAACGCACACTTTGCAAGACCTCCGCGACTTGCATGCTACACTATGCCATCCTGGAGTCACGCGACTCAGCCACTTCATCCGGACAAGAAACCTTCCTTTTTCTTTAGAACAAATTAAAAACATAACAGACTCGTGCCCCTCCTGTCAGTATTTGAAACCTAAATTTGCCAGTTGTAACAAAGGAACACTCATACAGGCTATATTACCTTTCCAGCGACTAAACATCGACTTTAAAGGCCCTTTACCTACCTCTGTACGTGGTAACAAATACTTACTCACCATAATTGATGAATATACTCGCTTTCCCTTTGCCTTCCCCTGTAAGAATATGACTAGTAAAACCGTGATCCATTGCCTAAACCAACTATTTGCTATTTTTGGCATGCCCGATATGATACACACTGACCGAGCTGCTGACTTCCTTGCAGGAGAAATCAAAGATTACTTACGTGGCAAAGGTATCGCCACCTCTAAAACAAGTAGGTATCACCCTGAGGGTAACGGGCAAGTTGAGAAGCTCAATGGAACTTTATGGAAGGCCATCCAAACGACCTTACACTCTAGCAACATGAAACTGCCTCATTGGGAAGAGATACTACCAAACGCTCTCCATTCAATCAGGTCGTTACTGTGCACTGCCACCAATATGACTCCTCATGAGAGAATGTTCAAATATAGTCGTAGATCTTCCTCCGGAACTTCTGTTCCCACTTGGGCGAAACCAGGCCCAGTATATGTCAGAAACCATACTAAGTCTAGTAAGCTCGACCCTCCAGTAACCCCTGCTACCTTATTAGACATCAACCCCTACTATGCTCATGTACGACTACCCTCTGGTGCGGAAACTACTGTCAATGTGCGAGACCTGGCCCCTAACTCCTCAAACCAAGAAGACGAACACGATGAAAACAATACTGCAAGCCCTGAAGCCCATAAAGAACCGCCACCTGACGAAAACAATATCGACGTGGAGGAGAAGAATCCCTTACCTGATCCTGAACATATCCATACTAGCCACGATGTGGATGCTGAGAACAAAAATCCCTGTGAGTCAGTGCGGAGATCGTCCAGAATGCGGCGATTTCCAAGTAAATATAAGGACTTTTTAACCTAGTACAGAACAGACTAAATTTAACTTCTGTAATTCCATACTTGATTATTGTTGAAGGGGAAAATGTTATAATAAATTACTGTAACTCTTCAGGAAATGAGTCATGGTTATTCCCCTTTGGCCGGAACTAAGGATTCCGCCATATTGACTTTGCCAAACACGTGTATATATTTTAAGCTGATAAAACCTTTACGAAAGGCATTCTTATTCATTCTTCTTTTATCATTACAATGAAGACAAACTGACCCAAGTTTGATGAATAAATTTTTTAAAAATGTTATTTTTCTTTCAGTCAATCATCGTCTACACCTAGTAAATAAAAACGTAAATAACCAAAGAATACACTTCACCCCATTACAATAACACTATTTGATATCCACATCAGCAAATCCTATAGAAATATAGCTGCGTTGCTACAGGATTTATACATTGGAAAAAAAAAAAAAAAAAAAAAAAAGAAAAGAAAGTAAAATGTCTTGTAGAACGATGCGGGGGGGGGGGGAAATTGACTCACAAATTGGTTCTTAAAATGTATTGAATATGAACTACTATTTTACCATTAGTTAGTAGAGGTCCATACCATTTGTAAGAAAAAGAAAAGTCCATTTTGTAGGGTTGGTTTAGTTAGAAGAAAAGGGGTTACCATTAGCTCCATTATAAAGACAAACTGTTCTTCCACATTTTAAATCAGTTTTATTCATACATCGCTTCACCAAAAACCAGCAAGGGACCATGAACGGGTTTTTATAGCAAGTTCAGAAGAAACACCATACCAAAAGAATCGAGCGAGTGCGCATACATCTGCCCTGGTCGGGTCTTGCATCCTACTGTCCCGCGTATGTCAAGTCATTTTCGACTGGGATGAGAACACTGCACATTCGTTCAGTTTGAAAAACGGGAAAAAAGTGTACAAAAGTTAAGTGGAAGTGCCTCCCACACAAAGTGTTCTGATTGGATAATGTATTAATCACACCATGTGGAAGAGTCTAAGCTTGCGCAAAAGAAAATAGTTCGTCCAAATATAACTGCTGTAAGTTCATAGTAGATCTGACAGGATTTGAACCGATTAATTAATTCCATAGTCTTTGTGATAAACCTTTTTGCCACTTGCATCCAGTTAGACGATACTATAGTTTAAATATAATAGACAAATTGTATCTATTAAATAATTTGTTAAGGTTTTTCTTTCTGTTGTTGAATGATTTTTGATGACTAACTTCGAATTTGTCAAGTCACTACTGTGCAAACAAGCCAACTGTAGGCCAGACTTCTGGATTCTACTCTTTGTAAGCCAGTTAAACCCAAATAAATGCAGTTTTAAAGTTTAATATTATACATTTGCAAGTGAAAATAAACCAGTGTTTATATTTTATAATAATACACATTACGTATATCTTATATATATATATATATTGTATATTATTTGCAAAATCTAATTAATCTATATAATGAAAGTGAATGTACGTATGTCCGGCTCCCTTCGATAATCACATATGCAAATTTATTTTTATGAGCAAAGAATGGGAGGCTTAGTCGTAATAATAGCTGATAGCAATAAAGAAAGAAAAGAATAATCACTTACGCAAACTTACTTTTAATGAGCAAAGAAGAGGAGGCTTAATTCTAATGACTGATAATAAAAAATAAAAAGAATTTCTTTCACTTTTAATAGACACAAAAATATTTCTTTGTTAATATTTTTGTGACTAAATAGAAATTAATCTAAGTGCACACAGATGCTTAATTTACAAATTCAGAAGAGGGTGAGCGGATTAGTTTATGTTTTAAAGTAAAACTTTACTCATGTATTTATTCATTAAGTAAGATTTAACTCGTGTATTTGTTTATTTTTTTGGGGGGGGGGTAAGTTTTACTTCGCGTGTGACAACAGTAGGAAATCAATTGTTATTGATAAAAATAAAGTACTTCCTACTCCCATGCCGGGTAGCCCTGTTAGTTAAAAATAAGAAAATTCTTGAATCTTTTTTTTTTTCAGGCAATGAATCGAATCACAGCCGCTTGTGTAACCATTATTAAACCACTTGGGTTAATTGAGAAAATTAGGTTATTTAAATAAGACATGAATTTCTTATTTTCATGTATAGTATGACCCCAAAACATTGTTAATGAAATTCAGAATCCTTTCTGCAATCCAACTATATTTAGTACAAATAAACTTCAGTCTATGCCTGACTTGTTCACTAAGTTTCAGTCATGAATACCCAACAGTCTTTGTTTTATGAGATGCTTCAAATGTGCATAATATGCAAAATTGTCAATAACTCTGACACCCCTCTCTTGGCACTCCCCTGATTTTGAGCTGTGATGGCCCTTTTCTGTTCAGGAATAGTTTATTGATTATTTTAATAGACATTATCTTTCAGACCCCCCCCCCCTCTCCTGTTTTTATCTGTAGGATTTAAGGAGATAAGAGTAGAAAGTGGACCTTGGGTTTACTTTCGGCAGCCTCGTTACTTTCGCTTCCCTTATTTTGTCCTTTAGTCCTCACATTCCATGAGCGACGTTTCTGACAAAGGGAGGGGGGGGAAGAATTGCTGTTTTCTAGGTCGGAATCTATCTATCTAACACTTATCGTTGACTAGTTTTTAACCTTGAAGTAGTATTTTTTTTTTTAGCTCGTTACATTAAGCGACTTCCTGCCTTGTCTGGATCGATTTCCAATAAAAAAAAATTTTTTTTTTTGAAGTCTAGTGGGTGTGAAACCCATACAGGACCACACCTCCTACTGAGGAAACGATCACCAAAGTGTCCTCGCAGCTTCTAATTAAGTGCTTGTAATCTATTACTGAAATATAATTTTTACAAGAATTGAATATAAGAAAGTGCATAGCATAAGGTTTTATTTAAAATTCAATATGAACGCCAGCATCTGCCACCATCTTTTCAAGCCTGGGGAACCGCATCAACTGATTTTACAAGTAACTCTAATGAGTCACCAGTTATTAAGGCTAAAAAAACATTCGAGGAAGAGTTAATGAGATGGATAGTTAAATGATGATAAATACTATGAGAAGATTTAAAATACCACCCACTTAAAGCAACAACCAACCCAGAAAACAGTAACTCTTCCGCCATTCTCAGAAACATTGCACATGGAATGCGAGGACTAAAGGACAAAATAATTGGAGGAGGAGCAAGGGTTAGTAGTCTGTCCCTCTACTTTGTTCTTTCATCAGTTGATGTGGTTCCGAGTCGGCTTGAGCTTCTCATATTAAATTCTAAATAAAAAAACATACAAATTTTCTATCAGATTCATTTCTTGTAAGAATCATATTTCAATAAGATAAGGAGATACTTTCCACTCACCCTGTCTATTCTTTTAACATTTTTTTCTCAAAAAAGTCTATTTATACAAAATCTTATAGATTTTAAAATCAATAAAGTATTTTTTCATATTCTCAATGTGAAATCGTTGATTTGATTAAAAAAGATGAAAGAAAGCAAAACAAGACTAAAAAAATAAAATAAATAAATAATAATTTTGCTGACGTGTGTCCTCTTATGTTTTATTTTTAAAACTAATCATACTTGTTTGTCAACACTTATACAACTACATATTGGAGAGTTCCAAAGATGGATGAAAAAAAAAAAAATTCCTATTGTGTAATATGGATCTTCCCATGATGGTAGTCATGGATGACATTTTCTGTTTAAAGTGACCAATAATTGGTAAAAGTTCACTCAACTGGCATCGTCTTGAAAAATTTACTGAAATATTATGAATTATATTCCAGTAATAAATTATGAACACTTAATGAGAGAAACGAGAGAGAGAAACGAGAA
The DNA here is from genome assembly GCA_963556195.1 of Sepiola atlantica. NCBI lineage: Eukaryota > Metazoa > Mollusca > Cephalopoda > Sepiida > Sepiolidae > Sepiola > Sepiola atlantica. The sequence continues at coordinate 244,105,279 of OY744515.1, read as the reverse complement.
AGAGAAAGATAGAGAGAATAATAATTTTGAGGGGAGGATGGGGTAGATACTCAGTTACTGATGAATATTTTAGCATCACTATTTTAAAAAGTGAATCAAATGTGCGTGCACGGAAGGGGATGGGAGATTTAGAAGGAGTGAGAAAATATTAAGCAATTTTCTAGTTGATCATCTTATTCGGGTTCACGTCTTTTTGACATGCTGTTTAGCGACATACAAACGAGGCAGTCTCTATTCCATACCGCCACTGAAATTTTATTAAAATTAACAGAAAGCTGATATTAAGTAGATTTTTTCTTTTATTAAAACACGAATTTATTTCATAACAGAATTGAACAAATTAAAAATATGAAAAGGTTAAAACATTAGTCAATAATTTAAGAATAACAAATTATCAAAAAGTAGATGAATTACCAGAAAAAAAATTATAATCTGAAAATTTGAGACTTAATTGATACTAATTGGAAGAGTTTAACAAAAATGCTTGGCGAGTGGCACTGTCGATCTGCTGTTCAATGGCTAATTCCGTTAAAGCACGTTTCTACAAGAGAGAGAGAGAGAGAGAGAGAGAGAGAGAGAGAGAGAGAGAGAGAGGGGACGACCACCTAAATCCGATAATCTACTTAATGTAATTTTTTTGTTTTTAATTTCAGTAGAGGTTCAGAATAGTGCTTTCCTCGTTTGTAGCAGAGCGACAGTGCCACTCGCCAAACATTCTTCTTTGTTAAAGTCTTCCGATTATTATCGATTAAGTCCAAAATTTTCAGATTATAATTTTCTCTCTGGGCATCAATCAACTTCGTGTAATTTTAATAGAATTTCAACAGATGTTCGGAATAGAGACCGCCTCGTTTGAATTGCTCTAAATTAGGAAATGACTAAAAATTATTTGGCAATGAAAATTGTAGATACCCAGCTGTTAATGAAAATTTTAACTTTACTATGTACAAAACAACAAAAAGAAAAATAGGAGTTGGAGAAAGAAAGAGAAAATGATTTGTTATTAAGGGAGAGGGTGTAGGGAAGATTTTTGATTGTTGATATGGGAGAGAGAGAGGGGGGAGAGAGAGAGGGGGAGAGAGAGAGGGGGGGAGAGAGAGGGGGGAGAGAGAGAGGAGGAAAGAATGATTTGTCAACTCAAAACTGAAAAAAGTGTATGTTTTAAGAGAATGATTCCCTTTTTTCTATTGGTTTGCCACTTATGAAGGCCAAGAATCACTCGAGGATAAGGGTTAATGAAACAGTGATTGTCAGCCAAAAGTTGAGGAGCACTATGGAAGTACTAACATTGATCAATGGTATGAACTGCGTTTGATTACTTAAGGCGTGGTTTATGACAAGAATTTGTTGACAACCAAGTAGTAATCAAGAGGAAAGCAGTCCCACAGTAATATGTTCCACAGATGAGAAGTCCTTGCAAAGAAGCTCTGTCTATGGAAATTCTGCCTGATGCTAGGCGCATGTGAAGGGAGAAAGGAAAGTCTTTTTCCATTGTTGTAGGAAGACGTGTTCTAGCTGTGAATGTTTTACAGGGAGGAACGAAAGATTAGAGCTCAGTTGAGCACCTTCCATAGAAATAACGATAGAGTAGTGAGAGACTAGAAACGTCTCTTCTGTGAGAAGAGGGTTGTAGGGGGATCCCCTCTCCCACAGTCGATTTTGTGGTCTGTCAAGGGAGGAAAGATTGTTTTGTGTGGCACCTCCCCAGATGTGGCAGCAGTACTCCATCTTAGGACATATCTGATTCTTATATTAGTAGAGGATGGCATCTGGGGTCAGATACTTTCTGGAGCGGTAGAATAATCCAACCATTTTTCCACCGACCTTAGCAACGGATATACATGTCTTCCATTTTAGATCTGGAGTGAAAGTCAGCTCTAAGAGCTTACCAATGAGTGTGTGTTATGCATATATGTTGACACAAACACAAACAATAATTCCTCCTTAATTCTAAGCTAATTTGTGGTGGCCAACGGGAAAACGCTCTACACTGCGAATCAGTGGCGATTTGTGATCGGAGTTCGCACCCGCCGACCATCGGAAATTAACTTCCTGCACTGAAGATTGCGTTAGCATGAAACATCGATGTCTGTAGGTAAAAAATAATTAATATTTATTTATAAATATATATATATATATATATATATATACACACACACACACACAGTATGTGTATATAGAATTCATTATTATATAAAAATCGTCCATATACTACAAATTACTACCTTTTTCAGATGTACTTGCCTCCCCAAGAGGGTAAAATTGGACACAAGGTAGATTTTAAATGTGGGAGATATTCAGCTCTCCTAAATAAGATACATTTTGAAATATTTATTCACAAATAAAAAGTATAATTCATTTACAAATTAGGCACAAGGCCATCAAAAGTGTGGGGATTGTGACATCTGTGGTCATTCTCAGTTTTGACCCATTCGTCCAACTATTGTTTCTTTCACCATTTGTCCTTCACATTCACTTCAGCAATCACCACAATTACCCTATAGACTACCCTACTTAAAATATCGTCAATGGTTTTAATTGAATTTAATGTACAAAAAACATATGTATGGTTGTCTGACAGTGGCTTTCTGGCTGAGGTATTGTCTATCCATCCAGGTTTTTATCTTCTCTCTAAGAAGAGTTTAGGTATTGCTAATCGCTTGAGGCGGAATTCTGACGGGGGTTGCTCAAATATTTTTTGTAGACCAGAGTACACTTATCCTAGTGCACTGGCTCCTCAAAACCAAACATGACCTTGTGTCTAACCTCCTGGCAAAGAGATAAATAATATATATACAATTTCATTGAAAATAATATTATAGATACTACACTTTGATCCTAGCCTGAAAGCCGGGTAAAATCATTATCAATTATCAATAATCGTCCATAAACCCAAAGTTTTCAGGTTACCTGTCTACCTGTGTCTCTTAAAATCCACCATGTCGATTTGGTTTACGATAAATTTTAATAGAAATCCGTACCTCCCTCCTAAAAAATAAGTATTTAAAAAAAAAAAAAAAAAAGGGTAATTTGCGGTGCATTTGAAAGTCAAATAAGTTCTAATGACTAAAGAAAATCTAAAAAAAAAAAAAATCATTTGAAAGTGATTTGTTAACCTAAAAAAAGGAAAAATATTAACCAATAAATAAATATAATAAAAATCGAGTAAGAAATGAGAGTTTGTAAGATTAAATGCATTTATAGAAAAAAATGTTGCTTGTCTTTTTCGTTTGACAATGTTACTCATTTCCTTTTGCCCGTTTCCAATTGTAAATGAGTCATTTCACTGTTTGTCAAGCTTCTTATTTTTTAATTGGGTTGGATTCAAACTATGTTTCTGACTCCTTTCGGGAAGGGGGGGGGGCATGATGCAACATTCTGTTCCTTAATTACGAGATGTTTTCATTCATACTTGTTTGCTGCAAACAATTTGAAATCCCTTGGGATGAGAAAAAGCCGAAGAATAGAAAAAAAGAAAAAAGAAAAAAGATAAACAGAAATAAAACAAAAGAAAACAAAAATTCTAGTGAACATTTTCTTTTATATTCTTTCAAACAATACAAATGATTTTTGGTGAAAGGAAGAAAAGTTGCATTTTTCTCACAGGCGTTAAGAGTGTGTTCAAACTCAGGGAAAAAATATAAAATCTAAGATGCTGATTTTCAAGGTGTATTCTTTCTACTTAAAGGATTAGTCTAACAACGGTTGTGGAGTCTGAGTCAAGGAAAATTTATTGCTTTAGGAGTCGGAGCTGAAGTCTGAGCTTTTTAAATTTGAGGCATCAACTTCACAGCCCTCTTTTCATTTTCACTTTTTAATAAATTCTTTAGATTTTTGTTTATTAAAAACAAATAAAAAAACAGAAAAACGGTGAAATCACACAACCTTGATAAAAGATGCCGGGCCTCTTTAGAACGCAAAAGCTATAAATGACATATCGCATATTATAAAATTAGAGAAAAAAATCTGACCCGTTTGATCACCTGAGCTTGGAATAAATTGTTTGAATCAGGAAAAAGTGAATTTGCAAAGGCAGTTAAATATAAAAAATAAAGACAAAATCCAAAATTAGTCTCTTTCTGCTTGCTTTATTTCTTTTATTTAGATAGTATTATTGCTACTTCTTGTAGTGATATTCTCTTTTGTTTACAATGGACTATTCTAATCTTTGTATTCTTTACTTTTCATAATAAACAGTGATAGCCGACATATAAAAGTGGGGGATCAAACAATATACAGTGAGAGAGGGTGAGAGTGATAGATAGAAAATTAGCAAGAGATAGTTCATTTGGTGAGTTAATTGCAAATTTTGGCTTATTAGAACAACTAAAATGGAAGTTTGTTTTTTTTCCCACACAACTCAATCCAAGATCTGAGGAATATTTTAGCATGTATTTTGTGCGATTAAAATATATAGCAACAAAACTTTGTGGAAACAAACGTTGATTAACCGAGCTTTAGTATAATAAAAGATAATCACTGGAAAAAGAAGATTGCTTAGAGGTGGACCTTTTAAAATTTCAATAGTCAATCAAACATTTGGACTACTGACTCGATAGGCGTGAATGCAACACAGTTTTTATTCTCACCATTTGGCCTTGTGGCAGACTAGTTATGATTAGTGAAAATATAGATTTGATAAAAATAATATTTATTTAAAATGAGTGGAAGCTGTGGAAATTCCATGGTAAATATAAAATAATCATCACAATTTATAATTTATTAACTTAACATCATATTGGGTTTAACATTTCTCTCATATATATATATATATATATATATATATATATATTTTAAATTTTATTCTTATTCTCTTTAATTTTATATTCTTATATCTCCCCAAAATCTCCTTCGGTTTTAAATCTCAACCGTTCCATTACACTAAATTTAAATTCAAACAAACATACACAACACACTGAGCAAATAACGCGTCATAACGAGAGTGTCATGTTACTTCACATTTCCAAAACAGATGACAACAGAAGCTGAAGAGAGCCGGATGGCTAAGACTTTCCGTGCTTGAAACCGACGGTACGAATGTTGTAATTTTTCTGTACCAAAATAAATATATATATATATATATATATATTCCACTCTATAATAAAGACCAATGTGTATTTATTTGTAGATTTTTATATAAATAAATATAATAAGTCTGTCCCATAACACAAAAGTTAGCGAGTACAAAAAATACCGTTTTCTAGCCTTACGACAAAACCATTTCAAGTGATGAGGGGGAGCAGGAAAGCAAATGGCAAGTCAGACAGCACCTGCTGTTTTAAATCAATTTGGAAAGAAATCTTCCACTCTAAATCAAAAGTCAATGGTAGATGCTTTATTTTTTTTTTTGAGGGGGGGGGGAATAGGTCATCAGAAATGATAATTTACGTGAAAAATTAAATTCCTGACGTCATTCTATGGTTTTATATATTAGTGCAAACACTGAAAGAGCATAATCTTTTTCCCATCATTTTTTATGGAGGGTGTATATATATATATTTGAATCTCGGGTTGATGCGCTCACTATGTCTAGCCATAGTGATGAGTCATAAAACAAAGAAATATAATATCTGTATATTATATTACTTTGTACATACATACATATATACATATACATACTAGGGGGAACAACAAGCGTTGCCCAGTTATTTTGTATAAAAGTGTAAGCAAATGAAAGTATCCATCTGCAGTTCATACGATAAACATGTAAATATAGAAAAGCATTTGATGATGATGTCACATTGTTTTGTGGGGTTACTCTATTAAAAGTCTGTGTCAACCATGAAATACATGAATCTTAAACACAAAACAAACTTTGCATTGATGGTAGGAGAAACCTATGAAAAATACGAGCAAATGAAATGCGTATCGATGAAACTTTGCTGTAAAGTAGTAAAATAATAGAAATGTGTTTAATGTAAAAAAAAAGTTTAAAAAAAAAAAAAAAAAAAAAAGAAAAAAAAAAAATCACCATTCAGTTGTGGCTCAATCAGTAAACACGGACACACAATGAAGAATGTGACAATGATGACGATTTGTTTTTTTGGGGAAAAGGAGGGGTGTTACTGGAATTTAATTTTTTTTTTTTTGTAAAATATTTACTCCAATTCTGCATATCATTCAATATACTATTTTAAAAAGAAAATGATTTTTACGCTATTTTATGAACCAAACGATATTTCAATGTGTGTATTTAAGGTCGCTTATATCAACATAGTTTAAGGAAATAGGAATTATCTTGCAGAAATCACATCATGATAACAATTGGATGCTTAGTAAGTAATGCTATGCAGGTGTAATGGCTAAAATCAGACGACTGACTTTTTCTTCGATATATAGAAAATACATACACACACATATATCTATACATATATATATATATACACATATACACACCCACACACATATATATATATATATATATATATAAAATAACAATAATGGTAAATTACAACAAGTAAATAAATTTTGTCATAGATGTTATTTTTTTTCTGTGTTTTATGCCATCTGGTAGGAATGAATTAAAAATAAAAACACATTTTTCACCAATGTTTTTACCTCTTTACTTGCCTTATTGTGAGAGCAAAGTTAGATACAAGGGCGGTTTTCAATGAAGGGAAAATACAGTCCCCCCCCCCCCCCAAAAAAAAATGGACACTCTTGATTGAGACAAAAAATAATAATTGCTTGATCCTATGACTGAGGACAGAACAGATATGATACTTTGATATTTAAAAGCAATTGTAGGTTTTTAAATTATTTAAATTATAATTAAAATACTGTCAATGTGATTCAGTCAATAGCCATATATGAAATCCTTATGTTTGATCAAAAAAACTGTCAATATGTCCTTCTTTGCATACCAGTTCATCTCTTGTCCAATAATCTGTCTTTTTGCTAAGTAATTTAACAGCTTATGCTGGAAAGAAAAGTCTAGATTAGCTTAAATCTAATTAACAACAGAGAAATAGTATTCACACTTACCGGATCCAAAGTGCCTGCGATGCTGTGCATGTTGAGTAGCCATTTTTAAGAGATCAAATACGCATTCTCGGTTTTTGGGTTTATGTAGATGTCAGTAATTTGCATGCACGGACATCGTTTTAAAGGGCAAGACAGTTAAACAGAAAGAAAAAAATAAGTAGAAGTCAACAGACGAGAAAGAAATTCATGCAAAGGATTTGATAATCAATTGTCCAGAATTACAACTGATATCGGCGCCCAGATCTATGATTTGTCTTCAAATTCATGGGACTTGTTTGTGCTGCAGTTGGGAGAACATTTTGTCAGCTTTGTTTTGGTATCTTCTGAACAGGAGATTTTAGACTATCATTTTACTGTGTCACAAAAGACATTTGTTTTTGAAAAAAAAAATGGCACAGGAAAATATTTGAATAACACTGACAGAGAAATGAAGAATTTATTAGTATTCATATTATATGAAAATCCTGTTCCAAAGGGAAGGAATACTTTTATCATTCCTTAAATTCTATCAATTTTAAATACATTATAAAGTAATTTGAAACGATTAGAGTTCAAAACAATGCAATTTTTTATATTAAATAAATGTGTTTATTTATTCAAAGTTAACTAAGTTTCAACGTTATATGTTCTCATCAGGAATAAAAACTTTCCTTTTTACATGACATGTTGTCACTAAAAGAAGCCGTGTGTTGTTCTTAACAATGTTGTTTTTGTTTTTTAAATGTCGGAATCGTGAGGTTCCGACTGGAATGCGTGTATGAATTAGAAATAGTTCCTCAGTCTAGAAGCATTGCATATTAGAAAATTTGAAATAGTTAGAATCCAAACAATGCATTTTTTTTTTTTTTTTTTTTTTTTTTAAATACTTTAAATAAATATTTATTTAACAGAAAAAAAAAATTGTATTGTTTTTGGATCTTAACCATTTCAAATTTTGCAAAGCTATTTCTTATACATTATAGGATCTTTTGATTTTGCGTTTTGAAAATAATTTGATTCTAATAAACGATTTATAATAGATGACCATTGTAAATAATTCATTGAGGCCATCTCTTTTAAATTATTAATTCTGGTGAAAATATTGTAAATGAAAATGAATTATCCCGGCATCATAAAAGATTAGGCAACCGGGCAGCCCATGTTTGGCAGGGTGACTTTCTGCAGGGAAGGCAGGCAGCATATTATCGATCCCAGTCAACAGTGCTTAAAATATTTTGGGGAAAACCAAATTATAAAAGAAAAAATAAATCAGTAGATTCATATTACCTTAAATCTTAAAAGAAAAGAAAAAGACATCTCATATGCACAGATTTCTTAAATAGTATTTAACTTTTTATTATTTATCCAGTTTTTTTGTACTAATGAGTCCTAACTCATAAAGGCTCTAAAGCCACTCGAGGATAAGGGTTAATGAGTTTGTCAGGTGGACGGTGAGACAAACACATTGGCGATCGGAGACGATGGTTGAAACTGGACAGAATTTGATTATTTAAGAGGATGGCTCAACAAGAATTTGTTTACATTGAACTTGAAAATACCATGTTGTAGTCAGTTGGAAAGCAGCCCCGTTGTATTATGCTCCACAAACTGGTAGTTCGTGGAAAGAATCTCTGCTTATGGAAGTTCTGTTTAGCTTCAGGTACAGTGAGAAAGAAATGAAAATTATTTACAGTGGTTGTAGCTAAACGAGTTTTTGCTATGAATGTTTTACAAGGGGGGAACCAGATATTGGAGCTAAGTCAAGCACCTACCATGAAAATAATGATAGAGTAGAGAAAGACTAGCAGCATCTCTTATGAGAAAGAGGCTGCAAGGAAAAGAAGAGGACATCACCCAATAGATTTCGAAGTTAATTTTGGACTGTCAAGGCAGGAAAGTGTTCCAAACGGCACCTCCCCAGATGTGGTAACAGTACTCCATCTTAGGACATATCTGGCTCTTATACGGGTACAAGATTGCGCCAGTAGTGAGATACTTTCTGGAGAAGTAGAATGATCCAACCATTTTTCCTGTGACCTTAGCATTCCATTTCAGGTCTGGAATGAAAGTCAGTCCTAGAAGCTTATCAAAGCAGGGGTCTTCCTCAAGGAGAGTGCCATTCATTTCAACTGGGGCAAAATGAGGATCCGAGTGTTGGTGGTGAAAAGAGAGAGGCTTGGTTTTGGATGTATTAAAAGCAACCAGCCATCTCTTTCTCAACTGCACCATGTGCTATTCTATCAAAATGCTAACCTAAGTTTTCTTTAAAAATCATGTGATGCAAAGATTATAGACAAGTTAAAAAAGAATTCCGAAAGAAAATGATTTTTATTTTTAATTTATTATTTAATGCAATACCCTGCATGCATTTCTTCTGTCATAATTACAGTCACTTTTTATTACAATTTCTCAGACATTCAATTCTATGGTAGTTAGCATACAACGAAGAGTAGAAGTAAAGAAGATGTCATTAAAAGCAGGTGTAAGAGAGAACAGTGAAATAAATTATTAATTAAAATAAATAATGATTATTTTTGGAATTTTTTAGATGAGGATTGATTATTTGGACTACTATTTTTATCTTGTTTGTTATTTTTATAATGTTTCGGTCAATGTAATCTCCTACCTTCTTCATGTACATCTTTGCGAACTTGATAATCTTCATGTCAAATTGGTCAACCTATACGGAAATTTGAACGGACCTCTTTACTCAATCCACGGAAGTAGATTAATCTTGTCCAATCACCATGACCGGATGTCATTAAAGTCATTTGCGTTTCAAACTTTTTGAGACGAGGATTGATAATTTGTATTATTAGGACTACTATTCTCATCTGTATTTTTATTTTCATAACGTTTCCATTGATATAACCTCTGACCTTTTTTAAGTGCATCTTTTCATAACTTGGGAATCTTCACAATAACAACCAAGATGAGAATAGTAGTCCGAATAATCCAAATAATACATAGATTTTTTTTTTTTATGTACTAACTAGTCACCGCTTATCAAGGCCCAAAGGGAACCTGAGGATAAGAGTTAATGAGTTTGTCAGGAGGACAATGAAACAACAACGTAAAGATTTGAAATGATAGTTGAGACTGGGCAAGATTTGATTATTTAAGAAGACGGCTCAACAAGAATTTGTTAACGTTGGGCTTGAAAAAGACTGTTATAGACAGCTGGGAAGCAGCTCTGTGATATTGTGTTCCAGACAGGTAGTTCTTGGAAAGAAACTTTGCTCATGGAATTTTCGTTTAGTTTTAGATACACAGAGGAAAAAAGGAAAATTACTTTTTTATGAAATAAAAGCATTACCAATTGTATATAAAAAAATTCACATACAATCGGGGGGGGGGGGGATGTTTTCTTTTAAAACTGCTAGTACAGTAATCGTACCATCCACTATCATAATTGTCCTCCTACACTTTCATAATAGAACTCGATGCTTGGTTTGTCTGTTTTACGGTAGATAAAATCTTTTTACATTATTTAATACGGAAAAAATAGCTATTGTAAACAATTGTATAGAATAGATTGAACACAAGTTGCTATTTTACTCATTGCTGTGCGGGTAAATTGCAGGTTAATGCATTTCCCAATGGTCTTAGTGTGTAACTGAACACACAACAAATCCATGAGGATTTGAACCCTGCATAACCAATTCTGTAGGCCATTGTAGCAAGATTAGAAATGCATTTGTAAAAAATAAGGTTAAAAACAGAAATTTCCACATAAGGTTAGATTAAGAAAATGGAATTTTCCATTAAAGGTTAAGTTAGAGTTGTGTGTACAGGAAGATGCATCATAGCAGGAAATCGACATGAGAGAGAAGTGAGATCGATTCTCTCTTTTGGATATTTGATGGCAAAGTGAGTGGACGTCTGTTTTCGAGACTTTCACCATCCCACGAGGATTGGAAGGAGAAGATACACTTCATCTAGATGTACTTGCTGTAAAAATTAAACCAAATCCCAGAGAAAATAATGGGGTCATTTGTTGTTCTTTTTCTTTTATTGCTTCTATTATTTCCAGCACAAGGATAAAAAAAAAATTACTCATCTATACGACTGCTACTGTCACTACTGCTCAGAGATGTCACGCCCAATGAACCAACTACTGACATGTCAATGAGAGACTCAGCCGTTTTCTGTCAACAAGAGATTACGGGTGAATTTTGTGAGGATCGAAGAACTCCTCATGCAATGTTACATCATGACAGTATCCATCATGCCAATCACATACCCCTTATAACTTTCAAGAAAAACAAATTCAATGATATTATTTGGGAAAACGGACAAAAAAAAAAGAAAAAAAGACATTACAGTCGCCGCTGGCTGAATGTTTAAGTTTGCAGAAAATCATTTCGCTTTAACGATTAAAATAGAATAAATAAAATAGAAAAGTAAATTGAAATCACCCAAATGATAAACTTAATTTGTTACACAAATGAATATGTCTTGTAGATGTACACCAATGTCCTAGTGTCTCTGGGACAATCATAGAGATAACTAGGACATTGTGCAAGTTATCTTTAGGTTCCGAGTTCAATCTTGAGCCAAATAGGAAGATGATTTAGCAAGTTACCTGAAAGAGGGTCACAGTATACCTCTAATGGAATGTGAACAGTATACCTTCAATAAAAAGTTAGTTTCATAACTCCATGACGGCTTTCAGAGTTAGATATATGAATAAAAATGGTGTAAACAACGATAGCAAAAACCAAAAATGGAGAAACCAGTCTGAGAATTGTAAATTATAGAGAAAAATTTCTCATCCCAAAAATGCGGACAAATATTAAACGTATACACCTTTCGGATGTAGTCATATCCAATAAATACGCCTTCCAGAAATGGTTATCTAAAATTCTTCCAAATATATAAATATATTAATGTGTTATATATTAATATGCATTTATATATTTTGTAGGTGTTCTACCATTAAATCAGACTTTACAGTGGGCTCAACTAAAACATTATGCTAATATTGGAAAAATCCAAATCTAAAAAAAATGAATGTTTGTTCTTTTTTAAATGTCAATTTCATTGGTTATTTAAAGACAAAGGCTTCTTTCATAGGACAACCAGTTGTAAAAATCTATTGTAGTGTAAACGATCAACTGTAGACAAATGGAATGAAGTATAGGTTTACACTTTTCCTTCAAGGGGGAAAGTTCGTACGTGAACACAACGTATACAACAATCTTAGTCCCTATTTATTTGCCTCTCCATGAGGGCAGAGTCAGACACAAGGTCGGTTTTTAATGAAAGGAAAATTCAGCTCCCCAAAGGGGCACTCTGGATTGGGACACAAATTTAAATTGCCTCAGTTTAGAAGGATTTCTCCTTCACTGACCGAGGATAGAACAGACACTACACCTTGATCCCGACCAGAAGGTCGAGAACAGTGAAGTTTACTCTACAGTTGAGTACTAGCCGTTACATAACTTGTAAAACTCACAATTTGAGAACAATTCTTTCATTCAAATTTGAGACAAATCAAAGAAGCCGCTTACGATTTATAAAAGATTTGGTGCATAATTCAAATATTTTCGAGAGAGAAATAGATAAAGTTTATCTTAAATTGAAACAAAAAAGTTGATTGTTAAAAAAAAAAAAAAAAAAAAAAAAAAAAAATCAAAAAAATCATAAGAATGATGTAAACATTGAAAAACAAAATTCATAACGTTTATTACTCGTGAAGAACGAACATCGTGAAATAAATACCTCCGTGAAGAAGGAAGGTTTCAAGAAACTGTTTACAAATGAATAATTAATTTCTGCATGATAAACTCGATTGGCTGGAAATAAGCACGGCACCTCCTTTATTCAATTTTTTTCACCGGTTTTGCCTGAACTTCAAGTTCGGTGACCATTTTGTCCCAGAGAACAAACTGCTTGGACAACAAAGTTACCTGAAGAAACGATTTAAGGAAAAGAATAAAAATAATTCTTATGGCTATTACAAGTATTATTATGCCGTACAAAATGACAGCAGTTTTCAAATTCTTAGTTTCAAAGATGAACAAATGTCAAAAATACAAATAAATATATTTTTTTTTATTGATAAAAGTGTTAGAGATAATTGAAACCGCGATCTTGCTAAAAACAATTGACCACCCAAAAACTGTTCAGAGACGTGCAACCAAGCAAACACCCTCCAACAAACATCCGTCATACTCTGAACCCCTTGCTTCCCATTGAAACTCCAACATCTACCAACTGACTTAGTAAACACCCACAAAATTATTAACTATCTCGCCATCGACAACCCTGAGCACCTTTTTGATTTCCGTGTTTCTAACACGTGGAAATGCCTACAAAAATTTTAAAAAACAGCACAGCTTCCATGTCTTTCTAGAACATTTCTTTACGTTCAGGATTATTGAAACCTGGACTGCCTGCATCAGTTGTTGGCTGCAGAGATACTGCATGCATTAAAACTCTCATGCTCCCCAAAATTCACCCAAATTACACTCAATGTCTCCACCTCCATACATATGACTAGTGTTGGAACAATTAATCGGAATCGGAAAAATCAGAACTTTTGGGATATCAGAATTGGTATGGGAAAAATTTGAACAAAATTTTTGCTACCAAAAACGATTCTTTTAATTTGTTTTTTTTGTTTAAAATGTAATTTTCTATTGCTGGTACTAATGATGAATATTTATTGATTTTAAACTACCAATAAAACTAAAATTTCTAGATCATAGTAACAAAGTTATGTAAAAATGGCACCGGATAAAATAACACAGGTAAAAACGTCACAAATAGATAAATAGGAAAAAAAAAAAAAAAAATGCCACAAGTGAAAAATATAGATGAAAATCTCACAATAACTTTATCGAAATCTTGGGTATAATACATAAAGAGAAAACATTAAGGTTGTCATTGAAAAGAAAATTATATCTACATTTAAAAGTAGATTAAGACTCTCCACTACCCCCCTCCCCCACAAAAAAGTGAAATTTTACCATTTTAGGCGAATTTAGAATCAGAATCAGTGATTGTATCAGAATCAGGAATTTAGAACAGAATCGGTAAAAATTTTGGAATCGTCCCATCACTAATCATGACTCATATACTGTCATTTCCCTGACCATTCTATGCACTACACATGCACTTTTGATGAATTGTAATGCACCTGAGCAATGTACACAATGATTTTCTTGTTATTTTCATAATTGGATGATTTAAATTGATAAAAAAATACTATTTTTAATACTAAATAAATTTGAAGACAACATTTAAAAAATATTTTTACTATTGTTTGAATAAATTTAATTTGACACGGAACTCAATCATGGTGGGTGGGTGAGTCATGAGGATACGGATACCACAATGCTTCATACTGAAGTTGCCACGATTCAAATCATAAATTGAGAATTACATATATTTTTTTTCAGGACATAAATTTGACAATGACTGCCATATCCTTAGTTGAAGCAGCTCATAACACAGAGAAGGTTGCTTATATAGTCACATAGTGTGCCAATACATATATGTGTGACTGCAGTTGTCTACTAATGAGACTCTTGGTGGCCAAAACCACCAGGTTAACTACCACACATCCAGTTTGTTGGTGCATGCCAGTAAAACATAGCATTTTAATTGCTAAATGTATAGATTGAATGAATATATCTTATTTTAAACTAGCAGAGCAACCCGGTGTTACCCAGGTCAAAAGTGTAGTATATATCTCTTCTACAGTTCCCCCCCCCCCCCCTCGCTTTCTTCTCCACCCAGCCCATTTCTTTTCTCTAGACACACATACACCACACACTTTTATAGATTACTCCAGGGTTGAGTCGGCATAAGGGAAATAACTCCTTGAAAAAAATCATAGTTACTTCCCTTAAGTTAGAACATCAAATGGGTGGAAAATGCTCCCCCCCCCCCTCCCCACGACAAAATCTGCACCAGTTTCGGGTCAAAGAATGAATATTTTTTTTCTAAATTTTAGATATTATTCGTTCGGGGCAACGCCAATCAAGAAAATACCAACTACGTGGATGTTTGTTGGACATACACACATACAACTGCCCTTTACATAATAGATGTGTCCAAGCATCTGTCTTTTGGTTGCTTAGTCACATTTAAGTTTGAAATAGCATTTTCGTTGGCCTTTCACATTTGCACATAAATTAGAAAGCATTTGGAGGGAGAAGTGTATTTAAAAAGTAATATGAAAAAGAGAGAGAAAGAAAAGGAGGAGGTAAAAAAAAAAACGTTACTCATACTTTAACTATTCTATTTTTTTCCAAGACATTGCCGGATAGCCCTGCTAGTTGTGATAATTCTATTACACGAACGCAATTCATACAAGTCAAACTTATCGTGTATGATTTTCTTGAATAAAGGATACAATACTATTATAACTGCTCAACAGTTTGCTCACATCATCTGTCAATCTGGCAGCTTCATCCTGGAAAAATAAAAACAACTTTATTTTCAATTTAAATCATTCAATTATCTATCAATACGAACATTTCTGGTAGGAAATTTACAGACGTATGTAAGTTACCAAAGAGAAAAATATTTGTTGGTCCTATTTACATTTTTTACGTTTTAGGCGGGTTTCTGTGTCTTGGTGGTTCCCAGTTTCACTTTCTGATCGCTATCATCGCCAGACTTCTTCAAGTGCATTTTGTCGTAACATTCTGGAAATTTGAAACTGAACGCTTTATTTAATCCACTAGAGTAGATCACTCTCATTTCACGTACCATATCTTTTAAATATCAGAATATAATTATGCTGCATAAACATAAATTCTAACAGACCTCTGCAGCAGGAGCCGATTAAAAGCTGAAGGGAAGGTTTTTGTTTTAGTTAGTACATATGAAAAATATTAAAAGACAAGAAAAATGTACTAAATTTTATTATTTTTTTTTTTTTAAATATGGCACATTCTTTTCTATGTTCATGATTCCATCATGTTCTCTTTGTTGATCTGATAAAAAGGAAACAAAAAACAAAAACTCTCAATTAAGTCCTTATTAAACTAACCTTTTACAATTCACAACTACGTTAGTAAAACTTTTGAATATGGAGTTCTGTATCAATTGATTTTTCTTTTCACATCATTTTTCTTTATTTGGTTAATGCTTATAGTTACAATATTTTCATTTAGTGTTTTTTTTCTTTATCATTGATGGATCCATAATCACGGGTTGATTTAACTAGTAAATTTTGTAAAGCATTTTAAAAAAAATATAGCACTTTTTTTTTTCTATGTTCATAATTTCATATTGCGTTTGTTGATCTTATGAAGAAACAAACAAAAAAAAAACCCATTTGTGTAATAAAATAAATTTACAAATAAACAAGCAATACCTGAGTTTATAATGTTCGAGTTAAGGCTGAGATGCACGTTTTGTTTAAAGTCACGGAAAGGGACATAAAAAAAAAAAAAAAAAAATAGATGGAAATCAACAGTAAACTGACCTGTTGTTTCAAATGAACCTGACTCAGTGCTTGCATCTTTTTATGGCTAGAAGCAGCAGCTGCAATAAAAGGCAGAAACATAAATCATTCATTTCTTTGAAAGAGATATTCAGTTTTTAATCTAATAAAATCAATTAAATTTCTAAAATATTCGAAAGATTAAATACAACACAAAAAGCATCATTCAAATAATTTTTCTAATGGTGATTACAGCAGTCATAAACAAAAAGCAGAAATTTTTAAGCTTCTCTAAAAATGGTTTGAGAGAAAAAGTGATAGATGATCAATTTTAGCAATTTGCTAGGTTCAATTCATTTTGCTAGCATATGTAAGTAAACACAAGATTAAACTTCAAAACTAACATCCCACACAAATTTATGATTCAAAAGGTTTCCAACATATAAGAAAATATTAATTCAAATTGATTTACAATCAACAAAGCAGAGGAATAAAACTTTAAACTTATTTTAAAGAGAAGGAGGGGGGGGGGTCAATCCCCCGGAGGGGGGGGGGGGGGGGTCAATCCCCCTAAATTAGAAGTTACGGTTATGATAGAAAACAAAAACAGTAGCAGCTTCTTGTTTGGATTAGTGGTCAACAAGAACAGTATTGGATTATTCGGACAACTGAAAACAAAGAAGAAGCTCAATTAGACTTAAGGAACATGGCCTGACAATAGGGGTGGGACGTAATGGGTGAAAATTTCAGATTCATGCGAGTAGTATTCAGTAGTAAAATTCAGAAGGTGCAGGCCACTAGTTTTTGGCTATTTTACATTCATGAAAACCCTTTCACAGCCTGAAAATGGTCCTAAATTAAAGTACTATATCAGATTTAACCATCTATATCCATTCATAGCTTTTGGGGATGTTTTAGGACCTGCAATGTCGCATGAAACAACTTTTTCACCAAAAAATGATGGATTTTGAGTCCCGTGGAGCCCTAACGGCTATTTTTGGCCTGCACCTTCTGAATTTTGCAAAATTTTCAAAATGTTGGATTGTTTAGTGTTATTTATGTATAAATGAACACAAAAAAATACTACTCGCATGAATCTGAAATTTTCACCCATTACGTCCCACCCCTACTGACAACAATCATTTTGAAACTGTTAACTTACTGATGCCCCTCTATGTTAAGATAACAAGAGTTACTTACCTTTCAAACTGAATATTTTTGTTATCTACTAACAAGTCACCACTTATCAAGGCTAAAAGCCACTCAAGTAAAAAGAGTTTAAGAGATGGATAGGTTGCCAGTTGAATGATGACGAATATTATGAGAGGATTGAAAATAATGAATGGAAAATAAAATTTAACGACTTATGAGGACAGTATGTAATCAGACCGTTTGCTGGGAGAGTAACTTGGTGTGCGTGCGCTGTGGAGACGTCTCTGAAAGGGCTCTTTCATCCTGGCATGGCACTAGCACACCAGCTCCCCAGACTAAACGATAGTTACATTCCCCTTTAACAAAAGGAGTTGATCTGTCATCTGACTTGACGAGTCTTCGGTGGCATCATTAATTCTCTCTTGAAAATTATTTATTTGGCTGGGACCATCAGCTGGAATTGAAGGCTTGTAATGAGGAAACAACTATTACTTTATATATAAATTTTTTTATTAATTTCAGCTTCCAAAGAACACATAGAAACTTGAAAGTCACCGAGTTGGGCTGGCGACATCCATTGCATGCGAATTCAAAAGTAAAACTGCTAATATTTCTCTCTCGATAATAAACGAGAGACAAAGAGAAGAAAAGAAACACAGTATGCATGAAAAAGAAAGAGATGGAGATAATACAGTCATTGTTGTTCTCAGTTTCAACATGTCTCATGCGACAGCCGATTTGATCTTTAATCCGGCAGCTGACAATTTTTGATTGTTGATATTTAAATTGTCATCTAACTCACACCCAGCGACCCACAAAGTTATAACAATCTCTAATTGCATTCGCCATGTTTAAAGCCACAATAACACCTTTCCGATTCTACGTATCTCCCTCCAAGTACAAATGTTTGGTGCAAGGCTTTTAAATGTGGGGATCTGTAGCTCCAACAAAAGGGTCACTATCCTTGTCACAGGTTTATGAGACAAGTGTTTATTGACATTAGATTTGAAAATGACCATGTTATAGCCCTCAGAGAAGCAATCTTGTGTCAACATATTCCACAGATAAGAAGTTTTTGGAAAGAAACTTTGTTCAAGGAAATTGCATTTGATGTGAGACACATGGGGGAAGAGAGGAAAGTTCTTTGTAGCTGTGGCAGAAGAGTTCTTGCTGTGAAACTCAGTCGATCCCATCCATGGAAATAACAATAGAGTAGCGAAAGACTAGCAACATCTCTTCTGTGAGAAAGGGGCTGTAAAGAATAGATGAGATCATCCCCTAGATTGCGAAGTCGGTTTTATAGTCCGTCAAGGTAAGAGAAAGTGCTATCAGCAACACCTCCCCAGATGTGGCAACTGTACTCCATCTTAAGAAACAGATACGTCTTAAGATGGAATACTGTTGTCACATCTGGGGAGGTGCCGCTCAGAGTACTTTCTCTTGCCTTGACAAAGTTCAAAATCGAATGATTGATGTGCAGCTGACAACTAATATGTCCACCATCTGGTGCAGCACTCGGTTTTCTGCACTCATGACAACCCTAACTTCATGCAAGATTTTGTGAAAAAAAAAAAAAAAAAAAAAAAAAAAAAAAATGAGAATCAGACAACTGGACAGTGAGAAAAACAAGTCCTTTTCACTTAACATTGCAGACCAATTCATTCATTAAAAGACAAAATATATGCATATCGGAAAACAACTATTTTAGTTTAGGATAAAGCTATAACAAAATGCTCCAATATTTTATGCTGAACTTATTTTTTTAAATTTAGATCGAAAGAGTGGACGAAAGAAACAAAACGAAAGTAATAATTAGAATCCATTCAAAAGACCAAATAAGAAGAGAAATGTTAAAGTCAAAAAGAAGCATTCAAATTAACAATGTAAGTTTATGTAAATTTTATTTTATTTTTTATTTTTTTTTTACTTGAAAATAATTTAATTCATTTTGTTAACTTACTCATGCCTTTTCCAAGAGTTTCTTTTGTTATTTCCAGCTCTAAATTTTGAGATGGATGCTAAAAAGACTGGGAAATATGTCTGCTTATTGCTAAGTGGCTGGATGTGTTTAGTAGTATATAACATAATCACATTTACACACCGATCCTCGTTAGATCATCGAAGTTAAGCAGTGTTGAGCCTGGTAAATACTAGATGGGTAAACATTTGAGAATACGAGGAACTTTATGTGGAAGGACGGCGACACTTCCCTGCAAAACAAAAAAAAACGTTATCTCCCCATACCAGGATATACATGCGACCGGGGACCGCTTGTAAATTTAATATTTCTTAGAAACCTGACCAGGGTGAATGCCACTCACATAGGTAGATATATATCCAGTAGAGGGAACTTTTCAGGATTGGAGCAGTGTTTGATGTTGAGAAGAAAAAAAAGCTAGAAAGAATAATTTGTTGTTTCAGCCACTACATTTCAAGATTCTCATTCGTTCAGTCAGTTACACACATCGTCGGGAACTTTCTTTTTTTTTTAACAGTTCACCCCAAACAAGACGTAAGGGGCTACTGAGAAAAAAAGAAGAGGGGAGAAGGTGGGGGGCAGTCAACCTAGATTGGGATCTGCTCAGCGAGATGACTGTTTACATTAGTTTTAAACTTCTGCATGTCTGTACTGTCGGGGAAACAGGGGGCAGGGAGGGAGTTCCAGAGGCCAGCAACACGAGGAAAGAAGCTATTTGAGTAGAAGGCTCTCCGACATCTGGGGATCTCCACAGTGAATGAATGAGATTTAGTTGATTGTCGAGTTAGTCTAATGAATTTACGTCGAAGGGGCACCAGAGTAGCCAGTTCATTGGAGTATAATCCATTGAAGTATTTGTAAAACAAGCACAAGGATGCTACATTGCGGCGATGGGACAGAGACTGGAGCTTGGTTGACAGTGAGGGACCTATTAGGTTGGCAACTCTTTTTTGGACCTTGTCAAGGAGGGAGAGACTAGTAGATAATGCACCAGCCCAGATGTGACAACAATACTCCATGCATGGGCGGATGGTGGCTTTGTAGAGATACAGGATAATGTCAGGTGAGAGGAGTTTACTAGCACGGTAGAGGGAGCCAACCTTATTTGCGGCAGCCTTGGCAATGTCTTCAATGTATTTGTTCCTAGCATGATTTTACACTGAGTGGTGGTTTTGCTTGGCTTGCCAATTAAAGTTTTTAACTTGGCATTTGATTATATATCTATCACTCAATGTTTACAACCCAATTTCTTTTTAATTTAAAATCTTAACTGAAATATCTGGTTAAGAAATTATTTTGAAGTTCAACTTTTTTTTTTCCTGATAATTTCCCCACAGAAAATGGCTTGACTCCAATAATCTCTCCTACCACTGAAAACTCAGGTTCATTCAAGAATCTAACATAGTTACCTGAAAAAGTTTTATCACATTATTTAAAAATATTAACAAAAGGCAGCTCCTTTTTTGTCATTTCATTGACACAAAGATCAGCTCGAAAGCATAGGTTCAGATGGGAAAGTTTGGAATGAAGTTATTGGCCACATAATGTGAACCAACTCAGTGAATATGCAATTATTTTAGATTCATAATTTTTAACATTAGTTAGTTGTCGTGGGAAATTTTATCCTCGAAAGAAAGTCCAATTCTTGCATGAGAGAAAAAAAGGACATGTATTATAAGATAAGTGCTGAAAGTTAAATTGGGAGTGACAGCTTTCGAAGAAAAGGAACAACAGCCGTGTATACTAATTGAAAAATTTTACTTATGCAAGTAATAAAAAATGATATACAAAAGAGAAAAAGGAGTTTTCAAACTTGTGCCTTTGCGGAACTTATTTTATGTGAGTACTTTGTTAACAAGTGTTCACACTTCAGGTCTCACCAGTTGTTGGCTCTTCAGTCATAGAAGACTTTGCGACAGCCATCTAGGACTTGTTACGGTTAGGGCTGGTGTTGTAACTCAGTCAACCATTAACCTACGTTGACCATAGTAGTGAAAATGGAAAAAGAGAGAGAGAGCCTTAAGTTTTTGAGTTTATATAGACTTGCTCATGTGACCCCTAAGGAAGCAGTGATTGGGTTTACCTTTGGCCAATCCACATGACCCTTGAAGGGACAAGTGACTACAACAACATTGACCAATCTACACATGTCTTATAAATACCAATACAGGTAGACCTTATCACACATACTGCCTTGTCTTGTTTCTGCATGGTGATATAGTTTCCTGAACATTTGAGAATATTGCTATGGTCTTTGATTTCAATTTTGTATAAACATGTTTACCTTCTTAACAGATGTAATGCGAGTTAAACTTTCTTTGTAATAGGAAGTTTGGATTAAATAGGGACTAATTTGCACTAATTATTGAGAACCCCTCATGAATTAGGATAAACATAATTGAACGAATGAGCATATAAGTATTAAAGTATTCATTTTAATACTAAAATACTCCAAAATTAAATAAAGACAGTCATAAAACTTTAATGTTTACAGTAAAAAAGAGAAAACAAAGCTATACTTGAGTGATAAAAACATAGAATGCTTAACCAACCATAATCGATAAGTCTTCAAACACGAGCTGATGAAATCATCACATATTAATGATATAACAAGGCACTTCATACAAAAAGTGTTTTCGATGTCCCTTCAATTGTTTGAAATCTTAAAACAGAAGGTCCCGCCATTAAGACATTTTTAGAAGATCAGAAGTTACTCTGGTCTACTGGTGGAGGAGTTAATTCTAAATTACTAAATGCTACCTACCCGATGAAGTCATTTTAGCTTTTAATTTTTATTTCTTTGCACATTTTTAAAACTTATACAGCAAAAGAAATAAAATTTTAGTTGTAAGGGAGACAACTCATTTTATATTCTATAATAAAAAATATATGAGTTATTCCCTTGCTGATTTTGATTTTTTCTGTCATAATTTTAAAATGTTTCCAGATTACCAGTTGTCCAAGCAGTACTACATAATCTTTTTAAAACTGTAGCGAAGTACGTTATTATAGTGTCAATAACATGGTACAACAATAAAACATAGAAATTTGCAAGTCAGAATCAAAGTTTAATATGTCAACTTAG
Source organism: Sepiola atlantica (assembly GCA_963556195.1). Lineage (NCBI taxonomy): Eukaryota > Metazoa > Mollusca > Cephalopoda > Sepiida > Sepiolidae > Sepiola > Sepiola atlantica. The sequence goes on along the minus strand of OY744515.1, from coordinate 244,082,698 downwards.
ATGCTATTTAGGTCCAACTTATAAAGTCATCTTGTGAGATTTTAAATATTTGATACATACAGCAGCATATAAACATCCAATCATTGGACATTTTCTTTGATATTATTTTTCAAATAGTTTGACAAAAATTAAAGTTTTAAAAGTTGTATAACCTGTAAATGTAACTATGCTCCAGCTGAGATTTGTGTCTGGGAATCACTTATTTTTTTTTTTTTTTTTCTAGAAGAAGAAACTGAACATAATAAAGTATAGTGAATTGTGACTAAATCTGACTAATTTAAAACCAATATCACTGCTTTTACCATACTGAAGAAGTTAAAAGGAGAAACAAAGGGATAAATTATCTAATTATATGGTTTTATAGTTACTGGCACGGAATGTGGATCCTGGCATGCTGTGTTCATGTTATGCCAGGGATCGAGAATCACTTTCTCTTATATCCTTGGGAAAGGTATGGACCCATCTCCCCCTAGCTATAGATGAAATATAGATTAGACTGAATTCTTAAAACTTGGTAAGGCAATTGGTCTAACACGAGTCTAGCAATTAATCTAGATGTTGGAGCATTGATCACTCAATTGATGGTAGAGCTGATGCTCATGTGAATGTAAATGGCACTTTACTTGATATTGAAGCCACCTTCTGTCACTTGGGCGACATGTTTAATGCTGATGGTGGTTGGGAACACGCTATCATTACTCGCTGTTCAGTTGCCTGGGGAAAGTTCAGGAAGCTACTGCTAATCCTTCAAGATTCATGACAAAGACTTTTCAACTTGTGTTCATTCTGCCATGTTGCACGGCAGTTAGAGACAGGGATCCCAACTACCTTTGATTCATGAAAGAGGGAATTTAGGAGTCTAACACTCCGACTCCAAACACTCATAAAAAAAATAAAAAATAAAAAACTTTGAAAAACCAACAATCTCTCTTCGAGCTCCAATAAGACAAAATAATCCGGCTCACAAAACAATCCGACTGACTTTCACTTCGCTCCCTTTTCTTCCTTCCTATCAGCAGATTTTCGCTCTCAGTTAATTCTGTTTAACCAATGAAAATAAAGAATTTGTTGGTTCATATTTTTGTTATAATGAATTTGCTTATTGCAGTGCAGTAACCAGTCGTTTAGTTACTCCTAGGTCGTGAATTCAATCCTCACTCGTAACCTATGAATTCGAAATTTCTTTACTTTTCCAACTACAAGCCAGACAAAGGCAGATCCTTTTATAGCGGTTACGAAGCAAGTCGGGGCCACTTCCACCGCTAGATTCTGGCTCAGGACCATCAGTTCCGCCACAGATCAGCAATAGCTTTGACCTAATGACCGTGCTACGATCAGATGAATGTGCAGCTGCAAACTGGATAAAAAGATCCCATCAATTGCGATTTATCAGAAACTTGGTATTAGTGAGATTATGGATGCTTTACACACTCAGCGTCTCAAGTGGTTTGATCATGCACAGCGTGCCATCTCTTGCAGCAACACCGTAACGTGTTTGGATATTCCGAGCACTAGAGAGTGTGGCAGACTGACGAATACATGGTTTGAATGCATAAGTGATATAGCTGCATACAACCTGGCTGATGTCAACCCTTTTGACCAGACTACATGGAGAGCAGGTGTGAGACGTTGCCTGATGTTGCCCACCACAGAATACCAAAACTGGATGAAGGGGAAAACCCGAAATAACACCAGTCCTTAAATTCCAGTTTTGCTTCTAATTATCATGGATTTCTCTCTGCCATTAGACTCAAGTTATGCCAGTTCAGGAAGAAGTGCAGTTGTAGATTATGCAACTCTTGTTTCACTATGCTCACTATTGTGCAAGTACCTATTTAGAAGTTATCCATTATCTTTCGAGACAGAAAGAGGTTGACAAATACACATTTATATGTAAAGTTTTATCCATCTGAAGAAATGTATTACTATAAAAAATCGCAGTAGGGCAAAATTATTACCATTAATCAACCACACAGCTGTTAAAGAGATTAATTAATAAAGAATAGTATTTTTTAACCCTTAAATGCTTAAAAAAAATTTTTTTTAAATGTTATCAAAGATACTGATTACCTATTTAGCGGGTGTGCTGATGCAACATCATACTAATACCGACTCACACTTGCCAACAGGTTCGTTGCATATGTGAAACAAGTTGCAGTTTTACACATTTTCGTTTAATATTATATTAAATAGGCATTTTGTTGGAATATGTTATATTTGAAACAAAAAGCATTCAACGGTTAAATAAACCATATACTATTTTATCAATTATTATACATCACTTCAGTTATGGTTTATTTAACTATAATATAAATTTTCATCAAATAAAAATAATTAAATGGTTGATAAAAGTTCAAAGACTCAAAGATTGATTTGATGGGTAAAGTTGATGAGAAAATAAATGAATTTTGCTAAAATAAATTTCACTGAAAATCAACTAAGAAAAACAAATTTCATTTTATCAGCAGAATTGAAAGGAGGGGGGGGGGCTAACATTATTTGTTTTAATACAAATCATGCAAATATAATTAGATCAACAAAAACGAAAATGAATTGGATATTAGTAATTTTTTAAACATTAAAAATACAACCTAAAATTAAAATGGCACTAAAAATGTTTTTCTTAAAATTGTTGGATAAATCTTTATAAAAATAAGTTTTGGTTATTTTATTTTAACAGTTCAGATCGTTATTATTTAATTAAAGCTAAGTTAATCAATGTTTGTTTCCTTAAGGCTTCCATATACACTTTAATCACACAAATTACATGTTAAAATATTCCTCTGTTTTGGGATCGAGCTATATTTGAAAAAAAAAAAAAATGACTTCCATTTTAATTGTTCTAATTAGCCACAATTTTCAATTAACTCATCGAGTGACCCATATCTCACTAAGTTTATGTCTATCACTCCCTCCCTCTCACTATATGATGTTTGACCCCTCTCCCACCTTTATATGGTATCTATCATTCCCACTTCTGTGACTATTTCTCTTTGTTTATTAACAGTCAAAGTTAATAAAGAAAAGAAAAAAAAGATTGGAATAGTCCATTATGAACAAAAAGGAATATCACCAGAGTTAATATTATTTAACCCATGCGATGAGAAACAGCAGATTACCGAATTACTGAATCAAAAGGTGCAACCCGAAAAAGGGATACCATAAAACAGAACAAAAGAATATCAGCGGCTATAGGGTAGAGTAGCCTAATTCCCTGGCCAAACCATGTGCGACACTTTTAAAGGACTTTTAATAAGTTAGTTGAAGAAAAGATTTGGAAGTATTTGCCTCCAGTGAGAGATCTATCTTAAGAAAAAAAAAAATCGGACTTGCTTGCTAACCGAACTTGAAGATAAATTCATCTTTTTTTCGTCTACGAATGCAGAACTAATACAAGGACCAGCGGGTTACCAACATATAGTAAATTCCTCTATCATCTATTGCTCTCTCTATACATAAATATATATTTACATATTGAACAAAAGACTGTTCCGCATCCCATGTTAACATACACTGCATCACACCTCATTTGAAACAATACATCTATCTCCAATTCAACTCTTCGCGGAACTGTTGCTAAAATAAAACTTTCTTCGGTTTTATACATCTTTGTTTGTGTTTCCTTCATTGTTTCATGTTTTTTTTTTGTTTATCAGTTCTCCCCATGACAGACAACTCATCTAGCCAACAAAACATTGTTGTCTAGACTGACGAAGTTATAAAAATGTCCAAAAATATAAAATATCTTTAATCAAAAACCCAGGTCATGACAAGAGTGAACTTGCTACTCCAAAAAACTGACTCTTTATCAAGTGAAAAAGAATTTAATACAATATTCAGTGCTAACTGTAACAAAAGTAAGATAGAACTTTTAGCGCATTCACAGTAGATGGTTTTCAACGTTCCGAACATAAACGGATCGACTGCTACATCATAACCATGTTGATAATTTTTCCTTTTGATACCTTGTTTATATCCGAAGACCAACACGGGCCAGTCATCGTTCAATCAGTTGCAGCCTTCTGTGATCTAATTAGTAGAATGTGAGCCGTATGAATCCTCGACCAGACTCAACAACAAGACATAGATGACAACTGGTGGTGTTGGTCGAGAACGTACCAGTCATCGTTCAATCAGTTGCAGCCTTCTGTGATCTAATTAGATCACAGAAGGTCGAATGTGAGTCGTATGAATCCTCGACCAGAACCAACAACAAGACATAGATTACAACTGGTGGTGTGGGTCGAGAACGTACCAGTCATCGTTCAATCAGTTGCAGCCTTCTGTGATCTAATTAGATCACAGAAGGTCGAATGTGAGTCGTATGAATCCTCGACCAGAACCAACAACAAGACATAGATGACAACTGGTGGTGTGGGTCGAGAACGTTACAGTCTAGATACATATTTTGGATTTTACAGGTATTAGATAATTAATGAATATTAAATCAATAAGAACCTGCTTATTAATTTAATTATTATACACTAAGTAAATCTAACTCCATTTATATTTTAAATCACAAAAAAAAAATTGAATTATTAATAAAATTCATAATCCTTTCTGCAGTTCAACCATATTTGGTACAAATACACTTTAATCTATGCCTGGTTTGTCCAACAAATTTCAGTCATGAATGTCCAAACAGTCTGTTTTATTGCTATTTAATATTTGGGGACACTTTGGTAATAAGTAGGAAGTGTGATCCTGAATGGGCTTGAGACTAACCGGCTCTTATACCCCTGATTTTATCTGTGGGGGTTATCAAAACAATCTCCACACTATCCCCAAAATGAAAAGAGCCATGACAGCCTAAATAAGGGCAGTGCCAATAAGGGAACATGTCATAGTTATTGACAATTTTGCATGACATATCTAAGTGTGCTTATCATTGAATAGCGATAAAACAAAACTGTTGGACATTCATGACTGAAACTTGATGGACAAGTCAGATACAGATTGAAGTTTATTTGTACCAACTATGGTTGGATTGCAAAAAGGATGGTGAATTTTGTTAATGATTCCATGGATGGTATTTGAATAAAAATTGAAATGTTTTAGGAATTATATGAAAAATTATTTTTAGTGATGTTAGCAAAAACTTTAAACATTTTATTATTAATTAATACGAGTAAAACAAAAACATTTGAAGCAAAGGCACAAAAATGTGAAGAAAGTATTAAATGTGTTTGAGTAAAATCAATATTTTATTATAAAATGTTAACATTTAGTGGAAGAATTTAAGCAAAACAAAAACTGGTTCATTATCTTAATTATGATATTATATGATATTGTAAAAAATGGAAAAAATTTCAGATCTAAAAGAATTAAGTCACCAAACCGTTACTAAACAATAGCAAATTTGTACATGAGAAACAAGTGTACAAAAAAAAAAAAAAAAAAAAATCTTTAGAGGAAATTTTTAAAATATCAGTAAAATCACAATTATACACAAATAAGAACAATTATATCAAATGCATTTATTTTTAAAGCAGCTTAAAATACACTTATTGACTTTAGCACATTAAGCAAAACACATAACGAGGAAGATATATACATAATGTACAGCATGACGCACAAATATAAGTATTTGGTAAAGTTGGAAACCAAGTGTTTACATTTATAAAAAGAACTGTGTAGAATGAAGTATGTATTTTAGTACTAATGTTCGTTGTATACTTTAACAATCCAGTCATATGTGCTCAGGTACCTTTAAGAGTTACTTCAGTGAAGCATAGTAAAAAATTCACAAAGATTATGAACATAAAGAGTGTGCTTTTAGTTTAAAACAAATACTTAAAATAAGGGAAAATTGCATAAAATATAATTTGTCTATAAATGAAATAATACTTAAATAAAAGATTACAAAAATAAAAAAACGATCAGCTGTTGAACTTGCAGGACAAAATCCATATTGCTTCTGTATTCAAGTTTGGTCAGCTGATAAAATTATTTCATTAATACCTTTATTAATAAAGGAATGTTTAAATAGAATATATCAACTCCAAATAGATTCCAAAACTTCCAAATTCAGATTCTTTTTATAATTATAAAAGAAAGAGTTTACTATCTTAAATAATAAAATGGAACATGTCACTTTCCTAAGAAATAAAATACAAAAATATGAAACTGAAACCAAAAAAGAGCATTTATAAAAAAAAAAAAAATTATTAAAAAATAATAAAGTTGGTGGGAAACTTGCTAAATAAAGGAGTTGAAAACTTGTATTTACTTTTTTTATTTTAGGTGAATTTGAAAAATACACAAGTTATTTATCTACCTCCCACAGCGGTAAGATGTGACACAAGGTCAGAAAGTGGGATTTGAAAAGCCAGCGAGGGTGGACCTCCTAGAACTGCACAGGACAAACCCACAGATCGACGTAAATCAAGCCCCGAAGGTCAAGACGATACCAGTCTGTAGGGTGTAGTATCCATTGGAACAGATACTACACTTTGCTCTTAGCCAAAAGGCCAAGAAAGCACAATTCAAACTAAATAAGCTCTAATAGTTTATCAAATATATTTAAAACATTAAACATGAAAAGAGTTATATTTTTGTTGCAGCTGTAATGCTATGCCTTAAAGCTGGTCCTCTGCTGAAATATTAAAGTAAATAAAAGCTTCAGTTGTTAACTGTTCAGTACAAGCTGATATCAACTAGTAAAAAGCTTTAATGAATGTAAACAGCAGTTTAGCTAAGCAGTATCAAGCTTTTAAGCTTTTTTTTTTTTTTTTTAAGAATTGAGCTTTATATTTTTTTTTTAAGAATTGAGCTTTATATTTTTTTTTTAAGAATTGAGCTTTATTTATTTTTTAAGAACTGAGCTTTATTTATTTTTTAAGAATTGAGCTTTATTTTTTTTTTTAAAGAATTGAGCTTTATATTTTTTTTTTTTTTAAAGAATTAAGCTTTATACCTTTATTTTATTAAATAATAAGCTTATTATCATTCACTGAATGTTCGTCTGCCCGTTTTGCTTTCATTTTACTTCAGGAAGTTCTCAGAAATCAAGGGCCCCCTTTCTGGGGCTAACACTTGATTTTTATACCAGATACATAGATATCCAAGAGTTCAATCAAGTGTCTCCTCTACCTCTCAAACGTAGAGTTAGTAAAACAGTTAAGTACACTAATTTTCCTCTCCCCAATTCGCCACCTAATCATGTTATAGTTTATAACTTTATTGTGGTCTTTTCTGAATTTTGCTGGATTCCAGGACAAGAATTCATCTGGTCTGGTAGAGTATCCAGCTAACTGCTGTTACTTGAAGTAACATCACTTGGAGAAGGTGCACCATTCCTCGTATAAGCCAATGTATAGCCATGTCGAGGGGATCTTATTTGCGCTTCGAATATTTAGTCAGGGTTTATTTGTAGAGTGAAGTATTCTCATGTCAGGTTGTCCTGATAATCCCTTGTACAGAGAGACTGAAAACAGTCGAGGATAGTGTCGGGTAGGTAATTCTGTATAGTTACACCTCTGCTATTTCAAGTTAATTTCTAATCCAACTTCCAGGAATTCTTACAATCATCTCCAAAAAGGTTTAAAACTATTAGTCCAGATTATTTTATTTTATTTCCCCAAAATAAAAATAATTCTAAACCAGGAAAAATAGGAGATGCTATTATCTTTAATACAGTGTTATTCAGCTAATAAAATAAAGTTGAAACATGTACATTTGGATTTCTATTCTCATTGTTATATTAACAACGTTTCGACCTATGGAACCTCCAACCTTCTTCAGGTGCATCTTTTCAACTTTGAAAACCTTCTAGTTGAGCTTGGGAACCTATATAGAATTTCAAACTGAACCGTTTATTTAATTCACAGAAGTTGATTGTCGCATTTCATCAGTCATGACTGGGTAGAAGGTTCAATCCTCACTACAGGCAATAATAATTAACATAAATTAACACTTCTACCTGATCATAGCTGACAGAATAAAAAAAATCCACTCCTGTGGATTAAATAAAGTGTTCAGTTTGAAATTTCGTACAAGTTCTGGATTTTAACTAGGTTTCCAAGTTTTTTAAAAAATGCATCTGAAGAAGATGTGGGATCACATCAGCTGAAAAATTGTGAATATAACAACCAAGATGAGAATAGTAATCCGAATAAACCACACATTTTAACATTTTGGTTTTCTAATTTTTATAATCTACATAATCGTCACATGCTTTATTCAATCTTATATATCATTTTCTTATAAAATACAAAATGTTTTTAATTTTAAACCCCAAATTGTGCTTATTTGCGTGTTTTTGACGCATATGGTCATACAACAGTTTCCCACTTTTCTATGCAGTTCTTAGCATTATTGTTGCACTCTGTTTCAAGCTGCAACGGTTGGGCAGACAAGGCAGTGTTACATTGTATGGTCCTCCTCTCCACATTCGCAGATGGTTAGGTAAGTTTTTTAGTCCCATCTAGTCATAGTAACTTTTGATCGCCCCATTCTTGTTCTCAGGTGGTTGAGTGTTTTCCACTGGAGCCAGAGTGTCTCTGAACCGGGAGGGAGTGCCACAGAAGGAGGGGGGGGGGATTCCCATGTCAGTAGGAGAGGGGGTGCATTCTCTAGCCGTCTGGTTCCCAGCTGTAGTCTGGTCTCTTTCTGATATATTGTTAGGGGTTCAACATGGCTGAGGAAGCTTTTTGTGCTTAGATGTTAATTAACATCAGTCACTATCTATACACTTGTGTAATATACAGATAAGAACTGATTTCAAGAAGACATGTCATGATTGTTCAGGTTAATTATTTTTACCTTCATTGGTTTTGCTTCATTTAAATTTTACCACTCAAAAGAAGTTGTTTTGCCAAAACATGGTAGTCAATAAATTACTTAGAACAACTTTGACTATAAACACTCACAGATGATTGTATCGGTTCTTATTTTTGTGAGCTTTTCAAGATCAGATAAAAAAGAAAAGAAATATACTAAAATACATATACCAAAAGTATATAGGAAAGTCTCAATAACATTGGAGACGGAAGAAAAGAAATCACTTAGAAACCAACCTGCTTGTTTTCAGCTCTAACAAACCGAAAAACAATAGAATGTCTATACTTAGAATGGGTTGGGAGGGCCTTACTAATCTATCCCTAATTTTATTTTGGTTTCTTTCTATTTCTTTTTGTTCCATTTCTCATTATTCGTTCAATCAATAATAAATATTCGCTGTAAATAAAATCATCAAAATGCTGGGGATATTTGAAGTAGGTGAAGTCCATAGAGCAAACGTGGCATTGTGGTGATTGTGTCAAGCTAAGAGTAAAAAAATAGACAAACAAGAGTATCGTCCCTTCCCAATCCCCAGAACTTTTTTGGTGTTGTGTCTAATTTATTAAAACTATGTAAATTACTGTAACTATAATGAATAAATATCAGTTTTTACTTTATGTAAGTTTTTCAAGGTTAGACAAAAGATAGGAGAAATACTAAGATACAGACATCAAAAGTTTATAGGAAAGAATCGAAGGAGACAGAAGAAAAGAAATCATTTGTATACAAGGTGTATATTTTGTTATGCTTTTCAGATGAAAGAAGCGGGAATAAAGATGAAATTTGCATGGCAAACAGAAGCACAGAATATCGAAAAGCAAAAAGACAAAGCTACACTTGTTTCAGAGATATTTTAGGAAGAGAATTTACAACTATTTACTCTAAAAGCAGTTTCACAAATTTGCTATGTGCTTAGTGTATACATATTAATCGGTGAGCTCAAAAAAGATATACACACCACAGAGAACTGATACTCCAAAATGAGTCTCGAGGTAACTACATGCAATCATTAAGAAAAGAAAAAATCCTTTCATGCTGAGAGAGTGTAGACAAAATCACAAAGTGGCAGCAGAGATGAAGGGTGTTTTTTTGTATTTTTAACTTACATGAAAAAAATGGTGTTCCTAGACATGCAAAGAAAAAACTTAATGAAAGAAACATGAAAAAACTGAAAAAACAAAAATTAAATTAAAACAAAATTACATATGAAAAATTAAATCATTATTTGCTTGGGAATTATTTGTTATTGGATTGAAGTTTTCTGTAAAGACGTTTGGTAAATATGGAGAATAAAAACAGAATTATTTTCAAGTTAACTTTGTTATATTTATGACATTGACTGTGGGAAAATTGGAAAGAAAAAATATCTAAGGCTAATATTAAAAAAGAAAATAATACGGATTACATCAATGTCACTGAAAATTGAGTCAAAGGTCATTCTAATAAAACGACAAGGGAGATAACTGATAATCAAAAATGTTCTTTATCATTTGGGCGATTTATTATAATTTAATTGGAAAAATTCTTGCATCTGTATTAAAATTTAATTCTTTTAAAATTAAACGAAAAAAAGTAGATTAAATTTTTTGAAACAGTTTTCAACCTTGAAATTTTGTACAAATTATGCCAAAAGCCAAACAATTTAATTAAATTTTGAAAAAAAGTGCAATGATCTAGAAAGTTAATTTAATTTGACATCCGAGATAGCAAAGATTTGTAGATCTATTTGAGGATATCAAAATGAGCGTTTTGGCATAAAAATAATTGAGATGTTGATTTTTGAAGGCTCATCATCTTTACAAATCTACATACATTACAAAGATCAGAAAACCATATCTTTGAAACCCATTAAGTTCTAGATATGAAACAACTACCATTCAATTTGTCTATAAGTATAACAATGTTGAACAAAATCTGCATGAATTTGAGACTAAACACTTGATTATTTACTATGGCAGAATTTATTTGTCTTAATATCAACAAATATCATTTTAAATTTGGATAATATACTTGTCAAAATTATAAAAACTGCTTTACCAATTATAAAAAACTACTGAGTGTTGAATAGACGTCTGACTATACAATCTTATATATCATCATCAATCAGTTTATTTGTTGAATCGGGCCACAATTAATCCTCTGGTGAGAGTGGGGCCTGTTGCAAACATTTTCTTTGGTAGAAAGGAAGTCAATTTCTTGTGCAACATATAGAATTTGATTTCGGAGTTCTGTCTTGTTTGTACATTTCCATCTGTCTCATTCTAACCAAGAGAAAATGGAGCTGCATCCGAGAAATGTGGCTAGAGTCAGCTAGAAAAGTGGCAGTGAATTCCAGACTGCAACTGATATTTTAAATCATGTTCACTTCATTTTAACTGTATTTTAATCATGTGATCTTTATAACCAATGAAGACGATACTTTTGATAATAGCATCTCTGATGACCTAAAGTTAATAATCTGTCAATCAAACTTGTCTAAGACAAACATTACCTTCAATGGCATTAAACTGTTCCATAATTTAAAGTTTGTACTAAATTAATATTCCTGAAGATAATTCATCCCCAAAATAAGTCACTCTCTTCTGCTACATATTAATTAGCAGCAATATATACTTTTAAAATTAAGTTTAGATCGGATTTGTCAGAAGATATGGTTGACGGGGTATAAGCTGGGGAGGGGAGGCAGCTTGTAAGTGTCGGAAGATACAGAAATCCACCCACGGAATTCATAATCCTTTCGGCAATGCAACAAAATTTGATCCTTCAGTCTATGCGCAACTTATCCACCAAGTTTCCGTCATGAATCTCCAACATTCTTTGTTTTATCTTTGTTCAACGATATGCAGGGATACTTTGGTGATTGTCTCATCAGTAGAAGGTGTGATCCTGAATGAGTTTCACACTCACCGGACTTTAACTCCGCAACTTTTTATCTGTGGGATTATCTCAAAGATAATGTCTATCAAAACAATCCCCAGACTATTCTTGAACTGAAGAGGGTCATTGCAGTCAAAAATCAATCAGATGTGTTTGCAAAGTAAAGGTGCACATTTGTAGCATATCATTGAATGGCAATAAAACAAAGACTGTTGGACATTCACAACTGAAACTTGGTGGACAAGTCAGGCAGAGACTGAATTTTATTTGTACAACATACGGTTGGATTGCATAAAAGACTATGAATTGTATTACGAATTCCATGAGTGGACGGCAGGCACCCTGCATTTATGATAATAGCTAGACTCAACCCACAAATCAATAACAGATAAGAACACACACAGATCTCTCCCCATAATTTAATAGTAGTTAGTTGCTCGTTGTGTTTGATGACGACGATAGGTCTTACTCAGCCATCAATGAGTCCTCACATAGCTATACAGTTCAGTCTGTGATTTGGTCTGTGATCCATACTTCCTGTCACAAGCAAAACAGGTATCCTCACCATACCAGAAAACTGATTATCAGACAAACACACACTATCATAATAAAACTTATAAATCAATTAGTTAGAATTACTTAATTAGCACAAGCCTTACAATTATGCTAAAAACAGAAGCTGCAAATATAAAAAAATAAAATAATAAATTTTACAAAACAACACAAAACAAACAAAAAGCAAAGCAAAGAAGAACATAGAGAAAGGAACGCTCAAACGTTGCAATCATTTGTCATCTGGCTATAATAGTAATAATAGTAATAATAATAATAATATCAGTAGTGTTCTATCCCCATAAAAAAAGTTCAGTTCTTGTACGAGAAAAAAATAGTAACTGTACTCAAAGTGCAGAAAGTTGAATCAGAGCAACAGCTTTGGAAGAAAAGGAACACCAACCATGTGTATTAACTGAACAATTTTACTTCGGTAAGTGGTAATAAAGAATGATATACAAATAGTAAAAGGTAAATATACAGAATGATGGTTTGCGAACACGTTCATACACGGAACTTATTTCATATGAAGAAGTGATCTGTTAACAGGTGGTTACACTTCAGTCGCAACAGTTCCTGACCCTGTCAGTCTGGGGGGGGGGGGGTTGTAATGCAGTCAACAGTTAACTGATGTTGACCATAGTAGTGAAAATAGAAAACGAGCAGTGATTGGGTTTACTTTTTGGACAACCCACATGACCCTTAAAGAGATCGCAACCATACTGACCATGTCTTATAAATCCTAATAGTAATGAAAATGATTGATGTGGTGTTCTGTGATTATGACAATTTTGGGAGCATTAAAAAAACACCAATCGAATATACAGCATAATCACGTTGACACACCGGTCCGCGTTAGATCACCAAAGTTAAGCAACGTTGAGCCTGGTCAGTACCAGATGGGTGACCATTTGGAAATACCAGGCACTGTATGTAGGAGGACATCGACACCTTCCTGCAAGAACTGCAAAAACCTAACGCCGTTGTCGTCTCCTCTAACCTGAGTATACATGCGACTGAGGACCGCTTGTGAATTTGATATTTCTATGAGACTCCCTCCTCCAGAGGAAGCAGGTTCAACTTGTCCAGGGTGAATGCCGTACAAGGTACAGGGGTAGGTAATGAAATAATTATATCTTTCTCCTCCAAAGAACAGATATTATTCCTAAAATATTAAAACAAATGCCTATAAATGTAAAAAGATATGAAAAAGGTGTTAAACATGTTCAAAGTATGTGGTCCACTTAGCAGACATGCTAATGAGCTGCTAGATTATTGTATACAGAATATGGGATAAAGCCCGGCTATGCTAATTACTGTATTAGTCAAACAAACCAAGCGCATTAAATGAATAGATATATATTACAGGTAACACACTAACTTTTTTGTACTCACCTTATGTTATTGTTCCTTTCTCCCTTATATTTATCATTTATCACACACTGTACAAGCCTTAGAGACAATACTTCAATTTCCTATTTACTTATTCACGTTAACAAGAGACGAGAATTATTGTCAAATGAATGATTTTATATTTTAGTCTGTTTTATATATAATAACTAATATTTATGAAGAGATTTCATGGTGACGCTTACGTGAAAAGCAAAAAAAAAAAACAAAAAAAAAACGAAATAAGGTAAATTATTTAAAGCAAACCTTTTATATGTTCACTACTGATGACTTCTTCAAGGTTTTTTAGCATTTCCATGGAAGATGCAGTTTGTTTGATTAGGTCTTCCTCTGAAAAATAAAACATTTTAATAGAATTATATGTGCTAGACTCTACACTCCACTCACTACTTCCACCCACCACTTCTCATTCATCTTTCCTCCCACCATCTAAAACATTCAATGTGCAAGCAAACAAGCAAGATTATAAAAATTTTAGTATTATATATGATAACCTAAATTGTATATATATATTCAATTTTTTTTATTAACAGATGAAAATTTATGGAAAACATTATTTGATATAAGGTTCTTCAGAAAACAAACCCAAATATTTGAGAAAGCTTAAAAAAACAAAATGTATGTAATATGCATTCATTTTTCCAAATTATTATCCAATTATATATATCTATATATCAAAACTCAATGTCTGTGTGTTTGTGTGAGTGTTCCCAATAGAAAGAAAGGTTAAAAATCTACATAAAATCTAAAAGCGTATTCTTATGTAAAATTAATCGAGATAATAGAAGTGTTTGCGAATCTCTAAGTCCAACCCTAAAGGGGGTTATGGAGCAGATTTGGCCCCGGGGGGGGGGGGGGGGGGGGAGTCAGCCATAATTTGGAAAGAAAACACTAATTTCAATGTAATTATGTAGTTTCACCAGCTTCTCTTCGAACTAGGGATAGGTGGGCAAAAAACTCGGAAAGGGGTGTTTTAGTAGTGCTCTGAAGGCATCCTTAATTTTATTTGTCTGATTTCAATAACACTCTAAACAGAAGCAATAAACGTAAGATTACTGTATTACATTTGGTAAGTGGTAGCAGGTGTATTTAAACAGTGTTGCACGGGAGACTGTCTTTAATAGTAATAATAGTAATAATAATAATAATATCAGTAGTGTTCTATCCCCATAAAAAACTTCAGTTCTTGTATGACAAAAAAATAGTAACTGTACTCAAAGTGCAGAAAGTTGAATCAGAGCAACAGCTTTGGAAGAAAAGGAACACCAACCATGTGTATTGTTGCCTGGGAGTATTATATTTGATAAGTGGTATAAGTTCATCCAAAATGCTCAATATCCTAGATAGAGCAATTCTACATAGATAGAGCAGGTGTTTTTAAACGGCGCATTGCCGGAGAGAAAGATTTTCACTGTATTTTGTTATATTATTGTATACCAAAAAAGGTACTCTGCATTGCTTCTTTCCTCATGCTGCCGGCCCCTGGAACTCCCTCCCTGCTCCCTTTGTCCCAACTGTACCAACATGCAGAAATTGAAAACTAATATGAACAGACATCTCGCTGCAAAGCTCCCAATTTAGGATGACCCCAAAACTTTCACCCTAATTCTCAGGAGCCCCTTACGTCTACAGTGGCGGCCTGCCTTGTTTGGGGTGAACTATGATAAGGATTTACAAGTTGTATTGTGAGGGAAAAAAGAACTCCACTGTGTTTTTTTATACTGTTGTATACAAGAAAAGATACTCGGCGTTGCCCGGGTGCCATAATAAGTGGTACGAGTTAATCTAAAATATATATTAGACAGTGTTGCACTGGAGCCATAAATAAAATATACAGTAAGACACTTGATATGGTAAGCGGTCTATGCTGAATCCAATAGGGTTCAATACACTAGAAAGAGCAGATGTACATAATTATACAGTAGGACACTTGGGACATGGTATACAGTATTACACTTAGTAAGTTGTATATGTTAAATCAAATAATGCTCAATACCCTAGACCAGTGGTAGAATCCCCCCGGGGATGAAACGCCGGAACCTTTGTGTAGCTTAATTGCCATAAATATATTTTCATAGCTTACTACCTAGCTCTACTTATGTATCGAGCACGGTTGAAGTAAATACTGAAAATTGATACATAAAAAATTATATCTCCTCATAAAATTTTATGTGGATAGATGAAATAGTTTATATATATATATATATATATATATATATAGCGATGTGAGCCTCATAATTATTACAACTTTATTAATAAGAATTAAAAACTTAAAACCGGACATTTGAGCAAATACATATATCTAGGATTGTCTGAACTTTTAATTCTTCCTTTTCATGATCAAGCAAACTGTTGTAATTTCTCATCAGATTTCTGACTAACATGCTCTTACATGTCTCTTCGGCACATCAAAGTCAAGTTGAGAGACATATCCAGTCCCATATGTTTTAGGCAACAATATCTGTTGACATAGAGTAAGTTAAAATCGTCTGGGCCACAGATCATATGATTAATCTGTCGACTAATTAAAATCATTTGTTAGCTTGCAAAAACATTAGCCATCTTCCAATGTTAAGATGCCTAATCAGTTCCCTAGATGGAGCAAGACTTAATTTCTTTATCTCCGCTGCAAGGAGAAAAAACAAGTTAAAAAGAAAATACTTTAAATCTCAGTGATCATGACAGCCTGGGAGTTTAACTTGTGTCATCCCTGTATTGCTGATTGTTCTCTCATTCCCAACAGATTCTTGAGAATCTCACCTTTTCCTATTTTTATTTATTTTATTTTATTTTTCTGAATTTGGTGATTAACATTTTTGTATTTTGCAGAGGTGTGCTATCTTGTGTAACTTTGCGTTCGTAACAACATAATCCAATAAATAATATGAAAAATTAATTTCTCTGAATCAGAACAGATCCAAGATAGCAGATCTTGCATACACAAAGGGTCCGGTATCTTTTCAGTTAGAGCTTTATAACAATGAAATAATGTAAAAAAATAAATAATTTAAATAAAGTTAAAAATCACTTTCAAAATTAAGAGTATACACAAAGGTATTAAAGTTGTTTAAAGCTGTTTCAAAGCAATGTTTATTTTCAGTCATATAATGAAACAATTTTTTTCAAAACATTGAATCTCTTCAGAACAGAATTTCTTAAATACCCAGAAAACTAACAACAACAATGTCTGCAAAAGTTCAATTTCCACCAAAAATAAGAATAGTTCCATTGTCAAATATATCTATATCTATCTAATATATATATATATATATATATTTTTTTGGTGGTGATTTTATTATTCCATTAATTGCGACAAAATATATCCTGTTTCATTAGCGACCACAAAGAGCGCTAATGAAACAGGATATATTTTGTCGCAATTAATGGAATAATAAAATCACCAACAAAAAAAATATATTTTGCTCTGAATTTTTATTGAGCACTCTCATAAACCCGGTTTCAACTTCCTTCGGATTTATACCCCCTGGATATTTGTAACAAGTTAATTATATATATATATATATATATATATATAGATAGAGAGATTCATTGTCAAATACCAGGGTATGAGATGAGTTAATGGCTTAAGTAACTCTGTAGGATGCAGTCTTTAAGAATGCCATTTGTAATAAAACTTAGAAAAGCAAAATATACCTTAGTTTAAATGCTTCTCTGGTAAAATAAACATCCACGTTTGGAGCCTAAAAACAAACTATTACAAAAATAAACAAAATGAACCAAATATCAACCAGAACAATTATTTTTGTCTTGTGTTCAATTTGTCGTCAAATTGAATGTTATTTTATTTGTTTTTACTTGAAATTCATGAGCAACGAATATTGTGTACACAAGATGTGATTTTATTTACTTACCGGCAAGAATCATTTCCAATTTTGCAGGTTGTGTTATTGTCAGCTCATCGGCATATTCAGGGTCAAGATAATTTTGTATTTGTTCCACTGCAAAACAAAATAAACTCTCCAGAAATATTTATTCATAAGCACATTTCAATTATGCTTAAGTATTTATGAATTAAAGTGTTATTCATTTTAATTAAACATTATTAAATACTTATTTTTATTGTGTTAGATTTTTTTTGTAGCAGTTATCTGGGTTTTTTTTTCAATAGTCAGGCTAATGCAGTGGTTGCGAGTAAAACAAAACAAAAAAAAAATTACAGTGTTATTTATTTTAATTAAACATTATTAAATACTTATTTTTATTGTGTTAGATTTTTTTTGTAGCAGTTATCTGGGTTTTTTTTTCAATAGTCAGGCTAATGCAGTGGTTGCGAGTAAAACAAAACAAAAAAAAATTAAAGTGTTATTCATTTTAATTAAACATTATTAAATACTTATTTTTATTGTGTTAGATTTTTTTTGTAGCAGTTATCTGGGTTTTTTTTTCAATAGTCAGACTAATGCAGTGGTTGCGAGTAAAACAAAACAAAAAAAATTAAAGTGTTATTTATTTTAATTAAACATTATTAAATACTTATTTTTATTGTGTTAGATTTTTTTTGTAGCAGTTATCTGGGTTTTTTTTTCAATAGTCAGGCTAATGCAGTGGTTGCGAGTAAAACAAAACAAAAAAAAATTAAAGTGTTATTCATTTTAATTAAACATTATTAAATACTTATTTTTATTGTGTTAGATTTTTTTTGTAGCAGTTATCTGGGTTTTTTTTTCAATAGTCAGACTAATGCAGTGGTTGCGAGTAAAACAAAACAAAAAAAATTAAAGTGTTATTTATTTTAATTAAACATTATTAAATACTTATTTTTATTGTGTTAGATTTTTTTTGTAGCAGTTATCTGGGTTTTTTTTTCAATAGTCAGGCTAATGCAGTGGTTGCGAGTAAAACAAAACAAAAAAAATTAAAGTGTTATTTATTTTAATTAAACATTATTAAATACTTATTTTTATTGTGTTAGATTTTTTTTGTAGCAGTTATCTGGGTTTTTTTTTCAATAGTCAGACTAATGCAGTGGTTGCGAGTAAAACAAAACAAAAAAAATTAAAGTGTTATTTATTTTAATTAAACATTATTAAATACTTATTTTTATTGTGTTAGATTTTTTTTGTAGCAGTTATCTCATCTGTTTTTTTTTTTCTTTTTTTTCAATACTCAGACTAATGCAGTGGTTGCGAGTAAAACAAAAAAAAACAACTATAATTGTCACCTTTTTAAAGATCGGCTCTTATGTGTATTAGACATACTCAAAATATGTGTACGTTCAGCTCACCAGTATAACTAAAATAATGCACTTTTTTCTGTATTGCGGCTGTGCTTAAAACAAAAGGCTACAAACACATGTAAATAAAAAAATATAATGGTATAGCTTTGTTTGGTTTGTGCTAAGAGTTTGGAAGTGTGTAACAGGAAGTGTGTAACAGGAAGTGTGTAACAGGAATTGTCAGGTGACAAAACCTTGGTTATCTCTAGCCAATCACATTTGACAAATTAAGAATTGGACCAATTAAATAGCATTTTGGATATCCAGGCATCTTCAAACTGCCACACCACTTCCGGCACATCATTTGCACAAGATAATGTGGCCATACTTTTTCTGGCATTTCACCTACGCAATTTCATGTAGCCACACCTCTGTCCAGTTGTGTATTGTTTATTTAGCAAGCAGATGTATTTCTTTCCAATTTATGCAGGTGGCCTCGTTTTTGTAGTAGCCATTGAATGTAATTCTTTCCACTTATACAGGTTGGTATCTGTCTTGCTGAAGCCACTGGATGTAATATCTTGTTTATCAGCTAATACATTCTACCAACTGATATCCAACATTCACCAACAGGGTTTCCATTCTTTAACATAGTACACATGAAAACTTAAAGAAAAAAAAAAGTTTTACAAAAAGATTGAATTTTTTAAATTTTTTTTTATTTACTTAAATTTGTTTTAGCGTTAGTGTTCACTAATAGGCCAGGAGATCGGTTTCAATTATCTGTCGAGTCATACCAAAGACAAAAAAGGAACGGTACTTGATGCCTCTTTGCTAAACACTCAGTGTTATAAGGTGAGGGTCAAGGATAAGTGGAGCAATCCTGGGAAAGGAGTGGTGCCCTCCCCTACATCACGGTGTAGTAACCAATGAAAAGGGAGCCTTCGAGTCACCCTCTACAGTTGATTCATTTTTTTATTTTTATTTTATAACATAATTTAAGCATCGTTTTGTATATTTCTGAGAGGATCATTTTTATAGGTTTTCAATTACTTTCTTTATATATTTCACTATTCTTAAATTGAAAGCGGCGATCATAGTCAAAATCAGGGCAGTGACAAGAGAGGAGCATGTCAGAGTTATCGACAATTTTACATGTCATACTCAGATATGCTTATAACTGAATGGCAATAAAACAAAGACTGTTGGACATTCATGAGTGAAACTTGGTGGACAAGTCAGGCATTGACTGAAGTTTATTTGTATCGCGTATTTGGATTGCAGAAAGGATTGTGAATTTTATAAAGAATTCCATAGGTGGCAGTTTTTGGGGGTCACATTGTATTTCATATCATCCAGGCGATGCAGATGAGAACACATTTGTTCTGTGAGGAATCCATGACATGAACTCGGTTTATAGTGTTTGTTAGTAAATCACCACTCATGGCATCCCATCATGCTACTTGACACGATACATTCCTCTACAAAGAGGATCCAGCAGGCTATAATTTGATGTGTGATATCAGTAATCAGTAGCCAGGAAGAAAAAGGCTGACCAAGTGTCCTGACCATTTACTTTTCCTGTTGTTTTACAGTTATATAAAGATGGATTGGGAGGTGGTTGTGATGAAGTGGATAACGACGTGGACTGACAACATGGACATGCCAAGTTCAAATCTAGTCAGTTCCATAGCACCACTTATGGATGTTGGCAACCTTCACGTGATCCCTCCTGTAAGTACCTGATTTTATGGATTTATAAAGAATCGGGGAAACCAATGTAAACAGAATCAAACCAGTTAAAAAAAAAGTTGTACCAGGTTGATTCATCTGAATGCACTTTATAAAAGGTGGATTCACACCTTTCATTAAGTGTATTAGTGTGAAAGTGAACGGCGCAGAGCCAACTATACTCGTACAGATCCTTCTATCTGTGCTGATGAGCACCGACCCTAACTATTCTTTTTCTCAGGAAAAATAAAGCAAATAAAATAAAAACATCATAACTGTTTCGGAATTTTTGAAATGAGGATTGATAAGTTGTATTATTTGGACTACTATTCTTATCTTGGTTGATACTTTTATGTTTTGACTGATGTAACCCCTGACCTTCTTCATACTCGTCTTTTCGAACTTTGAAATCTTTATGCCAAATTTGAGAAACTATGGACATGTGATGCAACAGATAAAGGCATTGATTAACAATCAGTTCCGAGTGACAGATTTTTAGAGGTTGAAGGCAATAATAATTAAGAATAATATAATAATAAATGGAGACTATTACTCGGTTATAGTTGATGGAACGAGAACAATCTACCCCCCATGGATTAAATAAAGTGTTCAGTTCAAAATTCTGTACAAGTTTCTGAGATATAAAGATTCCCTGAGTTTGAAAAGATGCCCCTGAAGACAGAAGTTACATCAGCCGTAACGTGAAAATAACAACCAAGATGAGAATAGTCATCCAAATAATTATAACCGGTTTAACATCACACAACACAAAAGAAAAAGTTCAATGGATAACTTACATTTACTGAAAGATTCAGCGATACTTTTGTGACCCGCAACGGACACCATCATTTTAGATTGGACATTGTGAAGAGATTCAACACACTAGTTTTGTTTTTTTTAATTAAAAAAAAAAGAAAAAAAAGGAAAATAATTTTTTTTTTAATCAGCAAACATGAAAAAGAAAAAAAAGTCATATCAAATTATTTATCCAAATTCTAATGAAAAACGTTAAAAGAAAACATTATAATCAACCTGTAAAAGGAATAACTCGACTCTTTCTTTAGTAAACACACGCTGGATAACAATATTAGTAAAATGCAAAGTTTTTTGTATTTTTCTGAAAATAAAAATTAGTGTTTCAAATATGAGTAAGCATTCCAATAGCTTGCAAGTTAGGTATTACTTAATATATAAAGTAAAGCGAGTCTGTTTCGTCAACCTATGTAGTTAATAGCTTTCTTCCTACAAAACCAAAGTTTGATTCTGGTATGCCCATTTTTTTTTTTTGCTCAGAACATTGGTCCATGTTGTTTACAAAAAAAATTTATCCAGATTTAATTTCTTTCAAAAAATAATTTATTCGCCTCTGAAGATTTTCAAAATAGACACCATATTAAATAATTTCTAGGTAGCAGCAGCAACCAGTATAAATATTAAATGCTTAGCATTACAAGAAATATAACTAGCCGAGATAGCTCACCTAGGAGGGGATCAGACTGAATATCTAAAAGTCTCAGTTTCAATCACAGGTCTCGGCATCTGCTATTTTTGTTGTTAGAAATCTATTATTTACTACTAATACATTATTTATTTACATCAAAAATGCAATAGCATAAAGTACTAAAACCAATGCATTTTTATTTCTTCGGAAACAAGTCAGATTTTAAAAATATTTTTCATTAGTTGAAAAAAAAAAAAAAAAAAAAAAGAAAAGATGTAATTCGTTTGTGACTCTTCAAAGATTTATAGCAATCTGGAAACATTTTAACTGTTGAATTAAAAGTAATTTTAATTAGCTTTAAAATTCTTAGCAGCTGAAATTTTTGGAAGCTATTTACATCCAATAATTTTATAGACATTAAATCAACATTAACTTAAAAATAATTGTTTTATAACAATGGTTCAATTAATAATTTAATGACAAAACTATATCATAATAATTAAATTTAACTTTTCAAATCCTATTTTTAAAAAATAAAGAATTTTGTATAAAGAACAAATAAAATAGTTAAAAAAAAAACAAACAAAAGCCTAAAATAACAATGAAAATAAAATGATTCCCGAGCAACATCGGGTAGGAGGTTTGTTTATAAAAAGCTACAATATTATGCTGAATCATCAGCCATTTTGAATAATTTGTTTAATTTTTGAAAAAACTGTCAGTTTTCAATATGCATGGATGAACTTCTAAATTTTCGAAACACTTGTGCAGTACACAATGTCACTTGTTATTCAACCCATGAAAAGATTCTGAAGTCGTTTCATTCCTTATTTTCAAAGTATTTAATTGGTGTCTTTGTTGCATTATGAAGGGCCTTTATGTGGAAAAAGTGTACTTCAACTAGTACAAATTGTGACTGAGGTCGAGACCTGTATAGCTGAGTGCAAGTTAGGCTGACACAGACCTTGGAGAAAGAATCTTTTTTTCCCCAAGAGTGAGTAACAGACAGATTTAACCAAAGATCAAAGGAACCGGAGTTGGGGTCAGAGACAAAGAGCAGATCGGTTGAGAGTGCGATGATGTAATTTGTTTGCTGCAAACAAAGAAACGAGAAGTTAAGAAGGAGTCTGTTCATGGATTTGAAGAGAGACGAATGTCACAAATTATGCTCTTAAAACTTTGAGCTAAGTTCGGTATGAGACCGAAGGCAAAAATCCCACCCATCCTTGTCCGTCCAGCATATTTGTCCTCTAATAAGTTAAGATGTACGTAACAGTTAGAATAAGTGTATAAGATAGACGGTAGTTAAGATATAATGGTTTCTCCCTCACGTGTCTTATCTCTAGAGACAATAAAAACCCTGAACCTCTCTAAAAAAAAAAAAAAAATGTCTTGCGACTTCTTTCTGTCGGAGAATAAGTTTTGTTCACTAGTCACACTGATGAGACAGCGACCACAATGACGACACGCAGAGACATGAGAGAAGAATGAATAAACGCAAGTAAATTATGCTTGAATTTTAAATGAACATTTGTACAATGAGAAAAAAAAAACTAAAAAGTACTGTGTACACATCCACAAAGATACACGTAAAAGATATTAAGATGTGCACATGTAAGAGATATGGAAATACACACTCATTAAAAAGGAACTAATGATTGTACACCCACACCACATTATAAAAAAACACACTCCCACACACGTTAAGTGTAAAATACGCGAAAAGCATGTAAGTTAAAAAGAACAGAGTAAAAAGAATGAGTAAAATAGTATAAGAATTTTTTGGTGACTTTTAGTAACGTCTAAATTTTTTCATATCGTTACATTTTCACTCAATTTGTAAACTGACCATATTTATGACACACAGCAATATATATATACATGTCTACTTCATTTTATGCAAAAGGAAAATGAAAATTGATTCAAATATTCATGGATTGTTTCTGCTTACCAACTGGTTAATCGCTGTACTATGTTAACTTTAAATACAATGCAGCTCAAATTTGATGTTTTGTTATTGAAATGGGCAATGAGCATACCATGAGCATTTAGAATTGGTTCAGCAGAAGATAGAAAATAATTGGAAGTAAATAAATCATTACAATTCAAAACTACAAACAAAACTTATTTTTTGAATATAATATTACATTGATAAGTTTATAAATGAAGAAGGAGTTTTAAATATCAGGGAAATTACAGGTGCCAATATTACACTAAAAAGCATTTTTATAAATACAATATTTAGTCAGATAAACAAAATTTAAAAACAATGATATTAAAATACATTTTGGTATTGTAGCTCAAGTTCATTTTCTTTGTGAGTTGAAGGAAGAGAGTGGAGAGGCAAGGAAATAACTCATTTTGAATAATAACTGTAAATACAAAGAGTTAAAAATTATGATTTTGAAGATAATTATATATATATATATATATATATATATATATATATATATATATTATAATTTGATAGATTATAAAATTTATGACAGAATTAATTAAAATTTTAAATATTATAATCAAGCTCCGAAAATCAACACTTTATGTTTATCTATATGTAAATTAAAAATTTTAATAGTCATAAATTTTATAATCTATTGAATTATAATATGAAAGCTCTTTTTACCATAACTTATTAACCATTGAGCTTATTTTTATCTGCAGTATTTAAATATATCCTGGGAGATTCATAAGACCTAATTTGTTAAAAAATAAATTTTGTATTATTTGATCTCCTGGGAATATCTTGAATTATTTTGGTCCTTTAATATATATATATATATATATTAAACTTGTTACAAATATCCAGGGGGTATAAATCCGAAGGAAGTTGAAACCGGGTTTATGAGAGTGCTCAATGAAAATTCAGAGCAAAATATATTTTTTGTTGGTATCTGCACCGTGTGTATGTAAATATATATATACGGTGCAGATAATATTTGCTTACAATTTTCAACTACTAATTTTATGCATATTTAAAAAAAATATTTTTTTACTGTCATTGTCAGTCTTGTCTTCATGAAAACCGACTATATTTCCATTCCTATTTTTTACAGAAAAATTGATTATGGACAATTTTGAACCTCCATATTTGTGGAAGAGATACAGAGTTCTCATTGAAATCTGTGCCCGAAAAGCAAATACGGAAATTTCAGAATTCATCAACTTCAGCTGGAGAATGGTAGAAAAGGTCAGAAAGGAATTGAAAGATTCACGATTCATCAGAATGTTGTTGTTTGTGACTGAAGTTAAGATCATTGACAATGAACCCAGTAGATCAATGCGTGTTATTGTAAGGGAAAAATGCATAGATGAAAAGCTCATTAGGCTGGTAGTGCATGAGGACATCCACTACTTTCATACAAGATGAGGAAAAGGGACAATTTCTGCTTAAGGTGATGCAAGAAAAGCGATTGGAGCCAGACATATTGGGATTCTTCTCCAAAAAGAAAAACTTTTGCCAAGACCAGAAGATAAGCTCCTATTACAACAACGGCTCAATGCTTCATTAAAAATGTGCCTAAAGTTATGCAAAGTTTTTAATATTCAACCAGGGTCTTCACTGTCGTCGGTAGTGAAGCAATATGTGACGTTATGCCCCCCCCCCTTTCCCTAATGGCTTCAGGCTGAACACTGATGGCTATGTCTCCGTTCTGAGCAAGGTAATGAAAACCTGGATAGATCAGGTAGCTGCTGGTAGTCCATACGTGTGACAGCCAGACCAGCCGGAAGACCTAGCGCTGGCTGCTAAAGAACTTCATCAACCACACTTCACCAGACATCTGGCCTCTCAGCTCATCCACTGCAAACCCTTGACTTCTTTGTGTGGAGCATAGTGGAATGAAACACCAACAGTTCAAGCTGCAACTCGAAAGACGAACTAAATGTCAGGATCACCAGAGCCTTTAGGGGTCTAAGTTGGGAGACAGTAACAAAAGCTTGTGGCCGTTTCTGATGCAGCGTCGAGGCTGGCATCAAAGCCAAAGGCGGGTTCATTGAGTGAAATCAAAGTCATGATGCCAAACTGACCAAAGTTTGATGAATAAATATTAATTAATAATATATGGCTATTAAAAAATGAAACAGACAGTAATCTTGCAAATATCATCTGCAGCCAGTATATGTACAAGTTTAAAAACATTTAAAAATATTTTATTTAAAAAAAAAAAAAAAAAAAAAAAAAAAAAAAAAAAAAAACAAGCTAGATATATTGTAAGAAATTCTTAAGAATAAGCATTATTTAAGCAAATAAATATATTTTGTTAAAAAACCCAGCAACATTTAAATATTGTTCAGTGTAAGCCATTACAAATGATCAGCATTTAATAGCTCATAATTTAACCAATTTAGAAGCTGATAAAAAAACAAATAACCCACAAGAAAAAAAAAAAAAAAAAATGAAAAAAAATTTTTATTATTGATTTTACTGTTGTGAAGTACATCAGCAATGAAAAAATAACAACAGTAACAAAATCAATGTGGTAATCTATATTGGTAAAATTGTGTGACCATTACTTGTGTTACTCGTGTCTACATGACATTATTATTGTTATTTATTTACTATGAATCGATGTTTATTGAAATAAAAAAAACGTTACCATCTACATACAACAGTCGGTATATTCTACAGTCCTATTGACAAGACAATCTTGTGGATGCATTGGTAAGAGACATGATAGGAATACATTTTTAAAATAATTATTATTTTAAGTATTACAGGGATGTGAGTAGCTAATGGCAAAAAGGCTGAAATCGAGATGAATTTCCTAACCTGAGAGAGCCATGGCTACCTATGTGTGTGGAGAAAGAAAGACACCGAGTGCCTATATGAGGGAAGAGACAGGAAGTCACTCTTTGATGAGACAAAAGTAATCTAACTCCCTTACCCCTTCATGAATTGCTTAGCTTTTATGGCAAAACTAACATTTTCAGTTTTTAAAGAGAACTATTATAAAGAAGGAAAATCAGCTTTTTCTTTTAAAAAATAAACGGATTTCGATCAAAACGCTGAGAAATCACATCCATGAAACGCTCTAGCGTTTTTAAGCAGAAATCCGCTTTTTCTGGATTTAAAAAAAAAAAGCGGAGAACTCACTGGTATTATTTTAAAGAAATGACAATTGAAATAAGTAACCATCAAGACTTCATGTGAAAGTGTAAACAACCTGCTAATAGACAAAACCTGTTAACACCTTTGCAACAAGGTTTGAATAGATGGCTTATATCAGGTCATCTGCAATGTTCAGAGTGTTTTCGAAGGATGGAAATAAAAATTTATTTTATTATCAAAAATTTATTTGCATTACAATAATTTTCATCTAATCTACGTGAAAAGTACTTTCTTGAATTTCCGACATCTCTGCAAATATTTTGGGAGTTGGTTTAAGTGTTTATCTTAAAAAATGTACAAGTTCAGCACTTTCACTATATGTTTCACAAAGAGTTTTTTTTTTTGGATACTTGTATATAAAAATGTACAGGTGAAAATCGCAGTTCCAAATAAATTAACAGTAAAGCTCTTTGATATACTTACGTATCAAGCAAAAATAGGTATCTACATTGGTGTAGATTAGGAAAAATTATTGAGTAGAATTTCAATTAAAAATAAGTTTTATCGTATTTTTCTGATTTGCCATTGATAAGGGCGCATATACACGTAGAACAGGGTCAGTTTGTTATTTCGCTAAGTTATAATCAATGGCAAATCAGAAAAATACGATAAAACGGATTTTTATTTTTAATCAAAATTCTACTTGATAATTTTTCCTAATTTTTGGTGTAGATACCTACTTTTGCCTGATACATAAGTATATCAGAGAGTTTTCCTGTTAATTTATTTGGAACTGCAATATTTCACCCATACATTTTTATGGACAAGCATCGTTTTTTTTTATTGTTGGATATCAGTTGCGAAAAGACCTTTGCCTTTGAATTTAATATGCATCAGTGTATAAGCAGAAATAGAATTCTGAATAATAGACAGGAAATGCATCCGATGGCTAAAATAACTAGACAGCGCTGAGTATGTACAGCTAGTTATTTTCTATTTAGTATTTAAATTTGTTTTAAACAAATGTATAAATGAAACTCATGTCTTTCCCTAACTAGCAAGAATTCCAATAAAATGGGTCTATTACTCTTTCTTTTGCTTCTTAAAGAATAATTTGCATTAATTCATGTTAACAAAAATGATCCTGCGATAATTATTTTTTATTGTAAATAATGCTATCATCAATCATTTTTACTTTATTACTTTTTCTGAACATTCTATTTTTTTTGTTTTTCTTTGTATATTTTTCTTTCACGCAAATTCTTTAAGAATCTGTACAATTTAAATTACCTTTTCCAAACAATATTTTATTAGACATATGTTAATTATTTTTGATTTCATATCAGTAAACATTGCTTTTGATTATATATTTTCACTTTTTTTTTGTTGTTTTTTTTGAATGTGTGACACAAATAGGTTACTGAGTAATATATATAAATCTTTTAAACATAATTAAGATAATCATTTGACGAATAACATTATGCGATGAGATGAACCAATTCATTCAGCACAAAGAGATAATCCAAATTATACTATACAGATTTAACAACACTAACATACTTCTAACAAAACTTCTACACTACTAACAAAACTACTACCACTACTAACAAAACTAAACAAAAAGAGTAACTGAGTAAAAGTAAAAAATAGGAGATCAGAAAGGTTCTGTAACATAAATATAATAACAAGTTTGATATTAGCAAAATAACCTGATGGTTTAGAGTAGGCAACTCATAAATTGCTTACTCTATATACTTGTGTATAGATTGACACTAATTTTGTAGATAAGTATTCTTTAAATACATTATTTTCTCATTTCTAAAGTAAAAAAAAAAAAAAAAGCATGAAGTGTTGCCCTTAATCTTTCAACAGTACTTAGATTTTAATCAAATAAAACTATTACCTGTGTATATGAGAGTCGTTAAAATGCAAAACATAGTAGAGCTGATACGAACAATGAATTGCTAACTGCCACCGATGATAATGGCCGCCAACACTAATAGAAGCGTCGGCGACTTGTGTGCTGTGTCAGTGATGGAAGAGCAGTGACTATCCATAGGTGAGTAGAAAGTGGACCGTGGATTTACTTCCTTTAGTCCTCACATTCCATGAGCGATGTTTCTGACAAAGGGAGAAGAATTGCTGTTTTCTGAGTCTATATCTATCCATCTAACACTTATCGTTGGCTAGTTTTTGACCTTGAAGTAGTACTCTTTTTTTAGTTGCCTACATCAAGTGGCTTCATGCCTTGTCTGGAGCGATTTCCATTAATAAAAAGTATTTTTTTATATATTCCATTTTTTTTTTTTTAATAAGGTTGTGTGTGTGGGGGTATTATGGGGTAATATTAAATATGTGCATAAAGGTTAGTGTAATTAGTGTACCTTATCGTAAATACGAAATATATATATATATATATAATATATATATAAACTACACACAATGCTTCAAGCAAACTACAACATTCTCTAATCTAAATTTAATCAGAAACAAACATTCACATAAATGCATTCTAATAACCATTTACAATATGTTCACAAAATACAGGTAAAAATTTAAAAAAAAAAGAAAGGATTTAAATTTTGATGAGTACAGTATTTTAAAATAGCTAACAGAAGTGGATTCATGTTAATAAAATATTTTCCGAGAAATACTTCCAGTTGACGTTTGTCATACGGATATGCAAAGCGAGTAAAATGGCCTCCAATTGGCAGCAAGATGGAATGGTAAAACTTTGAGATGAACATATGTAAGATATTGTATCGACACATTACACCCACAGGAGAGACATCTTTTTTAGCTATTTCATGTCTCTGGTGGGAAATTTGGAACAACATGCAGATGTATGTACCAAAGGAGGTTCGAGACCAGGAATCACCACCGATAGTGCCCAGTCTCTCCATGTGCCGTCCAATCTTAGACACGAAACTCCAAAAGCTTATTCATCGATTAGCGTGTCTTTTTCATATCAGATATGGCTTGCACGTTGACTATATCTGCACAAAGTGATCTTCTCCATGAAATTCTATAATTTAAGCCACTTTTGATGTGCCATTGCTTGAGGTAATTCTTAATTGAGTCATACCAAGTTTTCTTTGGCCTGCCTTTTCTTTGGTTACCCTCAACAAAGATGTGTGTACATCTATTTATCCAACCAGAGCTTCGTTCAACATCACTATACCACCACAAGTGGATGCAACACAGAGCCAACTATGGGCACCCTCAACCTCAATAGCAGAGAGTCAAAATTAACCGAATCGTAGCTCTGTCATTCCTCAGCATCTTCATAAAGACCGAATTAGTGGGAGCCCAGCATTCAAAGCATCATTTAATAACATGTCAGTCACTTTCAAGACTGGTGTGTGTGTGTGTGTGGGGGGGGGGATTGCTTCCAATCAAAGCAATGCAGAATTACTGGTTGAGCTTGTCTGAAGTTGATAAACCCAAAATAAGCGATGAAACCAGAACCTCCCTGAGGACTCACCTCAAAGCATCTTCACTATGTATTTTTCAACCAACAGACTTTCAAGTTGTGTTGGTTAAAATTTAATTTAAAAGTGTTCAATTGATACACATTTTCTATAGAGTATTTTTGAATTTTTGTTTTTTTGTAGAGACAAAGATTTTATTTTCTCTCTTCAGCTTTTAAGGGAATTTTTTTTAATAAAGATTTCATTCATTTGGGCAAACCAAAAGAGTACCCAATTAAAAATCAGCAGCAAACGATGTTTGGTCAGATTTAGTTCCTGTTTTGAGTCGCTTACTCTTCTGGTTTGCCAAGTTTTTTTACTAATTTTTATTTATTAATTTATTTATAAAATTGTTAGGTGAAAGTACAGAATAGTTAACAAAGCCTCCCCCCCTTCCCATGTTAAGAATGGGTTTCTAAATAATTTTCTAGTTTACAGACCGTGCAGAAATAACGTTATTTAGAAAGCCATTCTTAACATGGGGAGGGGGCTTTGTTAATTATTCTGTACTGTCACCTAACAATTTAATAAATAAATTAATAAATCTAGGAAACTGAAACTCTCGCCGGAAGTTATATTACGGATGAAGTTTAATACTAGGAACTAAATCTGACTCAACACCGTTTGCTGCTGACTGAGTTGGGTACTTTTCTGGTTTGCCTTCATTTGTTATAATCACATCTAATGGGTTCATGCAAAATCGATTCCTACTACGACTCTCCTTTAAAGAATGTCATTTGAAAGTAGATCTTCTCGGAAGATATTTTAACATGCATCGGTTTTTGTTAAATATACACACGGTGATTGGAAAATAACCCCCCTATTATTAAGTGCTCGTAATTTATTACTGAAACATAAACATCAAGAAATTAATAAAAGAAAATGTATAGCATGGGGTTTTATTTAGAATCCAATAATCAGCGCCAGCATTCACCACCAGCTTCTGAAGCTGCCTGGCAACTACATCAACTGATTCCATTTTTTTTTTTTATTTTTTTTTTTAATGAGTCACCACTTATCAAAGCTAAAAAACAAAAAAACATTGGAGGATAAGGGTTAATGAGATGGATAGTTTGACAAAATAAGAGGCAGCCTCTTATTTTCACTTCTTATTTTGTCCATTAGTCCTCACAGTTCATGAACGATGTTTCTGACAAAGGTGGAAAAATTACTGTTTTCTGGATCGGCTCGTTTTGAATGGGTAGTATGTAGAGATTCTCAATCCTCTCACAGTATTCATCATCATCCAAATTGTCAGTCGATCCATCTCATTAACCCTTATGCTAAGGTGTTTTTTTAGACTCAATAAGTGGTAAATCATTAGTAAAAAATATTTTTTAAGAATTACTTGTGAAATCAGTTGATGCGGTTTCCAGGCATCTTCTTTCGTGTGAATCTAATGATTCTGGTGTTGGTATTGGTATTAGTTTCCCCTCGATGTTTTTCTAGTTAGAAATCTTTCTGGAAAGACATCGGGTACTTACGGGAAGGACCACGAGAAGGTTGCCAACATCCCTAAGTGAAAGTGTGGAACCGACTGGATTCGAACTTGGAACACCCAGGTCTTCAGTCCGTGTTGATATCCACTTAACCACCGTCACCTCCCTCCAGGCATCTTGAGAAGCTGGTGGTGAATGCTGGCACCCATATTGAATTAAAAAAAACAAAAACATGTTGCACACTTTTTTTTTATATCATTTCTTGTAGGAATTATATTTCAGTTATTTGAAAACAATATATATGGTTCAGTGTTAGAAGTTTTAATATAAAAATGTTACACACACTATTCAATTTCTATTTTGCTTTTTATGGCCCCAAGCAACGCTGAGTAGCCTTGCTTGTCATATATATATATATATATATATATATATATATATGCACACATACACTAGAATACCCGTCCCAGGTTGGGTAAAATCAATTTCCCAAACAGAAGAGATTTGCATCACTTTTTAAAAAGCACCTTATGAAGATTAAAATCAAGCTATAATGTTACTAAACCTTATGTCTAGAATCCTTATTCCAATTTTGATCAAAATCATTACATGATTTTGATTCTAGAAAATGTAAAAAATTTAAGGCATAAGTGGTCTTAAGAAACTGAAATATATATATATATATATATATATATATATATATATATTACGAGCACTTAATAGGAAGTTTTATTTCCAATCACTCTGAATATTTAAAAAAAAAAAAAAAAAATGAAAAATTAAGTCAAATAACTCCATTAATACTTGTAAAATGATCTACAATTAGGTTATATATTTTAAATATATAAAGAAGTTTTAATTTATAGGTTAATACAATTAGTGGACATCATTAGTAAAAAAAAAATACATTTTTAAGAAATATGGCTGCAAGATTTTAATAAAAAGTTAAAAATGAGAAAAATATTTAGGTTTTAGTATAATTAATAAAATACAAAGGGTAAATATATGATACATATACTTTTATGAAAGAAAAAAAAAGATGTTTAAACAACATAGATTTTTAAAATGATAACATAAAAATGTGCATAAACAATTATTTTACAAGGATCAGGATTGAACGGATTTTTTCTTATTATTTTAGATTTCAATAAAATTTCTATCAGGTTGGTATATTTAGTCCTTAAATTTAGAATAGTGTGCGCTTTTCTTGGGGGTTAGTTGTGAAGCGACTATTTGCGTGAAATGATTACCTTGACATTGGTAGGTTTGCCCTGGAAAGGAAGCAGGAAAGTGTGGGTTATATTACATGAACATGCCAACAGGGGGCAATCACATAGCACAATTCAAAAATATAATAATAAAAAGCAACAAACATGGTTAAAAAGCCAACATGAAGATTATATTGGACATGCTGTCAACCTTTTTGTGTTTAAAAACCTGAAGTGGGAAGCAAGTTTTTTTGTTTTTTTTTTTGTTTTTTTTTTAAATCAAACCCAAGTCATTTTTCTAACAGACTCCCACCTCTGAGGTCAAAAGTCAGAAATCTTTGAAAAGTCAAATAATTTTTTTTTGTCTTTTAACAGACTCTCGAGTGTATTTTTTTTTTAAATTGGGGGGGGGGGGGGGGGATTACCACCCGAGGTTGGGAGTTTATAGTTGAAAATCTTTAAAGAATCATTTGAGTTTGTTTTTCCAACCAACTCGCCACACAACGAAATTAATTGACACCAATTTAAATCGTGTTATTATACTATAACAATTCATGCATATTTGAAAAAGATGAAAAGAAATCAAATCGTTAGGAAAAACAATTTCGAATTAAGTGAACCTGAAGAAAATAGGATTATAGCACAGAAAATAGAAACATTATGTATGTAAATATTATATACACAAATACAATTTGGCAATGTATAATTTTGAAGTCCAACAGAAGAAAGTAAGTATTTTTAAGTTATTGAAGAAGTTTTAAATATGATAATCAACATAATAGATAAAAAGCATCAGCATTTAAAAAAAAAAAAAAAAAAAAAAAAATGTTTCATGATTTATAATGCAATTTTTAATCACTATAATACATATTAATTTGATCAAGTTAAAATATATTAATAAAATGAACATAAAACCAATATTTTCAAAACTGCTCAATAACAAGTAGAGCATTTATAAAATAATAGCGTTTATGTAATTTTATATATATATATATATATATATATAGCACATGTATTTTTTGTTTCCTAGATGTAAATCCAATGAAACTCCAGTGTTTATAAAAAGTTCAATAACAAAGAGCTGTTCTTTTAGTATAAATTTGTATTTATTTATATATATATATATATATATATATATTACACACACACACTAGAATACTCGTCCCAAGTTTGGTAAAATCAATTCCTCAAACAGAAGAGATTTGCATTACTTTTAACATAGCACCTTATGAAGATTAAAATCAAGCTATAGTGTTACTAAACCGTATGTTTAGAATCCTTATTACAATTTTGATCAAAATCCATTGCATGATTTTAATTCAAGAAAAGGTCTAAAATTTTAGGCATAAGTGGTTTTAAGAAGAAATTGAAATTCAGGGAATTTTGCTTATTGGTGTATAACTATAGATCAAATTCAATGCAAATCTGAAATATTTGAATTTTCAAATGGGATGCCATGTCCATATTATGCCCCCTAAAAACCCTTGAAAATATTTTAAAGAAACTGAAATTTGCAGAATATTTATTAATTCATGTCTAATACCTATTGGTAAAATTTTTCACAAAAGATTTGGAGAAATCTAAATTTTCCCCTCCCTTTGCATAAAACTAAACATAGCCCACATTATGACCTCTTACGCCTAGCAACTGTTTCGAATTAGTTTAGGGGTGAATCATGTACATACAAATATATAAACATATACACATACCTAATCTTATATAAATAGAGATAGCATTTGTATGGTTGTTGGTCCATAGATGTTAATCCAATGAAGCTACAGTGTTTATAAGATAGTGCTCAATAACAAGTATAGCAGTATTTTAGTATAAATTTTTATTTATACAAACATTTTCGCTACATATGTGCATACATGTTTCAACTGAGTTTATTCA
This sequence comes from Sepiola atlantica, assembly GCA_963556195.1. Taxonomy (NCBI): domain Eukaryota; kingdom Metazoa; phylum Mollusca; class Cephalopoda; order Sepiida; family Sepiolidae; genus Sepiola; species Sepiola atlantica. Next base: position 244,047,676 of record OY744515.1, on the reverse strand, counting down.
AAGTCCAGCTTCCTCAGGCCACAATAAATATACTGAAAAGATGAATGAATTTAATTCTTGCAGAAAGATTTGGTTGGAGGAGAGGAAATTCATAAAAGGAGCAAGGGATAAACATTTTAATCTATTTTATTTTATGTGCATATATGAATGTCGGTAGGAGTCTTGTAGTAATACAGGAGGAGATATGCTGACATAGCCATAAGATATGCTGACATAGCCATAAGATATGCTGACATAGCCATAAGATATGCGGGCAGGTAAGTTATATTGATATTCTCAGTCTGGAACTCCGACCTGGCTCAGAACATTGACCATCTTAAAACCATACTCTAAACACCTTGTTTCCCTGAGCTTGGATTCATTGAAGCTTTTAACATCTAGCAACCTACTTAGTTAACACCCACAAAATTAACCCTAACTATCTCACAAACAACATGAAGCACCTTTTTGACCTCCATGTGTCTAACACACATAGAGATTCTTACAAAGTAAAAAAAAAAAACAAAAAAAAACAGCACAGTTCCCATAACTTCCAGAAACTTTTTCACGCTCAGAACTACTGAACCATGAAACATACTTCCTGTATCAGTTGTTGGCTGTCAAGACACTGTATCCTTTAAAACCCACGTGCTTCCCGAAATTTGCCCAAACAACACCTGTACACATGTATATCATGACTCAAACTTTTCATTTCCCTGACAATTGTATATTATCCTATTATGTATTATACACTTTTGACAGGTTGTCACGCACCTGAGCACTGTACATTAGGATTTCTTAATGTAGCACATCACTTAATAAGTCCCGAACCTGACATATAGATGGTTCCACTAATAAAATAAGTTCATATGATTTTTTATAAAGTACTAACCTCTAAATGCATGTGTCAAAATTCTATCTCAATCGGATTATTAGTTTACAAATTACACTTAAGTGAAGCTACTGTTGCAAATCTTCAAAACAATGGAAATATCTGAATTTTGTGTGTTGATGAAACATGGCTTTCTGATGGGAAAAATACTGTTAAAGCAAGGCAATGTCTTGATAAGTGTTATTTGTACTCTGCTCTCTCTCAGAAACAACAGTTAAGAGGTGGTATGTTGACTTTAAAGGCAGTTCAGACACAAATGATGCTGAACACTCAGGTCACCTAAACTCAGCAGTGTGACAATAAAGAGGAACATTCACCATCAGGAAAAAGAATGAGGTGCGTTGCATGTCGTATGCAGATTTAAAAAGGGCTTCTCTTCATAGGTGCAGGTGTTTATGATGGTCTGATTTGCATATGTGGATATCAGGTGATATAAATGAAGAGGACAGCTGGGAAGGAGGAGAAGCGATTTTGGATTGGAGAGAGAAAGGCAGAGAGAAAGTGGGTTGCACGAAATTTTGTTGGAAATTGAATGACAGTCAAAACTTTGAGAAAAAGGCAGAAAGTGGGTTAAACGAAATTCGGTTCGGTTGAATTACAGTCAAAACTTTTTAAAAATTTTTTAATTCTTGTATTTTTCTGGCAGTTAGTTAACAAGCAGTTGTCCAGAAAAGATAAAAAGTCCACAAACTCGTTTTGGCCAATCGTAAATTGAAGTTATATGAGATAGCGAAGGAGTTGAAGATATAAAAGGCAATGTATTCACCATTTTGAATGAACATTTGTCAATGAGAAAGCTATGTTCAAAGTGGGTGCCGCATTTGCTCACAGTCGATCAAAAACAATAACGCGTCGACGATTCAGAGCATTGTTTGCAACTCTTTTAATGCAGTAAAGCATTTTTGCATCAATATGTGACAATGGATGAAACATGGATCCACTACTTCACTTTGTAGTTAAATTGTCAGTCAGCTGAGTGTACAGCAGCAGGTGAACCATCCAAAGCTGCAAACATCAGCAGGCAAGGTTTTGGTCTCCATATTTTAAGATGTGCAAGGCATTATTGGTGCATTTGAAACAAAGAGACGGCCAAAAAACGACCACAAATGAGGAAAAAAGTGCTCTTTTACAAAGACAATGCACTGTCTCACAATCGATCCCAACAATGGCAAGACTACATGAATTGCACTTCGAATTGCTTATACACCCACTCTATTCTCCAAATCCGTAACTACTGGCCATTTGCAGACCTCAAAAGAGATTTGGCTCCAATGAAGAAGTGATAGTGTTAGAGTAAAGAGATAATGTCCAATTATGTTCACAGAAATAATTGTTATTCCAAGCTGGAGATAATTTTAAATTGTACAAATTTAAAATACAGAGATTAAAAAAAAAAAAGAAAAGTCTGAAAAAAATTAAATATCCCCCCCCCCCCCACCAAAAAGGAAAAAAGCATATTTTTATCTTGATAACAGGATTGACATAAAGCAGTTTTGCTGAACATTGCGAGAAGCAAATGAGATAAAAAAGAAAAAATATTTATTTAGTAATGAAGATTTAAAAAATAAAACCCTGTTTATGAGATATCAATACTTACATGCATAACATTAGCAATTTATCTATATTCTACTAAAACTGGATATTGCATAATGGATGATATCCCAAAGTGACGGCATCATCTACTTAAACCGAGGTGGAAGACACCAGGAAAATTACAATGTAACAATGGGATGACGACATTCTTTAAAACAGGTTGAAGATATCAGGAATAAATCCTTTATGATACTACAAATTCTAAAGTAACAAAAGGATAATGTCATCCATTAAAACATAGACGACTTGTGACTGTATATATATTTTAAATATTTAATATTTAATATTTATAAAAAATATTATTGTTTATATATATATATATATATATATATATATATATATTAGGCTGTCTAATTTCGGAGGGTTTAGTACTCTTAAACATTTCAAATTCCTAATTATTTTAAAAGATCTCTTTTGCTTCTCCGCTGCTCATCAGGTTTGTTTTTTTTACGCGATTCATATCACTACTTTTAAACGAATTCATCAGCATTATTTATCAATCCAGAATTCTTACACAAAGTAAAGAGTAAGAATCATGCAGGTAAGTATTAGTGTTGGGGCAGTTAATCAGAATTAAGAATCAGAAAAAAATCGGAAAAATTTGAGCCTAATTTCAGATTCCAAAAACGATTCTTTTTATTTTGTATATTTTTTTTTGTTTAAAACTTAATTTCCCATTAATGGCTGTTAATAATGATAAATATTTATTGATTTTTAACTACCAATAAAACTAAAATCTATAATAACAAATTTAGGTAAAAATGACACCAGAAAAAAAAAATGGCATGTTAAAAATGGTACAAGTTGATAAATAGGAAAAAAAAAAGAAAAAAAAAGGGACAGTTTTCTGTCCCCTTTTTTTCTTTGAAGCATTTTCATTTTTAAAATAAGTTACTTACTAGTCTATTGATTTTTTTTTCTAAGAAAAAAAAGATATCCTAGTCGACTATGTTCAATTGTTTATGAAATAATTCAAATAACATTTTGTCAACTTATGACAAACTACTGCTAATCGGCTTTGTTCTAAAGAGAAATACATTTTTAGTTGCCTTACTATTTTCAGTCAATTACGAGGAAAACACTTGAGAAAAAGATAGTTAGAAATTCCTACTCATGTAATGTACGCGCTCCCTAAAAGTGTATTTTTACTTTTGCAAAATTATATGTACACATTACAGTTACACGGGTTTTGACGGTAATCCGAAAATTAAAAGAAAACAACTATAACTGAATATTTAGAAATTTAAAAAGAATTGGAATCGGTAATTGTATCGGAATTGGGAAAAATATTGGAATTGTCCCATCGCTAGTAAGTATAGATATCGCATAAACAGGTGTTTTACTTTAATAACCTTCAGTTTATATCAATATCTATACTTACCAGCATAATGTTAACAATAATCTGTGTTTTTATTGTAACATCATTATCAGAATGTACGGTTAAACATTTGTTTTAAATCCTTGAAGAAGCAGCAGGTGCATCATACCGTTTTATTATGTTGTTCAATAGTAATGGAAAGTTGAAATTTTTTTGAAATCCTTGAAGAAATAAAGATGCAGCAGGAGCAACGTACCATTTTTTTTTTATGTTGTTTAATAATGTTGCTTCATACATCTTCCTAGTGAATGATATTTTGCTCTTCATATAGAAAGTGATTATTGTGGCGAGTTACACTGTACATTTTATAAGCTATCAGTTTCACACTTGTTGGATCCACATGTACTATTTGACCCCTTTTGATGTTACTGGTAATATTGTTGGTAGAATATTAGAAAGTCGAGGAGAATATGGTACCATGGTAACATCGCCCATAACCACTACTAGTTGATCACCAACCATGACACGTGTTAAACCGATGATGATGATTCTTACCACCTGATAACCGTCTCATTGCGCTCTACAGACAATTCCTCGTGTCTCTGTTTACAGAATTACCGATTCTTCATGACAACACAGCTCGCAAGCCAGAGTATCAGACATTTGAAATTTAGAAAAGTATAAATTGCTAACATTATGCAGGTAAGTATAGATATTCATAATAAACTGATATAAGCATGGCAATAAGACAAATCAGACTACTTGTCAAACAGAGAATACATTTCACTAAGACCTTCTGAAAATATTATACATAATAAAATTTACAGTTATTTCGACAAATACAGGGTGGGCCAAAATAAGGGTCCTATCTTTAAATTTGAATAACTTGAATTTGAATAACTTCCACAAAATAAAAGTTAAACTCACCAAACTTTATGTGTGTGTAGACTGACCCTTCCGAGATTTTTTGAAATAAACAAAACAAATTTTAGCCAAAAAACACTTCTTAAAACTTACAAAAACTAAAGTATTGTTTTTTTACACTGTTTTGAGTTTTTTAAGCAAAAATAATGTTTTCTAAATGAGGGTACGTTCCTTAGGGCTAATACAGCTCATGCTTGCTTCGGAAGGGGTCCTTTACTTATTCTAAAAAAAAAAAAAAAAAAAAAAAAAAAAAAAAAAAAAAAATCAATAAATAAAAAAGTTATGAATTTTTAAAAATAGGACCCTTATTTTTGCCCACCCTGTATAAACATGCTGTGAAGCTACTAAGCTGTTAAGCATAAGGAACTCTTTAGGCGAAAGAGTGTTAAAAAAGACTGATTTATCTGCAATGTTTGTTTCAGCTGTTCAATGAATTTCATCAAAATATATAAAGAACAAAAAGTTCATCCATTCTATTAATATACGTTCCATGTATTGTTAAAATAAGACACATAAGAACCATGTGAACACATTTATAACTAACAGATGGACCTGCTATTGTCCGGGTGCGAAATATGCTGAAAGATTTTGTTTAAATTTAGAATTATTTGGCATAATAGTTAAAGTGTTAGGTTAGAATGGTTAGTGCTGGAGATATGAGTTCAATCCTTAGTAGAGTCATACTAAAGACAAAAAAGAAATGGTACTTGTTACCTCCTTACAAAACACTCAGCATTATAAGGTGAATATCAAGTGTAAATAGAGCAACCCCTTATATTATAAGGAAAAACCCATCTTAGGACGGGCTCATAATGCTGGCACACCCTTGAACCCTTTAAAAAGTACAATAGTTCAGAGTCCCAAATACTACAACGCAATTTTCTTTAGCGAGTCAGATTGAGTGAAAATAGAATTTACACAATTGAGTATTTGTGGTGTTAAGCCTCTATGAAAGGATCATAAAATGTTAAAATTTCAGAATACACATATTCTCGTACAATTTGATGACGATTTAAATCTTATTAAAATCAGCAGTAAAATAATTTCAGTGAGAGCCCATTTACTCCTAACGGCCCCCTTTTATGCAGGATGATTGAAAAGTCCCTGTGCACCTAATTTTGTTTATAAATCAAGTCCTGTGTAGGTGTTTTTTATTATTTTCTGTGTTTTATTATTTTGTTGTTTGATCATAAAAAATTAGGTGCACAGGAAATTTTCGATCACCATGTATGTAATTATTTTTAATTTTATGCACATTTCATGTGAAAAGTAATAACTGATTCCTTACCATAAACATTATTTCAGGAAGGCAGATTTATTTCTACCAATAAACTTATATAGTGTGTCGGGTTATGTTGAAAGAAATGATAAAGTGCTCGATCACAAAAACATGAGAGCTAAAATACAAATTATTTATTTAAAAACTATGTACATATTTCAGAAACGTACCAGGTTTCATTGACATGGATCAGCATCCGTTATCAACAATTAAATTATTCTAAATGATACTTAGTTGCGATTAAGACCCATATAACATACAGTTCATCCCTATTAACTCGGTACTTTAATTCACTGGAAGATGGTACCGGTGATCGTTGAACTTCATTCTTCGATTTGCTTTCATTTCGTGAGTCGCTGATGATTTGAATGGACTCTAACGGTTTTTTCTAAACGTTAAAAAGGTCAATCCATGTCAATGAAACCATGGTACATCTGTGAAATATGTAACAGTTTTTAAATAAATAATATATATATATATATATATATATATATAATGAGTACGAATAAATAAATTTACAGCATTATTTATTATACTTCCAAGAATTCAAAATCAACAACAGTTAGGAGTGTATGATCGTTTCCGAAACATTTAGGAATTGTTTTTATTTTCTTATTTTTGTTTACATGAATTCCAATATGTTTCCTCTTCAGCGCCTTATACAAATGGTCACAACTAGAGGTTCAGCGATACCATCAACGTATTCCACTTATATCATAAACATGATATTTATAGAGAAATACGAAACATGCATGTACATAAAATTTTATTAGTTCCACCAATATTCAATATAGTTAAAATAATAATAGTAATAATATTAATGATTGTAATCACAATTGTAATAAGAGTAATAACAGTGATAATTATAGAAAAAAAAATCAGCCATTATAACAACAGTAATAACACTGATAACAATAGTAATAACACTGATAATAATACTAATAATAGTAGAAATAATGATACTATTTATAATAATAGTAAGAGTAAAAGTGATGAAAGATTATAAGACTAACTGTGATTACCCAGCATTACTCAGGTGTCAAATATGTTGAGCATAAATAACTTCATTGATATATGGTCTGTACTGCAATTAGATATATATATGAATTTTCATCTTAACCCCATTAAGGGCATATGATTTCAGTATACTGGCATTTTTCATGGAATGTCACTACTTTTGTAAAGGCTATGCCTCAATACAATGCCTTCTCATAACTGATATAGTTGGTAGTTTGACTAATCAAGGTATATGGTAAACTGAAATTAAAATGCCATCAACTAGACACTAGAACCTCTATCTCTGCCAAAAATCAGCTGAATCCATCAAATAGTTGATGAGATACAGGGTGGCACATACGTACGTACCTACACACAGATAACATGATTGAACTTTCTGGATCTCTGGGTTGCCTTGACTAATGGTGCTGAGATTCTACACACTTATAGAACCTATCAAATAAAAATTTTGTGCAAAGTTTTAACTAATTTTGTTTATTGGTTTTTGAGTTATGATTGATCAAAGAAATGAGATTTCCAGCATAGGCCATTTGTGTAGTCTATTAAGGATAGAGCGCTCTTGCGCCTCCCTTGATTTGTCCTGCGTGGAAGATGAATTTGTTCAGTTGTCAGTGGTTCAATTATTGAACAGAACCCAGAACTAGAAATACGTGTTATTATAATTTATATATTACTACTTGTTGGCTGGAAGATGATTATCCACTTTCTGACCAGATAGCATTTGAATAACATGTAACCGTTTCAATTAACTATTAGATGTAAACATGTTCTTGTTTTTCTTGAGGGGAGGGAGGGGGCTGTTTCACCCGGACTTAAGGTCTGGGTAGCAATGTTAGGGTTATAAATTTTATCAAATCTTATTTTTTTCTCCAGTATATTATGGAGGAAATGTATACAGGACCTTACTGTGAAGCACTGAAACTAACCCGCCGCAAACTTGTTGAAAGAATCATTTTAGTGCAGTTTAATGCTTTAAAAAATGGTTTTGTTGAGTTACACAAGTTCTTTAAAACATCTATTAATAATGTGGTTACTGTTATACAGACACTCTAAAGAAATTTAAGCTGTTGAAATACTTCACAATCTGTATGATACAACGTGCCAGTTTTAAAAACTTTGAAATTAACACATTTAATTTATAACTCATGGCTTAAAGTAAAGAGATACTTAAAATCTGACTTCATAATCAGGTTTGGTTTGGTAGTTTTGTTTTACGGCATATCAACCCTTTTTGGGTTATTTAATGCCGAATCTGGTCATTATAGTAAAAGATTTATGCTTCAAGTTCTAAAAATAAAATAAAAAAGGGGAGGGAGAAAGGGAGAGGGGCTGTTGTTTTTGTTTTTGGTTTTGTAGAACATAATTAAGTTTTACAAAAAAAAAAAAAACGTCAATGTAGGTGAATTTCGTCTCAGGGAGCCACAGGACAGCCTGATCTGGTATCACCAGGACTTCATAATAAGAAAGAGCACATAATTGTACATAAGAGTACTAAGTTTCATAAGAATAGATTAAAAAATAAATAAATGGTGGAGAAATTACTGAATTTCTTGAAATGATGAGGTCTTATATTTCTGAATTTTTGAGATGAGGATTGATAATTTGCATGATCTTGGTTATTCGGACTACATTTCTCATCTTGAGTGTTATCATCACAACGTTTCGGCCGCTGTAACCTCTGGCCTACTTCAGGTGTATCTCTTCGAACTCGGGAATATTTCTGTCGGACTCGGGAATCTGGACGGAACTATGAACGGAATTTCGAACGGAACCCTTTATTTAATCCACGGGGGTAGCATGCTCTTCTTAGGTCAGCCATGACTGGGAGAAGTCTCCAGTAATTTGCAATTCTTTGTATTGCCTGCACCAAGGATTGAACCTTTAACCTTCAGATGACTATCACTTGGAACTGAATTTAACTTATTACTATATCCACTGCACCATAAGTCTTTTGGAAAGAAAGCCGGAGGTTACAACGGCTGAAACGTTGTGATGATAACACTCAAGATGAAAAATGTAGTCCGAATAACCAAGAGTATGACTGTATTTCGGCCCACTTTTTAAAGGATTATTAAAGAAAAATGCCCAATGAAAAACAAATTTTGGCACTTTAAATTCTTATAACTTTTGAACCACTGATGCTATTTGCATAGTTTAAACGGTTTTGAGCTTCTTTTAAACAGCTCTATTCATCAAGTTGATAAAAGAACAATTAGTTAAAAAAGAAAAAAAATCAATTTGTAATGCTACTATTATCAAGGAGTTCAGTAGAGATTGACACATTAGTATTTTGGAAGAGGCTATTTTGCCGGTCCTGCAAAATAACGACCCCCTCGTTATTTTGCTGGCTTATGTTTTTTTAACCTAACTGTTATCGTCTTGTGAAAGAAAGAGTAACAAAATAAATAAGGACAAATATTTCATAATTTATTTTCATCATCAGTTATTATTCTGTCGGTTATTTTAATCTTTTGAATATAAAAGAAATATCTGCTTTTAATACAAAAAACATTAAAAGTAAAAATTAATTAAATGAACGAAAATATTACAGACAATTAGATTCTTTAGTCGGATTTAGAAGTAATTTGCATCGGATAAAAAATGTTTTAGTTATTTAAGAAAAAAAATAATAGTTTTCATTCAATGATATAAAAAAAATAACTCTTGTTAAGAAATCTGATTATTAAAAATAATTAAAGTCCCTAAAGAAGTTAAATCAGATATATATTTTTTTTTCAACAGTATGTATGTTTACATAATTTCAGTTTTATAAACAGTCTAAACAGCAATTTTAAAACTGATTTTTCACTATCTTTTAAGATAAATGTAAGGACTATTTCTCATCATTTCACTAAATTAACCATTAAATTGAATGTTTTTCTTGCGATAAAATAACAACAGTAGTAATTGTCAATAATTTCAACTGCTACATGTAACGATGACTTTTAATGAAAAGTTGAACTGTTTTACAAACAAACATTGTGAGGTAATCCGGTAGAGTTATATTAAAAAAAGTAGACATCAACGGGGTTCAAAGTGAATTATTTGTACTTAAAAACATAATTTGTATTTTTTTTACAATAAAAACAATACGTAAATGCATTTCAATGGACATAGAAATTCATCATAGTTACTTAGTTTATGGTGAAATAAAACTTTTTTTTCCCTAAGTCGTGGCGAAAATCGTCAAAAGTTTTAATTATTTCTTTTTATTGGAAAAATGTTGAAATAAAAATAAACTGGCAGTTAAGTTGACTTGTGAAATCTTCACTGTAACTGTAACAGTTAGATTAAATAAACATGAACCGGCAAAATAACAGCCCCATCATTATTCTGCCGGGACCGGCAAAATAACGAGGGGGTCGTTATTCTGCCGGTCCCGGCAAAATAGCCTATTTGTAGTATTTTTTAATCTTATTTTTTTTTACTAGATCTGACCGACTTTTGCCACATTTAAATCAATAAAAAAACTACATTTAATTTTTACCATTTTTATAGTTATTGTACACATCAGATTAACGTTTTTTTGCACATATGACAAGAGAAAGAGCAAAGCTGCAATTAACAGCTCGAGAGATTATCAAGTAGTTTGTATTGAGCAGGATAATTCAGGGTTGCCATATTTGAAATGCTCACCTGCATCTGGATAACTTTCACCGAATTTATTCAAAAATTTACATTTAATCTTCATTCAACGTACAATCTTGTTTTCGGTTCAGTTTTGCAGCATTTTAAAATAACGGTATCGGCAATATGATCAACTATTTAGGACTGATTTATATGATCAACTATTTAGGACTGATTTATATGATCAACTATTTAGGACTGATTTATATGATCAACTATTTAGGACTGATTTATATGATCAACTATTTAGGACTGATTTATATGATCAACTATTTAGGACTGATTTATATGATCAACTATTTAGGACTGATTTATATGATCAACTATTTAGGACTGATTTATATGATCAACTATTTAGGACTGATTTATATGTAAGCTAGAAGAATACCCGTCCCAGGACGAGTAAAATTAATTCCCCAAATAGAACAGTTTTGCACCAATTTTATGTCCTCTTACGAAGATTAAAATCAACATATAATGATACTAAACCTTATGTCTAGAATCCTTATTCAATGCTGATCAAAGTCCATTACATGATTTTGATTCTAGAAAATGTTTAAAAGTTCAGACTTAGGCTTAAAGGGTCTTAAGAAACTGAAATTCATGAAATTTTGCTTAATTGATGTCTAATGGCTATAAATAAAATTCAATGTAAATCTGAAATATTTGAATTTTAAAATGGGAGGATGTGCCCATAAAATATTCCAAAGAAACTGAAATTTGGGGAATATTTATTAATTGATGTCTAATACTTATTGTTAAAATTTCACAAAAATCTAAGATATCTGAATTTTCACAAACTAAATATAGCCCACTTTAAGACTCCCTACGCCTAACAGTTGTGTTCGAAAATTCAAAATGATTGGTTAATTAGTTTAGGAGTGAATCCAAACTTTTGGTGGGGAAACAAAAAAAAAAAATTTAATAAAAATTTTAAAAATTGTATTATAATCATATTTTATATGAGAAATATTTATCCCATTTGTAAAAAATATGAATTAAGAATTCTTTACTCTAAAAATTATAACAAAAGATGCGCATGTTTGAAAAGATATTTGCAGTTTGAACAATGCGACATAATTAGCACGTGGAATTTTTTAGATGCACATTTAAAAATTCTACCATGAATCTAACATATAAAGTTATCTGGTTGGATTTTCAAAGCCAGACCCAAATAGCATTTAACATGACAAATCAAACTTTGCTTCTCATTAGCCAATTTTTATTTGTCATTGGTGTATCGTGTTATTGGCAATATTTATTTTGAAAATTAGTTAGTATGGCCCAGACGACTGCCAATATGAAACATTTTTATGTAATCACCTAAAAATAAAAATCAGCAAGGGGTATAACTCATTTTAAATTGAAGAATATAATAGTTATCTACCTTAGGTTTAAAAATGTACAGACAAATAAAAATTAAAAACTAAAATGACTTTCACTGCATCCCAGTCAATGCCGGGTATGTAAATTAGTTGAATAACAAAGTTCTTTTAGCATTTTTTTAAAAATTGCAGTTTAAAAGAATAAAAAATCAGTTTAACATATTTTCATACAAGAAATTCTTTGTTTTATAATCTGTACCTTCATTTACTGTGGCTGCAATAGACTATTTGGCATTAATGCAGTATAGTTAACAGCCAAGAAATAAAAAACAAGATAAACAAATAACTTTTATCAAACTCAAGAAAATTTACTTTTTTTTACCGACCTGCATAGTTTTACAGTTCTAAAACCGTTTTAAAGTTGTTTTTTATTTCAATATAAGATTTCGGTGATATTTTGTTTTTGAATACACTCAGAATCCAATATGGCTGACCAATCTCTGTTGTTGTTGGTGTTTCATTCCTAAAAATTAAAAATAAATTACTTCCCTTACCACTAACCCCTGTCTGACTGCCTCCTCCTTCACCCAGACTTAGGGTTAGTTGGAGGGTAAGCCATTTTTTTTTTTTTAACTATCATTTAAGCCTGAAATCAGCGACATCTTCAAAAAAAAATAAAATAAAATAAAATAAAAAATGACCGCCATTTTTTATTTACTTGCGTTTGGCTAAGTAAAAGTGACAAAAACATTCAGAGATAAAGTTCTGAAACTGATTGTAAGATTAAAGACTATGCAGCTCAACAGAAAATTAAATTTTCTTGCGTTTTGTAAAAGTTATTTGTTGTATATATATATATTTTTTTAATTTCTCGGCGGTTAACTATACTGCATGAATGCCTATTATTTAATGTAACTACTTTTCGAACATTAGATCTAGGAATGTAAAATTTGCTAAGAATGATCTCATATCTTTTAAGGGAATTACTTTTTAGCTTTTTTCTCATAAAAGTGAACCTGAAACACCGCTAACATTTTCTGTCACCTTTGATTTTAATGCAATTTAAATCTTAAGTAAATGACACACAATTATACACATTCTCAAAATTTGAACACATTTTAAGATCCACAGCAATTTAAACTTTTCTAAGCCCAGAAGTTCAGTTGTGTAAGATGTACAGAATAATGCAATTAAATACCATCCACTCATGAAATCGTTAATAAAATTCACAATCCTTTCTGCAATACAACCATATTTTGTACAAATAAACTTCAGTATATGTATAACTTGTCCACCAAGTTTCAGTCATTAATGTCCAACAGTCTGTTTTTATCATGTTATGCTCCAAATGTGCACCTCTGCATCACAAGCACACTCAGATACAACTGATTTTGGCCGTGATGGCTTTCCTCGGTTCAAGAATTGTTTTGACAGATTATCTTTGAGATGAACCAACAGAAAAAAACCTGATGATTTATGGTCCGATTAGCATGAAGACCATTCAGGATCACACTTCCAACTGATCAGACTATCACCAAAGTGTCTCCGCCTATCATTGAAGGCGATAAAGCAAAGATTGTTGGATATGCATGACTGAAATTTGATGGACAAGTCAGACATAGATTGAAGTTTATTAGTACCAAAATTGGTTGCAAGAAGGATTGTGTATTTTATAATGATTTCATTGTTTGCATTTTTTTGGGGGGGAGGGGAGAAGGAAGTCACCTTATATTTCAAAAGTTTTCACCAGAACCCTCCGCCCCTATTTTGTCTTTTAGCTCTCACATTCCATGAGCGATGTTTCTAACAAAGGAGAAATAATTGCTGTTTTCTGGGTTGGCTGTTTTGAGTTTTGGGTGGTATGTGGGGGATTTTCAATCGTCTCATAGTGTATATCATCATTCATCTGTCAATCTATCTCATTAAACCTTTATCCTCGAGTTGTTTTTAGGTCTTGATAAGTGGTGAGTCAGTAAATAAAAAAAGAGACTTTATTGACTGCTTGAAAGCATTTGGAGATCAAACCCCTTGAACACATGAAAGGGTGAAAAGGGTTGTCCCCATATTATAAACCAGTCCTCGTTTAGTTATTTCAGAAAGTAAATATTAATTCAATAGAGCCAGGTGTATATCATTGTAGAATAGTTTTAAAATAAGTCATATTTTGGTATAATTTAACCAGAATCCTTGTTCTCAGTCTGCAGCAACAAATGCTCTGATAACAAAGTACTTACAATCAGCGAGGGGATGTCTTGTGTCGACAACTGAAATATGATGAACAGGGAACGTGAGACAAACACATGGCAGTTTTGATTAAGACAATGAAGTAAAGAAGATTTAACAATCGTAATGCAATCTGTCAAATGCAAAATAAAAATAAATTAGAAATTTGTTATCTCGCCTTCTCGGCCTTTTGGCTGAGATCAAAGTGTAATATCTGTTTCGATGGATACTTTGTCCTGTGCAGTTCTAGGAGGTCCACCCTCCCAGGCTTTGCCTTCTCACTCTTTGAGAAGGGGTTAGTTTATTGCTAATCGCCTGAGGCGCCCCTACCGGGGAATGCCGACGGGGCTGCCCAGGCAATTTTTGTTGGCCAGAGTGCTCTTCATTCTCTAGGGCGCTGGCTTTTCAAATCCCACTTTCCCGACCTTGTGTCACATCTTACCGCTGTCGGAGGAAGATAAATCTCTACATCATGATAGATTTCTACTCCTTTAAGAGAAAGACAAATATGAAAATATGGAGTTAAGATGAAGAAAGGAAAAAAAAAAAAATGGTATAATAAAGACAATAATGGTTGGTGTGAATTAATTATTATTTTATGTGTGAATATTGTCACATGTCAAGTATGAACATTTTAATGAAAGAAAAACAAATATTGTAGACAATGTATTATGAACTCTTAAATGCAAACATTAGAGTCTACGCAATGTTTCTCTTGGGGTGATATAAAGAAAATGAATATAAAATTAAATGTTTTTATTAATTAAATGAATATTGGACACATGTTTTTTTCAGCTGAACTGTGGTGTGTTATACACTGATGAAATCTGTTTGTGAATGTTTGATAAATTTTGAATATCATAAATGTGTAGATTTACAAAATGGGCAGAAACGATTGTTTGTTAATAAAATGTTTTTTGAATGAACTAGGATTATATCATGTTATACATTATTGAGCTACGATATAAACCTTTGTGCGAAATTTATATAAGATATAATATATATATATATTGCTTCAGTATTTACTTCAGTGTTCAATTACATTAGTAGACCATACTTTTAGCAAGTATGACGATTTCCTTTGGAGATGAAACACAAACATTTCTGTGTAGTTAACTTGCCATAAGATTATATATATTTTTTTTTTATTTTATTCCATTAGTTGCGACAAAACAAGTTTTGTTTCATTAGTGCAAAAAGCGACCAATTCATCGGGCGGGCGAAGGAATTCAAATGGCATAAATTTTAACTTCAACTTTAACGGGAGATTGAAAATTGAAAATACATTGGAGGGGGAGGGGGACAGAGTTGGGGCTTTGTCTATAACGGTGACATGGGACATGAGAGGGGAGGGGGGAGGACCCCAACACGTCGTGTTTCAAATTATTACGTGGGAGGTTTTTCACGTGTCTGTGCTGTGATGATCTCAATTTCGGCCGCGGTGGGAGGAAGGGAGATGGAGCGACGGCCAGAGTGAGTTAAATTTAAAATGAGAATAAAATTATGATTTTAACCGTCATTCTTATTTTATTTTAATTCTAATAAGTAATTATCATGTGGATAAAAATGTTTGATAATTTTAATTTATGGTATTATATATATATATATATATATATATATATATGTATGTATGTCTGGTGCATCATCTACTACTCTCTCCCTCTTTGACAAGGTCCAAAAAATAGTCACCAACCTAATAGGTCCCTCACTGTCACCCAAGCTCCAGCCCCTGTCCCATCGCCGCAATGTAGCATCCTTGTGCTTGTTTTACAAATACTTCAATGGATTATGCTCCGATGAATTGGCTACTCTGGTGCCCCCTCGACGTAAATTACTAGACCAACTCGACAATCAACTAAATCTCATCCATTCACTGTGGAGGTCCCCAGATGCCGGAGAGCTTTCTACTCAAATAGCTTCTTTCCTCGTGCTGCTGGCCCCTGGAACTCCCTCCCTGCCCCCTGTTTCCTCGACAGTACTGACATGCAGAAATTTAAAATTAATGTAAACAGACATCTCGCTGCGCAGATCCCAGTTTAGGTTGCCCCCCGCCCCCAACCTTCTCCCCTTTTCTTTCTTATCACTAGCCCCTTAAGTCTATAGTGGTGGCCTGCCTTGAAAAGAAAATCCCATCAACATTATTCGTAAGAAATAACGGTGATAAATAAAATGTTCTAACTAAAAACACTCGGATTTTATTTTCTTATATTTGAGCTCTGGTATTTATCGGCTATTTTTTATCGATAGTAAAAAATTATCATTGAGCTTTCGGCCCTTTTTCCTTGACTTTAAAGAATAAAATAATTACATGTCATTTTTTTTAAAATGAAAATATTAATTTCATGAAAAAAAAAAAATGTTACAAAAGGCAAGATAAGTTACTCTTCTACTAATCTCGATAAGTTTATTTGTGTTTTAACTTATTTTAAAGAGTTTTTTTGTTCAAAACAAACCCGTTTTAGAACAGGGGGGAAAATGGTTCAAATTACAGAGTTCCGATAATCGCCCAAAAAACGAAAATTAAGCAAAATACTGGTAGAACATTACATTTCCCCACGATTGGTGACATTTATTTGGATGTGTCTCTAACACTATTGTTTATTTTTCGATTTTTCACCGATTATCAATGATAACACAATTAAAACAATAGTAAACTAAAACGAAATTTTGGAAAACATTGTTAATTGTTAAATATTTAAAATTATTTTTCTTTCTACCGACAATATGTATTCACCCGGGCGACGTCGTGTTGACACTGCGAGTAGAGAATAAATTGATCACTAGACTAAAATGTTTTTATTTTTATTTTTCAACCAAAATGTTGATGTTTAAAATCTCCCCCACCGTTTGTTTTAAGGGTCACAATTACCTACAGAAGATACTTAAATAAATAAAAAAAAAATGCCGCCCAAAGAAAAATACTGACTGAATGTAATAACGTATTTGCAGACGAAATTAATAATAAAAATAAATAATCAGAGTGGCCTGCCTTGTCATAATGATGGCAATTTAGGAAGAAAAAAAGAAAGAAAAACAACTAAGAGTAATAATTTCAAGTTAATAATAATAATAATAATAATAATAATAATAATAATAATAATAATAAACTGAAAATTTGGCACTTCTGCATTTCAACCGTCACTTGGACTTATTACCAGCGAAGAATAATAACAGCGAACAATGTATCGTTATTGAATATGAAAATATTTTATTTAATAATTTATAAAAATAATAAAAATGTGTTTTTTTTTATTGTATGAATTAAAACTTTCTCAAAATAATCAACAGTGATTTTTAAAACGAAAATTTATCATTAAAATGAATAGTCAGTGATTTTTTTTTATTGTATGAATTAAAATTTTATCAAAATAGTCAACAGTGATCTTTTAAAACGAAAATACAACAAACAGTCAACATTGTTTTTTTTTCGTTGACCCGGTGTAATGAATGGAACTCTTCAATTATTAAGTCCAAGTGACGGTTGAAATGCAGAAAATTTATATATTTTTGTGTTATTTTGGGTCATTCAGACTACTATTCTCATCTTGGTTGTGATTTTCAAAACGTTTCGGCAGATGTAACCTCCGATCTTCTTCATGAGCATATTTTCGAACTTGAGAATTTTTATGTCGAACTCAAGAGCCTATACGGAATTTCGATCTGAAATCTTTGTTTAATTCACGGGGGTAGATTGTTCTCATTTCGTGTAGAAGTGTTGGGCCTAATTAATGATTAGTTTATTCTTAGTTAGTATCGCTTATAGTATGGATTGAAACTTAACTCTCCAGAAAATTGTCGGTAAGAGTTACGATTCAATGCTGAATTTCACTTCCGGTTGCTGACTCGTTTTTAATTGAATGTTTACGGTATCTTTGGTTTATTAAATTGTTAGGAGAAAGTACAGAATAGTTAAAACAAAGCCCCCTCCCTTCCTACCCATGTTAAGAATGGCTTTCTAAATAATAATGTTATTATTTAGAAAGCCATTCTTAACAGGGGGGAGGGGCAACCGAAATTGAAATTCAGCACCGAATCATAACTTTCACCAGATTGTCACTTAGAACTGATTGTTCCTATTTACTTACCTCCCAACGACGGCAAAGTTAATCACAAGGTCGGTTTTTAACGTGGGGAAAATCCATCTTCCCCCCCCCCCCCAAAAAAAAAGGGGCACTCTGGATTGGAACACAAATTTAAATTGCCTCAGTCTAGAAGGACTTCTCCTTCCTTGATCGAGGATTAAGTGCAGAATAAGAACAGGCCAATGAAGGATGTATGTTAACCAATTCTAGTATGGATTTTGAGAGATTATTTTTAATCAACTAAAATTAGAAAAAAACAAAAACAGAATCAGTCGCATCCAATACAAGTTACGAAATTTTGACTTCCTATAACAGCATTATAGAAACATTTTGCATTCAATCGTAATATTTCTTTCATTCGTGTTCAATTTCATAAAAATAAAACATATGCTTTGAAAATATGCTTCTAAATTTTATTTAACTCATAAATATCGGACATTAGCTAAATATTTCAGATCATTTAATTTTCCTTTTCATTCAGAGATATAAATAAATAAAACCGTTTTGGAAAGTCATATTTTATTGACTGCAAAACTGAAAAATCAAAGACAAATTAAACTATTATTATAAAATACAGACAACGCATACCTTAGGAAATTCTACATCCTTATCAGATGATCCAAAAACCAAATTTTCCAAATTTCCTACACGTTTTTCGAGAATGTCAATCGTAGCCTCCATCTTAATTATTTGACGGAGTAATCGAGAGTTAGTTCCCTTGTAAAGAGAATTCTTTTTTATAGAAAAGTAAAACCATTAATATGAAATTCAAGTAAATTTTCAGAAAAAAAATCAAATTAAAAAATCTATTAAAAATCTCATGTTACAACATATATAAAGCAATATTTGCATCAATAATATTGTCTCAGAAAAATGATTTTGTTGCTAAATAAAAACAGTTAAAAAACTGGATTTGATAATTAGTTAATTTCTTAAATACGAAACTAAAATAAATAATAATTCAATTTTAGCCGTAATTTGTTCCATGGAATTAATTAAATTTTCATTGTATAATTTTTATTCATAAATTATATTCATTTAGTACAAGTTTTAATACATTAAGCAGATATTTAATCTATTATTCAAAGGCCAACCATTCGTAGCTTACAAAAATGGTCACCAGCACATAAAAAATCAACATTGTTTACTTTTCAAACCATTTATCCTCATGGCATCGGATGAAAAGGAAGGGGTTAAGGAGACAGTAAAGTCTTCGAATGAAGGGTCACAAACTAATATCGAGAATCAGTTTGGGGAAGCTTCCTCGATTGATAAAGTCAATTTAAATAATAAGGTAAGTGTTTTATACCCACGTGTTTGTTGGGTCAGTGTCACTCAACTCAATGTTCTGAAATAATTTCGCATTTTCTTCTTTTTAATGAATAGGGTAACCTGGGGTAGTAAGCACCATGGAGCATTATGCCGTGCCCAACGTAATATAGTAAACTAGTTTACTATATTACGTTGGCCACGATTAGACACCATCAACTAGGTAATCTTCACAAACCTCTCTATAGCATTACTGTGGTACAATAAGCACCAAGCCACAGCCGTCGTAATATCGTAAATTTAAATCGTAATTTCCATGGAAAGTGTTCAACTGAACAACAATCTTTGATCCGTCTTTGTGAGACATTCACAACAAGAACTCGCTGTGCTACCACAACGAAAAGTGAGTTTCCTTTCTCCTTACAAATGTCTAGCGTCCAGCGTGATTTCTATAGAAAAGGCTTTTTGAAAACGCTTCCTGCATATCAAACACATTACCGAAGGACTGCTTTCCTGTTGATTACAATTTTGTCGTCTTTAAATCCAAAGTCAACTATTTTTTTGTCATAAACCGCCTCGTAATTCATACCTTTGATCAATGTTAGCACTCCCATAGTATTCCTCATCTCGGCTGACAATCATGCCGTCTCAGTAACCCTTATCCTCGAGTGGCTCTTGGCCTTGATAAGTCATGACCATATAGTAAGAAAATAAATTAAATTTTAGCATATTTTTTGACGCGGTGTGTGTGGGGGGGGGGGAGATTGCTCGGTCGAGCACCTACCATGAACATAACGATACAGTAGAGAGAGAGTAGCAGGATCTCTTGTGTGTGAAAGAGTAGAGATCATCCCCCACTAGATTGCGAAGTCAGTTTTGTACTCTGTCAAGGCAAGAAAGAGTGTTTTAGAGTGGCACCTCCCCCAGATATGACAGCAGTACTCCATCTTAGGACGGATCTAGCTCTTATACAGGTAGAGGATTGTGTCAGGAGTGAGGTACCTTCTGGAGCGATAGAATGATCCAACCATTTTTCCAGCAACTTAGCAATAGATTTAATGTAAGTCTTCCATTTCAGGTCCAGAGTAAAAGTCAGTCCTGGGAGCTTATGAAGGAAGGGGACTTCCTTCAGGATAGAGCCATTCATTTCAACTGGGGAGAAATGAGGATCCGAGCGTTGGTGGTGAAAAGAGACCAGCTTGGTTTTGGAGGCGTAAAAAGATAGGCGTAATTCATCTCATTAACCTTGATAAGTGATGATTCATCAGTAAAAAAAACAAAAAACTTAGCTCATCATTACACTCCCTAATAATGTTTACTTTATATTCCAAATTGCATAAGGGGCTGTGCAGTACAGTCAGCGGGGGTTACTTTTATGATAGATGGTGGGGCATTTGTTCCTATTGTGTCACTTTCTTTGCGCAAAAAAAGCCTATTCCCCGAATGAATAACATTTCGGTTTTCATTTTCTAGAAAAGGTGAAGAAAAAAAATTGTTTCAGCTATTTATACATTTTTTGATATAAATATAATTGTCATAGTAGCTCCACCATAGTCCCTACTATGATAATGTATTTTATAATACATTATCATATTAGCCCTGCCATACAACATCATTGTAACCCCGTCGTGTAACAAGGCGCATAAACATTCCTCGGAACAAAAAGGTGACTAGGCGCAGCTGCAATAACCAGTTGCACTTTTGCATTTTCTCACACAAGACGTAGATGGACACGAATCGGCTATTCCTGGAGTTATCTTTGGTTCACGTTTTTTGTGCTGTTTTATCCTTTGACAAAATATAGTCTTTAAGCATACTAGAAACCGCATTTCCAAGAACTTCTTGCACTGACTTGTTGGGAAACATAAAATATGTTACAGTTATATCATACATATGTTACAGTTATATTATACATATGTTACAGTTATATCATACATATGTTACAGTTATATCATACATATGTTACAGCCCAGTTTTAGAAGTCAAACAAATCAAGGATGATTAATGAAAGGCGAAAAATTCAGATTGACATAGAATTATCATCGTAGCCCGGTTGACGGTAGTTTCTGAATTCATGTTTGAATTTATTTTCAAACAAATAGTCCTCGCCTCCCCCTTACTCTCCCCATCTATAAATCAAACATAGCTCATTCTACTCCCTTTTATCTCTACTTACTATCTATGTTCTAAATTTGTCCAGTAGTTTTGCATTTGTTTTAAAGGGGAGGTTTAGCAGAGCGTTATCACTGTCAACCAAGGGAAGAGTCTATCAAGCATAGTGTTATTAGATAGCGAAGAGGATGCCCGGATGGAGGAGTTTGAGTGGCACCCTATGGAGGAGCGGGCTAAAAGCTTAAGTCGAGGAAATCACGTGATTTCAGGCAGAAGACGTCTCAGTCTTTTTCTGCTAACAACTAGAGTGGACACAAAACGTCACTGCTCCTGTGGAGGTGGTCACATACAATGTAGTTAAATGAGGCAGACGATCTCTCTCTCTCTCTCTCTTTCTTTCTTTCACAGAGTTTTCTGTTCTGTTTTAAACCTTTATAACCAAACAAGTGTCCACATGGTTTTTATCAACAGCCGAGGAGCAGCCTGAGTTTCACAACGTTTGTGCTTGTCAACATCCTGGGTTACAACGAAAAGGACACGGGTGTATAACGGTTTATATATCCAACAGTAAGGAGTAATGTTACAGTGTGATCATGTATGGAAATGAAACCTGGGCAGTGATCGTTGAGGACATGCGTTGCATGGAGAGAAATTATGAGAATGATACATTGGATATGAAATATGAGTCTTAAACTAAAGACACGCTTAGTTAAGATGACCTCAGAAAGCTTAAATCTAGACAGTATAGGGAGATAGGTTAGTTTGGAAGTCGTCTAACGCATGTCAGTTGGACGTTAAAATGAATATGATGAGGTTCTTTCGCCGTTGCTCCCTTTAAAAATAAATCAAACATGATCGAGTTGTACTGCGATGATTATGTTGATACACTGGTTCTCCTTAGATCACCAAAGTTAAGCAATGTCGAGCCTGGTTAGTATCAGATGAGTCACCATTTGGAAATACCAAGTGCTGTATATGGGATGACGACGACGACACCTTCACACTCTAACGTCATCAATGGAATTTGCATACTAATAACCGCTATCATGTCTATATTTTTCAATGGGAGAAAACATGAAGTTGTAGTTCACAACATACATCACAAGAAAAAGATGTCTTCCAAATTTCATAAGAAATCTGCCCAGTAATTTTTTGTTTCTATAGATGTGCAGACATTCTTTATTTATTTATAGATTTTCAATTTGTTTTGTTTTTTAAAAACTTTCGAAGCAATAAATCCCTATTTACTTGCCTTTCCATGAGGTCAGAGTTAGACACACGGTCAGTTTTTAATTTTAAAAAAATGGGGGGGGGGGGACAAAAATATTAATTGCCTCAGTCTAGAAGGATTTCTCTGTCACTGACCAACTACAAAAAAGATGAAGTGTGATATCAGAACAAATACTACACTTAGCTCCAAGCCAAAAGGCCATGGTCGTGATGAGACTAAATCGTAATTTAGTTGTATCCAAAGTTTTCTTTGTTTTGAAAGTTTTCGGAATGTACTTGACAATGAGGTCAAAAACACTAATCCTAAGTTGTTGTTTTTTTTGTTTTTTTTTATATACTAAATGAGTCACCACTTACTAAGGCTAAAAGTCACTCGAGGGTAAGGATTAATGAGATAGTCAGGTGGATGATGACCAATATTCTAAGATTAAAAACGAACTGAATGAACAGTTCAATGAGTATTCGTTTATGTTAGACTTAAAGACGACCATGTTGAAGTCTGCAGGTAATATGTTCAACAGATAGAAAGTTCTTAGAAAGAAACCCCAATGCTTCACCTTTTGCTTCAGGTGGTGGAAAGACTCTACATTTTGCTTTGCTTCATGTAAACAGATCCTAAGGCAGTCAAAATGGCTACTGTTTTACAAACTCTTTTATGAGAAATTATTTTTTTTAAATGAATAGCATTATTTTGACTAAATGTCAAGTAAGAGGTTCATTTTAGGCAACTTTTCTGATTAAGACCCATATTTAAAATGACGACCATAGAAAATTTTACACAAAATGAAAATATTTTTAAAGATTCAATTTGACTTTAATGAAAATAAAAAACAATCTATTTTTTTCTTTGGGGGGGGCGGGGGTACTCAAACTGAACATTATAATTTTTATGTTTTCAATTAGGTTAGGGTGAAACTGTAAAATTGGCATTTTTATAACGTAACATTAGGCGAAGCCACCATTTGGCCATGCATGAAGTATTGTTGCCAACCACTAGTCCCTCCCTCTTAGATAAAAGAGTCTCTAAGCTAACACTTCCTGTGCTATCTGTGAAGTTCAAGCCTCTGTTCGATCGCAGCTATGTTGCATCTCTGCCCTTGTTTTACAAGTACTTCCATAGAATGTGCTCCAATGAACTTATTGCACTTTTGTATCCCCTCAATGTAAAATACCCCAGACAAACTGACTATAAGCAAAATCCCACTCCTTCACTATAGAGGTCCCCAGATGCCGGAAAACTTTCTACTCTAGTAGCTTTTTTCCTTAGACCGCTTGCCTTTCAAATTCCTTCTCTGCTTCCCGTTTTCTCAACTGTACCAAAATGCAGAAATTTAAATGTAATGTGTGTGTACAAAGATCTTGCTGCACACCTCCCAAATTAGGATGTCCTCTATTAATCTGGCCACTAATCACAGTAGCCCCTTATGTCTCGGTGGCAATATGTCTTTTTGGGGGGTTAATAAAAGTTTTAAAAAAATATAAATATATATATATATAGACTCTATCCGGATCTCAGCATTCTTAACCAGCAACTCTGAATTATGAGGGGAACCAAATTTAAGATCTTGATCTCAAACTCTGGTGTAAGATCGAATTAGTGTTGGAACGATGAATCGAAAAAATCAGAACTTTTTGAGGTATCGGAATCATTATCGGAGTGGGGAAAATTTTAGCCTAATTTCCAATTTCCAAAACGATTCTTTAAAAACTATTTGTTTTTGTTTAAAACTTTTTCATTGATATTAATGATAAATGTTTATTTTAAACTACCAGTAAAACTAAAATCTAAAGATCATAATAAAAAATTTAGTTAAAATTAGCATTGGAAAAATGGCACAAATAGATGATGTAAAAATGGCACAAATAGATAATGTAAAAATGCCACAAATAGATAATGTAAAAATGCCACAAGTTAAAAAAAATACATGAAAATCTCACAATGAGTTTATCAAAATCTTGGATGGAAACAATTAAGAAGTTTGTTAAATAAAAAAGAAAATTATATCTACATACAGATGAGGACCCTCAGCTAAATCTCTCCCCCCCCCCCTTCTCCCAAAAATGAGGCGATTACCCTGAAAAACCTGGGGGGGGGGGGGCACAATTATTTTAAAATTTAGGATAAGGGATCAGTTTTGCATAAAAATTTTATGTAAAATGATCACCCATTTCTGGGCCAGTGTCTAACCAAATAACGTCATATAACTAAATTATAGCCATAATATAACCAAAAAATGGGATATAACTAGATTTTTTTTATTAAGGAAGATCAATATTGTGTTTTTTTGGAGGGAGGGGATAAAATACCCTTCCTTTCACCCTTAGTCCAGGTGGAACCACAAAAAACCTTCCCATAATCCCTCCAATAACCATAAGTTCAGGTAGAAACAGTCTCCCCCCCCCCATAACTTCCCATAACCCTACCACTAAACTTAAGTCTGGGCGGCAACAACAAAACATGGTTATATCTAAGATTAACACCAACAATAAAGAAACTTTAATGTTTTGGGTTTAATATTGGCTTATCCCCGTTTTAAAACTATAGGGAAGGGAACCTATTCCCCCAAAATTTAGACAAATGATGTTATTTGCTTGAAAACAATGGACTAAATATTTGGATTATTCTGACTGCTGTTTTTAACTTGAATGTTATTCTTACATTTCGGCCTATGTAACCACTCATTTTCAGATGCATCTTGTCAAACTCGGGAATCTTTATTTTTGAACTCAGAAATCTGTATGGAATTTTGAACAGAACCCGATATTTAATCAATGGGGTTAACCAACTCTCGTTTCGTTAGCCATGACCGGGTAGAAGTCTTAAGTAATTATTCTATTAAGGCCAATTGTCAACGCCAAAAGTTTAATATGCCATATTTTTGGTATATATAATCACCCCACTCACAGGCAAATCTCCATTGTATGTCATTAATTCTGCTCACTTTGTGGAAAAAATCAATAATGCTTTCATTCATTTCAACTAGATGGTGAGTCTAGATGTAGTAACTGTGTTCATGAAAGCATTAACTGACAAGATTCTGACTGTCGTACGGGAGGAGGTAACTTCAGATATTTCACTGGAGGAACACATTAATCTCGGCCTTTTGGCTAAGATCAAAGTGTAGTATCTGTTCCGATGGATACTGCACGCCTGTCCTGTGCAGTTCTAGGAGGTCCACCCTCCCAGGCTTTGCCTCCCCTCTTTGGGGAGGAGTAAGTTTATCGCTTACTGTCTGAGGCGCCCCTACCAGGGAATGCCGACGGGGCTGCCCAGGCAATTTTTAAATGGCCAGAGTGCTCACCTCTCGAGCGCTGGCTTTTAACCCCACTTGCTCGACCCGATCTTGGGTCACATCTTACTTGTGGGAGTAAGATAAAACTGGCCTTGTGCCTAACTCCGCGAGGAGTAAATAAACATCTGTATCACCTCTTTTAAATAAAAAAAAATTAAAAAACTTATTGAAAAGGATAAATTAAAAAAAAATATGAAGTTCAAGGATGCACTTCATGACCTAGAATAATCTTTCTTTTTTTTTTGTCGTAAACTGCACATTTTTTAAAGCCAACGAAGCTATTCATCCATCATGTCTTGGGTGTATTAAGGGTCTCGACTATCACCTTTGCATTGCGAGAGTCTCAACCTTGATTCTATCATTCTCGATTGTCACCTTGGCAAAACTGAATTTAGTGTCACAATCCCAACATTTTTGACAACCAAGTTAGGGTTAGTGTTGGGAGTAATGAAGGGTGTGTTCAAGTAAATTGCAGAATAACAAAAAATGATCATTTAAATTCATCAGGTGTCTGGAAGGAGGGGCGGCTTATTTTGAATACTGTTGATAATACAATCACAACTCCTATAAACTGTTAAGAGAGATGAGTCCCATATCAACTTATGTACATTATAAAAATAATATTGAATCTATGTGGAGAAAATGCTTGCTGGTTCTAAATTGGATGATCATTCCAAGTTAAATGTAAACAGCAAACTCCAATTTCTTCCTACGCACATAGAAATTAAACTAATTTTTTTTTAAATAATAACTGCTGGGTTTGAAGGTAAAATTAGTTCAAATCACTGAAAAAAAGCATCAATTTCTATCTGAAATGGAAACGAATGTTATAGTAACAATTTACCTATTTTTAATGGCTTTTTGATTCATTCAACTTTTTTAATGGCTTTTTGATTCATTCAACTTTTTTAATGGCTTTTTTATTTATTCATTCAACTTTTTTAATGGCTTTTGGATACATTCAACTTTTTTAATGGCTTTTTGATTCATTCAACTTTTCATGTAATTGAATTAAAATAAGAACATTTTTATTCTTTTAGATCATCTCTATGCGGTCCACTATAAAGAAGTCCAAAGTACGAATTCTTGCCAAATTAATTCGACATATTAAAGATTTAAATCGTAAAATGTAAGTAAATTTCATGTTTTAGTGTTGTTTTTATTTAATAGTATTTTTTGTCTTATTACACAACCAGAATTAAGAGAAATTTATTCTTATTTGTGGTAGAAACTTGAAAGTGATGTGCTACTTTATGGGATTTACTTTTACGTTCTTGTTAACATGAAAAGAAGAATTACCATCACAGATCAAACGCTAGAAAATTGAAACAGACCTGAAATTTGGATTATTCGGACTACTGTTTCATTTTGGATGTTATTCTCACAAGGTTTTGTCTGATGTAACCTCCGACCTTCTTCAGGTGCATCTTGTCGAACTTGGGAATCTGTACGGAATTTCAAACGCTTTATTTAATTCACGTTAGGACCTGTGGCGTAACAAATATAAGTGCTAAGTAATAATCAGTTCCAAATGACAGTCTTCTAGAGGTTGAAGGTTCAATCCTCAGTGCGGGTGATACTAAGAATACAATTACAAATTACTTAAAACTTCTACCCGGTTATGGCTAATGAAACGACAGCAAGCTACCCCCGTGGATTAAATAAAGAGTTCCGTTCAAAATTCCGTACAGATTCCCAATTTTGACAAAATATACCTGAAGAAGGTCGGAGGTTACATTGTCCGAAACGTAAGAATAACATTCGAGATGAGAACAGTAGTCTGAATAATACAAATTATCAATGCTCATCTGAAAATTTTTTAAACATAAACTTAAAATGCTTTGTAGACTATTTTCAGCTAATCATAATCTGAGCATGATTGTTGGTCTGCAAGAAGTTTCAGGTAAGGTTTATCTACAATAGTGTGATGGACAATCGACAATTCCCCCGCTATTAAATCACAACGATGTTGTTTGCACAGCAACTGATAAGGCTGAGCTACTTGCCCAGTGTTTCGCCTTAAACTCCACTTTGGATTCAGCAAACCACCCCCTCCCTAAATTCCCATTGTGGACTGAAGATACACTTGAGAACCTGGTCATCACCCCATCTCAAGTCAGAGACATCATAAAAAACCTTGACACCTCCAAGGCCTGTGGGCCTGATCTTATACCAGTAATAGTAATAAAGAAATGCTCTGCTGAGCTGGCCCCTGTCCTCTCCAAACTATACAACAAATGCTTTACTGAATCTTGTTTCCCTGATAGTTGAAAAATTGCCTCTGTTGTACCAGTCTTCAAGAATTCTGGAGATAGAACTGATCCTCTAAACTACCGCCCAATCAGTCTACTCCCGATCTTTGCTAAAATCTGAATCATTAATCAATCTAGCAATAGTCAGGCAACTAGTTAATGCTAAACTTCTTTTTGATCATCAATACGGATTCAAACAAGCACAATCTACTGCAGATATCCTAACGGTCATCTCTGAACACATATACCATACACTGAACAAGGCAGATAAAGCTAGGGTGGTAGCGCTTGATATATCCAAGACCTTTGACAAGACCTGGCATGAAGGGCTTCTCCTAAAACTGCACTCATATGGTATTACTGGACAAATATTTAATGTAATTAAATCCTTCCTAACAAAAAGAAAGATCCATGTTGTCCTCGATGGCCGTTCTTCTAAGCAGCATGACATAAATGCTGGTGTACCCCAGGGATCCATCCTTGGACCTCTACTGTTCCTGATTTTCATAAATGACCTTCCTGATGTCATTGAGACTGAGATAGGAATATTAGCTGACAACACCACGCTCTACTCTCGTCATGTGAGCAAACCCGACGCACACATATCTGAGGCAATGGCTGAATCCTTAGAAAATGACCTTTAGTCTGTAGTAGAATGGGGTTCAAAATGGATGGTAACTTTAATGCCGTAAAGTCAAAGCTACTTTCCTTCAATAACTACAAGAAGCCTCTCCAACCACCAATTGTCATGGCAAATAACACCCTACCTGAGAGTTCATCATTCAAACTCCTCGGCCTAACTTTCACAGATAACATGAATCGGAATAAATACATTGAAAACATTGCCAGGGCTGCTGCAAAGAAGGTGGGCTCCCTCTACCGTGCTAGTAAACTTCTCACACCTGACATTATCCTATATCTCTACAAAGCCACCATCCGCCCATGCATGGAGTATTGTTGCCACATCTGGGCTGAGGCATCATCCACTAGTCTCTCCCTCTTAGACAAGGTCCAAAAAAGAGTCGCCAACTTGATAGGTCTCTCACTATCCACGAAGCTCCAGTCTCTGTACCATCGCTGCAATGTTGCTTCCTTGTGCCTGTTTTACAAGTACTTCAATGGATTGTGCTCTAATGAGCTTGCTGCTCTGGTACCCCCACAACGTAAATTTACTAGACCAACCTGACAATCTGCCAAATCCCATCCATTCACTGTGGAGGTCCCCAGATGCTGAAGAGCTTTCTACTCCAAAAGCTTCTTTCCTTGTGCTGCTGGACTCTGGAACTCCCTCTCTGCTCCCTGTTTTCCTGACGGTACTGACATGCAGAAATTTAAACCTAATGTAAACAGACATCTCGCTGTGCAGCTCCCAATTTAGGTTGAACCCCCTCCCCCCTCAAACCGTCACCCTTTTTCTCAGTAGCCCCTTACGTCTACACTGGCGGCCTGCCTTGTTTGGCGTGAACTATGTTAAAAAAAAGAGGAAAAAAAAGCTCCAGAATGCACCTATCGATTGCGTTTTTATTGGCTCAGTTATCTGCATGGGCAACTAAAAAGTGTAGCGATATTGGACGTGGGTGTGTTAAAAACGGTATTTCGCATAAGGTTAGATTAAGCCGAGAAAGTGGAAAATACCATTAGAAGTTAAAGATTAGAATTCCAAGTTACGTGCCGAGATATTACGTCATGAACAGGAAATCTGAAGTGACACATAGTGAACAAGAGAGAAGTGTTTGTGAGCTGACTGGGTTCATACATCTTTTTCGAAGCTCTGTCTTTATCTGCCCCTCTGGAGAGCAGGCGAGGAGAATCTTAGATGATGTGAAACTTTGCAGTATTGCAATCTGATAAAACAAAAAAGAGCATGAACTATGTTTTTGGCAGGGGTTTTTATTTGTTACATTATTACTGAACCAAAGGGAAGAGGAAGACAGAAAAGTTACTGCTGCTACATCACCACTACAACCACTTTTACGACTAGACGTCACTACCTATTGAGTCAACAACTTATAACATGTCAATGAGAGACTCGATTGTTTTCTGTCAATGAGAAGATAACAGGCCATCTGGTGGGATCGAAAGGATTTTCCTTATCATTCATGATGACGAATTATCTTCTTCATCCTTGCGGATTAACTGATCTGCATCGGTTAATTTTAACGATTCAAGTTGTATAGCACAAAATATGTTAAAAATGGATTAACTTTTTTGTGAAAAGAAAACTTTTAAAATTTTACCAAAAATAAGTTTAGTTTTAATAAAATTTGCAATATTTATGTATAAAAAAATGAATAAATTTTAAAAAAATTTTTTAATTAATTAATCCTAAGCCCCTTTTTAAATTTCTATAATTGACTTCAGTTTGGTTGTGCTCAAAATCTGAGATTGACACAATTTAAAGATAAAGGAATTCAACATTTAGCCTGTACTCATTTTCTTACTTGTGCTTAACTTAGGAGTTAAAAAAGAAAAGGCCTAGTTTTGATCGTTTTAGTTTTGTTTTATATTTAGAAATTTATAAACTATAGATGTTTATATGAAGAAAAAAGACTCACAAATTGAATGATATTTTTAGACATTTTAATTATTAACACATTTGAATATAATTGATTAAAGCTGTAAAATTTTGTTTTTTATGTTTTGTTTGTGCCATAATACATTGTTATTAAAAACATGTACAACATTTATAACTGAAGTAGCTGTACCTAACCGGCCTTGGCCGGTAGTGTATTTACTTTAAATTAGTTTAAAAAATGAAAAGCAAAACAATGTTAGTGGGATTTTTTTTTTCCAAAATATTAATTTTTTGTTCCAATCAAAGGGAATTAATTCTGTATGGACGAATACAAAGTTACATCCTTTTTCTAAGTTGGCAGCCATTTGAAAATAATTCTGACTTGGACAAAGTATTTTCTGGAAGGAATTAACTCAAATTACATTTTATTATTCTTAACAACATCCTGCAATGAATAAAAACTGACTAACCAGAATCAAATATTGATTTTTGTAGGAAGAAAGTTATTGATGACAAAGAAACAATAAAAAGATTGACTTACTTTATATATTAGATTACAAGACTGACATTACTGTATATATTAGATATGCTGAAACATAAAAGAATTTGATGTAGATTAGGAAGTTTCTCTTACTAAAGAAAATGTTGGGCCAGATATAGTATATAATCGATGAAATATATTGGATTTTCAGCTTTAGTTTACAAATAACACAGATTGATAATTTATATAAATAACTGGTTAGTCAGAATCAAATATTGATTTGGCAGGTTCATTACTATCTATGTCTAAAATGGAAAAGCTACCAGATAACTTTATATGTTTGATATCCCTAAACATAAAAGAATTTGGTAGGTTAATTTATGAAATAACATTCTAACACAGCTGTTGTTTCAGTATGACTTTTAAGCTGCAGGTACACAAATTTAATTTTCAACACATAAAACTATGTAATTACTTTTTTCTTACTTGAGCAATCAATTTGGCAGCCATGATAATCTGAACATGTACTGGTTACTTGTTTAAATATAACTGTACTAAAAAAGTGCAACAGGTTTCTTTGTGATGATTTAAATAGAGTTTTATTTTTTATATTAGTGCAATTCAATTTTGGGTCAGTTTTTTACACACTATATTTTCAAAAATATAAACACTAAATGCAATCATTGTTTGCTGGACTTATGGGCAAAGTTTCAGTGTATGATTTTGTTGTCACTTGATATAGATCTATCAATATTTTTCTCTATTCTGACCTGCTGTTTTAGCTACTGCTAAAAAATCTGTTTTTTATGTA
Organism: Sepiola atlantica; assembly: GCA_963556195.1. Classification (NCBI taxonomy): domain Eukaryota; kingdom Metazoa; phylum Mollusca; class Cephalopoda; order Sepiida; family Sepiolidae; genus Sepiola; species Sepiola atlantica. The sequence goes on along the minus strand of OY744515.1, from coordinate 244,015,454 downwards.
ATTTTGTTAGATGTTAGAGTTGGTAGGTTAACTAGTAGATATGTTAGCTGTTACATATGTTGGTGGTTATGTTGCGAGACAGGAAGAGTTTCAGGCAGGGGTAATGATTGCATCAGTAGGATTAAGATACATCAGACCATGATAAAAGGAATTTGATGATACATGGGTGGATGTGAAATTATATATTTAAAGACAACGGAATTCTGCGATAAGTTTTACCTTCAGCTTTTGGAAGAAACGACCAGGCGAGCAGACATATTAAATATAGTCTAGCAAAATTGTAATCTAAAAAGACATGCCTTTTACAAAATGACTCTCTCTCTCTCTCTCTCTCTGTACATAAGATTATCACTATAAAACGATCATAGGTTGTTGTAATTAGCCAATGATGATGTAATAAATTATAACGTGATTGTCTGTATGTGGCTCAATAAAAGATTTATTCTCTGAGATATTGTGTTGACTTCAATGCATTGTCGGCCGACTTTTGTTTCAGCCCTACATCTCGGCAAGTTTGGAAATGCACGCATAGGGAAAAAAACTTTGGTGATGGAGAAGGGCAACATCAGACAGACAATATATTTCTTCCTACAAAATCGATATTTGATTCTTGTTCATCAGTTTTTCTTGAAGATCGTTGCATCATGTTGTTAAAAAGAATAAGATGTAGATCGATTTAATGCCTTCCAGAAAATACTTTAAGGTGGAATTTATTTTCAAGTGGCTGCCATCTTTAATAAAGGGAAGTAACACTGTATTCGTCCATACAGAGTTACTTCCCTTTGATTACAACACAAAAATAATATTTTGAAAAAGAAAAAAACTGGCATAGTTTAAAACAAGAAAAGTGAAACAAAAAGCATGTAAATACACTATGAGACATCACTGATTAGATACAATTAGTCTTTTTTTTTTTCTTGTACTGAAGAGGTCATCGCAGCGAAAATTAATCATATCTAAGTGTGCTTGCAATGCAGAGGTACACATTCTGAGCATACTGAACGGCGATAAAATCAACATGGTTTGACATTCATGACTAAAACTTGCTGAACAAATCAGGCATAGATTGGAGTTTATTTGTACCAAATATGCAGCTCGTCGCCTGGAGAGAGAGTTTATTCATGATGTAATCTTCCCAACTTCTCTGTTTTGGTGGTGCAAACGTGTCGGTGGACAGTTGAGGACCTGGACAAATACCATCAAGGAGGACTTGACTGAACTCTCAGGTCCACAGTTGGTCAGCTTTCGATGGTGGAATCACGACCTTACTCAAGACTGCTGTGCATGGACGTCCATGATTCGTGATGTAGTGTATTGATTTACTCCTCTCCAGGAGTTAGGCACAAGGCCAGTTTTTATCTTACTCCCACAAGTAAGATGTGACCCAAGGTCGGGTCGGGAAAGTGGGGTTTGAAAAGCCAGCGCCCGAGAGGTGAGCACTCTGGCCATTTAAAAATTGCCTGGGCAGCCCCGTCGGCATTCCCCGGTAGGGGCGCCTCAGACAGTAAGCAATAAACTTACTCCTCCCCAAAGAGGGGAGGCAAAGCCTGGGAGTGTGGACCTCCTAGAACTGCACAGGATAGACCCATTGACCGGCGTAAGTCAAGCCCCGAGGGCCAAGACAATACCAGTATGGGGTGCAGTATCCATCGGAACAAATACTACACTTTGATCTTAGCCAAAAGGCCAAGCTGTGTAGGCCAAGGAAGAAGCAGACTCAACACGACCAGGGCAAACGCTGTTGCAGTAACATACCAAAAATGGTTGGATTGCAGAAAAGTTTGTGAATTTTATTAACGATTCCATGAGTGGCATTTGGGGCCGGGGGGGGGGGGTTAACCCTATACAAAGATTATTTCTGACTTTTCCTTCCTCTGCCAAACTTTAAGAGTTTAGTCTGCTACACTATTTCACCCACATGCATGCCCTACATGACTAAAGATTTATCACCTGTGATTTTTTGGTCAGTTTCTGCTGATTAGTTATAACCAAGAACGAATCTCTTCAGATGCTTCGTTTACATCTGCATGTTTAGAAATGAAACTGCCATTTCAAACTGAATCCTGACTGACTAACACAGCCTCTCTTTGAGATGCGAGGACACATCTAGAAAAAGACCTGGTCAGAGATAGGTTAGCTTGGAAGTTAATTTCTTAAAGTCGTCCAATTTATGCCAGCATGCAAAACGGACACTAAACCGAATATGATGCTGATCATGTGGTGTGCAAACACAGAATTAATGGTACAAACAATGTGTTGTTTTGTGACATCGCTAGCGTACTTGAACAGTTTGTTGCAGATATCATCTGGCCCTGACGAATGTCCATTTTGCAAGGTTTTGACAGCTGTCCGTGCTTCTTCTCCCTTAATTATTACTTTTAGTAACCTAGGGTCACCTTTAAAAGTATCTAACTGATAATTGTCTCGGTCAGTAAATTGTTTCTGAACTACTCTCTGATCGTCTGTTTTGACAAAGTTTCTATCAACACAATGTTGATAGAAACTTAAGGAGGATGAAGGAGGATCACTAACCCTGAGAACATTTTACAACACCCGTGGAGATGATTTCATCTGCCAGGGAGTCTGTTCTGCTAATCTCAAGGTCTTTCAATCTTAGCAGCTAAAAAGATTCAGGACAAAATGAGTTTATTTTATAGTCAGCCTTTGTTCAGGTCATCATTTTGTCTCAGCCACTAGAAAATAATATTTTTTACAACTCATCCTGTTTTAAAGAAGACAAAATAGATAGTGCCTTTACTAACACAAAAATATTACTACACTATGGCAGTTGTCGCTCTGTTTTTTGTTTTTTTTTAGCTTTTATTTAAATTTTTAATTTTAGTAATGACAAATCTGTGAATGTTGAAAAGAATAAAAGAAAACATACAAATCTTGTTGAAGAAATGAAAACAATCAAGGTAAGTTGTTTATTTATTTATTCATGTTTTCAGTATGCTTATGTTACGAAATATTAAGATTTCCTTTTTTTTTTCTTGGTTGAAGATTTGTCAGACACTCATTCATGATTGGCTAAAATGGGCTTGTCCGAGACGTTTAAGCATAGGTCATATTACATGTGACTCTTGTTTTACATTTTTTCTTGTGCAAGTATGTTGTACCTGTAAATAAATATAATGTAAACCAATGCCAAAAATGTTGAGGGATTCATTCTGGTGAAACCGTAATCTAATCTTTTCTCAAGAAGAAAATGAACTGAAGACTCGGTTTGCTAATTTCCGAATTTTAGCCAGGGGTTTTTACCCCACACTATAGACCGGTATTGTCTGGGCTTTCGGGTCTTGATTTACGCCGGTCTATCGGTTGTCTGTCCTGTGCAGTTCTAGGAGGTGCACCCTTCCAGGCTTTGCCTTCTCACCCTTTGAGAAGAGGTTAGTTTATTGCTAATCGCCTAAGGCGCCCCTACCGGGGAATGCCGACGGGGCTGCCCAGGCAATTTTTAAAAGGCCAGAGTGCTCAAATTCTCGAGCGCTGGTTTTTTTTCCCACTTTCCCGACCTTGTGTCACATCTTACCTTGTGGGAGGAAGATAAATAGAATCATTTCATCACTTGCATAATGAAGTTGTTTAATGAGAATACGTTTGTTTCTTAGAATACGTTTGTTTCACACAGTACACAGGTTCTATACTCTGATCTTATACTGAGGAGTGACAACCAGAATAGAAGTATAGGTTAGAATTGTCTGTTTATTACTATGGTGACCAATTCCATCATTAATTTGAATTTCCTAAATTATAGTTTATAGACAGTTGTTAGAAACATTTAAAACCACCCCAAAATGATACTATCTTCTTATTCTTCTCTAATACAGGGTGCAGCAGATTTGAAAGGTTGACAAAAGAAAGAGAAAACAAGATTTATGAAAATGCAATTTTACTTTTATTTAAACCAAGGATTACAGTTGTTGTTCATTTAGTTTAAAAAAATTAGATCCTCTAAATGGTGACACTGTTTCTGAAGTTTTCCATCACTCGAAGAGTATATACAGAAATATTTTGATGGACAGCATCACATGACATGCCATCTTCCCAGTTGCATTCGTTAAGTTTCTGAGCAATCATTAATTTGTATGGATGGAAATTCAGATCAGTCTGTAGAATTCTTCTGACTGTTCGATCAGATAATCTCAAGGCGGAAGTATATTTTGCGAGTTAAACGTGTAAGAAACTGAGTAACAGAAAGTCTCACACTGTCTGGAGTTCGATTGTTTTGAGGTCTTCCAAGTGTCTTTTTTTAAGTACTGAACCTGTGGTTTTGAAATTTTCAATCCATAGCAGTATTAATTTGCTATCTGGAACAGCATCATTCCGACCTAACATGTAATGAGCTCGAAAAGCCCTCTGTTTTTGCAATTACAGATTCACCATTCTTCAAAAAGGTTTCTACATCAAAAGCACGATGTGCACCAGTCAAAGCCATATTGCTTAGTAAGGGTATCTGATGAACAATGGTAATTCACTAGCTAAATGAAAACATCATTAGCACTTGTATAAGTTCATTAGCAACACATAGTTGATGGTTTAAAATATGGGAGGTGTTTCTGCCGCACCCTGTATATAAAATAAAGTCAGTTTCCTTTCTTGATTTTTGTTATCAATAGCATTGAACCATTGCAACATGTTGTTAAGAATAATAAAATGCAATTCGATTTAATTCCTCTCAGAAAATAGAAACTTGTTGGTGATTAGGCTGTTTAGCCATCGATGTCCGGTGATGGCTCTCGGATGTTTGCAGTGGCAGGCATCACGTTTATCCATAACTGCCCAGCTGTTGCAGTTGTATATCATCAAAGACACACATATTGCATCATATGGATACAGTCTTTTTATAAGGGGAATCTTCATTCTGTGGATCCATATCTTTCAGAAATTATGGAAGGCAATGTTTTCCATCATTACACAATGCACTGCTATGTCAGAGGAGCTGCAGAGCATTGATCCAAGAATCTTCCTCTACTTTCAGTATTTATCTCTATTAGGGGATGTACCCTTTTCACGTAAGTTCTGTATGCTTGCAAGATATACATGAGTGAATTTTGCTTTCGCGTCATTCGTTGTTAGGTGAATACATAAGCCACCTAATAATACTTTTGAGTATTTTTATATTTAAAGGGAGAAAACTCGTTTGTACAAAAGTACAAAGTATGAGTTATCTGCCCCTGTATTTGACCAGATGACAACAAAACAGGAATATTCAAATGGAGGACGCCACTGAAAGCGACAATAAAATACTCCTCATTTAATAGTAATTCTTCCAGTTGTAAATTGTTAATAAATCATTTATTATTGTTGATCTCCATAGAATCGTTTTTGTCTATTTATTTCTTCATATTTGTTACCACTCACACAAACCACTTCACTACATTCATGAATAGGTTCATGTCTCTTGGTGTTTCTCTGTGGCTATGGAGAGCAATCTTTTGTCTCTTCTTATCCTTATATGTGAAGTCCACATAATCTGCCTATTCCATCTCTAATGGCATGCCCAGCGATGAGGTAGGGAGATCAGGTTGTATAGAACATCTTTGCACAGATGACAAGGCAGCAGCGAGTTAGCATGTGGGGAACCAATTCAGCAGAATAAACTGTCTTAGTTTGGTATCTGCTAGCAGTGAGCTGACCCATCACATCTCATCTTGGTGTAGCACATCCAAAATATTTGATCTTTTAATAGTGTCAAAGACTCGGTACATGTCTATAATAATTCGGAAGAAATCCTAGTGCCTGGTCATTACTATAGAAGTAAGTATATGCTGTGTCTGCAGAGGAGCTTCCCTGCTTAAAGCCACTCTGAGATGGTCACATGAAGTGGTTAATTTTGTCATGGATGTGACGCAATGTTACTGTGAACAAAATGTTCCAGATACTGTATGACAACATGATGTGTTGTAGGTTAGCTGGTGGTCCTGGCCAATAGATTCAATAAGATAGTTGTTCGAACGCAGAGTTGATGATACAAGCAATTGGTGGTGATATGACTGATGTATTTAACCAATTCATTGCTGATATTATTTGGCCCTGGTGAATGTCCATTAATGGAACTTCATCTCTTAAATTTGCGAGTCAGGCATTTTTCTGTCAATCCAAAATTTAGTCGGTTGATTATAACATCTTTGGACAACCACACATCCTCAGCTGCTACGCCCATTTCGGGTTTTTGCTTCTGCATTCAATGTAGCTATGCTCCCTCTGGCACCTTATCTGCATGGATTCCAGCTATGTATTGTTTATTTAGCGAACGGATGTATTTCTTCCGGTGTCTTGATTAGCCTTGGTTTTGAAATTCATATCTGAACAACCGTTTTTGAGAAATTGATTTATTTTGTTTGATTGATTGTTCTTGGATTCATTTTGTAAGCATTATGTTCCATTCAAAATCCTTTAAAATGAAATACACATGATAAACACAGATTCTAGTGTGATTGCAAGAGTTAAGAGTGGATAGAGTAAGTTACGGGAACTTTTGTCATTACTAATCAGCAGAGCGTTACCACTGTCAACCAAGGGAAGAGTCTATCAGGAATGTGTACGCAGTGTGATGATGTATGGAAGTAAAACTGGCTAGTGAAGGTTTAGGACATGCGTTGCATGGAGAGAAATGATATAAGAATGATACAATGGATGTCCAATGTGAGTCTTAAAGACAGGCTTAGATCTGATGATCTCAGAGGAAGATTAAATCTGGACAGTATAGGGAGATATGTGCAAAACTGGAGACTTTGATAGTATGGTCATGTTGAAAGAATGGATGACATTTTTTGGGTTAGTAGATGTAGAACAGTTGAGGTAGCAGGTTCAGTTCACAGGGGAAGGCCAAGGAAAACGTGAGAGGAAGTGATAAAAATGAACTTGAAGAAAGAGGGATAAATAAAGACCTGGCCAGAGATAGGTTAGCTTGGAAGTCAATTTCTTAAAGCCGTCTAACTCATGGTTGCATGTAAAATGGACGTTAAACCAAATATGATGATGAACAACCATTTTTGAGAAATTGATTTTTTTTTGTTTATGTTTGATTTATCATGCTTGGATTCATTCCGTGTGAATTTTTTTCCATTCAAAATCCTCTAAAACACATGAATTATGCATTTTTGTAGAATCAATAAATTCTATATTTACCTTTTATTCTCTTGTAGGCTTTAAAAGCCGATACTGTATCAAGGTTTGTGTTGGGCAATACATGTACATTTGAGGAGCTTAATAACAAGGTAAGTACTTAATAAAACATGCTGTTGCGTTTCACCATTTCTGTAGTATTTGTGTATGATTATAATCAAGCATAACATTTTAGTTGTAAACGAGACCGTTCTTTTTATATTCTTCAGTTAAAAATATAAGTTGATTTAGATTTTTTTTTTTTGTAATTGAAAAATGTTTCCATTTATACTAGTTGTCCAGGTGGAACTACATAAGTAAAAAAAAATGAAGTGATATACGTGCCAATAACATTAACAAATGAAAAAAAATATACAAGCCGCGTATGCGTGGTCCCCCTCTGTATGTGGCGAGTGTAAAATGCAATAAATTTGGGCAATTTGGGGCATTTTTTGACCCCCTGGAGACGCGAACCAGAATTTTTCTGAGGTCAAGGATGCTCATTTTATATCCAGAACAATTGCCTCTACATTTTGGCCAAGTTTCAGAAAAATTGAATCGATGGATCAAACATTAAGGAGAATTATGGGTCATTTTTTTCCATTTTGGTGGCTTTTGATCCCCTGGGGGCGCGAACCAGATTTTTTCCAAGGTCAGCGATACTTATTTTCTATTAGGAACAATTGCCTCCACATTTTGGCCATGTTTCAGAGAAATTGAATGGATGGATGCCATTTCGGGGCCTTTTGATCCCGGGGGGGGGGGGGGGGGGGGGGCTAACGAGATTTTTTTTCAAAAATCGGAGAATGTCACTTTCTAACCTGACCAAAGTTACAACTTCATGCAAAATTTCAGAGAAATTCAATGGATGGTTGCGGAGAAAATCTGGACGGACGGACGGATGGACATGCCTCAAAACATAAGTCCCCCGATTTTATAAATCGGGGGACCAATTAACTAGTCAGAATCGAAATTTGATATACCAGCTTAAATGCTATTTAGGTCTAACTCTTAAAATCTCACAAGATAACTTCATATGTTGGAAGATAGATTAGTTAGATGATCCAATTAAAACTTCTTAAAACTTTTTCAAGTACAACAGGTTATTGGAGAAACGCTGAATGATACAGCCACTAAAGTGTTTCAGAAGTTAAAAAAACCTGTTAGATATTGGGCAAGTAGACTAACTAATATATCAAATGGTTAGTAGAAAGTAACATAAAATGAAAGGTTAGCAGAGGTCAACTTGATGAATCCGAGGTGAAGATTGCTAGACTGTGGGAATTAATAGAAATTATATGACGTCACATGGCTCAAAAAGAGTGTGTGTGAGAGAAGAGAACAGTCCGTTTGAGAGCATGAAGCATGTGGACGTGTAACATGATATGGGCTGAAAGAATATGATCAAACACTGATTATCGATCTCTCTACCCCCCTCCACACTGGTCATGGATTTGGAACGAAGATCAAGTTGAATAAACCTCCTCTGTCTTCCATCAGTTTTGTCTTGACTTAGTCCTTTTTGAAAGTATAAATAAGGAGCTTTGATTTCAGGACTGCAACAGTGCATACAAGGAGAATATGCAGCTACCAAGGTGTGAATACAATTTGTGAACTTTAAAGTAGTGATATGTCATTTGCTTCCTTATCACACACACACTCTCACTCCCTCTCTCTTTCTTTTTCTCTTTCTATATGTTTCTCTCTCTTTCTTTCCTTTTCTCCCCCTTTTGCCCTTCCTCTCCTGATCTCTACCCCCTTCATCAGTAATTAGTTCCTTCTTCTGTTATATGTCCTCTATTTTCATGACTTTGAGAAGAAAGCAAATTAGTCGTCAGTAATGAAGGTGAAAACATCACTTTAAAAAAAAAGAAAGATTTAAACAAAAACGGAAAAGAGAAAATTGAAGTATTTAAAAAAGACCATCATTAAAAGGAAATTGCATCTTTCTAAGCCAGGTATTCACGTCTCCCCAGTCCTCTGTCACACCCAACTTCATCCCCACACACAAGACAAAAATTCATATTCATTTTTTAGATTACGACAACTTGGTTTTCTGCATGTATGACACAGGGTTGACGCACAAAACCTCATCAGGACTGCATGTAAATCATGTAGGATTTTTTGTACTTAACACTTTTTACATTCTCGTTTGCGTATGATTTATTGTTTGTTTTATATAATTGTCGTTTTTATTTTCAGGGTTTTCAATCGACAGAGGCTCGTGCACTTGCCCGTTTTGCAGGTGAACAGCTTTTGAAGGATGCAGTGAAGAAATTCCGTGCCGAACATTCTGACTGGAAGTCTTTGGCTGCCTTTGTGCAGACGCAGAGTTCAGGTCGGCATATTAAGAAAAAGAACAAGAACAAAAACAAAAAGGCAGAAAAAGACGAGACAAAAACTAACATAAAGGCCAAACAGATAATGGTCTCCAATTTTGTTCATGGAAAGGTGAATAATATGAACTCGACTAACAATGATGTGAACTCTGAGTCAAACATTAGCAACTCTGATGTGACGAATACAAAATCTTCACTGAACGTAAAATCAAAAAATTCAAATAAAAATGAAAAACCTGTGAACAAAGACCTTCATCACGGACCAAATGATGCAAAACTTGATCCTAATCACAAAAGGTCAGATTCTGTGGGGAAAAACTCAAACAAAGAAATTCAGAATTCCAAAAATTCCCAGAATTCCCCAAATAACGAATCGAAGAATCCGAATACTAAATTGTCTGTTAACAAAGAACCAACACAACGCTCGCCTCAGAATGTCGCAATGGTCGTGAAAAAAATAAGCCTGCAGAATTTTGATGATGATATTTTAATTGATAAAACAAAGGATACAATGACGGCAAACTTATTTGGGGTTGAAAATAACGGAGAAAACCAAAGTGAATCCCTTTTTTTCAATAGTCAAGACTCATCTGTCATGGAAAAAGAAGATAAAAGAACGGAAACTTCAGATCAGAATAAAGATGATAATAATGATGATTTCATCGTGTCTGGCAATCACTCTATGTTTTTGTCTCTGTCGGGCAATGAGACGCAATCATTTAGAGGTGGAAGGTAAGTAATTAACAATGTGCTATATGATTCCTGTTAGATCACCAAAGTTAAGTGACATTGAACTTGGTCAGTACTAAAATGGGTAAACATTTGGGAATACAAGGTGCTGTAGGGGGGAGGGGGCAACTGTATTTTAACCCGGTCCTCCCAGCAAAACTAACGTTGTCAAGGCTTGCAGGCTGGCAATCGCAAATAGAGGTTATCTACTATATAATGTTTATCTTTCTCAATGACTACGGCTGTAGAGAAGATTGAAGATGAGAGAACGTGTTAATTCATGACCTCAAATCGATAGTTTTTTTATATTATATTATATATACTTTTTATATTATATATACTTTTTTTATATTATATATACTTCTTGGATTTCACATGTATTCATTGCCGACGTGGAGAGAAGTTGGCAATTTTTTTTAGAAGTTGGTGTTAGGGTAGAAATTTTTAAATTTATTTATTTTTAGCCAACTCCCCAATTTTTACAGGGGTTGGATTTTTTTAGAATCTACTCGGGAGTTGGATTTTTTCTAGCCAACTTTCCACTTTAGAGTGCATATCATTTGTTTAAAACATGTGACCCCCCCCCCTACCCCCCAAAATAATACTACACATAGAATCGTTAATAAAATTCACAATCATTTCTATAATCCAACCCTATTTAGTTCAAATAAACTTCAGTCTGTGCCTGACTTGTCCACCAAGTTTCAGTCATGAATGTCCAACAGTCTTTACTTTATCATCATCCAATAAGCAGACCTGGATACAGCTTGCAAAATTGTCAATAACTCTGAGACTATCTTCTCTTGGCACTGCCCTGAATTGGGCTGTGATCATCCGATTCAGTTAAAAAATAGTCTGAGGATTGTTTTGATAGATATTAGTTTTGAGATAACCCTGCACATAAAAATCTATGGGAGTTATGATCTTACTGATGAGATGATTATCAAAGTGCCCACATATCATTAAACGACGATAAAACAAAAACTGTTGGACATTCATGACTAAAACTTGGTGGACAAGTCAGGCATAGACTAAAGTTTATTTGTACCAAATATAGTTGGATTGCATAAATGATTGCGAATTTTATTAATGATTCCATGGGTGGCATTTTTTGGGAGGGTCGCCCTGTAGTTTGCAACCAAGTAAGTCCATCTGTATATGAGCTTTGCTTGCAAATATATACAGCATCTGGACACGAAAGGTTTTATGAGGAACATTTTTGTTTAATAGTTTTCTCATACAATTTATATGCACATACTTTTGCTTTTGTAGATGAGAATTTTACAATACAATTATGAATCAATAATACCATGCAATTTATTAAAACTTGCTTTGTAAGATCATTATGAAAACCCTGGATCATATGTAAATTCAGTACCCCCAGTTATCTGGTTGGATTTGAAAGAAAGTGTGATAAATAAAGACCTGGCTGGAGATAGATTAGTTTGAAAGTCAATTTATAAAAGCCGTCCAACACATGCCAGCATGTAAAACATGTTAAACCGAATATGATGATGAGTTTTATTATTAAAAAAAAATCTTTGAGAAATGTGATGTAGTTTTGGTTTTAGTGCCCTGTATTTTTTGGTGGTGACAAGACATGTTCTTTTGAGAGATATTTTTACAATAAAGTTGAATAACGTTTGTGTTTTTCAATGAAATTTGGTATTCAGTCTATATATTATACAAAGTAAACTTTGTATAATTAGAAGAATACATTTTCCAGAATGGGTAAAATTAATTCCCTAAACAGAAGAACTTTGCACCCCCATATTATTCCCCCTAAAACCCTTTTTAAAATAGAGATAATTTTTGAAATTTTATTTTTTAACTGTATTTGGGGCTGAAAATTTTTGTGTTATATTGTATCTATTTATATAAAATTACGTGTGTGTATATGTTTATATATGTTTATTACAGGATTCATTCCTAAACTAATTAACCAATCATGAATTTTGGAGCACAGCTGCTAGGTATAAGGGGTCATTATGTGGATTATATTTAGTTTAATTTAGTTTCATGCTAAGGGGGTGGAAGTCCTTAGCATGAAAATTCAGATACCTCTGATTTTTGTGAAATTTTAACAATAAGTATTAGATATCAATTAATAAATATTGCCCACATTTTTGTTTCTTTGGAATATTTTAAAGAGTATTTAGGGGGCATAATATCTCATTTGAAAATTCAAATATTTCAGATTTGCATAGTCACCAATTAAGCAAGATTCCCTGAATTTCAATTTCTTCTTAAGACCCCTTAAGCTTAAGCCTTAAATGTCAAACATTTTCTAGAACTAAAATCGTGTAATAGATTTTGATCAAAATTAGAATAAGTGTTCTAGACATGAGGTTTAGTATCATTATATATAGGTTGTAAGGAGACATAAAAGTAGTGCAAGTCTGTTCTGTTCAGGGAATTACTTTTACCTGTCCTGGGACGGGTATTCTAATTCGATATAAAACCCATGAGTTTTTCATAAATCTCAAGTCATAACTATTATGTAACGTATGGAGAGCAAAATGTAGTTAAATAAGTTTGGATTCTTGTGTGAAATAAGTTACAGGACATTTTGTAACATCTCTGTGACAAAAAACAAATCTCTATAATAAAATGCTATGTACCTGTGTTTACCCATTAACTTTTAATAGAGCAATTTATAGGATTTCTAAGCCGAGTTCAAATCCCATTTAATCTGTTCATTTCTCAGCCAGAAAACCTGGCCACAGAAGACAACAATGAGGATCAAAAATTGTCAATGACTCTAACATAATCCTCCCTTGGTACTGCCCTGATTTGGGCTGTGATGGCCCTTCAGTTCAGGAATAATCTGTTGATTGTTTTATTTTATCTTATGACTGCATCTGAAAGGGCACAGGTGATCAAGATCTTGTTGATTTTCTCTTTTCAGACCTGGAACATGTAGTGCCCCGGGGAAAAGGTGGTTTGTTACATTTAACACCTCTAAAATCAAGCTTCTCTCCTTTCACCACCAACACTCGGATCCCTGTTTTGTCACAGTCGAAATGAATGGCTCTCTCTTTGAAGAAGTCCCTTGTTTTGATAAGCTCTTAGGACTGACTGACTCCAGATATAAAATGAAGACGTATATATCCAGTCTGTTGCTAAAGTCGCCGGAAAAATGTGTGGGTCATTTTACCACTCCAGAAAGTAGCTGACTTCAGATGCAATCCTCTATAAGAATCAGATACATCCACATCTGGACAGATGCCGCACAGAGCACTTTTTTTGGTGCTTATGCTGATGAGCGGCCATATGAAAAAATATTTTTTCATAAAAACAATATCATATACTTATTCAGCGTTATATTCTTACTCACTGTACAAAAAAGTAGAAAAAATTATCCACTAGAACTTTAATTACAAGTATTTTTCCATTCTGCGTATCATAACAGCGACTCGTTCACTAAGACTCCATCTTGTTTTTTAAGAAGATTCCAAGGGCAGATAACTGAAATCTTCTTAAGAAACAAGATGGAGGCTTAGTGAACGAGTCGCTGTTATGATACGCAGAATGGAAAAATACTTGTAATTAAAGTTCTAGTGGATAATTTTTTCTACTTTCTTTGTACAGTGAGTAAGAATATAACGCTGGATAAGTATATAATATTGTTTTTGTATAAAAATAATTTTTTAATATGGCCGCTCATCAGCATAAGCACCGTTTTTTCTGCTTTGACAGAGTACAAAATCAACTTCAAAATCTGAGGGGGGGGGGGTCCTCTTCTTTTCTCTACAATCCCTTTTCTCAGAGAAAAGACGTTGCAACTTTATCGTTGTTCCCATGGAAGGTGCTTGACTGAGCTCTAATGTTTGGTTCCTCCTTGTAAGACATTCACAGCAAGTACTCGTTTTTCTGTCACAACAAAAAAACTTTCTTTTCTCCCTCCATGTATCTAGCATCAGGTGGAATTTTCAATGGACAGAGCTTCTTTGCAAGGGCTTCCCATCTGTGGAACACATTACTGCAGGACTGATTCCCTGCTGATTACTGCTTGGTCATCTTCAAATCCAATGTCAGCAAATTCTTGCTATAAATCACCCTATAAGTAATCAAACGCATTTCATACCATTGATCAACATTAGTACTCCCATAGTGCTACTCATCTTTCAGCTGATAATCATTTCCATCTCAATAACCCTTATCCTTGAGTGGCTCTTGATCTTGATAAGTGGGGTGACCAAATAGTACAAAAAAAAAAAAAATTTCTTTTAAAAAAGACAGATAAATATCTGCGGTTACGGTCCGGTAAGCGAGATAAAACAAAGACTGTTAGCAATTCATTACTGAAATTTGGTAGACAAGTGAGGCCTAGACTGAAATTTATTTGTACCAAATATGTTTGGATTGCAGAAAGGATTTCAAATTTTATTAACAATTTCATCGGTGGCATTTTTGGTGGGTCACCCTATATATCTTATGATCAAACTAACTGATTTATCATTTCTGGCTTAAGCTGTCCCTAAGGCCAAACCCTGTCGATCATACCTAATAACCTGAGGTATCTGGTTAATGTACACTTTAAAAGCATATTACTGCTAAATAATATTTCATATACAAACTTGATCTTTGTTATACATGGTTAGTGGGGGGGGGGAGTCATCAATTTACTCAGATTGTAGTCCCTGTTAGAATGGGAAGAGGCGGCCACAGAAAATTTTAGAAGAGGTAATCAGTGAGGCTCTGAGGTTTTGATTCAGATTCCAAGCTCTATTTTTTAGGAGATGCTTTGAAAAAGGCTATCAAAAAAATCCCATGTTTGTGACATGGAAAAAAAAAATTAACCAAGTGATGATGATTATTTTTTTTTGTTAAAGGTTAAAATGCGATCATTGATTAAATAAGAGATTCTGAAAGAAAAACAAATAAATAAATGAAAAACGACTTTGTCATATCTCACTGTTGTTGGAGACTGAGTGAGACAATCATTGTGAATAATTGCCTCAATGACTTTTCTTCTACTTTCTTTTATCTTTTTAGTGGGAAAAGAGGAAGAATGGATTTTCATTCCCCGCATTCTGATTTCAAAAGAGGAGACTCTCAAGGATATCGAAATTCTGGTTATCGGAATAATGTTGTCCGTGGAAAATTTTCAAATAGGGGAGGAAGAGAACAAACATATCCTCCTACAAAGACATTTAAAGAATCAAAATACGCACCATCAAATAATGTGGCTAAACAAAAACTCTCGGACAAAAGCAGTAAGTACTTTTCATTTTTAAAACTTTTATTTTTATCCTCTGGTTCTTGTTTTTTTTTTTTTGGGGGGGGGGTAATTTTGTTGAATTTCACTTATTAGTTCAATAATATCTATCCCAGATCAACTGTATAATATTTTTTTCTTAATGTTAAAATTGATTTTAGTAATTGCTCGATAGATAAAATGGTAATAGGAAGTTCCTTATTTTCTAGGCAATACTAAAGGCACCATATAGTGTGCATGTGTGTATATATATATATATATATATATATATATATATATATGGTATTGCAGCAAAATTCAACACTTGACAAAAAGTAAATAATGATACTTAAGAGCGTGGTGAAACCCTGGATGGACGTGATCTCCGCTGGATGCCCCTACCTCTCCCCGCAGGATTCTGCTTCTGCACACAGGGCCAAGACGACCGAGGCATTGCTGCTCAACAATGCTCACCACTAGTCGCCAGACTTGTGGCCACCCTCCTCTAACCACCTTGACTATTTCCTATGGGACGTGATCGAGGTCAAAACAAGCACTCTCACAACAGGGTCGAAACTCTGAAGGCTGCCATCGTGGAGGTGTTCGCCGCTCTAGACAAAGACATGGGCACCAAAGCGTGTGACTACATTTCGCCCCCGCCTTGAGATGGTCATCTCGGCCGGCAGCGGTTAAATTGAAAAATAATGTAGTATGTAATTCTAACTGTTGCTAAATAAATTGTCGGGTCTCTGCATATACAACTTTTGTTTTTATTGCAGATTTCGATTTATTTTTGTCAAGTGTTGGATTTTGCTTCAACCCCCTGTATATAAAAGCATTATCATAAATTTCTTTTTGTCATTAACACTTTCAATATCGCCAAGCATGCAATCTGCCAGAGTCAACAAAAGTTGTCATAATGTTATGGATTAGGGATGTTCATTCTTTCATTGGCGTAAAAGATTAATTTTTGTATCACGTGATCGTTAGTTCATATTTCTTTTATATTTGTGTAAAGTGTGTCATGAAAGCAGATGTTGTCAAAAATATCTGATGCTTGGTGCAACCTGAGGATGACGCAATTTGTTGTCGACGGAGTTAAATCATAACAGCAATGGTAGGTTTGATGCTTAATAAAAACTACGTTTGTTTGAATCGACCCTAGTCAAGAGCGATCCAAAGATTCCCTTTTCATTGGCTACTACACAGAGATGTAGGGGAGGGTGTCATTCCTTTCCCTGGATTGCTCCACTTACCCATAATCCTCCTCTTATAATGCTGAGAGTTTAGCAAGGAAGCGTCAAATACCATTTTTTGAGTCTTTGGTATGATTGAGGATTGAACCTAGGTTTCGCTGCTCATTAACACGCCAACTATTATGTCAAATCGAAGAAAGCTGTATCAGGTTCATAAATATTATGATGGTCTGTGTCAAGATGGATCAATTGTTTTATTTTAACAGATAAAATCATTTTACTTATTATAAATCAAGAAAAAAACAATCCAATCTTAATAACATCCATAAAATTGATGTAAAGATTTTTATTTAGTTTTGATTTTGAAAAATGTTTTTTTGTTTTTTTTTTATAATCCCATTTTCTTTCTTTTTCTTAAAGATTTTAGCGAAGAGAAACTGCATCCATCATGGGAAGCCAGCCGCAAACGGAAAGAGCAAGCTGCCAGCATCTCTGTTTATCAAGGGAAGAAAACCACATTTGATGATTAAAATTTTTATAAATCTACAAAATAGTTGACCTTATTTGTGTGAAAACAGTTTTATATGAATAATGATGATGATTCGATCCATCTTCACAAATGATTGCTATCTCATCACATTTCTCCACTGTCATCTCTTTCTTGTCTGACTCTGTATGTGGCTTTTTAGACCAGCTACAGATCTACATGGCCTGTATTACAAGTGTAAGCCAGACATACTTTGAAATTTAAGGTGAGAGGTGAGATCACAAGAAATTTGGCAACTCAAAATGTACATCATTGAATTATAATGTCAAACGCTTGTACAATATGAATATCACTCTCTGAGCCTCCATGATTATAACCGTGTAATATGCCATGGCAAGATGACCAGTAATCAGTTTAGTTACAGGTTTTACATCAGGTTCCTTCTCCTAGATAAGTTGCCATTGACCTGGCTTCTCAGCCCTATCTACTTTGGTTTTTAAATGAAAGTGATCCTTCTCCTAAGTCATCCAAGACTACCGAGTTCTATCAGCATATAGCAAACTTGTCAATAACCAATCTTTCACCCTTTCTATCTGCTCTAAACATTTCTGCAACGATAAGGCCAGGAACAAGATTTAGTTGACAAAGGCTCTATATGATAGGCTTATCATTTGGGATATTTAAATGAGAGCTTTTCCTCAACAGCCATCCGGTAACAACCTTGGAAACATACATATAATAGTTTTCAACTAGTTATAATTTTATATCTAAAGTAAAGTAATTTTTTGCCTATTTCATTGATCGGTATAGCTTTCTATCCAAAAGCTACTTATGCAATCTTTTTTCGGGAGTGATTTAGGCCAATTCTTAATCCATGTTTTCGGGAAATATGCATTTGTTTCGTTTGCTTTCATTAATTTTTACATTTTGCCCTGCTCTACATTTAAGATAGTCGTCCATACAATAAGTCAGAGAAATTTTCACTCTCAGGATCAGATCTACTACCACTGTCACCCACGTTCACCTGGAAGTCTTCGTAGCACCATCATTATTTGATATTTCGCTCTTTCTAGTATATGTTAGCTACTCTACATTTTCCACATAAACACAGGATGCTCCATTTATCTACACTTTCTTTTTAGCATTCTGATCGGTTATTCCAAAGACTTTCTTTTACATTCTCACTTGACAGAATAACAGATTAGAAGATTTTCCTTCAGAGAACACAAAGACAGGATGGAACTGGTGCTAGTGTGATTACAAGAGTGAGGGGTGGATAGAGTAAGTTCAGGAAACTTCTTCAATTATTAACCAGCAGAGTGTTACCACTGTTGACTAGTGGCCAGTGAGGGTTGAAGACATGTGTTGTGTGGACAGAAATGATATGAAAATGATGCAATGGATGTGTAATGTAAATCTTAAAGACAGGTTAGGTCTGATGAGCTCAGAGGGAGCTTAAATCTTAACTGTATAGGGAAATGTGTGCAGAACAGGAGACTTTGAAAGAATGGATGAGAGTTCTTGGGTTAGTAGATGTAGAACAGTTTAGGTAGCAGGTTCAGTTAAGAGGAACTTAAAGAAAACATGGGAGGAAGTAATAAACATGGACTTGAGGAATAAATAAAGACCGTGGCAGAGATAGGTTAGTGTGTAAGAAAATTTCTAAAAGGCATCCAATGCATGCCAGCATTTAAAACGGACGTTAAACCGAATATGATGATGAGTTAACTACTCATTTTATGTTGTCGCAATTCAACTGGTCGCTATAGTATGATAAATGTTGCCGTGTTTATTTAAACCCGGCTATTTTGGGGGCAAAATTGACTTACCAGCTACGTTACATGCACTGTTTCCATCTTTTTTTTGCCATCTGAATTTATGGTTTGTATTAGGATGAGATAGACGCTTTCTTGTTATTTAGAATTCACCACAGCTCAAAACGTAATGGGAGACCATCCTCCCAGGCATTATCATCTCTTTTCTTTGGGTGTATGGGTTTATTGCCTGTCACCTTTTTGGGCAAAATTGACTTTTAAAGGTCCCTTAGACTATAAATTGACTTTTAATGATTTTTTTGCACATGCAGCTTCCATATTTCTTTTTACATATTACCATGCATACTTTAGGTTAATGCAGGGCATGTATTTTTATTTCTATATCAAATATACTCTTCCAATGTTTCCAAAAAAAAATTCTTGACCTCTCCATAAGTATGTTGCTGCAAGGCTGCTTTTTCATAGTTATAAAATATGAACGTTTAAATGTTCATTATTATTTATAAATTTAATACTTACAGAACACTAAAATTGATATTTATAACTAATTAAAAAGCCTGAAAACAATGACTGTCTCTCACACATTCTGTGTTGCAGGCAGGTTGACCATGTCCCAACTTCTGTTTTCCGCCAACACCTTAAACTGAAGTGTCTGCCATCTGTTTTGTTGCAGCAATCTTTTCAATGGTTCGGGCATGCAACTCGTCGCCCAGAGGAGAATTAATTCATGACGTAATCCTCCCTACCTCTGCCTGGGTGGCACAAACGTATCCTTGGACAACAACTATTAAGGAGGACTTGGCTGAGGTCCAGAGGTGATTGGCCTCGACAGTTGAATTGTAATCGATTAATCATTTTGCTCAGGACTGCCGTGCACAGGCTGGCATGGTTATGGATGTGGTGCAGCAACAACATGTACTTTGAAAACAGTGTTCGATTATTATCTTGCTGAATATTTAATTAATGCACAAATACAAAAATAAAAACTTTTTGAATTTAAAAAAATGTATGCTGGTGGTGGTTGCGAACGCGCTATCACTGCTCGCTGTTGTGTTGCTCAAGGAAGGTTCAGAAAGCTGCTGCCAATCCTTACATCTAGTCAGTCTTTTCAGCCTGTGTTTACTCCGTCGTCTTGCATGGCAGTGAGATATTAGCCCCAAACGCTTCTCACCTGCAACGGCTTCTGCGCATGATCAGGTGGATGTGCAGGTGCAAATGGAAGAAAAGGTTTCCTTCAACCGTGCTTCCTCAAAAACTTGGTATTGGTTGGTTAATGGATGCCTTACACACTCAGTGTTTCAAGTTGTTTGTCGATGTACGTACAGCGTGCCATCTCTTGCATCAACTCCATAACATGTCTGGATATCTCAGGCACTAGGGAGTGTCGTAGACCAAAGAAGACCTGGATGAGTGCATAAGAAATTATTTGACTGCATGCAACCTGACTGATATCAACTCTTTTGAGTCGGACCTCTGTGACAATAAAGAGGAACACTCACCATCAGGAAAAAGAATGAGGTGTTTCGCTTGTCGTGTATGCAGATTTAAAAATGGCTTCTCTTCATAGGTGCAGGTTTTTATGGTGGTCTGATTTGCATATGTGGATATCAGGTGATATAAATGAAGAGGACAGCTGGGAGAGGAGAGAAGCGATTTGGATTGGAGAGAGAAAGACAGAGAAAGTGGGTTGCACAAAATTTGGTTGGAAATTGAATCACAGTCAAAACTTTTGGAGAGAAAAGCCGAGAGAAAGTGGGTTACACGAAATTCGGTTGGAAATTGAATTATAGTCAAAACTTTTTTTTAAAATTTTATTTTTTCTGGCACAGTTATTTAACAACCTCATAGAGAGCAGATGTAAGACGTTTGGTGTTGCCCACCCCAGAGTCCGAGACACTCGCGGCACTTTAAATACCAAAACTGGATGATGATGATGGTAATTCAAATCTCACTCACTATCCAGGTTTATCATCTATGTTCCTTTTGACAAAAGGTTTGACTGTCCTTATGCTAAGTCTCCAGTGGTCACAATTGTAGGGATTGACTGTGTCCATTTGCCACTGTTTACAGTCTTGCCCAGCTTTCTTTTTGCTGTCCAGCCATAGGTCTCTGCATGTGCTGATATACCCCTTGCTTCTTTTAACATGCATGAACCAGCAAAGAGGGGTTTACCCTATTAGGATATCAAGTTTTAGAATGACCAATTTCTCAAGTAGAGTGTCTGACCTAATGTTCTGAATCTGATCTGGCTTTACATTGCATATCCACCTAATCATTGCACTATCATTTCTCTGGAGTCTGGCAAGTGAGACCTGGGTAAGGTCTGTAGTGTTGTTTCTGGGCATTTTGTTTGGTCTTGTTATCCATCATCATCTTTTATGCATTTTTCTCACACAATATTGTGGCTCTCCCTTCTCATTTGTTTAGCAACCCGGAATATATTGTTCTTGGGACCCAACTGTCCAAATTTGGCTGTCGCAGCATCCTGCTTAGTTGAGTACACAGCCTTTTTTTGCAGATCTCTTAGCTTGTATATATTCATCTCGACTTCCCCCTTTCTTCCACGCTTTGTAGCATCTTCTCTTTTCTTGTATCGCACTGTTTACTTCTCCATCCCACCACCAAGTCTCTTTCCTCCATTGGTGCTTCTTCACAAATACTAGATTAAAATTTTTTAAATTGCATTACTTTTTTTCTTTCAATTAGAGTTGTCTTATATAGTTCAAAAACTGATATTTATTTAGCCACCCCCTAAAGAATCATCAAAACAAATTGTCTAAACGAAATTTACGATGTATACAATTCTTACTGAGAAAACTTTTATCACTGGATTGAAAAAATTATTTACAAAATAAAATTTTAATAACTTTATTAACAATTGATTCTCCAAAATACTATTAGAATTGTTATACATTCAAACAGATATCAAACCATTTTCTCTTTCTAATGTTTGCAATTTTCAGTCAGGATTTTGTATTTGTTTTTTACCAAAGATAACCTGAAGGAAGCAACATGTTGCCTGACCTTACAGACAATTCAGATAATATAAAAAGAATGAAAGTCTACTTAGTTGGGTTAGCTTTAATGTGCTTAACCAAATTAAATTTTTTTATTTATAGAAAAAAAAATTCAAAAATAATTTAATGAATGAAAGTTCAAATAAAAATGATTAAATTTGTACAGAATAACCAATTATGTACATTTTTACATCTGCGTCCAATTAATTTAATTAACACAAATTTGATCACTGAAATGTGGAACATTTTCATTTATTACAAAACAAAACAAAAGATTTTTCTTTATATTTATGTGTGTAAGGTTATTGAAATATTGTTATATAACTGGTGGAATATCTAGGGATGAAGTGTTCGTTCCATCTCTCATGCCTCTTGATTGTTTCTCGTCTGTATTTTGTTATACTCAATAAGTCATGGGCGTAACTAATAAAGTAACAACTTTTAGGCAAAATTCCACTTTACTCATCAACATAGTCTTCCTGGGTGATACTCTGATTGTAATTATTCTTTAACAATTCACTGCCTTTTTTGTACAACGGTTTGTCTTCAGCCTCAGTTTCGAATATCGCTTCTTCATTAGAGCTAAATCTCTTTCCCTAGAAAATGCTTTTGAGGTCTGAAAACAACCAGTAGTCGCTGGGGATCAGATCTGGAGAATAGGGTGGGTGGAGAGACAATTCTAAGTACAATTCATGTCATTTTACCATCATTGTGATCGACTTGTGACATTGTCTTGGTAAAAGTACTTTTTTCTTCATTTGTGCCAGTTTTTTTAGGGGATTTATTCCCACAAACACACTAATATAAGATTCCCTATTAATGGTTATTCCTTTCTCAAGGTACTCGATGAACAAACCTTACATATCCCAAAATATGGAGGCCAAAACTTTGCCTGCTGATGTTTGCATCTTTGGTCACTTTGACCGGCTTCCATCTGCTTCTGTCCGCTCAGCTGACTTCCGATTTGACTCCGGAGTTTTATCCATTGTCACATATTGACGCAAAAATTCCATTTTTGTTGCGTTGTAACAGTTGCAAACAATGCTCTGAATCATTGATATTGTTTTTGTTACCGATTGAGAAAATGCAGCATTCTCATTGGCAAATGTTCATGCAAAATAGTGAATAAACTGCCTTCTAATATCTTCAACTCCTCTGCTATCTCATACAACTTCAATTTACGATTGGCCAAAATGAGTTTGTGGACTTTTTTTTAATGTTTTCCAGGACAACTACCGCAATTTGAGCGACCTGAATGTTCAGCATAATTTCTGTCTGTACGACTGCGTTTAAAGTCGGCATACAACCTCTTAACCATTGTTTTTGACAGCAGAGTCCAAATAACACTTATCAAGCCATTGCTTTGCTTGAACAGTATTTTTTTCCCCATCAGAAAGCGATGTTTTATCAACAGACAAAATTCAGATTTTCAATAATCAGATTGGACTAAAACATGTGCCATTTGAAGGTAAGTACTTTATAAAAATCATTTTAAAAAATTTTTTTTTTTATTAGTGGTGCCATTTATATAAGTCCCGAGCCTGACATATAAAGTATTGCTTTCTGATGGGAAAAATATTGTTCAAGCCATTGCTAAGTGTTATTCATCATTTTCGATCTTACGATATTCCTCATTCAACTGACAATCTATCCATCTCATCAACCCTTATCCTTGAGTGGCTTGATAAGTGATGACTCATTAGTAAAAAAAATAAATTTTTTAAATGCAGTGTATCTACTTTCAAAACATTTCATTAAATAATGTGTGTGTTAGATGCATTGTTGAACAAGTTTCTTGTTTTTTCATGTGAAAATATTTTAGAAAAGAATGAATAAGTCAACAAACGTAAAACCATAAAGAAAGTAACATTTATTAACAATTTTCAAATCATCCAGAAAGCACAATTTTTATGGCCATCCCGATGCATTTATTATTTTTTTTCTTGTTTTTCTTTTAATTTGTGTTTTACAGTTAAAATTAAAAAAATTCCAAACTATCACATTGGAGGATTTGCATTAGTTAAGAAGTGCTGTACATATTTTTTTATAAGTTAAAACTTACCTCACTATTTGACAATTCATTCTCACTCATAAATATGCTTTGCTAATGAAGGCGAAGCAAAAAAAAAAAAAAAAAAAAATGATAATCATTACTATTACTGACATAAATTTTTTTTTTATTTTTTTTTTTTTAAGTTAATACAGTTGGGAAATTAGTCAAACATAATTTATTTTGCTTTACCTACTCATTTGTGACATGTGCGTTAAAATTTTAATATTTAAAATGAGGTTTAAAGCAATTTACTTTCCCGTATATAGTGATTGAGTAAAATAATCAAATAATCATAATGGCGGATTATTTTACTGACAGTCCTATTCATGTTAAAGTAAATTGCTGTAAACTTATTTTAAATATTATTTTTTTTATGCAAATAAGTCAAAAATGAATAGGTAAAGCGAAATAAATTATTTTTAACTAATTTCCCAACAGAGGAGGTCATGACGACGACGACTACCATATCCAGGTTTAAAAGCGGCCTTGGACAAATATTCAGACTGTATGTGGATGTAAATGGTGTCTCTTTACATGGCTTTATGCTATTTTCTTTTTTGCCAAATAAATTTGTATTTGACTAATTTCTCAACAGTATTTCCCTTAAAATAATTGATAGAAATGATTACCTAGAAAATTCATTCAAATCATTATCACAACATTGCGATTTAAAACAACACAAAAATTAAAATACTTGTGAAATTTGTCATATGCAATATCTGTGAAACACCTACATTTAACACTGATGATATGATTGTAGATGTTTTTGTATAACAATTGTGTATTGAAATGTAATAAATCATGGTAAAAAACGTATTTAAATAGATTATAAATAGAATGGAATCAATTCTAGAGTTTCCTATTTTGTTATTTAGGTTCTTTGAAACACCTGTGAAAGCAAAGGACAATACTTGGTACAGAGTGAGCCCTAACCCAAAACGGTCCTCGCACACACCTTTTGCTATATATCTTTCATTAATTCAACAATCACCCTTGTTTTGCAAAACATGGAAGAAACAACCCCTACGAACATTAGATCTCAATGAGTTCCAGCAAAGTCTATACTGGGTCAAACATTACTACAAGACAGGCTCGTTCACATAGATAAGTTCAAATGTGAAAAAGCCCCATTCAAGTGCAATATTCAAGACTGAATAGACCATTTCCAGAACTATTAGACAATCAAGTATCTCAACGCAGCCAATGACAACTGTCCAAGTCATTTAGGATGCCCCAAGAAGCTTACAGCTGAGCTGATTGATAGCATGAGAGTAAGTTTAGCAAAGTCCAAATTACTGTATCTAAGAATGGGCTGTATATCTCGTACCCGTCGCTTATTGTAAAGTTCTTGATTTAATAAAATGGAGTAAGTTCTCACGGCTCAAATCTGCCCTCGAGGTTGGCTGAATGGGAACTTTGGAAGCTGCGTGATAATTCTCAAGATTGATTTTGAGTGGGAAATTCACAGCCCTAACGTTAGCCACAATCACCCCCGATTTCTTTCTTCGTGTCTACTTTAAAGACAGAGTTGTGCAGAGAGATCCAGGATCATCATGGAACTCAAGAAGGCCAGGGCAATTCTTTGGCAATTCCTTGGTCGATTTGCTGTGAACAATTTTGTGTTGCACCTTAAGAAATGCACAAAGCTCATCTAAAACACAACCTCCAGGATACAGAAAAAGAGTTCAGAGATTCTCATGTTTTGATGCGATGTTTTTAATATAATTAAACCAGTTATCACCAAAGTTTCATTTAATTTTTGTAGAAAATTAAGAAATGAGGCTCATTGAAAGTTGAACCCTCCACCCCCACCGTTCTTTTTGCAGGAGGAGGGAGTCACTCAGTATTACTGTCTGGTTAAATGAAATATGGCTTTTCGATATAACAGGGGCACATTAAAAATTGCTTTTCTTTAGTTAAGGAGCACAAAGCAACCATGATATTTGACTTTAAACTTTTATTGAAGCCACAATTTACTTTCTATTTTGTAGCTCAGTTACAACTTAATAGGCTAAGTTTTATCAGGCCAAGTTGTTAAATATACTGTTCTACTTGTTATTGAGCACTATCATCAACACAGTAAGGATTCACAAGATTGTTTCTCCAATTCCTATTAACAAAACTTCACCGGAAATGAATACAGGACAACAAACTGAACACATACCAGATAAATTTATTTCAACCTAACTTGGCCTCTTCAGATTCTGTATCCATAAAAATTGCTCTGTATTCTATATGCATTGAACTCTCCATTCACAAATATGCTGTTTAATATATATTTATAGCTCAATATAATTTTATATTAAGCAAAGATTTACATTAGGATAGAACAAGAAACCAAACTTCAACTAATATATATATATATATATATATAGTGTGTATTTAGGCAGTATTTTCTTATTTATGCAAACCTTGTTAAAAATAACAGAATTCGTCGGTTTAATTATACCTTTTTTATCTTTTCAATTTTTCTGGTGGTCTTTTTTGTATTAAAATAACAAAAAAAAATTAATAAATGTTCCATAAGTTTCACAAACGTTTTTGATTCTTCGTCGAATCATTGTCAGGCGTCAAAAGCAAATGAACAAAACAGAGAATTTTAAAAAGACGGCGCAGAAACGCGCATAGAACGTTTTTCCATTGTTCCAGGAAGTTGTTGACGAAGTTGCAACGCTGGAATGGCATCAACGACTTCCTGGAACATGCGAAAAACGTTCTCTGCGCGTTTCTCCGCCGTCTTTTTAAAATTCTCTTCTTTCTCCAGCTTTCATTTCATTTGCTTTTGACACCTGGGGAGGATTCGACAAAGAATCGAAAACGTGTGTGAAACCTATGGAACATTTACTAATTTTTTTTGATTTTAATACAAAAAAGACCATCAGAAAAATTGAAAAAAAAAAAAAAAAGGTATAATTAAACAGCCGAATTGTTATTTTTAACAATGTTTGCATAAATATATACTAGAATAATACCTGTCACATAACGGTTAAAATAAATTCCCTGACCAGAGGACTGCTTGAAATATCATAATAAAAAAATAATCATCACAAAAACATTTTTTTATGCTTCATACATCATCAAGCATCCTTAAAATACTTCTCTAGCAGCATACGTGGAATAACAAACAAATATATATATGTGCGTGTGTGTGTGTGTGACTGGACTATTGGTGAAATGATGATTTTCCTTCTAATTTGTGCTGATAATAAAAAATCTTTGTCTCAGAAACGTACGTACACTAAAACTTTGTTGATGTTGAATTTTTAGAATTTGTATACTTAATGATGTCATAATTTTGTATCTT
Source organism: Sepiola atlantica (assembly GCA_963556195.1). Taxonomy (NCBI): domain Eukaryota; kingdom Metazoa; phylum Mollusca; class Cephalopoda; order Sepiida; family Sepiolidae; genus Sepiola; species Sepiola atlantica. Next base: position 243,988,244 of record OY744515.1, on the reverse strand, counting down.
TCTAAGTTGTCATATATATATATATATATATATATATATATATATATATATGTGTGTGTGTGTTTTAAAAAAGAAATTGACCAGAGTACTCAATTACTGTAGTAAAAGTCAAACATATTTATTTAAATAAATACAGACTGCATATTATGAACAAACCCATGGTTTTATACTGAGCATCGGTAATCCTCAATGTTCAGTCAGAAGCCATAAAATTACCTAGTGTTATGGCTTCTGACTGAACATTGACGATTACCGATGCTCTCAGTATAAAACCATGGGCTTGTTCATGATATCCAGTCTGTATTTACTTAAATAAACATAGGTTAAATTCTAATTTAGTCAACCGGATTATTGATAATGAAATCGTGATCAAACCATTAAATAAAACAAAAAATCTAATTTGCAATAAAATGTCACTCCATACTTCCCCAGAGAAATAAATCCTAAAAAAAAAATACCCGACAATTGTTTTGAAAGTTCTATAAGTCTCAACCCTTTCATTACCAAAATATTTATTCCTCAAAAACTCACAAATAAACTTTTCTGTCCTTTAATATACATCTAATAGTTTATATTCTCACATCAGTAATTAAAAGTACTTTCAAATTTTGAAGGGTTACACAGTAAACATGTCTGACATGATTGAGGGGTATGTCGGCCAAGAGATAAAAATGGAGATACGATTCATAAAGTTGACAATGTCAGTTTGCAAAGAGACGGACTTGTGTGTACAGATTAGCAAGTTGGTCCTACACATTTGAGATGCAGACACACTGGCCTCTTCAACACACATTTTTTTTTTATTCTGTACCCACCAAAGTAAACAGGACAAAGAAGACTTATATATATTGATATATGTGAATGTTAATGTATTTTTATTTACCTGTAAAATAACGAAATAAAAAGTCAACTTATTTTTATACCTGTCTTTGGTTATTCTTTCTTTCAAAGCCATGAGGCTAGCAACATTATCTTTTAGTTCATTGTCAAATTTTCTTTAGCTATCATAATTGAATTCATGCAATAGTAGAATTCTTAAAGATGTCCGTAGTGCAAGTGAATGCGGGGCTCTTACTGATACGGTCTTTCTGAGGAAAGCGAAGGAATGACAAAGCTATGAATCACTGTGCATTTTGACAGTGGAGTTAGTTCAGACTCTCTGCTATTGCAGCTTAAAATGCCCAGACTGGGATCAGCTCTATTTTGCAACTACTTGATGTGGTATGGATATGTTGAATAAAGTTCTGGATGAATAAATATGTGTACACACCTGAGGGTACTGAGAAAAAGCTATCCAAAGTATATATACGGAGTGACTCAGTAAAAAATTACCTTAAGCTCTGGAACATCAAAACGGATGTAAATGATAGAATTTCATGGATAAAATCACTTTTTACCACCGTGCAACCAACATCTGATGTGAAAAAGACACACTAATTGATGAAGAAGAAGAAACAGATGTATTTTTCGGTAAACAGCCTTCAAAGTGTAGAGGTTGTTTTCATTGTGAAAAATATTTTTAAGTAAAAAGCATTGAGAGGAAAACAATTATCACTATTCATGCTGATGCATTTAAACAGCAGTTCTTCAAGGTAAACTTATGATAGCTCATGTAGCACTGATTCAAAGAAGCAAGCAGGAGACAGATCCAGTGTCAGTTAACGAGGAGGGAGTACACTTTAGAATGCTTTTGTTGAGTGATTAATATTTGCTGCGCATATATATATATATGTAATAAAAAGTGTTATTTCTACAAACATAGTGTGGCTACACATTCAGAATATGTTTCAGTCACTGCTTTAATAAGCGTAACACCCTCATGCCATATAGATAGATATATATATATCTATATATCCATATAGATATATCTATAGATAGATAGATCTGTCTATATAGATAGATCTGTCTATATAGATAGATCTATCTATATATAGATCTGTCTATATAGATAGATCTATCTATCTATAGATCTGTCTATATAGATAGATCTATCTATCTATAGATCTGTCTATATAGATAGATCTATCTATCTATATATGTCTATATAGATAGATAGATCTATCTATATATATGTCTATATAGATAGATCTATCTATATATATGTCTATATAGATAGATCTATCTATATATATGTCTATATAGATAGATCTATCTATATATATGTCTATATAGATAGATCTATCTATATATATGTCTATATAGATAGATCTATATAGATAGATCTATCTATCTATCTAGATAGATAGATCTATCTAGATAGATAGATCTATCTATATAGATAGATCTATCTATCTAGATAGATAGATCTATCTATCTAGATCTATCTATCTATCTATATAGATAGATAGATCTATCTATATAGATAGATAGATAGATAGATCTATCTATATAGATAGATAGATAGATAGATCTATCTATATAGATAGATAGATCTATCTATATAGATAGATCTATCTATCTATATAGATAGATCTATCTATATAGATAGATAGATAGATCTATCTATATAGATAGATCTATCTATATAGATAGATAGATCTATCTATATAGATAGATCTATCTATATAGATAGATCTATCTATATAGATAGATCTATATAGATAGATAGATCTATATAGATAGATAGATCTATATAGATAGATAGATCTATATAGATAGATAGATCTATATAGATAGATAGATCTATATAGATAGATAGATCTATATAGATAGATAGATCTATATAGATAGATAGATCTATCTATATAGATAGATCTATCTATATAGATAGATCTATCTATATAGATAGATCTATATAGATAGATCTATCTATATAGATAGATAGATAGATAGATAGATAGATCTATATAGATAGATAGATAGATCTATCTATATAGATAGATAGATAGATAGATAGATCTATCTATATAGATAGATAGATAGATCTATCTATAGATATATAGATATACATATTTTATTTTTAACATAGTTCACTCCAAACAAGTCACTGTAGATGTAAGGGTCTACTGAGAAAAAGAGAGAAGATTGGGGGGGGGGGGGTAACCTAAATTGGGAGCTGCGCGAGATCTCTGTTTACATTAGTTTTAAATTTCTGCATGTCAGTACCATAGGGGAAACAAGGTGCAGAGAGGGAGTTCCAGAGGCCAGCAGCACGAGGAAAGAAGCTATTTGAGTAGAAAGCTCGCCGGCATCTGGGGACCTCCACAGTGAATGGATGGGATTTAGCTGATTGTCGATTTGGTCTAATGAATTTACGTCGAGGGGGCACCAGAGAAGCCAGTTCATCAGAACATAATCCATTGAAGTATTTGTAAAACAAGCACAAGGATGCTACATTGCGGCAATGGGTGACAGTGAAGAACCTATTAGGTCGGTGACTTTTTTTTGGACCTTGTCAAGGAGGGAGAGACTAGTAGATGATGCACCAGCCCAGATGTGGCAACAATACTCCATGCATGGGCGGATGGTGGCTTTGTAGAGATACAGGATAATGTCAGGTGTGAGGAGTTTACTAGCACGGTAGAGGGAGCTCACCTTCTTTGCAATGTCTTCAATATATATCTATCTATATATATAGAGAGAGAGCGAGAGAGATAGATATATAGAGATAGACATCCAGAATAGTTTTTATCCACTGGGTAAAAAGTTGTAGAACCTTTACTGTGTCTTTGTTCTACAAAATGAAAGCACAAAGAATGGATTTGCTGGCATGAGGGTGTTATGCTTATTAAAGCAGTGACTGAAACATATTCTGAATGTGTAGCTAAACTATGTTTATACAAACAAAACTTTATTACAAGTATATATATATATATATATATATATATATATATATATATATGGGCAGCGAATATTCAATTGTTAAAAGAAATTGACAATTCATGTTGAATACATATTTTTATCATTTTTTCTTAGGATAAAGAAAATATCTAAAATTAATTGTATGGATTAATTCACATCCAAACTTTTAATTTCCATAAATTATTTTCAGGATATAGAATTATGAATTTTCTTTATTATTTGTCTCAAGAATTGAGAAATATTGTAAGATTCTTGGAAAAGTTGATGACAAAAGAACGTAACCTTTGCATCAGTTGTTAATTGCTTGCAACAATGTGTCTGTATGTGTGGTAAAATAATTATCTTAATACTGCCCAACTGCACTTCCATTTCCCAACAATCCCCTAGAGATGATAACTGAACTACTTTATATATTATAATTTTTAAAGTTACGACTTGTCCTACTGATCCAATATTACACTGGGTTTCATGCAGTTAGTTCTTAAGAAGTGACTATGACAGAACCAACATCAGGCGATTATCTTCTGTAAGTACGAAACCCAGTGTAGTGTTGGATCTGTAGGTGTTTGATTTTACATGTCATCAACGTTGGGTCATTTTATGCCAAAACCGAACATGTTTTTGCATACGATTGATTTGTTACATACAGCATCTGGTCTTCACAAATGGTCACCCATTTAGTGTTGGCCAGGCTCAACGTCGCTTAACATTGCTGATCAAACAGACACCGGTATGTCAACGTAAGGATCTGTAAGGCTAACTTCAAACATTCTATCAGTTCTTTTATATAGTTTTTAATAGAATAACGTTTAATTAAATACCATTTCATTGGTTTTTAAAATGTATTTTTATATATATATATATATATATATATATATATATAGACACACACTCTTGAACATGCATAGATGTATGTATATATATATATATATATATATATTTTATTAAAAATAACCGACAACTCATGTCTGGATATTTTTGTATGAATCCCTTCCATTTTCCGGATTAAAGTCCTAATCTCGGATGAGAATTAGCTGATGAATCTGCCATAATTTAGGTTCAAAGTACTTTCTGACCCATCTGGGTCCATCTTCAGTGGAATAATATCAATCAGGTAAAGACCTGGAGTGAGTTTATAGTTAATTTTGGCGGGAAAATTTAAATACAAAACTATATTAATCCGGAAAATGGAAGGGATTCATACAAAAATATCCAGACATGAGTTGTCGGTTATTTTTAATAATACGTGCCTTAGAGAAAAAATGCTGCCTCGATACACACATATATATATATATATATATATACACACACACACTCTGGAACATGCATGCATGCATGCACACACACATTATATATATATATATATATATATAGATATATATATATATATATATAGATATATATATATATATATATAGATATATATATATGATTGCCACTTCTTTATTGTGGTCATGCATATTGTTTAGCAGGCACAGTTTATTATTACAGGTCTTCCTCGCCGTAGGTCTTGTAGCGATATCTGTACATGTAGATGGCCATGCTCTGCGTTTGTACGACACGCAGAGTACGCTCTGCTTCTACAAAGTCTGGTTTCAGTGACAAGCCGAAGCAAGATAACAGAGATGATGTAGAGTGCAGGTTTTATATCAGAGTTTCCATCTCTAGTTGTTTTTTTCAGTGTCCTGTTTACTAAATTCCTATCATAAAATAAATTTTGTTTAAAATATGGACAGATATTTAAATAAATATCTAATAAAAAAGCATATGTGGTCATCGGTGGGTTAAGGATTCCTGGAAATGTTTTTCTAAGAATCTGAATTTTTTATGATGAAAAAATTTTAGTTGTATGTCAGTAAAAAAAATGTTAACAGAGGTATGTTTCAACATTATACAAAGTCAATGAATTAAAACAAATTTTCTAATTTTGTTAAAACGAGTTGAGTCTCAATTTCTTCTTTTTTTTTTGTCGATTGTAATTTTATATAAGATATAAGTTTTTCATAAAAGGAATGTCTAAATAGATATTCCTTGGATAACGTGAGGTAAAATAAAGAGGCTTGAGTGTTAAACAAAATAAGAAAAAAAAAAGTCATAATTACACGCACCCTAACAAAGCAATCATCTATGAACAGTTATTTTATTTTAGTTGTTTTTTTTCTAAATTTTAAAACTAATTCATGAGATTCTTCACTGTTTTTCTCAAGAGATTAATGAGAATAATTGGAATCCTAAATGTACAAGAAATCACATGTGATCTTATTTTTTGGTTTTCTAAAGCAGATTTATCTCTTTAAAATATTTTATAAGCAATCATAAACTTTTTTCTTCAGAAAACTGACAGGTCAGCACTTTAAATAAATAAATATATAAAAAAGGAGCTATCCAAGTGTTATGGTACATTTTCTGTATCAACATACAAATTATTTACATGTTTCAGACTAATTCTTATCTTAGTTGTTATATTCACATGTAAATAAAAATAATTCATCACAGAAATATTGACATAAAAAAAAAAGTGGGAGATGAACAGGGAAAACATACCTGGTTAGCTAACATAGTTTTTCTTTCTCCTATACTAGTTGACTACCAAAGCTAGAGAATATAATAAAGCCTGAAAGAGAATTTAGTGAATGATAAATTTATGAATTTTAAACCTTTTCAGATTTTTAGTGCAAACCATTTACCCCCCTCTCTCTCTCTCTCTCTCTCTTTCACATCTCTTTTTTTTTTTCAATTTTCTTATCTTTTTGTTGGGGATGGGGTATCCTATCGGATACCAGACATTCACCTGCTATTTCCGAGACTCCAACCGAGAAATCTTTTTACGAGTCTAACCGTCCCTTTAAGCACTATTGATTGTATCTCTCTTGCGCTTGGTTCACCGGATATATTCACCGGGTAGTTTTTGAAATTCTTTTTCATGAACCCGGTTGCTCCTATAATTACTGGAATGATGGAGATCTTCCTAAGCTTCCAGTTTCTTCACATTTGACAAATAAAAACCTAGCCTTATGGAAAACATAAACGCATGTAAATTATTGGTCTCATTATAATTTTTAATTTTAATATTTCGAACGGTCCTCCATCCATGTATTTTTTGATAAAAAATTGAATATGAAATTTATGAAAAACTGAACATTTTCACCTCTGTGAAACGCTTCCTAATACATATCAATATATTCTATACACATTTAGCATGAATGTAAAAAGTAAGCTTTACTTATTTTAAAATAAAATATATTAAATATCATATAGTTATACATAATGTCACTATTTTTATGTAGGTTTATTTTTAGTGTATTTTATTAACTTCAGTTATGCATTGGTCCTGAAATAATACATCTGTAATTTTTAACCTATTCAGAAAAATCTCAATTTGTTATGAACAATTTACCCCAGTAAACAAACACGTTTCAGAAAAAAAGTATTCATTACTGTGATAAAACTTAATGAAATAGATAATGTAAATGACATTTTTTTTTACATTTTCCTAATTTCGTTTACCTGAATTTTATTTCTCTGATCAAGTCTATTTCATAGGCAAAATACGTTAATGAAATAAAATGTTTATAAAATGCTTAATTCTTTTTCCATACTGACATTTTGACTATTTTATCATAATCAAATCACATCCACTTCTATTTACTATGCCCCATATTACAGCCTAATCTGTAAATATTTTGATATGAAAGATAAAATTACTAGTGTTGAAAGAAGGAGGAAGTTGTCCTGGCCGAAATATTTGATTTATATTATTTTCATTTATTGAAAAAAAAAAGAAAAAAATGTAGCATTGAATTGGTTAAGAAAAAAAAAAAATTCTTGTGCTTTTCAGAGAGATGTTTTCTGATTGTAGAAATATTGAATATACTAAATACACACACGGGATCAGCGCTTCTCTACACTAATCAAAACATTAATAACAATCTTCAATCTAACAACCATAGAGTCAGTAGCCTTCGGCATTCTTCGTCGTTGGCTCGACAATGAGTAAGAAAAAGAAGAAAAAAAAAGAAAAAACTATGTCTTTAATCCATTGACAAGAGCCTGTCCTGGCCGAAATATTTGATTTATATTATTTTCATTCATTGAAAAAAATAAAAAATAAAAATAAATCTAGCATCGAATTGGTTTCAAAAAAATTATTTTTTCTGCTTTTCATAGAGAGATGCTTTCTGATTGTAAATATATATATATATATATATATATATAAATATTTTTTGAAAAACCATAACAATGTAATTTATTAAAATAAATAAATAATATTTATTTATTTTAAACTAAGCTTTTGAATATAAAATATTCCTCGTCAGAGCAAAGTGCTTTTTCTTCTTTTTTTTTCTTCATCGTCTGGTGTTATTGACTTGGTGAGAAAGATATATATATATATATATGAAACTCTGGTACGGTTTTGTTCATAAGAGTTAATCCAGTGAATCCTTACTATATTTATATAATAATAGTACTTAATAAGTAAAGCTATATATTTCGTATAAATCTTTATTGATATAAACATTTTGAATACATATGTGCAGACATGTTTCACTTACAGCCTTATTCAGCCTAAGTCTCGTATGGCAAAGTTGTTAGGGTGAAAACATTCATTCTTTTTGTTTTCATCCTAACAACTTGGCCTGATAAGGCTGCGCATGTAGTCAAAATGTTTGTATAAATAAAAATGTATACTAAACATATTTTTTGTTTCATTTTACTTCAGTGGAAGTTCTCAGAAATCAAGGAGTCCCTACCTGGGGCTAACACTTGATCTCTATATGAGATACATAGATATTTGAATATTCTATTAAAGTTCTCTTTCATCTCTCAAACGTTGAGTTAGTAAAGAAGTTAAGAACATTATATATATATATGTGTGTGTATATTAAATTATACGACAACACTCACAAAATCTTGATGCAGTTCCTTCAAGAGTCACTGAAAATGTGTCGTAACTAGATTAAGGATGCATCATCCATGGTTGATCCTGACCAACGGAGGCCTGCTGCTGCTGTATATCAAAATCTGCAAATCATATGCAGATCTGAAAAGACCCATAAAGCTTAAGCTCATGGAGATGACATTCCTCAACTTGAACCAATATATCCTGTCAAAATAACTTCTTTTATAGGCCATATATTCATCAAACCATGCAAACCTTACAGGGCTCAAAAGCCACTTGAGAGACCTTGCTTGATTATAAATTAACTAATTCAACGATGTAAAATGACAACATTAATTATATGCTGCAATCATCATGCATATATGTGTTCTTAGTTTCTACATTGATGCAAAATGTTATGTATACAAAACTAATATGAAATATATTAATTCATTCATAAGTTTTATATACTTTATGGTAAAAGTTGGATGTAGTTGATTCTTGGTTAAAACGACCATCAGTTACAAGAAATCGTTCTTTGAAGATAAATTGTACGGAATTAGCGTCTTAAAACAGATTGTCTTCATTACGGAAATCGCTTTTTACAAATAAAACTGTTTATGGGGTATCAATACTCATGTTCTCAATGTAATTCACTTCAGCAGAAGCCATTGAATATATTTAACCAATGTTTGGTGCGTGTGTGTGTTTGGGTAAATACAGTCATTCCTTCTAATATCAGATCTCTCTCTCTCTCATTATTTATTTATTATATATATATATATATATCCCTGGCTTGGAAGCAGTGCTAGTCTAGCCACACTGAAGAGTTGTGATACAGTGAAACAGTGTCTGTGGTAGAGCACTGTCGTTGGGTGTAATGCAAAGGTCTTTGTAAATAAACAAATTGAACATAGTGGAAGCGGCGGTCGGTGTTTACATAAATAGACATTATAGATATCATTTATGAGCGCTTCTCCCGTAGCCTAACGGTAAGAGCTGCTGACTGTCAACTAGATGGTTGAAGGTTCGATCCCTGGCTTACGAGCAGTGTTAGTCTAGCCGCACTGAAGAGCTGTGATAAAGCAAAACACACTGTTTGTGAATAACTAATATATATATATATATATATATATATACACAGTTATATTTATTAATCTGTTACCCTAATTATAGAAAGTGTGCTTAGACAGGGATAGAGCAATATATATTACGTGTAATACTATACAGTAATATTTTGATTAGACATTGATAGCTGTGGTTTCGAGCAGGACAGGTAGTTTTGCTTGTTTGGCTAAAGAATGCGCTTCGTTCGTCAGTCAGTGGTCTAATGGTGAAAAGATTCTTAATCATTAGACCACTGACTGATGAACAGAAAGAATATAGTATTCCTTAACCCAACGGGCAAGATTTCCCATCTCTCCCGAAACCGAAGGTATCAATGTCTAATCAAAATATTACTGTATAGTATTATGTGTAATATATTATGCTCTTACAAACATAATTGAGCAGCCTGGACGCTTAAATTATTTATTGTTTATTTCTGAAATTACGTCCAGGCTACGATTCGAACTCGAAACCTTCACATAATTGAGCAGTTTTTATTTCTCCAAAATGTATATATATATGACTTAAATCCACAAAATTTTGACCTAATGGTGTTTTAACCTAAATTTGGCTCTGAAGAATATATTATTATTATTATTATTATTATTACTATAATTGCTCTACTTTGTATAGCATTGATCACTTTTAGATTCAATATATATTATTTACCATATAGAAGCAAATTTTGTTGTCTAATATATAAAAAAAAATAATTGTAGATATATTTCATTGTAATTTGTAATTTCACAACCATGTTGGAGCAATGTGTATGAAACTGCCAGTTAACATAAAACTATGATTGAGAGAGAGAGAGAGAGAGAGAGATCATGATCTCCCAGAATACACCTTATTTACTGTCGAACATAATAGCTTCAGGTTTCCATATATGTTTGCATCTTTTCTTTCTTTATTTCTGTTTGACAATCTAAGAGAAAAAAGGATATTCAACCAACATGAGATCATCTAAATTGTTTATATTCTTGTGAGCCTCTTTGTACACTTTACTTCGTCCAAAAACTGTACATCTGCATATTTAAAGCGAATCATCACTTATAACGTGGCTGGAATGGATCAAAATCTTCTAAAGGCTGCAAATAAAAGAAAATTAAATGTTTTTAAAATCGATGAAGAAAATGAAATTATAACATTAAGTACTTAATAGTACATAGAACATAACAATTATACATAAAATTATAACAGTAAGTACTTAATAGTACATAGAACATAACCATTATACATAAAATTATAACAGTAAGTACTTAATAGTACATAGAACATAACCATTATACATAAAATTATAACATTAAGTACTTAATAGTACATAGAACATAACCATTATACATAAAATTATAACAGTAAGTACTTAATAGTACATAGAACATAACCATTATACATAAAATTATAACAGTAAGTACTTAATAGTACATAGAACATAACCATTATACATAAAATTATAACAGTAAGTACTTAATAGTACATAAAACATAACCATTATACATAAAATTACTAAAATATAATTTTTAAATCTCAGAGTTTCAATTTCCTTAACTCAGGTGGTAACAAGAGATTACTTTGACACCTCTAAACGTCTAGTTATCGGTTTTCCCCAATGGAGTCTTCTATCAAGGGAGATAACAATTGTCATGAGGAGATAATCTATATGCTGGAATATTGGGGTTCGGAATTAATTACAACTCGGAATTAATTACAACTCGAAATTAATTACAACTCGAAATTAATTACAACTCGAAATTAATTACAACTCGAAATTAATTACAACTTGCACTTAATTTATCAATTTTATTTGTTATTCAACTGATAAATCTCATTTTATTTCTTACATTTGCAAAATTATATTGTACGAATTAAAAAAAAAAAAGTTTTATTTCATTTTATCATCAAGAATTACGAGATTTCTAATTCCTAAGCGACATAAAATTATTTCTGGTTTGTAATTAATTCCGTCACCCGAGATATCTAATCGCTGAAGGGTATATGAAAAAAATACAGCCTGTATGTGTATTCTTTGGATTATTTGGACTACTGTTCTCACAACGTTGTGGACCTGTGGCATAACTGATATAAGTGCTAAGTAATAATCAGTTCTAAATGACAGTCTTCTAGAGGTTGAAGGTTCAATCCTCAGTAAGGGCGATACTAAGAATACAATTACGAATTACTTAAGACTCCTACCCGGTCTTAGCTGACGTAACGAGAGCAAGCTACCCTCGTGGATTAAATAAAGAGTTCCCATTTACTTGCCTCCCCAAAAGGACAAAGTTAGAAACATGGTCGGTTTTTAACGTGGGGAAAATCAAGCTCACTAAAAAGGGCCACTTTGGATTGGAACAAATATTTAAATTACCTCAGTCTAGAAGGACTTCTCCTTCTGTGACTGAGGGCAGAATAGACTAAGTATAGCCAAAAGGCCAAGGATGGATTAAATAAAGAGTTCTGTTCAAAATTCCATACAGATCCCAGAGTTTGACAAAATGCACTTGAAGAAGGTTGGAGGTTACATCGGCTGAAACGTTGTGAGAATAACATCCAAGATGAGAACAGTAGTCCGGACAATTCAAATACAAATTATCAATCCTCATCTCAAAAATTCTGAAACAACCTGTATGTATTTGGTATTTACATGACAGTTTTGTGGCTTTTTAGTTTGACTTGGCATACAAGCTATATTGGGTTGTTCGGAAAATAATCACAGATTTTAGAAACAAAAATTTATCGATCAAGTTCATGCAGAAGCCATATATTGAGCTTTTCACAATAACAATTTCCTTCAGATGGTTGGCCATGGTTGAAATACTGACATCAAGTACTTTTGTACTCCGGTCCTCGGTTAAGGTGACGTCAACAATTTGGCCGCTATTGAGTTCGGTTGATCACCTGGCACCACTCAAGAAAAGTTGCTGTACTGATAAAGGCTGAAGCTATTAAAGGGTCATTGTCCCGGCAATCGCCGCTCTCCCACGTTATGATTAAAAGATCAGAGGGCAACTGACCAGCGCTGGTCAGCAACTTGGTACCACTGAGAAGCAAAGGGTCATTTCAAAGCAGAACAATAAAAGAAAAGTAATTAACAATTCCGTCGGTTGGTTTTTGTATAAGAATATTTGAGTAGAAAGTCATCCAGTTACAAACAGTGTACTTTCACACTTCTATCTTCTGTGTTTCGGACCGGCAAATCTTAACAAGTTTGGGGGCGATTTTATTTGGGCGAAATCAACCCTAAGTTCGGGGTATTCAAATCTCAATTTGCACTCGCTTATATTGAGGTTCAAATGTCTTGAGACTGGACGGGACTATGTCCAGCTTCCAATAGAATTAATTCAGCAATAAAAAATATATATTTTACTATCATTATTTCTTTCCATATTAGGAATTTGCACTCGCAGGGATCCGCCTCCTCGGCTGAGTGGTCAAAGGATTCTACCTTGCTGTATTCTTTCCTTCTTCTTTATCCGTTTCTATCTCCCACTGTTACCTCATTTGGGGGGGGGGGATTCCTCCTCTCTCAAAACTTATTCATGGAAGAAAAATGTATTTCCATTAACTATATAGATGGGGAAATGTCATTCAGCAGACACCCCACCTCCCCCATCACCCCACACGGGTCCCAGTAAAAACAACCTAATTGTTATTTCTTGCAAAGGTTTTGATTTCAGGAGTGCATGCTAATTCAACACGTCAATGTCACTTCAACGTCACAATGTAAACAGCTTTGTTAAACAGCGAACATCTGGCAGGTCATTTATTTTTTTTACTTTGGCCTCTTCATATCTCAAATCTCGAGGCAAAGCAAACAACCCCTCCCTCTCCTATCAAGGTTTGCTAGTCACTTCATTTCAAAACAGTTTTTTTGTAAATTCCTTTTTCGTTTTCATAAAACAACCCATTCTCAATTTAATCTCTTTCAATCTGACAATATTGTCGCAATTCACCATTATCTCGACAACAAAAACCTATTGTCTTGCGATATACGAAAACCAGGTGGCTCATGAAAAATGTCATCATTTCATTTGGTGATTCCCAATCTCCCAAAATATCAAGAAAAGAAAACATCTTGTTCGTTCTCTTATATCTTGTTTTTCACTTGGTCCAAACCTGAGCCGAAAACCTTCTTAGGGAAACCCAGGGTCCAGTTTCGAATCAACTGTTTTTCATGTGATAATATTGTCACACTTTGACATTTCTGACATTTTGATATGGTTTTGTTTAACAAATTTAACAATTGTATCCAAACATTGTCAAGAGTACATGGTCGTTCTCAATCTTCTTCATCTTCAAGGCTCTTATTACCTCCACTAAGGAGGTTATGTTTTCGGTCAAGTTTTTGTAACACCTAGCATCTACATCGCTTGACCAATCGTCACCAAATTTGGTCAAAATATCAGTCATAATCGAACTTAGAACTGATTTAATTTTGGGATATCTAGGTCAAAGGTTAAAGGAAAAGTGAAAGTCACAATTTTGGCTATAACTTATGTTCATCGTACAGACTCACTACTTGACTCATATTGTAGCCAATGAAGTCGTGCATCTTTATAAGCCCTCGACCGTTAAAAGTTTGGTCATAGTCGAAATTTCAACTTCACATTTTTCCTAATTTGATGTATGGATCTGATATTCTTTGATGACACTAATCACCGTGCAAAATTTCAGCCTGATTAGATAAATAGTTTCTAAGTTATCAACGTTCCCATGATAGAACTTTGGAAATACTTCATACAATATGGAGAAGTATGGCCCACATAAGACTTTGGCAATCAGCTGTAAGCAAGATATGATTCCTCTCCATAAACTATCATAGGCTCCAAATGACTAGTTCTTCAGTTTTTATTCACCAAAGAATCATTGTAGCAAGATTAAATGTTGGGTACGTTAAAATAAGGTTAAAAACGAAAGATTCCGTGTACAGTTACTTTAAGCAAGATGGAATTTTCCACTAGAAGCCAAGTTAGAGTTAGAGCTACTTGTACAAAAAGTTTAAAGTGAGACGTTTGCGAAGAGCATAGCAAAGTCTTTCTCTTTCGGCAGTAACTGAGAGGATCCAATCACTTTTTTCAAAACCCTGTCTTTGTTCACCCTTCCAGGAGCAGGCGATGGGGAATATGTAATTTTACAGTGCTCGAAAGGAATAAAACAAGAGCATGTCACCATTGAGTAAAAATATTGTTGGCATTTTTTATTTATTTGTTATCCATTATCACAGCTATTGGGGAAGAGAGGAAGACAGCTGTTACCATCATCACAATCAGAGAAGAAAGCAAGCAGCTCTTTTTCTGTTGTTAAAACACCATGGTGATGAGAGATTTGTCACCACTGTTACGAGATGTCACTTTCTACTGAGCAACTACTTACATGTCAGCTATTTCTATTGATGAAGTGAAGAAGACGAGCAATTTGTTGGGATTGAAAATCACGTTGAACTGCTTAGACCAACTATATACAGGTAAGCTGTTTTAATATATTTTGTAAGCATTTAGGTCCTAGACTGTAATTTAAAAAAAGGGACAAAGTTAAAAAAAAAAAAATTAAAAAAAAAAAAATGAACGATAGATCCAACAAGATTTGAATTCCATCCATGTTGATCATTATTGCATCACTCACCCCAATAAATATTTTTAAAAATAATAAACAATAAAATAAAAGTAACAGCAGAAACATCAAATATAGGGTTATCCCCCAAAATGCCACGTATGAAATCATTAATAAAATTCACAATCCTTTCTGCAATCCAACCATATTTGGTACAAATAAACTTTAGTTTATACCTGACTTGTTCACCAAGTTTCATTCATGAATGTCCAACATTTTTTGTTTTATCATCATCCAATGATATGCAGGGACACTTTGGTGATAGTGTTATCACTAGTAGGTCTGATTCTGAATGGGCTTCACACTCACCGGACCATAACCCCCCGCCCTCGATTTTTTTTATCTATGGGGTTATCGCAAAGATAATGTGTATCAAAACAATCCCTAGACTATTCTTGAACTGAAGACGGCCATTAAAGCCAAAATGAGTCATATTCAAGCGTGCTGGCAAATCGGAGGTTCACATTTGGAGTATATCATATGGCGATAAAACAAAGACTGTTGGACATTCATGACTGAAACTTGGTGGACAAGTTAGGTATAGACTCGAGTTTATTTGTACCAAATATGGTTGGATTGTGAATTTTCTTAACCATTTTATGTGCAGGTGGCATTTAATTTGAGTCACCCTGTAATATAAACATATATTTACCATTGTAGTTGGTGTAGACTTATTACGAGCGGAATTCATATCACGAGTGAAAGCATTAAATAAAAAGAATGCCCCTTTTAAGACGAGGGCATGAAGAGCATACTGTAAGATTAATGAGCCGATTCCTTTATAAAATCCAAAGACTCCTTCTTCTATGAAAATACTTTTGAAGCAATCTATGACTCCTTCATATTTAGTGTTGATTGGGATGACACCAAGCCCAGTATCTGTATTGTCAATGATAGTACGTGTGCCTTGAAGATAGAGGCGATGAAGGACTGTCTCCATTGGAAAAAGTAACACATTTGAAAGGAGGCCTCCAGTGTACTGAGCCAAAAGCTCTGGAAAACAGGTTTGTTGCATGCTCACGCCAGACATTTCCTGCAAAAAGAAAAAAAAATTTTGAATTTTTTTAGATGAGGATTGATAATTTGGATTATTTGGACTACTATTCTCATCTTGGGTGTGATTTTCACAAAGTTGCAGTTAATGTAACCTCTGACCTTATTCAGGTGCATTTTGTCGAACTCAGAACAATTAACCCGCATGGATTAAATAAAGAGTTTGGTTCGAAATTCTGTATAGATTCCCAGAGTTCGACAAAGATTCCAGAGTTCGACAAAGATTCCAGAGTTCGACAAAGATTCCAGAGTTCGACAAAGATTCCAGAGTTCGACAAAGATTCCAGAGTTCGACAAAGATTCCAGAGTTCGACAAAGATTCCAGAGTTCGACAAAGATTCCAGAGTTCGACAAAGATTCCAGAGTTCGACAAGATGCACCTGAAGAACATCTGAGGTTACATTGGATGAAATGTGAAAATAAGAACCAAGATGAGAAAAGTAGTTAAAACAAGCCGCACGTGCGTGGTTCCCCTCTGGATGTGGCGAGTGTAAAATGCAATAAAATTGGGCAATTTGGGGCATTTTTTACCCCCCCCCTTTGACCTCCTGGGGGTGCGAACCAGAATTTTTCTGAGGTCAAGGATGCTCATTTTATATCCAGAACAATTGCCTCTACATTTTGGCCAAGTTTCAGAAAAATTGAATTGATGGATCAAACGTTATGGGAGAAAAGGGTCATTTTTTGCCATTTATGGGGGCTTTTGACCCCCATGGGGGGCTAACCAGATTTTTTCCAAGGTCAGCGATACTTATTTTTTATTAGGAACAATTGCCTCCACATTTTGGCCAAGTTTCAGAGAAATTGAATGGATGGATGAAAAGTTATGGGGCAAAAAATGTCATTTTTTGCCATTTCGGAGCCTTTTGACCCCCTGGGGGGCTAACCAGATTTTTTTTCAAAAATTGGAGAATGTCACTTTCTAACCTGACCAAAGTTACAACTTCATGCAAAATTTCAGAGAAATTCAATTGATGGTTGCGGAGAAAAATCTGGACGGACGGACATGCCTCAAAACATAAGTCCCCCGATTTTATAAATATGGGGACCAATAATCAAAAAAAAAAAAAAAAAAAAAAGTGTTATTTTTATATAATATAATTATTATTATAAAATAAAATAAATAATAATAATAATATTAATTATACTGAAATCATTGTGTACATTGCTCAGGTACACTACAACTCATAAAAAGTGCATGTATCGTACATAGGATAATGTACAATTGTCAAAGAAATGAGCATTGTACGAATCATGATATACATGTATACGGAAAGAAAAGACATCAATTATAGTTTTAGTGAATTACGGGGAAGCATGAGGGTTATAAAGGATGCAGATATTTGTTAGACACATGGCGATCAAGAGGGTGCTCCGGGATATTCTAGAATTTATTTTCTGTGAGAAGGAAAAATATTTTGTTTTACTAACAATTAGTGTGAGTAAAAATGAATAAAACAAAAAAATATGGTCACAAAATAAGTATAGAATTTTTTTATTATTTAAAATAATTAAAAAATAGAGATAAGGAATTTTATTATATGAAAGACTTTAATTGATATTTAGAAAAAATGCGTAGTAGTGTACTATTACTGCATTCGTTTCTAATGTGTTTTAGCAATTAAAATGGAAAAAAATAATTTTTGACTTAATATTCAAAACTACTCACTACCTCTTTCCTTCAATAACTACAAGAATCCCCTCCAACCACCGATTGTCATGGCAAATAACACCCTACCTGAGAGTTCAACATTCAAATTTTTCGGCCTAACCTTCACAGGTAACGTGAATTGGGAAAAAATACATTGAAGACATTGCCAAGGCTGCAGCAAAGAAGGTGGGCTCCTTTTACCGTGCTAGTAAACTCCTCATACCTGACATTATCCTATATCTCTACAAAGCCACCACCATCCGCCCATGCATGGAGTATTGTTGTCACATCTGGGCTGGTGCATCATCCACTAGTCTCTCCCTCCTAGACAAGGTCCAAAAAAGAGTCGCCAACTTAATAGGTTCCTGACTATCAACCAAGCTCCAGCCCCTGTCCCATCGCTGCAATGTTGCATCCTTGTGCTTGTTTTACAAATACTTCAATGGATTGTGCTCCGATGAGCTGGCTAATCTGGTGCCCCTTGACGTAAATTCACTAGACTAAGTCGACAATAAGCTAAATCCCATTCATTCACTGTGGAGGTCCCCAGATGCTGGAGAGCCTTCTACTCCAATAGCTTTTTCCTCGTGCTGCTGGCCTCTGGAATTCCCTCCCTGCTCACTGTTTCCCCGACATGCAGAGGTTTAAAACTAATATAAACAGACATCTCGCTACGCTGCTCCCAACTTGGGGTGACACCCAAAACCTACACCTTAATTCTCAGTTACCCCTTACATCTACAGTGGCGTCCTGCCTTGTTTGTGGTGAAACGTCATAAAAAAAAATTTTTTTTTTTAAAACCTACATCACTATGCAATATATATATATATATATATATAATATATATGCAGGCCTGAGGATTGCAAACTTAGATCCTCGCGACTGTCGAGCCTGGAAAGGAGAACTTCGATCAAGACTGACAGGCCTCACCCTCTTGTAGAGGACTTATCAAAGGCCTGTTAAAAAATAAATCGGATGATATATATATATATATATATACATACATACATACATACATACACACACATGCAATAATTTTAGTCTAATTTTTATCAGTTAACATTTGGTTTTATTTGTGAGACAATAACTTACAAGTAATTTGGAACAAAAAAACTATACTATTACATATGCAAATAATTAAAAAGAATTTTAAACCTTTAAATAAATATAAAAAAAATAAAATTTTACAATTTTCTTTTTACTCTTTAAAAAGTTTTTATGAAAATTAAATATCAGTTTTCCAGAAATATTTAAAAGATAATCAAAATGCTAAAGTAGAATTATGAAAAATATTACTCAATATTTGTGTTAATCTTTTCAATTTTTAACTTGCCTATAAAAATATACAATTTTTGTTCTTTAATTGACAAGTTGTGCTCATAAGCAAGGTTATTCTCACATTTTTTTAATTAAATTTAATGTAAGTATTTTATCGCTGGAAAGTGGAAAAAATATTTTTATTTTTTTTTATTTTTTTAGTTCATATTAGTTTGTCATTCATATAATTTTTCTCTCTATGACTCAAATATTTTGTTGACTTTCTTTTTGATTCTGTAAGTAAATATGGTAAACATTCCAAATAGAATGCAACATTTAATCCATATTTCCCATGGCAATATTTTTTTAATTTTTTTTTTTTATTATAGTTCAAGCCAAAGGTAGTGTTTTTTTTTGTTTCTTTCAATACGGATTATTTTGATGAATAGAAGGAAGGATACTTATTTGTGTAGGAAAATATTAACTCCTACCTTCTCTTAATATCATTGAGAAAAAATAGAATATAGAACCGGATAAAGTATGTTTTCAATAAAATTGATTCAAAATACATTCTTATTTTTTAAAACATGGCCTGATCTGCGGAAGTTGATTATGGCAAAACAGAATTAAATATATAGCTTATAGGAGCTAGGCTATTTAGCATCTACAAAACCATCCGCATTATTTTATATATTAGATTAAAATGTTTCTCCATTCTAAAATGAGAAAAAAAGAAACGATAATTTTTCTTTGTTCTACTTACTTGGTCCTGTTGTTCTGAATGAACAGCAGACATGACTGTATACTGAGCAATGGAAGTTATTATGTAATCAAGTAACCAATACGTTGCAGTTGGTAGCATTAGTTTGTAGATCGGAAGTAAACGTGTGGTCTGGGGCATTCCAATACCCATCACTCTTGTAACACCTTCTTTTATGCAGTCGAACAAGCCGGGTTTCTCACCACCAATGTCACTCTTGAAAAAAAGAAACAAAAAAGAACACAACAGAAAATGGAATTATAATTGTTAAAATAGTTATCAGGAAATAAAGGGAGACATTAAACAATCTCACTTTTATGTGATGGCAGTAGAAGATAGGTTATAAAAATACATCAATTAAAGTCACTGCTATACTAAAAACGGTTCTACATAGATTGCCACTGAATAATATCCATTAAAAACGTTGATTTTAGAAAAGCTGACAAGATGAGAACAATGACCATTACAAGATTGATTGTCAATTAAGGAAATTTTACATAATAAATGCACTACTAACACAACAATTCAAGGTGAAATTGGACAAGTGATGGGCCACTGTATCCTCTTCTATGTAAATTTCTTTCCCCCTTTTCCCTACATGGCAATTGAAGCAAGCTTGTTTTATTTTTTACCAAATTTATTGAATTGAAAAATGTTTAGTTGTTTTG
This sequence comes from Sepiola atlantica, assembly GCA_963556195.1. Lineage (NCBI taxonomy): Eukaryota > Metazoa > Mollusca > Cephalopoda > Sepiida > Sepiolidae > Sepiola > Sepiola atlantica. The sequence continues at coordinate 243,967,461 of OY744515.1, read as the reverse complement.
TTTTTTCTTCATCAGGTAAAGCGCTCTTTTAACCTTGGTAGGCAACCATCTAGAGATGGTGTCTCGATAAAAGCACTGGTCCTCATCCTTCTACTGGATTGCCGTCAGGAAGGGCACCCGGCCTATAAAAATCTTGCCTCAAATAAGGAAATGACTTTCAAAGAAAATCTGTCACATTTCAGATTATGTAGTTTAAATAATGACCCGGTTAGTTTGGAAGTCATTTTTTAAAAGCCGTCCAACACATGCCAGCATATAAAACGGACGTTAACATAATAATTATGAAGATGATGACTATGATGATAGAACAGCAGATTTTTTTTTTTTTTTTTTTTCAAATAATGAATATTTATGCTCAACTGCTCATTGGTATAAACCCATGGCCATCCCTACTACAGGCCAGGCAATCGTGCAACTGGGGTCTTTTACTGGGGGCCATGTGAATTTTCTTAAATATTCGATATAGAAGTTGCAAACAAAGGTAAAATTCCTCTGTGAGATTAGTTTGATGTTTTTATGTGTTTTACATACCAAATAATAAGAACCACAATGAGCTAATTGATAAATTTGACAATTGACAAATTCCTATAAATGAAGAGACAGGTAATTTTTGAATAAACAAAGGCAAATGCATATTTCAATGAAGAATTTTTATTTCAATGTTGGATTTTTTTTTTAGAGATTTTGTACTTATATCAAAAGATCATTACTTGTATATTGTGGTTAAATAGAAAAAAAGGATCCGCACCAGTTGATGATATAGTTTGCAACTTCTATATCGAATATTTAAGAAAGTTCACATGGCCCCCAGTAAAAGACCCCAGTTGCACGATTGCCTGGCCTGTAGTAGGGATGGCCATGTATAAACCCCATAAACCCTCCAGCATTGATATAAATCTCCCTACAGATTTTGAAATAGTTAATAAGTTAAATTTATAAATAATAACAGCACAAAGTAATGATTACTTTGTGCTGTTACTATTTAAAAATTTAATAAAATTTTGCTTATGAAGTTACTTCCAAATATTGACATAATTGTATCCATTAAATATTTAATATGGGGATAATTTGATCCAATAGATTTATAAAAATGTAACAATGACAATATTCTGAGATTTGTTTCTCAAAATTGAATAATTCTTTATCTAATTCCCCAAACTTCCACAGCTCTGCATTTTATTTGTGTGTGTGTGTGTGCGTGCCCATGCGTAAGAGAGGGGGGGGTGACAGAACTTGACTACCTTTCTCTTTGGTATAAATGAAAGAGGTATTATTTGGAAGGATCATTTTCCTGATGGTGGGCCAATTACTTTGTTGCAGCTGAGTATAAAAAAAGTATAAATTTTAAACATGTATAAATAGCTGCTTATTTCGAGAAGGAACTTTAGATACTAGCAAGTATTCTGCACGTGCATATATTTTACAATCTATTTTTTTAAAAGATATTTTAAAAATTGCAAAATGAAATAAACAAATGTGATGCACAAAATTATGCTTTTCTAGACCAACAGAAAATTTTTACAAAAATATTTAAAATAAAAAAAAAAATATTTATATTTTTCAAAATGTTATTAAATTATTATTTATCTCAAATTTGAAGTTTCACCATTCTGAGATATTTTTGGATAATTATTTGTACAAAATCAAATATAAATTTCCATTTATTTGTTAATTTAGATATCTTTTACATTTGTCGATATAAATCCAATTTAATAAATTAATAAAGAACAAAATAAAAAAAAAAAAAAAATTTTTCATTAGAAATTATGCAGAATATTTTTCCTTTACATTTAGAATACATTCTGACTCATAATAATTTAAATATAAATCAAATAATCGTAGAGAATAAAGTCACTTGAAAACGAGAATTTAGGACGCTGAAAGCGTACACAACCCGAAAAATAGAATCTTCTGTTTTGACAAATAGGAACAATGATTTGTTTGTTTATTAAAACGTTTTGTAAAAAAAAAAAAAAAAAGATGCACTCTATAAGATTTTATTTTATTACTAGCAGGACCCGTGTCCCGGCGTTGCCCGGGGAAATATAACAGCCTGATTTAAATTTTTAAGTTAAATGAATAGATTCAGAAAATAAATCATTTCACTGGAAGTAATTTAGGTAATTAAAATTGGATTTAACATGGAGCTGTGCGCTAGCGTTCTTGTGTTTGTTCCAACAGATGTCTCCTTTATAGTGGTAAAAGTTATTCGTACAAAGCTCTTGAACATCCTACATAAAACTGCCCATGGCTAAAGCAAGGTGAAGTCAAGTTTAGACCCACCACTGCCAATGATTGTCCTTGGAACTTGTTAATTGTCATGGCAAATCACAATTTAACTGGGAACTGAAGCCTTTTAAATTTTATTGCAGAATCCGACGGAATAATGGGTATTCTGGGAAGGAATGTCAGTTTGCCCCTTGCCACACCAGTTAGTATTACAGCTTCTATCACATGAGGTTGCATGCATTTAACACAGTCTCGTTCCATTACATAGCCTTGGAGCATGAAGATTCCGGAGTAACATAATTTGGCATCCAGCTTTCAGCTGTGTGTTGGCATACCAGGCAATTCTAATGAATCTAAAAATTCTGTAGGGTATTGTACAGCCTGGACGCGATCGAGAATAGAATCCACAGAAGTGAACGTTACAGTTTTAATGTACTTCCACAAATATGGCAATTTAATGCAAGCATTAAGCTCATCAGGGGGACTTCTACGTGGAACAATAGGAAGCGTTTGTCGGAAGTCACCTGATGATAATAGTGTTATGCCACCCATAACAGCATCACGTCTCTTGAGATCACGCAATGTTTTATCTTGTTTATGTGCCATTGTACATTCATCCCATACGATGAAGGAACAATTCTGTAAGACTTTGGCTGAATCTGACCCTCTTTCTATTTGACAAATTGGATCAGCATCTTTTGTTAGATAATGGCAAGTTAAATGTGGAGTGAGCTGTCCTACCACCAGGAGTACCTCCGGGTGCATCAAGGAATATAAGGCCACCTTGCTGATCTTCATCAGTATTAACTACAGTACGAAAAATATGAATTTGCTCATTATTTAGTCGTGCGATACCATCTCGAACAATTGATGCTTGCTCATGAGGTTGATAACTAATTTCACGCGTCCATGCAGTAATGACCGGATGTGTATTAGATCGATTAGGTAAGGTAAGACCCAATTTTGTCAGTGGTTTACCATTGATCTTATAAGTCATATCTTCGATATGAACTAAAGCCATATTGAAGATGTCGTCTTAAAATGTTATATCAACTTCAGGCTGTTGATTGTGTTTCCTAAGAAGGAAATCTTCACTAAAAGCTTATTTGTGTGCATCCCAAAGTCGTTTTGGATGAGACACTGCACATGATGTCAACATGATGGCAAACAAATGTCTCAAATTGTCTGCAGATTCAGATATAGATGCTTCCTGTAATGTAGCATCCCAGTGGTTATCATCCTCAAGTAGTCCATGTGCACTACATGCATCCCTGAATGTAGTCATAACTTGACCATTGATCGTTTTTAGGTCATTAAAGCTCTGTGAACCTCTAACATTGTGTAGAAGCATTCTCAAACAGAAGCAGTCAAATTGATTTGGATGCACGGTGTATACCCTGCCCCAAAACTTCTGTTCTTTTAACGCACGGATAGCCTGGAACTGGCTTACCCTGTAACCGTCGCTTGAAGACCTTAGTTTTAGTGTCCCAGGTATAATAAACTGGAACTTCTCAGTACAAAAGTGTACGTGCAAAAAAATCTGTTTGACACAATGTGAAGAAAGTTGTTAGAGTGGTTGAAGGTGGATTTGCAACTCTATCTGCTGCAGTACTTTCAGTAAAGTATATACGCTGTCCATTTTCTAGATGAACTGATAGATGAATAACTGGGGGATGATGTATATGTATGTGAAAGTTAAGTATTCTCCAAATGGTTTCATTGGTTGATATGTAACGTCCCGTATCGTATCTCTTAACTTCATCATGAGCATTACTTTCAATTGTGAAGATAGCTTGATCACTACCCTTATTTACATATTTACAAAAATATTTTATTGATTTCATGCTGTTGCAATATTCAACATTGATATGTGCATCAAAAATCTCACAAAGCAGTTTATTATGTGGTACAACCCATCAGTTATCTACAGGAACTGTTATGTTGGCAGGTAGAGTAAGTGTCGTCTCAAAACCTCCAGCTAAAGGAGATAGTCGTCAATATTGTGGGTAGCCATTTGTATCCGATTGAGTTTCACTCAAGCTCTTACTGCAGTGTCCATCTTTGAGACAGAGTGAACCTCTGTTTCCATGAATCATATGGTGCCTAATGAAATCATGTAAAACCGGATCTGCCACTGGATCTTGAATTTCCGCATTGATAACTGAATCTATGTCAGAGGATTTCAATTTTTATCCTCTTTTCTGCCATTCAACAGTGTACATGTATGCTATGACATAAGGGCAGCATTTTTTGTCGCCGCCACCTACTGCCACCAAGCACAATCAAGGATTTGGTTTACCCGACTCAAATTAAACAATAGCAAGCAATTAAAAGTAAAGAGGATTGTCTGCATGTAATGTTATAACAAAAATGTTTTTTACTTATTGTTCCCCCCCCCCCCCCTTACACATGGTGGACCGTACATTTGCTCGCCAGAAGGTGAATCGTAACGTATTTCCCGGTCGACATCGGCATTTTGCTCACGTGACTCAATCGCAATCATGAAAAAAAAAATAGAGAATAGTCTTCATTATTAAAAATAAGCATATAATCGTAATTTTAGTGCCCCCCCCCATCCGAATACAAATTGTAATGCTCTGCAGCCTACATTAATTATATTTGTGTGTTTCAGTGGATTTTAATGGGGCTATGTAGGCCTCTGTAATTTTCCAACGACCCTTATCACAGACAGAGCCGGTGTTTAAAAAAAAATAAAAATAAAATTTCTGGTGAAATCAAAGTAAATTGCTTTCAGTATATATCGGACAGGCTTCGTTTAACTATATTAATTTTCATATTAATATTATATTCCCCATCGGTGGGTTAGTGTTTACGACGTTACAGTTTTTGGCGTTCGATCCCATTCTACTAAAACGATTTTTTTTTTTTAATGTTAAACATTTGGCAACACGGTAGCACGGGGGACTTAAAATTCTATCAGAATAGTCAATAGTGATCGTATAAAACGAAAATGTATAATGTAAAATGAAAAATGCAGTCTGGCATTTCAGGTTGACTCGTTGGAATGAAGTTGTTTTAACTGTATGTAAATAAGGAAAACGTAAATGTTTTTATTAATTGTTAGAGTTGAATTATATTGTGAAATTATTATAATATGAAATATCAGAATTATGCAATTTTTGTTTCGTATCGTAGCATGTTTTCGATTGTGAAGGTGGTCGGATTAATGTAATCAGTTATTCGATTACTGTTAATTGTTACGAAAGAAGAATAACTGAATGATATTCGTCTAATCTGTAAGCGCGGTGGTTTGTTATCTTTCTTAAAAAAATGTATCTAATCGGTTTGTTTGTTTTGTTACTTGTCTCAAAGTATTTAACGGTGAGGGAATTCTTCCCAAATAAGTTAATCGATTTCGACCATGTTTGTTTTTATGAAGTAAAACTTTCGCAAAGTAGGTAACAGTGAATTTTCAAATGAAAATGTTATGATTTTAGATCTCGTTTTGATCTAAAGACGCCGTCATACTGTCTGGCATGTGTTACCATGGCGACCGCCACCCAAGTCGGCCTTGTTTACATGATTCCCGACCGCTTTCGTGTTGGTTGTTCATGGCCAAAAATGTTCACATAAAAACAGCTGGGCCCAGTGAAGAAGAAGGTTTTTTTCCTTATACAGGAAGGAGAGATTATGAAAGGGAGGGGGGGAGAAAATAATCTCGGATCATCCAAGAACTTTAACAGTGACGCTCGGTTCTTCTCCAGTAACAATAACAAAAAGAAGCAGACTTAATCCTTCAACAATAACAACACCGAACATCGCCGACAACATATCGTCTGCTACGGCAACCAATTCAACAACAGAAACTATTCGTACTACTGCTACGACCATGCCAGTCCTACCAACGTCAAACATTCAACAACAACTATGTGCACTACTGCTACGACCGCGTCGTCTTACTAACGTCAACTTTCAACAACAACTATTTGCACTACTGCTACGGCCGCGTCGTCTTACTAACGTCGAATTTTCAACGACAACTATTTGTACTACTGCTACGGCCGCACCGTCATTCTTAACCAACGTCAGACTTACTCTTACTGCTACTACCGCTGTCATTATTAAGACGAAATACGTGATATAAACAATTTGATCTCTCCGATATTACTCACGGAAAATTCTTTCCCATTGTTTAAAAAATAAAGCTTTGAGTTCCAATTTTAATCCTGAGTTGTCTGTTATTATCTGCTTGTGAATAAATCGTTGTGTTTGCGATTGTCATTGTGATCAGTTTAATGTAATCTGTTATTCGCTAACGTGTAAATGCTACGTAGCAAGAATAATAGAATGTCAATCGCTTAATCTGTAACAGGTTTGTTTTAACATAGTACGCTAGTAATGTAGCAGCAATTTTAAGAAGTGAAGTAGATGAATGTATAACGGAAATAGCAGAACAGGAACGGTATATTACCTGTAGAAAAGTTTGATCGTTAAGGGGAATCGGCATAATTGTTTAAGGGTAGTGAACCTGGCAGGCGTTTCGTGATCTGTAGTTGATGGTTGAGGCTTAGAGTAGAAGCCGTAAATCTTTTTTGGCGGAAGTGACATAGGCAGATGTATTGAAGGGAGCGTCTGTTATATTTTCTGTGCAACTTATGCTACTGTGTGGTGAGGTGAAGGCATAGTTAACGTAAATAATAAGTTGTAAATTGTGTGAAATTATCCGTTGTGTATTTGTTCCCGGTGTAGACTGGTAGCGTGGGAGGAGTAAAATGTTAGAGAGAAATGTTCTTGCTACTACCTGTATGGTGTCTGGTTTGGGGAGAGTGACTGAGTGAGGAACGAAAGTAATAATTTGCCCGAGGTGGATGTAATAGTCTAGAGTTTGCTAAGAACACGCTCGAGCGAATAAGTTTGATGTAGTAGCGATTGTAGTAATCCATTGAGTTTGAGTTTATTTTCCTATTCGACGCGAAGGTACAGGGGAAAAAACGTCTTTACTTTATATATAAGATGTATATTGTCCTCGTGGGGAGACAAGTAAATAGGGACACAATCTCCTTTTTCTTAAAATATATCTTTCCCTATATTAAAAATCATTTGTTTACAGTGTGCAAAGGTCAACTGGTGTAGACCCGAATGCGTTCCTCTCAGCTTTGCATTTTTATGGGGTCCTTAAAACCTAATTGATTTGTAATATCTTGGAGAATGAATTCTTACTTGTTATGTAGCTTTAGCTATGGACACAGAATTTCCATTATAATAAAAGATATGTTTTTTAGGAAAAGCATTCAGGAATTTATTTTTCAGCCTATAATCAGAAGTATTTACATCTATTCTTATGTCACTCCTTTCTGCATATCAGTTGGTGTGTGTGTGTGTGTTGAAGAATTAGATCACTCAACTGAGTTGTCTTATCTAGAAGTACCATTTTGAGTTACAAGATAAAAGATACAACTCATTAGAGTGCAACCAGCAGATACTCCCACATACTAAATAACTAACATCATAGTTTGGGATCATCAAGAGAGAATGTGCTCTGTTTCGGAGCCTACCTCTTTACAGATTTAATACTCCCCCCACCCCCCACCCCACTGATATTAGATCTACTGGTTAGTTGATGTAACATTTACACCATCCATTATAACTTCTGTTGGTGGACTGAACTGAAGCCTGCCAAGTTTATTACTTCTACTACTTCATTTCGATCAATTATTGGTACACATGGTACGTTTTAGTGTTTTTATTGTCAACTAATGGTTTAAATGATATCGCCTTCTGCACATCTCAAAAATTAAATTAAGTGCTAGCCTGTTTTATATAGACGATCAGTAACTACCGATAGATTTCAAACAAACTTGGTATGTAGATAGACTATGTAAAGTTGACTTAGGTCAACCCTGAAAGTCATGAAATGTGAAACAAAGAAAACATTTTTCACAGAAGTCGGCCTCTAATCAAAATGATTTGTAAGATAAAAACATGGGGCATCAGAATTGTGATGATATGGTAGGAGAAGCGTTCTGCATTTGCATCAAATAATAAATAATTTTTAAAAAGGCACACATCTAACATGTTAGTATATATATATATATATAAAGTTAGGTAAGTGTATATGTTTATGTATTTGTATGTACAGGATTTACTCCTAAACTAATTAATCGATTATTATGAATTTTGAAACAGCTGCTAGGCGTAAGGGGTTGAAATGTGGGTTATATTCAGTTTAAGTTTTATACAAAAGGGGCAAAAATGGGGTGAAAATCCATTGTAAAACTTGTCGGGGTTCAACACATCGCGACGTGTGTTTACCATTTTGAAAAAGACGCCATCTTGAATAACAGCAGCAGCAGGTGTCGCTATTCTTTTCGCCATGACTTATAAGAAAACCAGCAGCAGCTTTAATCGCCATTTTGTTTACAATTACTCAGCAAAAAACCTGCCGGCGAATATCTTCCTTATTTTTCCTTTAAGGGATACAAATGCGATTTGCCGACTATGCCGATGACCTTGCTAATATATTCAAGGCACCTTGTAACTATGTTGTAAGGCGAGAGATCTTTCCAGAAATTATTTGTCGAAACTAATCCTTTTCACAGGACCGGCAAAAGTGACTTGACACAAGTTTAATGAGATCTCCCGTTTTCGATCGAAAAATTAAATTCAACAGGTCAGGAAACCTCCCAGAAGACGCCTACCTAGCCAGAGACGCGGACCCAGCAGCAAAGATACACACAGCCCTTCTCAGGGCTACTAATGCGATTAACTCTCTTTGCGCCCTGCATCTCCAATTCCTGCTCCAGCTCTCTCCGGCATCAGCACCCTGCAGTCCTGAGCTCCTGCTCCCTGCAGTCTTGAGCTCCTGCACCAGCGGCTCCAACTCCTTTTCCTTTTTTCAACAGCCCTTATCAGGGCTACTACTCACTCAAACTACTATATAACAATATTAATTTTTTAAGTAAATAATATTAAATTATTTTTACTTACAGTTTCAAGCTTTCACTCTCATCAGTGTAGGGAATGATAATCTCAGACGGTCACAAGATTCGAACCCGATTACAGAATCACCCTAGACTCTGCAAGCAAATGTCATAACCAAACGGCCACGAGACATTACCACATAAGAACAGGAATTTAAGTTCCATTTGTGCGAAGGAGGCACATATAGAAAGGCTGTCTAGAGTGTTTGATAGAACGTTGTCGAAACATTTGCTTGTAGAAAATTATTATACTCAAAAGAAAAACAAAAATATTAATACATGCTCCCAATTGTCAAAAAAGAAAAAGAAAATGCCAGACAGAGATTAAAGTTTTTTAAAAGCGTCGAGTTGCAGTTTTCTGTAGTTCGTTTTCATTTTTATCAAAAGTCAATGCTTGTCTAAATGCGAAGCATAGATGGAATACTACACTATAAAATGTATTTTAAACCCCAAAGGGACAAACAAAAAATCCACGCCAGAAAAAACAATGGTTGAAACCCGTATATTTTTTAACAAATGTAATTGTTCTTAACAAATATAGGAAAATAAACAGTTGAAGACATTTTTAAATAACTGTCATTATTTGATGTCATATAATGTCTATGTCATTTATGATTTTCAAAAGAAAATTTACTTACCTGTACAGTTTCGATAAGAACTGCAGCCAAAAAAGGTGTGTTGATTGCAAAAGAAATGCTGAAAAGAAGATACAAAAACAGAACTTAAAATAAACACAAATATTATCCTAATTTCTTAATACAAGCAAATTGATGTTCTTGAAATATTTGATCTAATTTGGAATGTAACTTGCTTTTTGACTGTGAGCTGTTGATTAATAAAATATTAGAGGGAATACAATACTCAACCCTAAATTCCAAATATATATAATACTTATATAATTAGATAAAAAGAAAGTTTATATACATCTTTTGAATCTGTGTTTGCTTTAGTAAGTACAATTTCATTTGACTATATCTGGGAAGACATGACACAGCTAAAAACAATGTTTCTGCCAATCATTGAGCACCTTCAGCATTTTTATCTGCTCTTCCTTTTACATCTTCAAACGAAATGACGCCTGTAAAAGCAGGCTCAAATGGTTAATATTTTATATCTTATATAAATAGAGGGTGCTTATATATATGAAGTCACATATTGAAAACACAATTCTAAATAAAAACTCTTGTCTATACTAACGTATTAGGCAATAATTAGTATAAACAGAAAAAAATAGGAAAATTATAGAGTATTGATTTACTCCTCTCCAGGAGTTAGGCACAAGGCCAGTTTTTATCTTACTCCCACAAGTAAGATGTGACCCAAGGTCGGGTCCGGAAAGTGGGGTTTAAAAATTGCCTGGGCAGCCCCGTCGGCATTCCCCGGTAGGGGCGCCTCAGGCAGTAAGCAATAAACTTACTCCACCCCAAAGAGGGGAGACGAAGCCTGGGAGGGTGGACCTCCTAGAACTGCACAGGACAGACCCATAGACAGGCGTAAATCAAGCCCGAAGGTCAAGACAATACCAGTCTATGGGGTGCAGTATCCATCGGAACAGATACTACACTTTGATCTTAGCCAAAAGGCCAAGTTTTATCTTATTTTGCCTCAGCTATTGATTTATTAGTGTTTATATGACAGACGGAATTATGTCCCCCTGATTTCCGTGTTTTTCGCTGTACAATGGCTGATCCATAATATACGCTAAGACTGATTTTTATTTTTGATTAAAATTTTACTTGATAATTTTTTATGTATATACCTATTTTCGTCTGATACATAAGTATATCAATGAGTATTCCGGTTAATTTATTTGGAACTGCGATTTTCACATGTGTAATATTATATGTGACCTCATCTATATAAGCACCAAATAGAGATTTTGTCTGTCTGTCTGTCTGTCTGTCCATCCATCAGTCACAATTTTTTTTAAACGTAATAAATACATTGCAGAATTAGTCTCATTTCAAATATCAGAGATCTTCACTACTTTTCGAAATGGAGAATATTGCATTAATAGAAAATAATAAAATCTCAACAAATAAAGTGAATGCCATGACCGGAAACCGAAAACTTGAGATCTTCAGTCTGAGGTTCTACCAACTGACCCATTCTGACTTACTTATAAATAGAGCTTAAAACATTACCATAGCAAAATAATTATAGCTTTGGCTTGATATCATACATTTATGATTTACATCATGTTTCAAAATATGAATTCAAACACATGCGATAAAAAAAGAATGGGTAAACTTATCAATAGTTTTGGAAATTATTTTAATAGTCCAACACAATTTATTTTGCTTTAACTACGTATTGTATGTAGTTCTTTCACAATTATATAATCCTCCTAGCAAAAATGTGCAACCGAAGGGGGAGCATATTTTTGCTAGTTTATAATAAAGTCATTTATGTGGCAAAAACACCATCAGAATATTCATAGGTGTTTTTATATGTTACTATTGCAATGGCGTTTACTCTGATTGGATTTAGTCGGCTTCTTCCTTGGCCTGCATCACATCCTGAACCACGGTAGTCCATGCACTGTGGTTCTAAGCAAGGTTGCACAAAATTGTTAACCATTTACTTGTAGACCCGAGAGCTTAGCCAATTCCTCCTTAGCTGCCAACGATTTTTTTGCAGGTAAGATTTCATCGCAAATTAATTCCCCCCTCTGAGTGACAAGCTGCATGCATGAACCATTGAATATGTCTCTGCAACAAGACAGATGACAAAGACTTCAATGTACAAGGCCATGCCAGAGGTATTTTCTGCATGTGAGCATCGTATCTTCAATACAGTTTGGGCATCTTTAATGACTGGAATAAAGTAATCTTCCTACTCTTCTAGAAAAAGGGAGACCAGAAACTCTGTTCAAATTACAGGGGTATCTGCCTTATCAATGCGGTGGTGAAGGCATTTGCAAATCTTCTTCTGAAAAGACTCCAGAAAGTCTGCAGTCTATGTACAGTGTTTTTATCTACAACAAATCACTTGTCTTTTAATTTGCATATGTAAGATTTACAATAGGAATAAAAATTAACTTTTATCAGTTATTAATTTTTAAACTTACCTACTGCAAAATTTGTGCTAAAAGAATGTTTTTTCTGTAGTTTTGTTATTATGAAATATATTATTTAGTAATACTATGCATGTATATATTTCTATTTTTCATTTCCAGTTAATTTATACACACACAGATGGCAATGGGAAAACCATTCTTAAAATATTCCTTTTAGAATCTGAATTAAATGAATAAAGATTTTTCTTTTGGGACTGAAAAAAAAGTATGTAAAAAAAAGTATGTAAAAAAAAGCTTTGTTTATTTTTTGATTTTTAAAAAAATCTCAATAATGCTTTATTAAAACTAACTCTACTTATGCCATCCACATCGACCTTTTTACAATTAAATCTTAAAGAATAAGTAGTAAATACTTTTCCCTTCATTTTTTGTCATTCTTTTTTGTTATTTACTTAAGTAAAAATATTATAATAAAGATAAATAAGTGAAATCAGGCTTTTTAAAAACTTTACATTTTAATTTTAATAGTTATTTTTACTTTTTTATAACAAAAATAACTTCCAATTTCATTCACAATGAATCAACAAAAAACAATAAATAATGGATAGCTTTGTTTAACTTGGGGGGGGGGGGGGGCTAAAATGTTGTTTGTTTAATTTCAATAAAACTTAATTAAAAACGAATAATTCTGCCAGTCATACATAGATAAAATGTAATAATTGTATGTTTTGTTTACAATATATTGCATCTGAAATAGATAAATACCAAAAGCTTCCTTTTCTAGTTTTTTTTCTGAACATATAAAATCATTTATAGAATAAGATAATAAATTTTTTTTAAATGTTTAAATTTCAATGTTTTATAAAAAGATAATTCTGCCAATCTCATTTAAAGTGATTAAATTTAGAAAATAGTTTTAATTTAGTAATAGTTTTAAGTTGTTGTTTTTTTACTTAAGAAAAATGATTTTTTTATTTCAATAATACTTTAATAAAAAAAATACTTCTGTCAAAATCATCGATAAAATTAAAAAAATTGTATATTTTAATTACATTGTATTTAATCTTAATGTTTTATTAAAACAACTATTCAAATACTGAACATGACTAATTGAATTAACAATATCGACAGAAAACAAGGTGTTTATTCTAAGAACTCCCAGTGATATTTCTTTTAATTTCAAAAGGTTGTCGTTCTAAGTCAAAGTATATTTTGTATAATCAGCAAAAAAAAAAAAAATAACAAAGTACATGCAAAAATGAACAAATACAAAACCCTGATTATATCTGCTAGTATTTTGATAGAGATGGATGGATAGAGAAAGTTTCACATAATGTTATTGGATTGATACTCACCTTTTCAAGAGAAGGTGTTCAAGATACTTCTTTAGTGAACAGTGGGCAGATATCTCTCTAGAAAAAAAAATTTGTTTCAAATTGTAAAATAGAAATAATTGATATTCTATTTTTTTACGTTTTTGTAGCAACCATGTGTTTGGGTTGGGTCTCTTTCCAAACAGACAGTCGCGATTTTGTAGGGGTTGTGTTTTTTTTGTGTACATACGAGGGTCGGTAATAAACAGAAGAAATAGGTAATGATTAAAAAACAGTTGGTTTTACATACATATATACATTTATTTCTTGCAAAGACAAATGTAAGAAGTATTCAAGAAACATGATACATAAAAGGGGATGAAAATTACAGACATAATTACTAACAAAAGGCTACGTTCATTGTCTCCAAAACAATCGAAAATAACATGTATTGCCAGGGTAAACAAAGAGAGAGATGGATGGGTGATGTATAAGTAAATACAACTTACTTTGATGACATCTGGGAACTATAGCTGTGACTAGTAAAGAGAGTCTAGATGACTACTATACTAATGAGTGTCCAATCACTATGATATTTTGAGACTTTAAAACTAACCAACTTTAGATGTATTGTTGCTGTTGCAACGGCATTCTCTCTGGTTGGGTTCAACCAGCTTCTTCCCTCGCCTGCACTACATCTCGAATCATGGCAGCCCACGCACGGCAGTTACAAGGATCCATGCAAAGGGGTAGTACCCTTCCAAGATGGCCTTTCGTGGCACCCTTGACTGGTCCCCATGCACCCAGCACTATATGATGCATCTGAAAGCACTCTTGTGCAGCTACATGCTGTAGTCAGCCTCTCTATAGTGAATGACCATCTGCGCACTGTGAAGAATCACACCCTTCATGAGGTAACCTTGTTAATGCGCTTGGGCATAGACAGAAGAAGGTGGATCTAGAGCAGGGGCGGGCAACCTTTTCAGAGTTAGGGCCAGATGAGATTTTTGGAAGGAGATCGCGGGCCGGAGTGAAAAACGAAATCGCAGAATTACTATATTTTGTTTACATGAATAAATTGTACAAAAATTGTATTGAACACTCTACAAATCAATGAGACTGCTGGTGCTGTTTGCCATGAAAAAGTATTTCAATGTCTGGCTCGATGGTTGAAGTAGACAACAGAAGAATGTCATTGAGGTGGCGGTCCGAGAGTTGGGAGCGAAGGTGAGACTTTGTGTACTTCATTTTCAAAATGATATGAGTTTTACTGGGAGGTCCGCGGGCCGGATTGCAATAATAAAGCCTAGCAGGGTGGCGGGCCGGACGCTAAGCATTTGCGAGCCAGATGTGGCCCGCGGGCCGGAGGTTGCCCGCCCCTGATCTAGAAGATCTCCTTTACGGGGAGTTGTAGTTCCTGTGGCGATCAACAACAAACAGATGCCTCGGCAAAGAGAACATGGCAGAAAATTCCAAAAGGTGTCTGTACCGGAAACAAGCGGTTACTTTTGGTTCTTCCGTCTCTGCGTCTGTTGGATAATCTGTGGCATACGGAAGTATCACAACATAGAACTGAGGACCCTTCTCTTAAATAGATTCTCATGACACTTCTTTCTCATGACAGACACATTACATGAAAATACAACTTTAGATGACAATAATTTCAAGCTTTGCGGTCCTTGAACTCAAAACAAATGAAAATCTTATAATTGTATTATTAATTAAATAAATAGAATATAATACACACAACAGGTTTGTTTTAAGTTCTCAAGTAAAGGAAGATAAAATAGAAGAAAACCATCTGGCTTGTGCTAACAGAAGAATCCTTTAGGCTGGAACGTATTTTGGTAAATACAAACTGTGAAAGAATGAGAACTTACTTTGGGAGCCATGTTGTCTCATCAATGATAGTTTCGGTGCCTAGCAACAATCCTTTAACGACAAACGTACTACCAACTCCTTTCCATAAGGCAGCAAATCCCTAAAGATGGTTAAAAAAAATAATAAAAAATACAAGAACAAAATTGTATTGCACTATGTAATCTAAGAAAGTCTACGTTTATAGTGTTCATTTATTTCCAACACAGTAAAGAGAAAGGCATGTCTATATGAAAACTAGCTTAACAAGCACAGATCTACTGTCTAATCTGTGCAATGACACATGCCAATATAGTATTGAAGTCTATCATGTTCTGTTCTTTCGAAGCAATATACAGAGTGGTCCAAATGTCTTGTTATCCATATCAAAAAGTACAGGGTGGTCCAAATGTCTTGTTACCCATATCAAAAAGTACAGAGTGGTCCAAATGTCTTGTTACCCATATCAAAAAGTACAGAGTGGTCCAAATGTCTTGTTACCCATATCAAAAAGTACAGGGTGGTCCAAATGTCTTGTTACCCATATCAAAAAGTACAGGGTGGTCCAAATGTCTTGTTACCCATATCAAAAAGTACAGGGTGGTTCAAATGTCTTGTTACCCATATCAAAAAGTACAGAGTGGTCCAAATGTCTTGTTACCCATATCAAAAAGTACAGGGTGGTTCAAATGTCTTGTTACCCATATCAAAAAGTACAGAGTGGTCCAAATGTCTTGTTACCCATATCAAAAAGTACAGGGTGGTTCAAATGTCTTGTTACCCATATCAAAAAGTACAGGGTGGTCCAAATGTCTTGTTACCCATATCAAAAAGTACAGGGTGGTCCAAATGTCTTGTTACCCATATCAAAAAGTACAGAGTGGTCCAAATGTCTTGTTACCCATATCAAAAAGTACAGAGTGGTCCAAATGTCTTGTTACCCATATCAAAAAGTACAGAGTGGTCCAAATGTCTTGTTACCCATATCAAAAAGTACAGTGGTCCAAATGTCTTGTTATCCATATCAAAAAGTACAGGGTGGTCCAAATGTCTTGTTACCCATATCAAAAAGTACAGAGTGGTCCAAATGTCTTGTTACCCATATCAAAAAGTACAGAGTGGTCCAAATGTCTTGTTACCCATATCAAAAAGTACAGAGTGGTCCAAATGTCTTGTTACCCATATCAAAAAGTACAGAGTGGTCCAAATGTCTTGTTACCCATATCAAAAAGTACAGAGTGGTCCAAATGTCTTGTTACCCATATCAAAAAGTACAGTGGTCCAAATGTCTTGTTATCCATATCAAAAAGTACAGGGTGGTCCAAATGTCTTGTTACCCATATCAAAAAGTACAGAGTGGTCCAAATGTCTTGTTACCCATATCAAAAAGTACAGAGTGGTCCAAATGTCTTGTTACCCATATCAAAAAGTACAGAGTGGTCCAAATGTCTTGTTACCCATATCAAAAAGTACAGAGTGGTCCAAATGTCTTGTTACCCATATCAAAAAGTACAGTGGTCCAAATGTCTTGTTATCCATATCAAAAAGTACAGGGTGGTCCAAATGTCTTGTTACCCATATCAAAAAGTACAGAGTGGTCCAAATGTCTTGTTACCCATATCAAAAAGTACAGAGTGGTCCAAATGTCTTGTTACCCATATCAAAAAGTACAGAGTGGTCCAAATGTCTTGTTATCCATACCAAAAAGTAACAATAAAGGAACAATCACCAAAACACAGCTTCGTAAAATATCACACAGGTCTTGGCACTACATCATTTTGTGCCACAAAAATGATTATGTTCAGACAGACTTTCTCAATGTGCGACAGTGTCAATGAAAATGAATAAACTGACTCTGTTAAATTTTTTTTTTTTTACCATATTACTTGTTCTTATTTTGTTGTACTGTCAATTAAAGTGAATAAACTGAATCCAGGAAATGTTTTGTATTGTTGTATTACTTGCTCTTCTATTGTTACTTTTTGGTACCAAGACTTTCGGACCACCCTTTACTTTAAAAATAAAAGTAATTGCATTATGAAATAAAATATTTGCAAACATCATTGTTGATAAAATATGGAAATATTCACTATTCTCTTGAATGCATCATGCTGGGCTTTTACTAGCGAGCATCCCTGTGTTGCCCAGAAATGAATAAGAACCACATGAACTGTGTCCAGCCATGAACCCAATATTACCATTATTCTTATATTTAAAATTTTTTTTAAATTTTCAAGCTATAAAGTGAATGTTGCCTTTGCTGTTTTTGGATCTCAATTATAAGTACATAACTCGCAATACTATTGTAAAAAAAAAAAAACTAATAAAAAATTAATACAACCATTGTATATGGCCCATGAGAAAAAGAGGCATCCTCAGACAGAAGGACTCCACATTTATATTACAGGTTTCCTTTTATTTCATGTTTTTTAGAAGGAAATTACTTACCTGCTTTTGTTGAAGATTCATAATAATTTGAAACATGGTGAACGGAGTCAAATGATAAGATTTCGCATTATAGTGGACCTGAAAACAGAAATTCAAACGATGGTATTTACAAAAAAGATTAGTTATTTATCTCATTTTAAAGTACAGTGGAACCTTTATTTTTTAACATAATTTGTTCTTAAAAGATGTTCGAAAACCGAATCACGTTTTCCCATTAGAAATAATGTAAGAAATTTATTCGTTCCCAAGCACCAGATGAATGCTTATGTACCCAATTGTGTTTTATGATTCCTCAACTGCACGGACCAGGGTTGTCACTCAGTTTCTAAAAAAAAACACAGAAATAAACCCAGATTTGTTATATATAAAAAAAAAATTCAATTTATATATGTAGACTATTTTTTATGTATTTAATGGATTAATATACAAAATTATTAAGCATCAGTTATATTGTTTTCAATACTAACTATAAATGTATAATATAAAACCTCATTTCATAAAAAAATATTATTTGTGAAGTTTTTATGAATTAATTTTAGTGTATATTTTGACCATTTTACTACACATTTTGTAATTTTTTTTCTTTTAAATTTTAGCAGATATTTAAAAATAGTTTCTAAAAAACAAAGAAAAAACACTAATTCAAAAAATAAAAATCCAGATTGATTTAAAAAAAACAAAACAGATCTGGATTTAAAAACTCAGGAGTGACAACCCTGCACAGAAATGTTAACGTTTCATCAGTCAGTATGCTATTCAGTTGCTGATGGTGTGATTTGGGAATCAAAATTTTGTTAGAAAACGCAAAGCATTTTCATCTTGAATTTTTTGTTCGAAATCCGAATTGTTCCAGTTCCGAGACTTTCATAACCCGAGGTTTAATTGTATATAAAAAGTATTTTCACTCTTTAATAGAATGTTACTAAAATAAATTATTTCATTTATATTACAGATTAATTAGCATTTGAAGTTACAGGTAGGTATGAATTGCTGGGTCAATAGGTGTGATTGTCAGGGTTTGACCATAATTTCTTCACCTCTCGTCCCATTTGCAGGTAGATCTCTGATAAGCTTGCTTATTCAAGGATTTAAAGTTAAATCTCAGTTGCTGACAGATTTTATAGAGAGTGAGAAATTGTTGTGTAATGTGGTATTCCACTAGATAAGGGCATTTATATCCTTGTAGGGGGGAGGATCCATCCAGACAGAATCAATTCATAATTAAGGAAATATGGATATCGAAATAGTTACGTTAAACCAAGTATATTTCACATGAGAATGGTGGTCGTCCTATTTTTCACTAGAAACATATCCGGACAACTGCTGCAACCTTGGCCCATGAGAAAGAGAGACAAACAACATCTATACTTCCACATTGAAGGTGTATAAAAGACATACATCTGAGGATTATAGATAAAAACCTGTAAATTCCCTACAGTAGTCATGCAACTGCAGTTTGTGTAGAAAGCAGTCCATTTTATGTACAGAGTCTCTTTCCAAGAACTTCACAGCTGTGGAAGACGGTACTACTCCAGATGAAGCGCCTAATTTCCGTGACTGCTCAGCGGCAACGATCGGGCAGGTCGCGGAAGCGCCCGAGAGCTGCCGAGATGAAAACGAGGCTGAAGCAAAACTGAAAGTCGTAAAATGGAAGAGTGGCACACGACAGTATAAGACGAAGAATACAAAAGAAAAAAATACATATATTTGAAAAAAATGAAAAAAAAAATGAACAAACCATAGCTGAAGAACTATAAATAATTTTTTTTTTTTTTTCGTAAGCCAAATGAACCATTTTAATTTTTTTTTTTGTCTTTTTTTTACATAAATCAAAGAAGTAAATGTTATTTCTTTTACGATATTTAGGCAACTTTTTTTGTGGTCTTTTTTTTTACATAAAACAAAGAAGTATGTTATCTTTCTTAGGATATTTAGGCAAGTTTTTTTTTGTATATTTTTTTTTTGGGGGGGGGGGAGAGGAATTTCATATATTTTCTCGTCGAGGGTCAGGGTTTACGGATACGTTTGCGGCCGGTTCGAAAGGTCTTCCTACCGCTTGTTTTGTTGTGCTGAGCGCAGATGATTGGCAGCAACCTGATTGGTCAGCTCTGCTTCAGCCTCGTTTTCGTCTCGGCAGCTCTCGGGCACTTTCACGGCCTGCCCGACTGCTGCCGCCGAGCAGTCACGGAAATTAGGCGCTTCATCTGGAGTAGTACCTGGAAGACTTTAGAACGGAATTGTTTCCCTGTGGACTATAACATGGTCATCTTCAAATCCAATGTAAATAAATACTGATCATAAAGCGTCCTCATAACTAATCAAATTTTATTTATTCCATTCATTATTTTCAATCCTCTCATAATACTCTTCATCATTCGACTGACAGTCTATCCATCTCATTAACCCTTATCCTCAAGTGGCTTTTCTGCTTTGATAAGTGGTGAATCATTAGTAAATAAATAAAATTAATTTTGTAAAAAATTCTTAAGTGAAATTTCTAGCCCTACATTTAAGGATTTGTTATTTTGGAGTTTTCCTTTTAAATTAGTTGCTTTATCAAGCCTTGAGAATTTTATTCTAACGATAGCTAACGGAGGGTAGAGATGAATTCAGCCATTTGCAAAGGATACTAGTGCCAAGTGACTCAATAGACCAAACAGAACTTGAATATCGTCTGTGATGCCCACAGTCCAAACCAGTAATCATTAGACTTCGACTTCTTCTTCTTCTTCAATTAGTGTGTCTGTTCCACATCAGATGTCGGTTGTGTGTTGGCCATGGTGGTACAAAGTGATTTTCTCAATGAAATTCTACCATTTACGTTGATTTTGATGTGTCGTTGTTTAAGGTCATCTTTGATTAAGTCACTCAAAGTCTTTTTCGGACTGCTTTTACCTAGGTTACCCTCAACTAAAGGGAGGTGACGGTTGCTAAGTGGTAAACGCCATGAACTGGCAACCTGGGTGTACCAAGTTCGAATCCAGTTCGTTCCACAGAACCACTTTCACTTAGGATGTTGGCAACCTTCATATGGTCCCTCCCGTAAGTACCCAATGTCTTTCTAGAAAAAATTCTAACTAAAAAGATATCACGGAAACTAATGCCAACAACAGAATCATCTGATTCATACGAAATGAATGAATAAATGGACCCTCATCTAACACATTTGTACATCTATTTATCTAACCAGAGCTTCATTTAATTTGAGCACTTTCAACTTCAACAGCAGGAAGTCAGAACTAACTCTCCGTAAAGACCTGTTGTTAATCCAGGTCACTTGTTGCCTGCAACCGTACACCCATGAACAGCCATCTTGCTCAAGCAACAACAACAAACTAAAAAGGGGAGCTCACTCCCACTGTCCCATATCATATAAGGAGATGACTCAGCCCAAGGGGGACAACTCAAAGACACTTAAACATTGCTGGTGTCTTCTTGTGAAGACTACAGTTATATAAAAAAACAAAAAACAAAAACAAAACGACTAAAAACAAAACAAATCATTGCAACAAGTCTCTCAGAATTTCGGAAGAGGCTCCCATCTTTGTCAGGCAATCCGCGACCTGTTCTCGACCCCTGATCCATTCAATTTGGATCTCCTCCTTCACCATCATTTCCTTCACCCTGGCTACATCAACTCTGAGACGCCGGTCACTCACAAGATTTGATGACTTTAAAGTCTCTACCAGAGACGCATTGTCCGTTTTAAAAAGAACTTCAGGCAACATAGGTAGTCTGAATATCTCTTGAAGCACTGCGGCTATCAACATTCCAACATCAGCCGCTTCACTAAGCGCAAGAGTCTCTGAAGCTAACGGGCTTTTTGTTACCCAGTCAAGTTTTTTTGATGACCAACATATAGGAGTCATTCTGTTCATCTTGCCACAAACAAAGATGATAAAACCACCCTGTGAAGATCCATCCTCCAAACTAGCATAGGTGGCATCTGAATAACAAACAATATTCAGATCCGAAGGTTTTCCAAGTTGGGGAAAAGATATGGATCCTGTCCTTGATTGTAACCTTATTAGCGATTTGTTTGCCTCGAAGAGTAACTTCACCTTTGGATATTTTCCAATATTACTCATTCTACACACATCAAATGATACATCTGATCACGTCTGGGTGGATACCTACATCATTTGACCTGTCAATCTTTTTAACTGCCTTCTCCTCTTGACTCAATTCATCATTTTTTCTTAATGATCTTCCTTTCTTTATGTCTATTAGGGATAAGGCCGAAGCATATAGATTTTGATCCAAAATAATCCCATTTTTTGTTTGCTTAACATTCAATCCCAAAAATTTGAATGTTCAACTTTCATGCTTCCCAATTTTGAAAATCTTTTCCAATTCTGCGATCACATTTTTCTTAAATAAATCATTTCCACAGAATATGAAATCATCAACATGTATTGCCAGAATGCCCATCAATTCACCAGTGGCATCATGCCAAAGAAACAGTGCATTGTCATATGCACTCACTATTCCTTTTAAGTGCGTTAACTCATGATTAACTCGCTTGTACCATGAACGAGGTGCATCGCTTAATCCATAAATACATCTTTTCAGCTTCCACACTTGTGATTCTGGACACACATCAGATGGTGGTCTAAGAAATACCTCTCTCTCCAGCATATTACCTTGCAGAAATGCGGAGGTAAAATCAAGAGCCTTCACCAGCCACATCATAACCGAGGCCGTTAACAACACGAGACGCATAGCCTCACGGCTGCACGTTGGTGAATCTGTTTTTAGGTTATGAGAATCTTCTTCATAACCACGTGCAACAAGACGAGCCTTCATTATCTTTTTGTCCTTCACAAATTTTTCTGTTATCACCCACCTTGTTGATATACATTTTTGCCCTTTATCAGGCACACATTCATATACTTCGTGAATTTCCATATTTTTCAATTCTCTTTTCTTTGCATCAATCACATATTTTCCTTGTTCTTGTTCAGAAGAAAGCAAAATTGCATGTTCTTGATAACTTACTTCCTCTGTTTGAGGAAATTGTCTCCATTGATCCACATGATCCAAATTGATACATAAGGGATTTTCATTTTCGACTTCAGGTTTTATATTTAGCCAATGGCTATACTTTCCCCGTTGACTTTGGTTGTGTGTTCATAACCATCCCTTTTTTCCATTCATTACTCCCTCTCAATTAATACTCTACAACTTTGTTTCTACTCGGTTTTATACTGTTATTTTTCACTTCCCTTCTGTCGCAATTTGAATTGGTATTATGTTGTCCATCTTCCTCCTCCAAGACTTCATTCATCTCATTTGAAGAATTTGTATTTTCTTCATTTCTGGGACTTCGCAATTCCCTGTCTACCTTCATCAAGTGACATGGATGCATCCTGAAAAATGCTCCTCCATGTCTGATTAATACACATTGTCCTTCTTTACCCAAAACTTTAGCCGGACCACGCCATCCTTTATAGTTTTGTCTTCTATAGTAGACACGATCACCCGTCACAAAACCTTCATCCGCATAAGTCCTTATATTGGATCTCAAAGCTCTCCGAATTCTTTCACTTGATTCAGCTTCCATGAAGCTTTTCCTTGCTGCATGTAGGGCATTTAAATTTATTCTAACCATGTCACTTGTTGTTGCAGTTTCCAGTGCAGGTAATCTATCATTCAAAACTGAGAGGGTGTTGATGTTAGACCCAAATACAAGCTCATTTGGACTATAGCCAGAATGACTCTGAAGTGCATTTTTTGCGTTGACAGCCCATGCCAAAGCTATTTCTGGCTCACATTTTTCATCATCTAATGTTTTTTCATTGCTTCCGCAATTATTAGATTATGACGTTCCACGGTATCATTGCTGAATGGACTTTCAGCAGCTGTCGTGCATGTTTCAATATTCAGCTTTTCATTCATCTGTCAGTAGCCCTCATTATTAAACTCTCCTCCATTGTCACTTAAAAGTCGCTTGGGAGCTCCAAAATAAGATATCCACATTAAAAATATGTTGCGAATAATTTCTTCGCTCATTTTGGTTTTAATTAATCTGGCAGAAGAGTACCTAGTGGATGTATCAATTAGGTGCAGAATCCAGCATTGGTTATGTCGATGTTCCTTCAAATCCAAACATACAGTGTCATTAAACCTGTTACCAAGAGCCAATCCTACAACTGGTCGAGGAGGGGGTCTTCTAAACCTCTGACAAACTGAACAAGAATCACAAACATCTTTGATCTGATTCAGAAATTCCTTATCATTAAATGCATTACTACCTTTAAACAAAGCTATTAATTTCTCTTTAGATGCATGAGCAAATTGTCTGTGCAATTTCTCAACTTTTTTTCTTTTTTTCCACTCTAGAGCATCTTTTTAAAGCCTCACAGTGCAACACTATGTTTGGTGCATTTTTAACTGCCAAAAGCATATTAGTTAGTGGAAGACTATAATGTCCAGAAGTTGTGATTTGCAATTTTATATATCTGCCAAAAATTCGACAGCTGTCAGTTTTAAAATTTAGTAGTATTCCTGCAGCTTTCATAGATTTATGACTTAATAACAGGGGTAAATCAATTTTTACGATGTCAGCCTCAATATAACCTCTGACACCTTTTATACCCCCTATTGTTACAGGAAATTTAACTGTTTTAATGGCTTTCACTTCCACTCCATCTCCAAAACAAAATGTTCTGTTAGACCTAACAGTTTCCACCAACTGCTTATCTCGGTCATTCAATGTATCAAAGAATATATTAAACCAAAGCTCTCCAGCAACAGTTCGTGAACAAGCAGAGTCCAATACTGCCATACCCAATGTCTCTTTCACAAGATTGGACATTTTTACATTAGAATAAGAGTCATTTATCACTGTTCGATAATATGAATCAACATTAAACAAAGTAAAGTTCACCTGGTCTGAATCCACGACAGTGTGTATATTGTTTCTAAAATTGAAACTCATACAGTCTCGGGCAAAATGCTTAATTGAATTACATCTAAAACAACGAAGTATCTTACCTTATCTGTCTGTTTGATTTGTATTGTAATCCCGGTAATAATTTTTTTTTTTTATACTTGTGTTACTATAATTGACTGTTTCAACTTCTTCCTTGACAGCAGGGACGGTTTTACCTTCCGTTGACGAAATGTCTGAAAACACTTTCTTCAATGTTTCCTCCATTGTGACATATGTTAAGCTCGAACATGTGGTTCTTGCCAATTTTTCATTTTCTTCTGACACATTTGCTGCATTCAGAACAAAAAAAGCCTGCACTCCTTCTGGCAAAGTGATTCCAAATTTCCTTAATTTTTGGTATAAAAATTCGTATCGTCCAAAAATTCATTTATGTTAACCCCGGTTTCTCTTTTGTAGGTGTAAAATTCCTTAAATGACATATATGCCATCGTGTTCTCGTCCACTAAGTAAATTTTGTCTAATTTGTTGAGAATTATGTTTAACTTATTTGGAGTACCAATATCCGTGGTTGCCAAATGTCGAACACATTCTCTTATATTTTGTGGTAGTGACAAAAATACTGCTGGGCCATGTTTTTCTGTAGAGAAATCCGTGAATAGAGACCATATGCCAATGTCTTGTTTTCATTCTGCATAAGAATCCTGGTTCAATAGAATGGGTGGGGTTTTACTAAACGAAGCCATCTTTCTTTTAAATGTGTTTCAACTTTTGTTGAACAAGACAGATAACTTCTTATCACACAAAGAAGACAGTCTCTGCTACCAATGTTAATCCAGGTCACTTGTTGCCTGCAACCGTACACCCATGAACAGCCATCTTGCTCAAGCAACAACAACAAACTAAAAAAGGGAGCTCACTCCCACTGTCCCACATCATATAAGGAGATGACTCAGGCCAAGGGGGACAACTCAAAAACACTTAAACACCTGTGGCGTAACAGATAAAGTACTAAAGTAAAATTCAGTTCTAAGTGCAGTCTTCGTAAAGTTGAATCCTCGGTGCGGACAATACTAGGAATTGCAAATTACTGAAGATTTCTACCTGGTCATGGCTGACAGAACGAGAGCATGCGTAGATTAACTAAAAGGTTCTGTTCGAAATTCCGTGCAGATTCCAGAGTTCAGCAAGATACACCTGAAGAAGGTCGGAAGTTACATCGGCCGAAACGTTGTGAGAATAACAGTCAAGATAAAAACAATAGTCCGAATAATCCAAATTATAAAGAACTTACCTGACATTGTCTACGCAGTACAATGCAGGGATGCGACAGTAACTTTTCAGCAAAGAGACTAAAAGAAAAAAGAAGAAAAATTGACATTCAAAATGAAACTACATTCAATATATAGAGGGACCCCTAAAAATGCCACCCATGAAATCAATAAAATTCGCAATCCATTCTGTAATCATATTATGTACAAATAAACTGCAGTCAACGCTTGCCTTGTGTAGTCTAACTGTAAAAAAAAAAAAAAAAAGGAAAAGCTTTCAAACTTATTAACAGATTTTCAGCACCACCAGTCTCTCTCTGCTCTTCTCTGAAAATCAACCCCCTGCTTTCCATCAGTCCTTTCATTTATCTCAGTTGGTCTCCACGTATCCTAATTAGTTCTTCACATATGCAGATTAGACAAAACTATAAAAGTCTACAATTGTGAAGAGAAACCCTTTTCTTACTCTAGCAGATGGGCAGTCACGATATGCGAAGCATCTCATTCTCTTTGGTCTCTTTAATGTCACACCTTGTCCACCAAGTTTCAATCATGAATGTCCAACAATCTTTGTTTTATCACCGTTCAATGATATATGCGGACACTGGTAATCGTCTCATCAGTAGGAGGTGTGATCCTAAATGGGTTTCATACTCACCAAACAATACCCCCCCCCCCCCGCTCCGATTTTATTTTGCGGGGTTATCTCAAAAGATAATGTTTATCAATACAACTCCCAGACTATTCCTGAAATGAAGAGGGTCATCACTGTCAAAATCAGTTCTATCCAAGTGTGCTTGCAAGGTAAAGGTTCACACTTCGAGCATATCATTGAACAGTGATAAAACAAAGACTGCTGAACATTCATGACTAAAGCTTGGTGGACAAGTCAGACATAGACTGAAGTAGATTTGTACCAAATATGGTTAGATTATAGAAAGGATTGCAAATTTTATTGATTCCATGGGTGGGTGGCATTTAATTTGGGTCACCCTGTATAAGAAAGAATATTTCAAATAAGTCAGAGTCTATCTTAATTATTAATTAGAATTGTTTTTAATAAATAATGTTCCATCTTTGTGGATTAATTCATGTATGATTATGTAGCTTTAATCAAGAACAGAAGAGCAAGTTTTGAATTAGTTGCTGTAGTAAAATTACATTTGAAAAAAAAAAATGATACTCTTGAACTTTCTTGATTGGAGCAATTTCATTTCGTTTAATTTGGGTTTTTGTACAGCCGACTAACAGGAAGACCCGACGTTGCTTGGGATTGAATGAGGATCACTACTATGTACTTTTATAGTATGCTCATAACACCTTATTACTTTCTTTGTTTTTACTGCACCCTCCCTCCTCCCTCCCCTAACAGAAGAAGCTGAAATGTTGGAAAACTTTCTGAATTAGTGTATTATACATATGGTTTACATTTCATTAAAATCAGATATACGTATTTGAAGTTTATGGGGGGGGGGGGGGGGGTCTGTCTCTTATAGGTGAAGGAACGTAGATATTCAGCACATATAGGGTAAAGTAGAGATTTGGGACCACTTCCATTGTTTTCCCCAGAAAATTTTATACATATGATTTAAATTTCATAAAAATAGAATATATTTGAGGTTTTAAGGGGGTTATGCCCTCATAGCCTTCATTAGGGGTGCACTTAGAGATTCGGAAACACTTGCATTGTCTTCCTTGGTATATCTTACATAAGAATACACTTTTAGTTTTTATGTAGATTCTCTAACCTTTCTTTCTATAGGGAACACACAAACATCACACACACACACACACATTGAGTTTTATGTATATAGATTACAACGGTGTTACTTTATTCTCTTTACCTTACAAAAATAAGACCGTAACGAGAAAAATATTCTTTTGGGGAACATTTGTAGATTAACACCGTCTGCTGAATCATCCTCCTCAAAAATGAGGGTTTTTTATGGCAATTATTTTATTTTAGAATTTAGAGTTAGGGATCAGTTTCGTATATAAATGCAAAAATGGTCCTCCATTTTCAGGCCATTCTAGCATTTTAGGGCAGTTAATATATTTTTACCATTAAACCCTAAGTCCGAGTAGCTGCAAGTTAGGATTAGGTTAGAAGACCATAACAAATGTTTTGAAGAATAATTTATTGAGCTTTGTTTAAAATACCACTTTCTTGCAGGAATTTAATAGCTCCTGCTTTGTCTCTCACATGATCATTCAATGCAAGCATGATTACAATAAATAAATAGGAATAAAAAATATCGGCTATGAAAAAATTAAAAATATCTTGTACAAATAAGTGCTCTGAAAGAGTTAATTAATATCAGGTACAAAATTGACTTAACATCGGTAAAAGGAGACAATACAACATGGAGAATAACCGAAACAAAATTGCTCTAGTCAAGAAGGTTCAATAACACCAATTTATGTCAGCTCTGTTAAGTTCAATAGCATCAAAACAATCATATTAAAAGATAGTAAAAGTAAAAGTTTATCATGAAGTCGATTTATGGAGAAAAATTTAAGTAGATAGGTATAAAAATTGAAGTTAAAAATAAAATATTAATCTTGGCGACGTTAATCTTTTATAAATCGTGTTTTTGTCAAAAGATTAGGGGAGACTGATTCTAGCTATCCACTATGTCACTTTAATGAATGAAAATAAATTTTCTCAATGAAAATAAATACTACTAAGTCACAAGCTTAATTTAATAGTTTCATATTGTTTTTAAATCAGATTTTTCATTCAACTTTCTAACTGGACACATCTTTATTCGTCCCTTCATCGTTTAATTTGAAGCACAATATACAAAAGAACAAATAAATTTTGACTGAACTGAAGGAACGGACTTCCACGAGATGTAATAAATGCACTACTGATGTAACAATTCAAAGTGAAATTGGACAACTGCTGGGCCACTGTATCCTCTTCTGTGTAAATTTCTTTCCCCCTTTTCCCTACATGGCAACTGAAGCAAGCTTGTTTTATTTTTTTACCAAATTTATTGAATTGAAAAATGTTTAGTTGTTTTGTTTTTTCTTCATCAGGTGAAGCGCTCTTTTAACCTTGGTAGGCAACTATCTAGAGATGGTGTCTCGATAAAAGCACTGGTCCTCATCCTTCTACTGGATTGCCGTCAGGAAGGGCACCCGGCCTATAAAAATCTTGCTTCAAATAAGGAAATGACTTTTAAAGAAAATCTGTCACATTTCAGATTTTGTAGTTTAAATAATGACTTGGTTATAGATAGGTTAGTTTGAAAGTCATTTTTTAAAAGCCGTCCAATACATGCCAGCATATAAAACAGACGTTAACATAATAATGATGATGATGACAATGATGATATTATTTTATGAACAAACAAATTTTAAAAAAAAAACTAAAATGACAGGTGAAGCGCTCTTTAGCCTTGGTAGGCAATCACCTAGAGATGGTGTCTTGATGAAAGCACTGGTCCCCATCACCTCACTGGGTTAGCGTCAGGAAGGGCATCCGGCCTATAAAAAATCTTGCCTCAACTAAGAAAATGACTTCCAAAGAACATCTGTTGCATTTCAGGTTATATAATTTGAATAATAACTTGACCAGAGATAGGTCAGTTTGGAAGTAAATTTTTAAAATCCATCTAACACATGCCAGCATGTAAAACGGATGTTAAACCGAATATGATGATAGATTTAGACGTTTAATGAAAATATTAAATTAAGCAGAGTTAAAAATTGTGTTAATTTAAAAATCATGATCACAGCAGAATTGTTATTGTAGCATTTTCCTGCAATAGATGAGCAGACTAAAAAGAGTCCTTATTTAATGAAAACAAATTTAATCTATAAGTGTTCGCTTTCCTAACAACTATTTTTTTTTTAAAGCAGCTACTCGAGATATTGTTCAAATTATATTTTGATAGTTCTAAGAGATTGCATTAGTATGTTTCAAAAGGTTTCTGTTATAACAAAATGAAAATTGAAAATGTTCACTACCTTGAAATGCCAACTGCCATGCCAGTGAAACGAACAAGATCTGCAAATTAACAAAAGAAATTCTCATTGGAAGATTACATAAGGATCATAAACAGAAGCTTAATCAGAAATTAACAATCATTTTCTGTATTTTTTTGTTAAAACAGAGCATTTTTTTTTTTTGTCAATAGCTTTGATTTGTGTTCTTTTCAAATGTTCTTTACGTTCTGGAAGCAAAAAGGTCTGAAGGGGGTAATATCAGTAAACCAACTGTCATTTTATTATTCTTGAAGAATGCGTTGGTGCATTGTCATTATGAAGAAAAGAATACAGCAGTGCAGCTTTTCTGCACCTCTTTCCCCAACTAATGCGCTTTTTTATGTCTAAAATATTTTTGTAATATTATCATTCTTTGACCGTCGATAAAATCTATCACTATTATTTCCTCAAACTGCAGCCTCATCTTCTGAGCCTCATCTTCCTCAAATGTGGCAACAGTACTCCTTCTTAGATGTACTTTAAATTATAAAAAAGTATTTCGATAAATACTTCTGTCATGTTGCGTGTGTATGTGGGGTGGGGGGGTCTGTTTGCCACGTTAATAGGCCAGTTCCATTTTGTGATTTATAAATAGGAGGAGTTCGAGGGTAATTTTTTTCAAGTGAAGGATTAAAAATGACCATCCTCCTCCATTTATGAACTACTTGTATTTGAGACGGCATTCATTCTGGGCAGATGTAGCCAGCTTCCTCCCTCATCCCAACAGCATCCCGAACCATGGCAGCCAACGCACAACAGTTCTGTGCAAGTTTATTGGAAATAGCAAGCCATTCACAATTCCATTGGAATAAACTAACCACTTGCAGACCCGAGAGGTTGGAGAGGTCTTTCTTAATCATCATGGTCCAGGTCTTTAGCTGCCCACCAGTGCGTCTCCGCCAGCAGGGAAGTGAAGGTGGGAGGAGGACATCACGACTCAATTCGACCTGTAGATGCCGGGGCCGCATAGCCAAACCATCGCAGACACCACTGCAGGATCACAGAAGCGAGGGGGGGGGGGGCGAAGGAACAGACGAAGACTGGCGACAGTAACCCTGTTCTGCGCGTTCGTAACATAAAACTCCGTGAAAGCAGTCGTTGTCGAAGACCTCCAGCTTCCGCTGATTGACTACCCTCTTAGGCCATGTTTCGAAGCCGTAGAGAAGAATAGTGCGAACGATGGCCTGGTAGATTCGGTCTTTGGTCACTGAAGAAATCACCCTTCTGTCCCACAGATATCGTTTGAAGCGTCCAAAGGTAGACCGGACAGCACCAATACGATGATAGACCTCAGCCACACCCTGCCCTGTTGGCATCACCCAAATAGACAAACGACTCCACATCTTCCATTCTTCGCCTGCGAGAGATATTTGCTACCAGATGTCGGCCGGGACCAATGATCTCATTACCTTCAGCTTGGTGGCATTGATTCGGAGACCAACGGTGGCAGTCAGTGTGCACTCTTTAAAGAGCATGTTGTACATCTGTCCAGTTGACGCCCAGCAGCACGATATCATCTGCGTGGGCCAGGTCTGTCACCACACGATTCCTCTCCTCACTTCTACGCCCGGGAAGCCCCGAAGCACAGTGTTGAGAACGTAGTCAAAGGTGTAATTGAAAAGAGTTGGCGATAAACCGCACCCCTGTCGGACATCGGTCCCGACCTTGAACAACACCGTCTCGTCACCATTTATGAACCACAAAATATGGCCAAATGGGGTCCTATTTAGTAGCAAATAGAATCCCCACACACTAAAAATATAATTGTTCTTATATAGAACAGCCCTGATAGTGCCAATAATAGCTCAGTAAAATCCGGTAACGGGTTACAACAGCAAAAAAACAGCCACACAAAATGAAGAGAAAATTAAAAAACAAAGACTGATTTATTTATATTGTTGTTATATTGTATTTATGGTGCATGTACAGAAATCATCTTAGAATTTCAGTACTTACGGAGAGTCGTAATATATGTAGCTACCTGAACGCTCGGCTAACAAAACCCTCCTCTTTTTTTTTTTGCAAACAATTTGTGTATTTTTCTTGCACACCGAAAAGAGGACTATGTTTTTAATTAATTTTCTTTTGGTTGTTTTAATTTCCGGAGGCGGGGACTGCATATGGGGAATGATAAATTTTACTATTATTATATCGGTCATTTTTTGTTTTGTGGGGGGTCTGTTGCCACTTGTGCTTAGGGTTAGTGGTAGGGGTTCCAGTGCGTTTTTGTTTTTTGTGCAAAAGGAGGCCGGAGGTCGACAAATTGAAATAAGACATATTTACGAAATATTAAAAGGAAAAGGCAAATTAGTAGGAAGCGATTTTGCTGAGATAAATGGTGGCTGATGTTCTTTATCGGAAAACTGATACAAATTAGAAATCTGTGAACGTAAACTGGCGAAAGAGTCGAGTTTTCCAAATATTTGTTTCTGCAAATTCCGTAATTTGTCGGCGAAACTCGGGAATCGATGTTAAAGTCTTAGATTACTAGACTACATTGTACCGTCATTTTTTTCAGACTTTTTCAATTTATTTGTTTTTGTAAAAACTAAAATGTAACAATTTACAAAAAACAACTTGTCCGTGTAACTGGGAACTCTTTCTTTTTTTTCTTTTTTTTAAATAGCACTAAAAACAATAATTACAAATAATGGTCCTTATTTACATTAAGACCAACGCTAACTTTGACACCCATCGTTAGGGTTAGGATCATGGACAAGGTTAGCATGGGTCCTAATCTAACAAAGTACCCAAATAATTTACAAAAAAAAAAAATAATAATAATAATACAATGCAACAATGTAAATAAATCAGTGTTTTTTTTTTCGTTTCAGGAACCTTGATTTCTTTTTGTGTGGTTGACTTTACGACTTTACACTGTTGTAATGCGTTACCAAATTTTATCGAGTCAATATTGGCAGCCACGGGGCAGATTTGTATAAGCACCAAAATATTTTTTGGTACTGATATCGATCCCGAACCAGCTTTCGTGACGTTCTACTCGGAATCGTTCGGCTGTCCTACGCAAACGGCCGAGTGTTGACGAGCCGAAGCAGCGAGCAGCCGATAACTTTGTTACAAATTGAAAATAAGTGCTTTTTTTTTCAAGAAAATAACCCCAAAATGAATTACGAACAGCTTTGCACTGCAGTATCATCGCGAGCAAGTAAGAATAAATAATAAAATAAAAAAATATGTGATAAAAGTAATTTTGGTACTTTTTTTTTTTTTTTCAAAAAAAGATTCCTTGTAAATAAAAATACAGTATTCATTTTATAACAGTAACTTCGCTATGTTTTTTTTTCCTTGTTGTTTCTTTCAAAAAAATTAATGTAAATATGCTTAATTTTCTTTGATTGTTTCTTTAAAAAAAATTAACCCTAACCCTAAAAAAACAAGCAAAACATTATTATCATAGGACGCAGCACCGTATCAAAAATGTCGTCTGGTACAAATCGGCTCGTCAACTCTCGGGCGTTTGCGTAGAACAGCCGAACACTTCCGAGTCGAACGTCACGAAAACTTGTTCAGGATCGATAAAAGCACCTATTTTTTTTTTAATATAATTTGAAGATTGGTTCAGAATTGTTAATATTCCGAATAATAATATTGCGATAACGCAAAATCATTTGCAATCGTTATCGAAAGAGGTGGAGAGTACTGGAAATCTGGGGAGAATTGTTTATTGTCACTCAGACTCCAGGGAACACCACAGGTTATTATCAGTTATCACTGATGATGACCAGTATGAAAACTAGTGAGCAAATAATAACATTTTTAGAGAGGTATTCGTTGTAAATTTCTTCTTTTACTTAACGATATTTATTTGTAAGCAGAATGATTTATATGAATGCTTTTATTTTAAAATTAAAATATACTGACATGTAAAAATAACTTGAAGTAATTTTGAAAACTAAGAAACGATCTTTTTTTTTTTTTCGGTGACAATTTCTTTCTATCACATGATTTGGGTTGGGGTAAAACTTAGAATTTGCAATAAAACCATGAAGGGAAAACCCGACATGCTTTATTTTTAATTATTTTTTTTTTTTAATTTAGAGAAACAAAATCTGATTGACAAGTGTTATTGATTTCTAAATAATTTAAGACTATGAAAAATATTCACAATTATATTTTTTTTAATGTTTAAAAGCATTTTTTGGTAAACGTTGGTATTGGCGACGTAAATTATTTTAAAGGAAATACGGCACTTCTGTAGTATATATGAAGCAGCAGATTTTCTGTCCTTCTACTGAAAATAAAGGGAGGTAATTCAACCGGAAGTGATTTTTTTACAACATAAAAAAAAAGCAAGACTGATTTGTTTTTGGGTAACAATTAACAATTTCTTTTTTTTTATTATATGAAATAAAAAAAATTTAAATAAAAAACCCTAACCCTAAGAAATCAGGCGGTGTACCTGTAAAAAATCTATTGTTTTTTGCGGCTGGTTCATTAAATTAAAATTACCAATATCTCGAAGATTAATCTCATTTAACTCCATTTTCTAAATACTAAATTCAACTTCCAGTGAATTCTGAATGAATGGTACTTGGAGAAAAAAAAAACGGAACTCTTCAATTTCGATTTCTTAATCGACAGCTGCTTCATATATACTACAGAAGTGCCGGAAATACATTTGTGAAATTAGTCAAAAGCAATTTATTTTGGTTTATCTACTCATTTGTGACTGACCTATTTGCGTTAAAATAATATTTGGCACTTCTGCATTTAAACCGTCACTTGGACTTAATTTGCTGTCCTCTTTTGAAGGCAGGGGCAGACAACCAACCGGAAGTAACCGAATTAGATGTTTTTATCCAAAATGACAATATTAACAGCGAAGAATGATAACAGCGAACTATGTATCGTTATCGGAATATAAAAATATGGTGCTATTTTACTTATAGGGCGATCAAGTTAATTGTGTTCATGTAAAAGCATTATTTTGTACTTACTCAGTCATATTTTATCTCTCACGCCCCGAAAAAGAATTTTAAAATATCAAGCAGAACTTTAATTAGAACGATTTTTCCATTTCCATATGGGTTATATGAAATGGCGAGTTTGCGATTTTCGGAGTGGCCGGTTAGCTAACTAAGGGCAGATAAGTGTCCCCTTGTCTATTCTACCGACCGCTCACAGCCCAAAATGTCGGCTCGGGCACAAATACAGGTTGAACATCGAAATGGAAAAATCGTTCTAATTAAAGTTCTGCTTGATATTTTAAAATTCTTTTTCGGGGCGTGAGAGATAAAATATGACTGAGTAAGTACAAAATAATGCTTTTACATGAACACAATTAACTTGATCGCCCTATAAGTAAAATAGCACCAAAAATATTTTATTTAATAATCTAAAAAATAAAAATGTGTTTTATTTTATTGTATGAATTAAAACTTTCTCAAAAAGTCAACAGTGATTTTTAAAACGAAAATTTATCATTTTAATGAATAGTCAGTTATTTTTTATTTATTGTATGATTTAAAACTCAAAATAGTCAACAGTGATCTTTTAAAACGAAAATTTATAATTTAAAACGAAAATCCAACAGTCAATATTGTTTTTTTTTTCATATATATAATTTACATCTTTGGGATGTTTGATTTTTTTCCAAATACTTAAAGTTGTCGTCTTATACGGCCTGTGTTGTTTTTTCTTCGTGAAAATAGACTTCCGGTTGACTCGGTGGAATAAATGGAAGTCTTCAATTATTAAGCCCAACTGACGGTTGAAATGCAGAAGTGCCTAATATTTGATAGAAGTAATAAGCATTTTAAGTTCCGTAATTATTGGTTGTGAGTAAAGTAGTAAGACGTCAAACATCTGGGTTTTTTTTATTTGTTGTTCTTTTTTAGGAAATAAGGTACCGGACCTCTTATTACTTTATTCACAACCAATATTTACGGAACTTAAAATGCTTATAACTTGTATAAAATATTAATTTGGTGCTTATGCAGTTTACGAACCGGGCTATTGTTTTACATATGATTTTCAAGTTAAATTAAATTTTTACGGTTTCTTTTGTTTATTAAATTGTTAGCTGAATGTACAGAACAGTTAATCAACCCTCACCTCCCTATGTTAACAATGGGTTTCTAAATTATAAGGTTATTATTCCAGCCCGGTTCGTAAACTATATAAGTACCATTAATTTTTATAACGCAAATAGGTCACAAATAAGTAAGTAAACCAAAATAAATTGTTTTTTTTACTTATTTCCCAACTGTATCCATTTAAAAATAATTTACCCATTAAAAAGAAAATTAATCAAAGTGTTTTTGCCCGAATAATGACAATGTAAAAACACGAACTTAAATAACAAACATTACTTGTACATTTCAAGCGTTTTTTTTTAATTATTATTTAGTAATTCGTATATTTCAATGTTGACATTGCGTTCTCTTTAAATAAATAACTAACTTATATTTAGCATTTGAAACATTGTATACTCAATCAATATACGCATTTATAGTAACAAGATCAATTATACGAGGATATCATTGTAAACATTGAGTGAATGTTTTTCTTTTCCTTTTTTTAACACAAGGTCACAACATAGAGTGCGTAGATAAAAAAAACACACACAGCGCAGTTTGAAGCATTTAAATAATTAAATATGTCAAAAAAAAGGGTAGGGAAATGAAAACGAGTTAGAGGAAATAATAAAAGGAAATGTGCATTTTTTAGGGTAGAGTTTAATAATGAAATAATACCGACAGTACACTGACCGGTTTGGCGAGGAGGTGAAGTTGGGGGTAAAGCCGAATAATACGCAGCGGCCCGAGGGTCAGCGCCTGACCCACGGGGATCCTTCCCCATAAACAGCCGTTCATCGCCCAGCATAGAACGCCGGTCCTGCATGACTCTCGTTCCCATCTAAAACATTTTTCTCTCGACAATGCCGAAGGAGTTTTGCTTTTTTCTTTACAACAGCATAGACAATTGCGTCAATTTGGGATGAGTGAACTGCCCTTAGTTGCAAATGTCTTCCGTTAGAGAACTCACTTTTTTTTTTTAGTTATCTCCCCTTTGGTCAAATTAACTTTGTGAAGTCAATATATTATTTATTAGCCAACACCGAGTTATCATTCCTCTTTGAGATTGTTTGTTTTACGGCATATCAACCCTATAAGTCATTTTGTGCCATACGATGCATTTATAACATAATCATTTGATACGTTCTGGAAAGTCATTTAATGGTATTTTCATGTTTCCTATTTAAATGAGCATGCCAATTGCAACAACGGAGTAAATAATTGTTCAGTGTGATAGAAAATGTCTTTGTTTTGTTGCAAAATGCGAAATGTTCTTTTGCTGAAAAGAGAAAAATGTAGTGTTGCTGAAAAGTGAAAAATGTTCTTTTAAAACTTTACCGGGTAGATGTAACATAACTAGGTAGAGGTAACATAATCATCTCAAAGGAGTGCTCACCTCTCGGGCGCTGGCTTTTCAACCCCCACTTTCCGACCCGAGCTTGGGTCACATCTTACTTGTGGGAGTAAGATAAAAACTGGCCTTGTGCCTAACTCCTGGAGAGGAGTAAATTACTCAAAGGAGTTAGTTATTTTTGAAAAATGTGACCGGTCCAGATATCCAAAGTCTTGCATATTTTCTTTGACCAATGAACATATCTACCAGAACGTGTGGTGTAACGTGAGTTGGAAAACATAATTTGACTGTCTCTGGATACTCCATCTCACTTTGTTCAGGAAATATGAGTGGGTGGAACCTGGAGTTCGTGGGTGTCGCTGTCCAAAAATGCTTGTTTCAGTCTGTCAACCGGCACAGTTTCTTTGGTTCCTCCAATGTCTAGAGCAGGGGCGGGCAACCTCCGGCCCGCGGGCCGGATGTGGCTTTATTATTGCAATCCGCCCTGCGGACCTCCCAGTAAAACTCATATCATTTTGTGACATAGACGTAAAAGTAGGTTTCAATTACGATTTACAGTAGGATAAAAATGTATAAATATCAGTGAGCGATGATGCATGTATATTTCATTTTTCTTTAACTATTAATTTCAAATCCTTGAAAAAAAAAGAGAGAGGCAAAGATGAAACGAGAGACGAGGAAAGGGCATGAAACATAGAACTTATGTGAGGTGTGTCAAAACGAATGCTGGATCAACTTGCTACTTCTCCCGTCCCTTTTTTATGATTCCAAAATGGCTCTTCGTCGGCGCCTTTTATAACATCACATACAGAAGTCTCTTGAGAAAAAATATTAGATTTCTAGAGTGTTCAATGCAATTTTTGTACAATTTATTCATGTAAACAAAATATAGTAATTCTGAGATTTCGTTTTTCACTCCGGCCCGCAATCTCCTTCCAAAAGTCTCATCTGGTCCTCACTCTGAAAAGGTTGCCCGCCCCTGGTCTAGAGTAAAAAAACTTATCATTTGTTATTCGATTCTTTCCCAGATCTAACAAATTTAAATTTTGAAATAAACAAACCTGCTCATTCCACTGTGCATTTTATTGAAACTACTGCTGCCCCTGTTTTATCACATCCTCAATACCTCTTCCTACATATGAATTTAATCACATGCTCCAGCTAGGTATTATTCGCCCCTCATCTATCTCTTGGGCATTACCTTTACATATTGTTTTGAAGTGTCCTGGAGATTGGCGTCCTTCCGGAGATTTCCATTGGCTGAACTCAACTACTGTTCCTGATCGCTACCCTATCTCCCATATTTAAGATTTCGCTTCATCTTTGCACAGTTGTAAAATTTTTTCAAAATGAGATCTTTTGAAGTTTTACCACTAAATTCTGGTTAATCCTGCAGATATTCCTAAGACTGCTGTTACTACTCCTTTCAGAGCGTTTGAATTTTTTACTATTCTATTCGGTTTAAGTAATGCCGCTAGCACTTTTATCATTTTATGGACAAAGTAGTTTGTGACTTAGACTTCTTATACAACTATATAGACGATATCTTAATAGCTAGCTCCTCACTGGAGGAACATTTAAAATATCTTCTAACATATGACCTTCGATAAAATATATCAGTATTATTTCTTCAAACTGTATTGATTTACTCCTCTCCAGGAGTTAGGCACAAGGCCAGTTTTTATCTTACTCCCACAAGTAAGATGTGACCCAAGGTCGGGTCGGGAAAGTGGGGTTTAAAAATTGCCTGGGCAGCCCCGTCGGCATTCCCCGGTAGGGGCGCCTCAGGCAGTAAGCAATAAACTTACTCCTTCCCAAAGAGGGGAGGCGAAGCCTGGGAGGGTGGACCTCCTAGAACTGCACAGGACAGACCCAAGGCCAAGACAATACCAGTCTATGGGGTGCGGTATCCATCGGAACAGATACTACACTTTGAAAAATTTATTTGCAGAAAATATAAAAGATTTACATTCAAAACAAATTAGGCACAAGGCCATCACTTTGATCTTAGCCAAAAGGCCAATAACTTCAAATTCTCTTCGTCAGTTACGACACTTACTCAAACTATTAAACTACTACACACAGTTCATCCCACACTGTGCGAATATACTTGCTCCTTTAACCGATCTATTGAAGAATAGAAAGATCAAAAGATGAACCCATTTCACTTGATGACTGCCAGCTTAAAGCCTTTCATGAGGCAAAGAAAAAACTTGCAGATACAGCTTTACTGTTACATCCCATACCTGATGCTGAATTTTCTATTGCCATGGATGCATCTAGTTCTGCAGTTAATGCAGTTTTACAGCAACATCAGCAGATTCAACCTTTGTCCTACTTTTCTCATCAATTGACACCTACAGAAAGTCGTTATAGTACTTTCGACGTGAACTCTTGGCTATTTACTTAGCTATTATGCATTTTTGCCATGCATTAGAAGGTCGAGAATTTCCCATTTACACGGATCATTGTCCACTTACGTTTATGCAAATCATTTGGACTTTATTACCTAGTTCTCCAGCGACATACGACATATATCCGGTTCACAGAACACTGCTGCAGACGCACTGTCTCGTATTCTCATTAGTGTTATTTCTTCACCAGAGTACATTGACCTTTGTCAAATGGCTTTGGATCAGCCATCTTTGGATGATTTGAATCTGTCAGCTCTCTGAATTCATCTCGCCCCTGTAGCTAATCGCAAAACTGTCATTTCTTCCTTGCATGGGCTGGCTCACATCGGAATTTCTGCCATAGTGAAACTTATTGCAGCCAGATTTTTCTAGCCGAATATGAGATGCGAAATCACTGCTTGGATACGTTCCTATCTACCTTGCCAGGGGTCAAAGATGCACAGATATGTACGAACCCCACTCAGAACTTTTATTATCCCTGATGCATGATTCAACCACATACACATTGACATGGTTGGACCCTGCACAGTGGACTCCCAAGCGGACATATGGAATTTTTGCAACTTTCCCAAATGTCTATAAAACTTAGAAAATTGTAAAGTTCAGTTTCTGTAGTATCAAAAAATGGTCTTATTTATCTTCTAAAAAAAAATATTGATAGAGATATGCCTGTTTGAAGTTCACGAATTTTGAACGTTCACAATTTTGCGATGGTACAAAGTTTACCAACCAGCAAATTTGGGTCTACCCGAATAATTGCCCAAAATTTCCTCCAAACCCTCTGTGCATGTCCCATAAGGACATTAAGATAAGGTCAGTCAGCCATGGCTACTTCTACTTACTGACCTGTATTGATCGTTTTTCACGGTGGCCTGAAGCCATCCCACTGAGTGAGATTTCTGCTGAAACTGTAGCACATGTCCTAATATCATGGATTTCGTGTTATGATGTCCTGGCAACAATTACAACAGATCGTGGCAAGCAGATGAAATCTTACCTATTCCAAGAACTATCCCAAATCCTGAGTATTAAGGGTACTACAACTACTAGTTATCAGCCAGCTTCCAATGGAATGATTGAGCGCTTTCATCGACATTTAAAAGTCGCTTTGCGTGCAGCCTTGATCCTCAACGTTGGATTGAGTACACGCCATTGTTTTCCTTGGCTGTCGCGCTGTTATTAAAAAAGATTTGGGATACTCCACAGCTGAACTACTGTACAGAACCTCTTGTGCATTATCTGGTCATATGTTCATCCACACAGATTCTGCCTGTGGTTGATACAGAACACTACATTAAAAGACGCACTACTTACACAGTTTACTGCCCATAAACACTCAGCATCAAAACATCAAATAAGGACATTACATCATGGACTTATGTGCTTATAAGGAAAGACTCAGTTAAAGCCCACTAACACCACCTTATTCCGGTCCATATCATGTGGTCAAACAGCATGACAAGTTTTTTACTCTAGACATCGGAGGAGTCAAAGAGACTGCGTCGGTTGACAGACTGAAACAAGCATCTTTAGACAACAACACCCAGGAACCCCAGGTTCCATATTTTCTGAACAAAGTGAAATGGAGCCTCCACAGACAGCCAAATCATGTCTTCCACTCACATTACCACCACACATTCTGGTAGAGATGTTCATTGGTCAAAGAAAATATGCAAGACTTTGTATATCTGAACAGTTACTGACTCCTTTGAGATTGTTACCTCTGCTTGATTAAGTTTTAAAGGAACATTCTTCTCTTTTCAGCAAAAGAACATTTTGCACTCCACAACAAAAAAAAACACATTTTTAATCCCACTGAACAGTTATTTACTTTATTGTTGAAATTTGGGTGTTTCTTTAAATGTATTCTCATGTACTGCTACAACCAATAAAGAATCTCTTTTTTATATCGGCTAAAAGACTAAGCAGGGGGTAATGTAGCAGTTGTATGACAGATCTATTTTGTTTGTATGTACGTGTAATCTCTTGTATCATGTTGAGTTGTGGTTCGGCTTGGTGCATACCCAAACTTATGTAAAAGTGTGGGCGAGAGAACACTTCTGCTCATACTCAGCTTTCAGTTTCTGCCCAGAGAGTTTGCCACCAAATATGAGGCAGTTCAGAATGAGATGTTGTAATGACAAGACGTCAGGACTCGACCTTTGCCAGAAGCGACAGACGAGATGGAACTCCAGAATGCCACATTCTGTTTGTAATGAAAGCTTGCCGGCCGAACAACTCTATTTATATTCCGGCATTCACATTGAATAAAGTTGATTTATACTTTAGTGGAGATGTTGGTGTTTTCTTTGAAAGATGGTGATCCCTTTCTATTCAATTCCAGACACGGCCGACTTAACAAAATGCCTATCTTCATCCTCACATTCTTCCAACCACCAATAATCCAATAACTAAATTCCTATATCCTCGAGTGCCTGTTTAAAAAGAAAAAATATCAACTCTCTTATTTTCATACAAATACCAAAATATTTATATTTTAATCCAATCAAAAGCGTCTCCGCTGACATATGAAGTTTTATTTTTAGTGAATTCGCCAAGAATATAAAAGGTGACAAAATTCAGAAATTATTTAGCAGGATTCCCAAGGGCCTGACACCTTGTTTGGCGCTCCCATATTTCATTTTCACACCTCATCAACACAAGTGTTGCTTTTCAAAGAACACTCGTTCGTCACCGCACCCGATAACTTCCTTACTTATCATCCTCTACACCTCCACACCTACGAACTGACACGACTCTCTTCAAAGAACATTTAAATATCCAATTATGTTTTTTTTTCCTTTTGATCACTCCTTTAGTTGAGCTTTTCTCATGGCGACTACCATTAAGCTTTTCATACATACTTGTCACTGACTGTTGTATCTTAGTTTGACTGTTAATAGAAATAAACATACTCGAATACAAGTTTGGGAAAACAACTATATATTATTTTATTTGTCTTCAATAACAAATAACAATACACACTGTGCATAGTCCTTTTCAGACTTAGTTCACTCCACAAGATCTTTTGAAATTTCATTTGCTTCGAAAGTCATGCCTTTTTCTTTATGGATCAATGTTAAAAGTTGAAGATAGTCTTTTATGCTTGTTAGGGCATTTCTGTTCTAGTGTTACGTGAAACAAACAAATCATAAATTACCTTCAGAGGCTCTTCCCTACGATAATTTGGTTCATATATATATCTTTTTTAAACTGCTTATAATGTCTTATAATAATCCATTTTGAATGTTCAATGATATACACCAATCTTCCAAGTCGTATTTCCAGCTAACTTTTCCATTTTCATTAGCTTTAAAATAGATTTTTTCACTGGGTTCG
Source organism: Sepiola atlantica (assembly GCA_963556195.1). Taxonomy (NCBI): domain Eukaryota; kingdom Metazoa; phylum Mollusca; class Cephalopoda; order Sepiida; family Sepiolidae; genus Sepiola; species Sepiola atlantica. The sequence goes on along the minus strand of OY744515.1, from coordinate 243,924,353 downwards.
AATAATTTTGTTGTATCTGCATTATATTTTCCATACATTTTGGTTTTGTTAGGTATTTAGTAAATAGTGATCAAATCATTCTTACAAACATAAGTTCAGCTCGTGACATTCCTGAATTTGTACTTGTGTTTGAAGTTATCTAATACACTCTGAGAAACTGTTGTAACAATTCATCTTCGATTTCACTTCCAGATGATTTTCTTAACACTCACTTAAATGTATCTATGAAGCGTTCTTAATAGCCATTAGATTGTGGGTGGTATAGCGAGGTTGTCACATTGCTACATAATGAGGCCGTGTTTGAATGGCAATTTCAGAGATTAGACAGAAGTTGCGAAACCATGTGACTTCTGAGGGGGGGGGAGATTTTCGAAAAACGTATCTAGGGCACTGTCCCCAATGGGGGGTGGCGCGCGCATTTTAGTTGTGAAGCAAGCTGTGCGTCTATCTATATGCCTGTCTTTCTTTCTCTCTTAAGTGTGCACAAGTGGCCCGTTGCTCTGATGTTTTCTGTGACTGTCTCTCTTTTTAAATAAGCCTTTTTATAAATCAGCATCCATGTCCAAGTGGTTTTGTATCCACAGACAGATAATGAATATCAACAACTGTACATATCCACTTGTACTCATCACTTCAAATAGTGCAGACTTAATTTTACCTCTGATTTCTACCACAGTGCAGACACATTTGCACCTCTGATTTCTACCACAGTGCAGACACATTTGCACCTCTGATTTCTACCACAGTGCAGACACACTTGCACTTTGCACTTCAATCATCCTTGCGGATTCACTTCCAACATCTGTTTTGTTAGCATCTCCCAAAAATGTTTCTGATTGATATGATCAATTATCTTGGGAGAGGGCCTTTTCATGCCCTGGTTGGTGCTTGGCACACACTATAACAAAACTCCATGTTAACTTTTCAATAGCTTTAATGTGTGTGGCAGAAATGCGACCAATAAGGAGGACCTAACGCTAACCAGACAATTCTGAGGCGCGATCTTCGTGAATTCTATGCAGAAGTCCGATTCACTTAACAACAACATTAACAAAAAAAGCAGCAGCAGCAGCAGCTGATAACCGATTTGGCTACAATAGTCTGCAGCAGTAGCTCCAATTCTATATTTGCTATCAGCAGCAGTGTTTAACCCTGTCTTCCAGCCTCAGCACCTACCCAGCAACGACCGTCAGCAGTAACAGCTGCTAATCTGCTTGCCACAAACAGCAGAAGTTGACTGCAGCAACGTCATCATCATCATCATCATCTCTCTGTTCCTATCTACAACTAGCAGGCGTGATCCTGTCCTGGACGACAAACAGTAGTTTCCAATCCTGTCTTTAGCAACATCATCATCTATTTCTACAACTAGCAGCATTGATTCTACCCTCTATGACTAGCAGCATGTTTTGATCCTGCTATCATCATCATCATCATCATCATCATCATCATCATCATCATCATCATCATCTTTCTTTTCCTACCTACATTTAGCAGCAGCGATCTTGCCTTCTACAACTAGTAGCAGCTTGCGCTTCTGCCCGCAGCACCATCATTATCACTATCATCTTTCTGTTCCTGTTTACAACTAGTAGCAGTGATCCTGCTCTTTACAACAAGCAGTAGTTTCCGATCCTGCCATCATCATCATCATCATCATCATCATCATCATCATCATCATCATCATCATCATCATCATCATCATCATCATCATGTTCCTAACTACAACTAGAAGCAATGATCCTGCCATCCACAACTAGCAACAGTTTCCGATCCTGCCTACATTAGGATCATCATCACCCACTTCTACAACTAGCAGCAGCAATCCTATGATTAGCAGCAGTTTCCAATCCTGCCTGCATCATCATCATCATCATCATCATCATCATCATCATCATCATCATCATCATCATCATCATCATCATCATTTTTCTGTTTCTACCGCCAACTAGTAGCAGCGATCCTACCCTCTACGACTAGCAGCAGTTTAAATCTTACCTGCATCATCATCATCATCATCATCATCATCATCATCATCATCATCTACTCTAACAGCTCTTTCCTACAAATATATTGTATTCCTATGAAATAAAACTCCTCTAATCTTGTTGTACACCCAAGTTCGTCTTCCTTTTGTTGTTGTCACATTCATCACACATCTATTCTATTTCCTTTTTACATGTCGTACACTAGACAACTGGCCATTGTCTCCCTCATCTGTGCCACCTCCCCCACTACACTATCATGCTCTTTCTATTTTTATTTTTTTCTCTCCTACCCTTTTTGTTTTCTTGATAAATTTCTAAACATTAACAATTCAATGTTGTTACATTGATTTGAATTGTGTTAACTTCACAAAATAACTACACCCTGCATACATCTAGTTAATTAATGTATACGAGACTCTGCATATATATATTTCTATTTTTTGTGTATGCAACACTCTGCATATGTTGTTTTTTGTTAATTTAGCATATTAGAATTCTCCCTTTGTGAGGCCATTAGTAGCGTTTAAGCTTTAAGGTCTGGTGCAGTCATCTTTATAAATATGGTTGGTTGCTGTTGGCAACTGAATACTTGATGTTTTTGTGTGTTCTTTGAGTTCCTGTGGTGTTTTGTAAGTTGGCTTCCCTTCTTCAAACATGGCGTCTGTTTGTACTTCATGCTAGATTGCCGCCTCTTTTTGGGACACTATCTAGTTTTAATTGATTGATTCCTTTTTTTCAAAATGACGTCAACCCATATTGTTCTCATTCTGCTGAAGAGGCAAGATATCCTGAATAGTAATGTGGATAGTATTATTGGATTGATTAAATCTAAGGAAAACTTGGGAAGGAATTCATTTTTTAGATCAGAAGGCAAGAATAGTGGAGTTACTCTCTACTATTGATATGTTACAAATACTTATATAGAAAACGAGTTTTAAGAGGAACGTAGGAATCGTAATGAAAGCAATACACTATATTGTTGCTACGTGTCTGAATGCATTCTTTTTTAAAACTTAGTTCATTATAAACAAGGCAAGTTGCCACTGTATACATAAAGGTCTACTGAGAATTAGGATGAAAGTTTTTAGGGGTTCATCCTAAATTGGGAGGTGTGCAGCGAGATGCTTGTATACATTAGTTTTAAATTTCTGCATGTCGGTACAATCGGGGAAACCGGGAGCAGGGAGGGAGTTCCAAAGGCCGGCAGCTCGAGGAAAGAAGCTATTGGAGAAGAAGGCCCTCCGGAATCTGGGGATCTCCACAGTGAATGGATGGGATTTGGCAGATTGTCAGGTTGGTCGAGTGTATTTACATTGAGGGGGCACCAGAGCAGCAAGTTCATCGGAGCACATTCCATTGAAGTACTTGTAAAACATCCATAAGGATGCAACATTGTGGCGATGGGACAGGGGCTGGAGCTTGGTTGACAGTGAGGGACCTATTAGATTAGAGACTCTTTTTTGGACCCTGTCTAAGGGAGAGAGACTAGTGGATGATGCACCAACCCAGATGTGACAAAAATACCCCATGCATGGGCAGATGGTGACTTTGTAGAGATATAGGATACTGTCAGGTGTGAGAAGTTTTCTAGCTCGGTAGAGGGAGCCCACTTTCTTTGCAGCAGCCTTGGCAATGTCTTCTATGTATTTGTTCCAATTCATGTTAGGCCGAGGAGTTTGAACGTTGGACTATCAGGTAGGATGTTATTTGCCATGGTAATTGGTGGTTGAAGACGTTTCTTGTAGTTGTTGCAGGAAAGGAGCTTTGTCTTAGCAGCATTAAATGTTACCATCAATTTATGACCCCATTCCACTACAGACTGGAGGCCGCTTTCTAAGGATTCAACCATTGCTTCAGATATGTGCGCATCCGTTTTATCACATTCTTGATTAGATTTGAAGAAATTTGGAAAAATTAATAGCGATACTGGACTTGGGTGTGTAAAAATAAGATTAAAAACGGAAAATTCCACATAAGATTAAGCAAGAAAATAAAATTTTCCATTAGAGATCAAGTTAGAGGTTAATTACGTGTATACTACAAGTCCCACCATCACTAAAAGTACTTTTTAATTCAGTACCTATTGTGGTGAGACGATACACTTGTTTGGCTATGATTAATGCAGTTCACCAACTACTTACCCTGATTTATTTAACTTTGCTCGAATTAAAAAAAGACTATTTTTCTGCAATAACATAATGATCAGCAACACTGTATCTTCTGTAAATTGACTTTCGTTTTTGTCTGTCATATTTTTGTAATGTTATTTGAAAGTATGTACTAATAACTTGAACGGCCAACATACACATATAAAAGGGTGTATTACTGTAAGTGAACAATGCAATAGGTAGTTACAGGTTGGGTAACTGGCTTGTAATGTATACGGTTGAACGACCCGGCTGTAATCGTACTGCCATTGTACACTTTGAGACTAGTATTGTCGTCATGATATGCTAATAGTTTTCATTGCATGAGGAAGGGGGGTGTCAGTACTTTCTCTGCAACTCTATAAAAGAGAAGTCCCAACGTCACTAAATTACTGTTAAAATTCAATACCTATTGTGGTAAGACTATACACTTGTTTGGCCATACTTATTGCAAGTCACCAGAACTATTTAGATTCATTATTAGCTGTTACTACTTACCTGGATTTATTTACATTTGCTCGAGTTCAAAAAGAGGCTATTTTTTTGTTATAACTTAATGCCTATCTTCTGTACATTGACTTCTGCCTTTGCGTTTGGTTTTGTTGTATAATTGTGATTGAATTGTATTTTGCTTACTCACTTATTCTATAAATTCACCATTGGAGCACAAGGAGAGTGTGATTGCAAGAGTTAGGAGTGGCTGGAGTTCAGAGAACTTCTATCATTACTAACAAGCTGAGTGTTACCACTATCGACCAAGAGAAGTGTATATCAGGAATGTATACGAAGTGTGATGATGTTTGGAAGTGAAACCTAGCCAATGAGGATTTAAAACATGCGTTGCATGAAGAGAAATGATATGAAAATATTACGATGGATGTGTCTTAAAGACAGGCTGAGATATGATGATCTCAGAGAAAGATTAAATCTGGACAGTATAGGGAGAAGTATGCAGAACAGGAGACCTCGTTGGTTTGGTCACATCGAGAGAATGGATGAGAGTGCTTGCATTAGTAGATGTAGAACAGTTGAGGTAGCATGGTTAATTGACAGGAGAAATTAAGGAAATACATGACAAGAAGTGATAAGGATGGATTTGAGAATAAGAGGGATAAATAAAAACTTGAGCAGAGATACATTAGTTTGGAAGTTAATTACTAAAAGCCGTCCAACACATGCCAGCATATAAAACAGACTTGATGATGATGATGATGATGATGATGATGATGATGATGATGATGATGATGATGATGATGATGATGATGATGATGATGATGATGATGATGATGACCTTGTAGAGTTGGGGAAAAAAGTGTCAAGATCGCCATTTTGTAGTAGGGGTGCTAAATCTGTATCCATCCTACTGGCCTTGTTTGATACACAGAAAAGGGTCACCAAGTTTTGATTAAAAGGACAAACTTCTTCTCTACAATTTAAATCTATTTGATTCAACAGTTGTACTAACACAAAACATGGCCCGGAAAAAGTTATCGAAGTGACTGTGTCGGTTATTGAATGATGCTTAGTGGATGTAAGTTTAAATATGTGAATGTGAGTTAATAAACAAAAATATGAGAAAGAATTTGAATGAGAAAACTTAGTAGAGTCAAGAATTAATTATTTACTTACTTTTTACAATTGGAAGAAGAGGATTTACTAATTAATTGAACATTTATTGTGGGAGCTGAAACGATAACGTCATTACAGAATGTCTGTCTCTGTTGGAAGTCAAGGGGACGTTATTCTCCAATTTCGCAACTCTGACAAGTTATTTCCCTTTAATATGTCTATTTTCTTTTCTTAGGTAGAAATGCTTTTTACCTAACATCTCCTTTTTGAGCTTTGTACTTTATGACGTGGCCTGACTTGCATTGGATTCAAACGATTTTGTATGTGAACAGACCCCCTTGGTACTGTCTTCAGTTTAGTTCAAGGTTGTTTCTTTTGGATGACTGGAGTGCGTTGTTGAGGCAAATCGAATGTATCTAACAGTATCTCCAATGGAAAAGTATCTTGTGTATTTTGTGTGCCTTGCATGTCAGTCTCTGTGAGGTTTGAGGGTCGCAACTGGTTTGCGTGTCGAACCCAAGCACATTGACGTCATAAATGACATTTCCGCTTTTGCACAAAATGTAACCCTGTGTCCACTTTTGATTACCATTCCGATAGTCATGTGCTAAGACTTTTTGTCCCGGTTTGAAAGTGCGACTTACTGCACCATGATGGCAGTTGAACTGCTACTCCATCTGCATGTTTCTCTTGTGAAAATTTTGCGCATTTTAACGAATGGCATCCATTGGTAAACAGACTTTCCGGTTCAGCTGGTGAACTGACATTAGGGGCATTTGGGTTTGGAGTAGCTCTATAACTAGCAAGGAACATCTCTAGTATTTCCGGAGGAGTTCCCTCCCCTTTTAGTTTTAAGAGTGCTCTCTTAAATGTATCCTCAAAACGTTCGACCTGGCCGTTGGATTGAGGGTGAAAAGGTGGAGTATGGATGTGTTTGATACTGTTCTGTTTGTAGAAATCTGTGAATTTTGCTGAAGTGAATGCAGTACCATTGTCAGAAACTATTGTCTCTGGTACTCCAAATCTGCTAAAAATATGTTGCAATTTTAAGATTGTTTCCTCAGAGGTAATGCGGTTCATTGGAAAAATCTCAGGCCATTTACTATAAGCATCTACTAGCAGTAGAAAACATTTTCCATCAATGGGTCCTGCAAAGTTAATATGAAGACGTGACCAGGGTGAATCTGGAATAGGCCAAGAAAAAAGTTTAGCTTTTCTCAGAGCTTTTGCAGCTAACTGACATTTTCAACAGTTTGGGCTCAGTTCCGCTAATTGTTTGTCCATGTTTGGCTAATAACTTGGTGTCCAAAGTGAAATTTTTTAATACACAATTTTGCAATTTTAAAAGAAACAGTAACACGTTCTCCAAAAAGAATACAACCAAAAGAAAATAGATCATAATTATGTAACTCTATAACCTAAAAATGAAGTGTAGTAAAGAATGAAAACTGGTAGTTTTTGTAAAGTGTTTTTGCAACTTTACTTCCATTTCTCTTTCGAATATATAATTGCAAAATGTATGGCTATAGATCAATAAACATATTGGAGTTGACACCTTGTTGTTTTTTTGTTGTTTTTTTAAACGCCCATACCAATTATGTTTGTGGAAAAGAATTTGAAAAAGATTTCCATTAGTGAAGAAAGATTTAGTTTAAATAAATCTATTTTATGGTGTATAATTTTTTACTGCATACCAAAGAAAATAATATATTGACTATTGCTACTCCATGAATGGATACTCTATCTATATAATAATACGCTAAGACATGTTAGTACGTATGTTATCACCCTTCACCTCTCTTTTTAAAGATGAGATTCTCTGATCCCTGAAGATGCAATGCAAAAAAAGAACATTTTTAAATTCAGTCTAATGTTGCTGTTCTGCGGAATGTGAAACTAGAATTAAAATACAATTTCTTAGCCTTCGAGCTAGGATAAAAGTGTAGTATTTGTTCTGTCCTCGATCTGAGGAGGGGAAATCCTTCTTGACTGGGAGGTGCGAGAGAGGGGAATGGGGAAGGAGAGGAAGAAGAATAAGAAAGGGGGAATAGAGAGAGAGATAGAGAAGGGGATAAAATGGAAAAGTATCACAAACTCCAAGAGTTTTGGAGACAGACCCCCCCCCCATATATTTTGAAACTACATTAACCAGAGTACTTAAATAAGTATGTTACAATCTGAACAAAGGTGGTACAATAATATCGTGGGGTCTGCGTCGTGCTGGACGTCCATAGAATGGAAATGTGTCACAAATCCTACAAAAGTTTTGGAGATAGACTCCCATAATCAGATATATTCTGAAACTACATTACCCAGAGTACTTAGATAAGTATATTTCAGTTTGGACAGAGGTGGTTCAATAATATTGTGGGGTCTGTCTTCACGTCGGACGTCCATAAGAATAAGTCACAGAAAAATATCAAAGAAAAAAGAATTCACAGGAAAAAATTACTTCGGCTATGATGATCCTCTTTCTTTCTTCTTCTTCTTCTTCTTCTTCTTCTTCTTCTTCTTCTTCTTCTTCTTCTTCTTTTTCTTCTTCTTCTTCATCTTGGGTCATCCATCTATTGATGATGTAACATTCACGAAGTGCGTGCGCCATGATGCTCTGATCCCTGTTCACTCATTTTAAAATTGGACAGAAGCCATCTTTAGTTCAGGAATTGCCCGGGAATTGTTTTGATACATATTATCTTTGAGATAACCCCACAGATAAAAATAGGGGGTGGGGGTGGTAAGGTCGGATGAGTGTGAAAGGCATTTAGTATCACACTTTCCACTGATGAGATGATCACCAAAGTGTACCTGCACATCATTAAACGGCAATAAAACAAAGACTGTTGGAAATGCATGACTGAAACTCGGTGGACAAGTCAGGCATCGACTTAAGTTTATTTGTACTAAATATGGTTGAATTGCAGAAAGGATTGTAAATTTTATTAACGATTCAATAGGTGGCATTTTTGGGGTTCACCGTGTATTTCGACCAAATATGACAGACCAATGAAAATGATATTTCAAAATTAAGCATGACAGACGAACAAACAGATAACCAGAGAATCGTATCGAGATGCTGGGAGACATCTAAAAATAGATTATTTATCTTCATAATATGGTTGTCTGCAAACATTAGTTCATGTTTATGTAGTTTTCCATGTTTAATAGAATTGCATAATTTTTTGTTTTGTTTTTTATGCTCCGCCTTTGTCTGATATTGTCACCTCTGGTTTCCATGTCTCTCAATGCAGACGACATGTTCATCAATTGTGGGAAATATTGATTGTTCAACTGAATGCTAAGAGTTTCCTTTTATGAGGTTGCCTCAGAGCAGCGATGAACCAAACAATAGCCAAGAGAAGTTGAATAGTATCCAGCAGCGACAATACTGAGACACAGAGGCTTAAAGTTTAGGAGTTTTAATCAGGTTGGTGGACATTTTACTTGGACGTTTGTTTAGTTGAATTCTTTCTTTTTTTTTTGATTGTTTTTCTTTTTTCAAGAAACACAATCTATAAAGCTGTGTTATGAATGCAGATATATTTAGCCTACAAAACGCAGAATCTTTCAGAGAAAAGAAGTTCGTTAGATTTCACACAATCTCCAGGTAAGCATTTTTTTTCATATATTCTTATATTATACTAATCAACATATATAAATATTGCAACATTTTCACACACACTGATAAATTAAATATTATTACTCAGTGATAAAATTGTTATATATCTGATTATTTTTATACTTTTATTCACCCCAAATAAAGCATATTGTCACTGAGTGTGGGAGGTGGGGGGGGGGGGGGGTAAGCAGAAAGATGTTTGTTCACAGTACATTTAACTTCCATGAACACAGTTTCTTTCCTAGAGCATCTCATCTGTGGAACAAGATACCACGATTCTGCTTCCCAGCCAACTACATCTTGGTCGTCTTCAAGTCTAATGCAAACAAATACTTGTTGAGCCGTCTTCTTCGATAATCAGTTCTTCTTAAGTAATCTTCTGCCCACTCAACTCATTGTTTACAATCTTTTTGTGGTGACGATCATGGTGCAACTGACGATTTCTTTAACTCTTATCCTCGAGTGTCCCCGAGCCTTGATAGGTGATGAATCATCAGTAAAAAACTAAAAAAAAAATTTCTGCAGTTTAGTACAGTCGGAGAAACAGGGAGCAGAGAGGGAATGCCAAAGGCAAGTGATGAGATAGTGTTTAATACTAAAATTCTTATTCGTAGAATAGCAAATATATTTATAAGTTATTTGGTTGACACCGACGTGAAAAAATTCAACCGATGGACAAAAATATGTTTCAATATTGTTTATTTAGTTGACGAGAAGGAAAACAATAATTTTAAAAGAAGAATCGAAATGTTCGGTCTTCATAAGATACTTATTTAAGAAGTTAGGAGAGTAGAAAGTCGACCTTGAGTTTACTTTCGGCAGCCTCGTAACTCTCGCTTCCCTTATTTTGTCCTTTAGTCCTCACATTCCATGAGCGATGTTTCTGACAAAGGGGGGAAGAATTGCTATTTTCTGGGTCAGAATCTATCTATAACACTTATCGTTGGCTAGTTTTTGACCTTGAAGCAGTATTTTCTTTTTTAGTTCCTTACATCAAGTGGCTTCATGTCTTGACTGGAGCGATTTCCATAAAAAAAAAAGTATGATATTTGATATTTATATGATGTATTTTGAATATCTTTATCTTTATAAAGTTATATAAAATTAGGTATAAAATTAGGATATATAAAGTCAGGTATGGTCATATGTGTATATATTTGTATGTATAAGATTCACTAGTTAACTAATTAACCAATCAATGTGAATTTTGAAACACATCCGCTAGGCTATATTTAGTTTAATTTAGTTTCATGCAAAGGGGGTAAAAATTAAGATACCTCCGATTTGGAGGAAATTTTAACAAGAGGTATTAAGACATCAATTAATAAATATTCCTGAATTTCAGTTTCTTTGGAGTATTTTAAACCTCCAATTTGAAAACTCAAATATATCAGATTTGCATTACATTTTGATTAAGCAATATTCCATGAAATTTTAATTTCTTCTTAAGACCCCTTTAGCTTAAGTCTTAAATGTGAGACATTTTCTAGAATCAAAATAATGTAATGGATTTTGATCAAAATTATAATAAGGATTCTAGACATAAGGTTTAGTATCATTATATCTTGATTTTAATCTTCGTAAGGTCACATAAAAGTGGTGTAAAACTGTTCTGTTCTAAAAATAATTTTACCCGTCCTGAATTATTTATAATAAATATTTTTAAATATCACCATATATATGCTTTGTCCAACGCATGTCAACATATAAAACGGACGTTAACCCAAAGATGATGATGATGATCATCATCATCATCATCATCAGTCTGGCTAGGTATAACTGTACCACCGGTTACAAGATTCGAACCCCAGTTTGAAGTCACCTTTAACTTCTATCTGATATTTTTGCCCCAGATAGATAGATAGATAGATAGATAGATAGATAGATAGATAGATAGATATATACTAGACTATCCGTGATTGGCTCGGTCATAACCCTACCACTATTTGTTCTCCTCTGATTTCATAAAAAAGTTAATAACTGTGTCATATTGGTTAAAAATTCTTCTTGCATAGCTAAAAATAATAAGTCTCTTTAGGTCTATACTATCTTTACGAATAATATAGAAGCAAAGAGATTATAATCTCTCTATCTAATTTACATATGAGTGCACGGTGTGTATCAACACCCTATGTAAATTAACTGAAAGGAGAGAATCACTCTTTCTCTAAATGCTCACAAAGAACTTAAAAACTATTAGAGAGTGATTGAACCAACAAACAAAGAGAGAGGGCAAGAGAAATAAATAGATAGATCAGTGAAAGATGGGTGACTTGTTCAGTTAATTGTAAATTACGACTAATTAGAAGAATTAAAATGAAATGTTTTTTCAAACATCGCTCAATTCCAGAACTAAGGTCTATTTTAGCATGTATTTTGTCTCATTAAAGTATATAAGAAAACATCCTTAGGGAAACAAACGTTGATTAACTCAGCTTTAGTATATATATATATATATATATATATATATATATATATATATATATATATATATATATATATAACTTCTTTTGTGAGATGGTGGGAAACATCTCAGCAGAGTGCTCGATTAATTGAGAATCAAAATTAAGAGCGTAATATTTATTTATATTTTGGTACAGAAAATTAGTACAACATCAGTACCGTCGGTTTCCAGCCCAGAAGGACTTTACCAGCCGGATTGTTAAGTCATTCTGAGCTTGAAACCGACGGTACTGATGTTGTACTAATTTTCTGTACCAAAATATATATATATATATATATATATATATACATATATATATATATATAGTAAAGTATGAAAATATATTTATGGCAATTAAGCTACACAGAGGCGTTTAGCCTGACGATTCCCTGTGAGCGATGAAACGCGGTCGCCTCTGTGTAGCTTAATTGCCATAAATATATTTTGTCAATTTACTATTAAGCTCTACTCACGTATTGAGTACCGTTGAAGTAAATACTGAAAATCTATACACCTTATAATATTATACGTGCATACATGAAATAATAATAATACTATATATATATATATATATATATATATATATATATATATATATATATATATACATATGTATATCTATATCTTTCATCTTTTATCTTAAATAGAGACTCAATGCCTCAATTGAAACCCCTTTTCCCTTTAATTTTAATAAAATTTAAACTATAGATAAATCATAAATTAAAAAAAAATTGGAGCAAAGTTCAATTTTAAGACCTTTAATGAAAGTTTAAGTCCACAAAATTATACATTTTCTAAGTCCATCGCTGCCATATTTACACTCACTTTTCACAATAGCAGTTTTGATTGCTTTGAAATAATTTTCTTTCTCAACTCAATGGACTTATTAAAGGGTCAAAGGTGTTTCAGTACAATAAACTTGTTCTCAAATAGGTACGTTTCCTAATATATAAACAAGGGGTTTATATAAGAGAATTCCATTGTTTAAGGAAGAAATAATAAAATAATTCTCTTATATCAAACCTCTTGGTTTGATCATTTGATGACTTATTTATATAATTGCTCTATCTCATATATCGAGCAATAATTTTTATGATAGGTTATACTTTAAAGGTATATTTCATATCTTTATTTTCCTTATATATATATGTGTGTGTGCGTGCAAAAGTAATTATAATTATAAGAGTATAAGAAAAATTAATTTCTCATATACTGAAGAAAACGCCTAACATGACAGGGAAGCTCAATATTGCAAAGAGGGCATAATAATAGTTAAAAACATAAAAACACACTTGAATAATATTATTTTTGTTTTTATGTTTTTAACTATATGCATAGTATAGAATAAATAGTATAAAAATATGTACTTATGGCAAGCAAGCTACACAGAAACGTTTGCGCTTCACTCGTATAACGTTTCTATGTAGTTTGCTTGCCATAAATAGCGGATGACATCACAAAGAGATGCGAGAGATATTGGGATGGGAGATTGGAAGAGAGAGAGAGAAGGTGGGGATAGAGAAGAGAAAGAGAGAGAGAAGGTGGGAATAGAGAAGAGAAAGACAGAGAGAGAGAGAGTGTGAGAGAGGGGGATATAACAAATAGTTTATAGATAGAATAGACGACCCAGTGGATCATGGGGCGTCTCATATTCTCATAGAACTCTGTGGTCTTGTTTATTAGTTATATTGCATTAGCACACTTCATGATTATTGTCAATATATAATGTAAATGTTGAATTTGTTAATGAGCAGCCGATTGTTAACATATGTTACCTCCCACACACCCCCCACACACAAAGGAAAAGGTAATGTTTGAGAGGATGGTTTCGTGCTAACAGAACAGATACTACACTACCCCCCCCCCCAAAGAGGAGGTAATACCTGGGAGGATGGTATCATGACAACAGAAAAGATACTACACTACCCCCCAAAAAAAGGAGGAAGTAATGCCTGGGAGGATTGTATCATGATGAACGAACATATACTAAACAACCCCCACCCCCATTAATGAAGGAGGTAATACCTGAGAGTGTGGTCTAATGACAACAGAACAGATACTAAACTACCCACCCTTGAATCAAGAATTGAAAGATAGTACAATAATATGTTAATAAGAGTAATAGTATAGCTTCGGCTTCAGACAGACATGTACCACATCTCCATTACTAATAGATATAAACCTAATATATCATGAGAGATGATAACACAATCTGGTAATCCTTCTTTCGCCCATAGGTCACACAGTACACACAGGCCTGTTACTTTTTAGACCCCTCGTGTATATATATATATATATATATATATATATATATATATATATATATATACGTATAGTTTGGCAGCAAATTGTTATTAAGACAGGCTTCATTAAAATCAACGGAGTTCTGCTTTTTTGAGATTTTCTTGGTTAGTCGTTCGACTCTTCGAGCGATTTTACGATCGTGTGGTAGTAGCTGGTGCAGTATAGCACCCATCGTTATGGTTTGGGTAAAATCTCGAGCGCTTTCGGACGTCTCGTCCATCTTCAGGATGTTGATTTTAGCTAATATGAGTCTTTTTCCGCTTCCATTTTTATAGCTTTTTTTCTTCTTCATTCTTCAATTTATTTATGTTTTATTGATTTACATAAGTATATATATATATTTTTTTTATATATATGAGAAAAGAAGGATGAGAGTAATCCGACGTAATGGGAATTGAAAGAGGAAAAACCAAAAGATATTTTTTTATATATATATTCATCAACGTTTCGTCTTTATTTGTAAGACTTCCTCAGGATGATAATTTTAAGAAAAATGTCATGCAAGTACATCTTCAAAGATAGTATGTTATTAGCATTTCACTCTCTGCCACTGACTTCTCTCAGCCCCGACCTTGGTCCAGCGCTCTCAGTAGCCACGGCTACTACTTTTTCTCATCAACCCATCATGTCAACCCAATATTTCGATGTACTTGCATGACATTTTTCTTAAAATTATCACCTGAGGAAGTCTTACAAATAAAGACGAAACGTTGATGAATATATAAAAAAAAATATCTCTTGGTTTTTCCTCTTTCATTTCCCATATATATATATATCTTTCATTTCCCATATATATATATATATATATATATATATATATATATATAAATATGATTGTTATCCCACGTATGCTCCTAGAGAAGTATTTTATAGATGATTTGTGGTGTATGAAGCATTAAAAACGATGTTGTTTTTTTTAAATTGTTTTTATTTTGATATTTCGACCAGTCCTCTGGTCTTTGTCAAAAAATGATCTGAAATGCTCAACGATCCTCAGTTTTCTTCATTTCAGATCATTTAAACAATTAAAAAACAACAACATCGTTTTTAATGCTTCGTACACCACCAATCATCTACAATATATATATATATATATAGATATATATATATATATATATATATATATATATATATATATATATATATATATATATATATATATATATATATATATATAGAGAGAGAGAGAGAGAGAGAGAGATACATACATACATTTTGCCATCTTTGCAATGATTTTGACTTAATGAGTTTAATCTCTACATCAGAAGTCGAGACACGTGCTTGTAGCTCCCCGTTTAATGCTTTAGCAACACAGCTATTTTCAAAGATAGTATGTTATTAGTATTTTACTCAATAATGCATTGCAGCTGTATCAGGTTTCATGTTTTCTCATCGTACTAAGTGATCAATTGGGGTTCACAATCAATAAAGCATTATACTAAAGCAGGGACCTTAACAAAGGCCACCATTCCCCATTCAACATCATTAAGCAGACACACTCACCGATTTTCCTTAAAGTCAATACTTTTATTGGATCTGTTTCATTATCCATTCTTTTATGTTTTTAAGGAATCAAAAGTCCTGTCTCCAGGGAATAATACCGTACTAATAATATATACATGCCCAGTCATGCTCAGTTGATTGGGACTGGTTTGATCTATGCTAATATAAGAGATGAGCATCTGTCTGTATGTATGTATGTCTGTATGTATGTATGTATATCTGTATGTAATAATGTAGAGAACAGGGGGGGGGAGCATGTTAGGGGAAGACTCATAATGTGTAACTCTTTAATAGGAATTTAAAGATCAAACTAAAAAAACATATAAACCCCCAAAAGAATAATGTGCTGTCGTTATTTATATGTTGCTGATTACTGTGAAGAGAGATGTCAGGCTATAATTAAAGAGAGATACTTCTTTTTGTATCTTGAAATTATCTTCCCTTGTCAAGAGACATTGAAGCAAGATTTATCTGCCCTTGCTACAGACATGGCATTATGGGAGGGAATTCAAATATGAATGCTACTGATCACGATCTAGCAACACATTAAATCCACTATTATCATAGTTTGTATTATAACGTGCCCGGCTCCCATGGCAAACTTTCTGATTGGTTGAAGTCCGATATAGGAAACCAATCGAGATCGAATCATCATCATCATCATCATTAGGGTTTTTGATCACGCCTGGAGGATGAAACCCTTCCTGGTTTCCTTCTACATTGTTTTATCTCAAGCTAGACGTGGCCATGTAAGACCCAGTTGGCTGTTGAGGTCGTCTCTCCAACGCGTTTTTGGCTTTCCTCTTGGTCTTTTTCATTGCTTCGAGGTCCATTCTGTCGCTGTTAGTATCCACCTGTTGTCTGTATATCTCGAAAGGTGACCTGCCCATCTATGTTTAGCCGTTCGTATGGTGGGGATGATGTCATTTACACCAGTTTGCTGTCTGATCCAGGTGTTACTTTTTCTTTCTCATAGACTGATGTCGAGCATAATGCATTCCATTTTGCAGTGTGCCACTCTTAGCCTTTCTTTTGCTGTATTATTAAGTGCCCAGGTTTCGCTACCATATGTCATAACGGACATGATGTATTCATTAAACATTTTCCGTTTAATGTTCATAGTAGACTTTCTATTTTTCATGATGTTGTCTACTTTGAAAAAAGGCTACCTATCCAAGTGCAATTCGCCGTTTGATTTCAGGCATGATATCAGCATTGCTTCTCACCATCTTCCCTAAGTAGATATAGTTGTCAACTATCTCGACATTTTAACCATTCACTATGACTGGTGCTTTAGTGGCATATTTGTTGAACATGACCTTAGTTTTTCCGGTGTGCATTTTAAGGCTAACTATATGGCTAGCATTGTGCATGTCGTTAAGAATCTCTTCTAATTCTTGAGGTGTGTGGCTTATGACAATAATATCGTCGGCAAATTCTAGATGAGCAACGTATTCTCAGTTTATATTGATACCTCTTTCTTCCCAGTCAATTTTATTGATCACCGAATCTTGCAGGCAAAATGTAAAGAGGTTTGGTGAACTGTTGTGGCCTTGTCTAGCAACTCTTTCTATATTGATCTTTTTGGTATCTTGTTGGAGCTTTAAAGTTGCTGTGACTCCATCGTAAAGGTCTTGCTACAAGTTGATGTAAGCGCTGTCCATTCCTTGATTTTTCAAAGCTGTGAAGATAGGAATGAATTCGATGGAATCAAATGCTTTTTCATTGTCTACAAAGGCAAAACAAAGTGGTATACGGTGCTCATTAGCTTTTTCTTGGAGTTGGCTTACAACTTGAATGTGGTCCATGGTGGAAAATCCAGATCGGAAACCAGCTTGTTCTCTGGGTAGGTTTTTGCCAAGTGTGTTTTGCATCATTTTGAGGAGAATAGGGGAGACAACCGAAAGTAAACTTATTGGCCTGTATTTTTTAATATCTTTCAAGTCTCCTTTCTTGTGGAGGTTGGTAACTGATGCATTCTTCCAGTTGTGAGATCGAATACTTTGATAGAATTGACCAAACAGTATTAAGCATTTTAACCAAATAAACATCGAATATTTCAGAGATCGTTTCTCTGGCAATGTTGTTGTTGTCATTGCTGGAACAGGGGTTCCACAATGTTGTAAATAAATCGTTTTTAATTCTTAAGAATCGTTTTCATCTGTTTCATTTCTACATTGTTTTGTGTCTTATCAAACACCACTAACACCACAACAGTTTATTCATTTTATAGAAATTTCTTGTTTTATCAGTTTTAACAAAAATATTTAGATATTTTTTGCGAACTACTTTTTAAAATTTAGTTTGAATCCATTGTTTGAAAATAGCAAGCAAATCAGTTTAAAAGCCTATTAATGAATCATTACGCAGAACACTTTTCTTATTTTAAAAACTGAAAGGCTCGTCAGTCTCAGTATTTCCTTTTTATTTATGAAGAAAATTCCTTCCATCTTATCCTGTGCATTTTCGATTAGTTTGTTCAAAGAGTAATCTATGCAAACCATTTCCATATTTGTTTTTTTGTAGAAATAAAATCCTTTGTTACAGGTTAGCGAATGGGAGTGACGTGTAGTGAACAGGAAGTTGCTTTCCAGAAGTAATAGTAGTTGCCCATCCTTCACGACATGCCTGGCAACTCAATGATTATTCATGCCAGATTTGCTGCAATTATGTCGAGTAGTTTTGGACCCTATAAGTGTTTGTGGCTTTTAGTTTTAGCAATAGTAGTAGTCGTATTAGTAGTAGTTGTTGTATTATTATTAGTAGGAGGAGGAGAAAGAGGAGTAATCGATCACCCTCCATGGCATGCCTGGCAACAGAAGGATGTTCCATGCCAAATGTGCTGCAATTCTGTCAAGAAGTTTTGAACCCTATAAGTGTTTTTTTTTAATAGTAGTAGTAATAGCATTAGTAAAACCCTATTCATGACACATCTGGCAACTCAAGGATGCTCTATACCAAATGTGATGCAATTTTGTTAAGTAGTTTTGAACCCTATAAGTGTGTTGTTTTTTAGTAGTAGTAATAGTAGTAGTAGTAGTAGTAGCATTAGTTAAACCCTATTCATGACAAACCTAGCAACTCAAGGATGCTCTATACCAAATGTGCTGCAATTTTGTTAAGTAGTTTTGAACCCTATAAGTGTGTTGTTTTTTAGTAGTAGTAATAGTAGTAGTAGTAGTAGTAGTAGCATTAGTTAAACCCTATTCATGAAAAACCTAGCAACTCAAGGATGCTCTATACCAAATGTGCTGCAATATTGTTAAGTAGTTTTTAACTCTATGAGTGTTTGTCGTTTTTTATTCTTAGTATTGATTTACTCCTCTCCAGGAGTTAGGCACAAGGCCAGTTTTTATCTTACTCCCACAAGTAAGATGTGACCCAAGGTCGGGTCGGGAAAGTGGGGTTTGAAAAGCCAGCGCCCGAGAGGTGAGCACTCTGGCCATTTAAAAATTGCCTGGGCAGCCCCGTCGGCATTCCCCGGTAGGGGCGCCTCAGACAGTAAGCAATAAACTTACTCTTCCCCAAAGAGGGGAGGCAAAACCTGGGAGGGTGGACCTCCTAAAACTGCACAGGACAGACCCATTGACCGGCGTAAGTCAAGCCCCGAAGGGCAAGACAATACCAGTATGGGGTGCAGTATCCA
This sequence comes from Sepiola atlantica, assembly GCA_963556195.1. Lineage (NCBI taxonomy): Eukaryota > Metazoa > Mollusca > Cephalopoda > Sepiida > Sepiolidae > Sepiola > Sepiola atlantica. Next base: position 243,905,137 of record OY744515.1, on the reverse strand, counting down.
CCGGAACAGATACTACACTTTGATCTTAGCCAAAAGGCCGAGTAGTTAAATTTTTTTCATTCTTATTGGTAGTTGTTTAAAAAATAACACTAAAACTAGGTCAAACAGTCGGGTATCTTTCGTTTTCTTTTTTTATTTCTTGCTTTCTTTCTCCCTGCTCGTACTAATAAAAAGTAGGTATTTTAACTGTTCTTTAAGTTTATATTCGTTGGTCGTTGAATTTCAAAGTGTTTTGATGTAGTAAACACAATTCAGCAATTTTAATCTATTATATAAAAGAAATGCGAATTTTTAAATTCTTCAAAATATGTAGGAGTTTAGAACATTCCCACACCAAATATTAAGGTCTTTTGAATTGACCGAAATATCGGTTGGCTTTAGAGATGTTGTTACATTGTCGTTTATTAAAACCAGTTCTTTTTAAATCAATCGTCACTTACTTCAGTGTTCTCATACACTTTTCTCTTTTTGTATACTGACGCCCGACACTGTTGTCATCATCATCGTAGTGTGTTGCATTTTGTCATCATCATCATCGTCTAGTGCACTGCATCCCGCCGTCATCATGGTCATAGTGTGTCTTAAATCAAGCACTTTTTCATGCACAGAAAAGAGAAAGGTGCAATTGTTGTTTATTTTGGAGAGATCTTCTCGTCATACGATTAAGTATCACACATTCATTAAATTGTAAGAGGCAAAATTGTTCTTCTTAACTTAATTACTTAGTTACGGGGAAAGAAAGACGAGTGGGCAGACACGTCGCTATCAAATCTTTTAGGAATTAAATTCCAATTTTCCTTTTTTGAATTGTATCTCGAATTCACATCTGCTTGTCACAGCTTTCCAAAACAAACTAATTAAAAACGTCTTTCTTTCTTTCTTTCACACGATATCGTGACGTCACTGCTTCGAGGGGGCACTGAATTTTTCCTAACACACCTGTTTGACCTTTCCTTAATTTCCAACCTGAGTACAGGCGTGTTTATATTTTTAGTCCGAGAGCAAACTTGTTTTTCAGATTTTCGTGTCAAGATAACTTGCACTGGTCCACCTAGATACTAAATCCATACTAGCTGATGTAATCGTTCTTCACATACACACATCCATTATGTAACAATATGCCTCTGTTATTATTTTAAATATTCCATTAAAAATATGTACAAAATGTAATCTGGAATCTTCTTCCCCACTCCAAGGAAGTTGTACATCTATCCAGAGAAAATTTTGTGAGGAATACAATTGTTGAATTCAACAAAAATAACTGAAACTGACTAATGACTCACTGGAATGAATAAATTTCTAAATGATTAAGAATTAAAAAATAGATAAACGAAACCTTCTATTTTAATTTTTAACTTTAATTCACACCAAACAAAACACATTTCGACTGAAACGTAAGGGGGCTACTATGAATTAGGGGTCATACCTACAGAGATATCCTAAGTGTGGAGTTGTGCAGTGAGATGTTTGTTCATATTACATTTAAATTCCTGCATGTTGGTACAGTTGGGGAAACAAGGAAAAGGGAGGGAATTCCAAAGCAAGCGGTCTGAGGAAAGAAGCTATTAGTGTAGAAAGCTTTACGGCATCTGGGGACCGCTAAAATGAAGGGGTGGGATTTTTCTGCTTTTCGGGTTTGTCAGGAGTTTTTACGTTGAGGAGTCACAAGTTAAGCATTCACATGAGAGCACATTCCATTGAAGTTCTTGTAAAACAAGTAAAAGGATGCAACATTGTGGAGATAGAACAAGGGCTGGAGCTTGGTAGACAGTGTGCGACCTATTAGGTAAGAGGTTCTTTTTTAAACCCTGTCTAAGAGGGAGTGACAAGTGGTTGGTGCACCAGCCCGTATGTGGTAACAATGCTCCATGAAAGGGCGAATGGTTGCTTTGTAAAGATATAGGATACTGTCAGGTGTGAGAAGTTTTCTAGCCCGGTAGAGGGAGCCCACTTTCTTGGCAGCAGACTTGGCAGTATCTTCTATGTATTTGTTCCAATTCATGTTACCTGTGAATGTTAGGCCGAGGAGTTTGAATGTTGGACTCTCGGGAAGAATGCTATCCGCCATGGCAATCGGTGGTTGTTGTGCCTGCCATTGATTCTCATTTATATATAATGATATCAGATGTGATGAGATGAGATATGATGAGATGAGATAAGATACGATGATGAGATGAGGTATGATATGATGATGAGGTGATGTGAGATAAATATGATGAAAGGTGATATGATGAAATGAGAGATGAAGTATGAGTTGAGGAAATATGATGAGATATGATGTGATATAACATATATGAGATATGATGATGTATGATGTGATGCAATGACATATGATATATAAGATAAGATATGATGAGATTAGATAACGGGTTGAGATATTGCTTGATTAAACGTGAGAAAATGGAAATATTCTTTTTCTCTTTTTATTTCCAACCATTTTTGTTTTAATTGCAAAACAAAAATCATAGCGCATTTAAAATTTTCGACATGATTTTTGATGTACTCTAAGATATACCTATGTACAATCTCTCATAAATCTCTTCTAGGTCCTGGCTACTTTGTCACATTTATTACAATGGCTTTTTAACTGCCTTGTACTTTCTGACACATTTCTTATTGCCAATACACGCAACATTTCTTCAGGATTTACTGAAATGTATATTTTCAACCTTTTGATTTTGTCAATTCATAGATTGCTTTCAGATTGAATAAAAGAAGACTTACAATGGATTTGAGTAAAGAACTGCTGAAACTAGAGGAACTGTTAAAAGGCTCCGGATTATTAATGGAGAAATACAAGAAAAAAGTCAACAACCTTGAGGTAAGCGACTTTTTTTTTTCAATTAGCATCGAATTCTATAGCAGAGAGCTGTAATGAAGGATACATTCTTCTAGACTGAGGCAATTTTTATTTTTGTCCTAATCCAGAGTGTTCCTTTTTGGGGAACTGGATTTTCCCCACATTAAAAACCGACATTGTGTCTATATCTGTCCTCGTGGGTGGGGGGGGATAAAGAGTGACAACTCAGTGTTGAGGTCAATAATAAAAAGGTAGTAAATATAAGTATATACTTATATTTTGGAAGTGGAAGTGGTGTAACTGTTACGCGTCTGGTGGAACTTAGTCTATGAACTTGGCGTGCTGTGTTTTAGTTTTGGTTTGGGCTATTGCATCAATTTCACTAATACATAATACATTTGAGAAAGGTATGAATAACTCTCCCCACGAGTTAAGAGTGAAATAGTAAAGTAGACTAGAATCTCAAGACTAACCTAAGAGAAGGAAAACTTTGAAATAACACCTTTTCTGTAGTGTTGGAGAATGCAGAGAATTCTAGCTAATGAAAGACCACAAAGATTCAATCATTGTCTAGGCTCGCCTCCTGATAAAGAGATTTAGTAACGAAATGGATCCATAATTAAGCTAATAGGATATGTTTTAAGATGAAATGGTTGTCGTCTTGTTCTTCCTATATGAAATTGCGCCACACACAGAAAATCCAAAACTATCTTTTAACACAGACAGCATTTGTCTTAGATGCACTCATTTCACCTTTTCCTTCTGCTGCTGACACAATTTGACTGGTTTATGTTGTAACTCGAAGTCGAGCACCCGGATGTTTAATGCAATCATGCTTATGCTATTGCATCACTTTTCCAACATCCTGGCACCTCAAATCTTCGTCTATAAAAATCATTTATTTCTTGAAATCACCATCAACTATTAATTTGAGGCTCATGATCTAATCACGCCAAAGCCTGAATTGCCTACATGCGATACATGCTGCCATCCAATTTCTTTTTTTCTCAGTACAGATAGATAAGAAAAGAATAAATGGGATTTTTGCCAAGTCACGATGAAGTTGTTCAAATCCACAAATGAAATATTAGCAAAGTCTGTATGTTAACAGCATGTGTACCAACAGTAAGTTCGGTAAAGAAGTTTGAATCTCAGATCCAGGTTTGGACATCCAACATAAAAAATCCAAGAAGTAAACCAATAAAGAAATGAAATGGGGACTGTTGAACAACACATTAAACAAGAGATCGACTGAGACATGAACCACAGTAATAAAATCAATGTCGAAAACCAATGGGGATTGCTTAGCACAAATTAAACCTAGAACTGACTCGTATATGAACCATGAATCACTTCATAACGAAATATTTGTCATTATATCTTGGAAAACTTATAGCATTTATATCTGTTAAGAATTCGTTTGTGATAAATTGTTTATATTTGTGTATATTATGTGTCAGGGACGAACATTCAAGTCACGTACCTTGAACAGAAACGCTACGTTTTGTATGCTGAGTCTGCTATTTTTCATTTGAAAAAACAAACAAAAAAACACGTGCATGGGCTGTCATGCTTTATATAACTAGCAAAAGACAGCTATGCTTATTTGAAAAATTTGAAGTTTATGACTTTGTTCGTGGTTGAGTGTGACTTTTGACTGACGTCAAAGTAACAGCAAAAGAACAAACACAGACTAACAAAAAGGAAGAGAAAGGAAAGAGTGAGAATGGAAGGAGAGAGAGAGAGAGAGAGAGAGAGAGGGGCACATTGTAGTGTCTCACCAAAGAAGAAAACTAACTGTAACCACATTTCGTCTGTTGGGATGGATCACTTTTTTTTTTTCTTGTATGAACATCAATCAGTCTCAAACGAAAATATGCAAGCCTTACTTATTAAATACTAGCAGGAAGAACTGACGTTGCTCGGGATTGAATTAGAAACACTATATTCTTTTTTCACTATGCTCATAACACCATATTACTTTTTATTTTACTTCCTCCCATTTCGTCCACTAATAATAGTCAGAAGAAACTGACATTTTGGAAAACTCTCTGAATTAGTGTCTTATATATATGGTTTTATCGGGGGCTGTTTGGATGTGTCACGAGTGTATGCATGTTGGTTAAATCAAGCAATGTTGCATGCAAAAGCAAAGTAATAATTTACAAACAAAAAGAGGTAGTTCAAATAAGACGTTTATTGAACGAGTGTATGTTGAATGATGAGATGTGCTGTGTGTATATATGTGTTGTATGTAGAACATATATCGAGCCGAAACAGTCTGAATTGTGTATACAAAGAAATGAAGGTAGAAAGTCTCATAGTGGGTATGCGAAGAAATAGAATCTCTTACCAAGAATTGTATGTAGTGGAAAGTCTCCTAGTGTATACACGAAGAAATTGAATGTCTTGCCGCGGTGAACAGTACGTGTGTTGGTGAGGAAACGTGTGTTGGTTGTTGTTTTGCCAGAGCCGGTTTAACAGAAAAAAGCGTGATTTTCTGTTTACACCGGTTTTTCTAATTAGAAGGGCAGATAACTCTGGTGTCGCTTTTCAGCGCCACCTGTCGGTGAAAAAAACACACCTAACGGCCAACCGGTCCAGTTATGTTTGAAAGGAGGAGGTAACTGCTACAGTTTAAATTTCATTAAAATCGAATATATGTATTGGAAGTTTGAATTTTGCCCTCATAGATCCGTTAGAGGTGGCATATAGAGATACGGCACATTGAGAAGCACATAGAGATTCATGACCACTTCCATGGTCTTCTCTGGAGAATTTTATACATATTATTTAAATTTCATAAAAATATGATATATTTTAAGTTTTAGGGGGGGGGGGGTTCTGTTCCCATAGCTCCCTTACGAAGGCACTTAGAAATTCGGGACTATTTCCATTGTCTTCCACGAAATATTTTATATAAAAATACACTGTTAGTTGATATATATTTTTTTTTATGGAAATCGCTTCAGACAAGGCATGAAGCCACTTGATGTAAGGAGCTAAAAAAATACTAGTTCATGGTTAAAAAAATAGCCAACGATTAGAGTTAGATGGATAGATTCTGACCTAGAAAACAGTTATTATTTCCCCTTTGTCAGAAACATCGCTCATGGAATGTGAGGACTAAAGGACAAAATAAGGGAAGCGAGGATTACGAGGCTGCCGAAAGTAAACTCAAGGTTCACTTTCTACTCTCCTAACTTCTTAAATAAGTATCTTATGAAGACTGAACATTTCGATTCTTTTTTTTTTATTATTGTTTTCCTTCTCGTCAACTAAATAAACAATATTGAAACATATTTTTGTCCATCGGTTGAAATTTTTTCACGTCGGTGTCAACCAAATAACTTATAAATATATTTGCTATTCTACGAATAGGAATTTTAGTATTAAGCACTATCTCATCACTTGTCTTTGGCATTCCCTCTCTGCTCCCTGTTTCTCCGACTGTACCAAACTGCAGAAATTTTTTTTTAGTTTTTTACTGATGATTCATCACCTATCAAGGCTCGGGGACACTTGAGGATAAGAGTTAAAGAAATCGTCAGTTGGACGATGATCGTCACCACAAAAAGATTGTAAACAATGAGTTGAGTGGGCAGAAGATTACTTAAGAAGAACTGATTATCAAAGAAGACGGCTCAACAAGTATTTGTTTACATTAGACTTGAAGACGAGATGTAGTCGGCTGGGAAGCAAATAAGGGAAGCAAGAGTTACGAGGTTGCCAAAAGTAAACCCAAGGTCCACTTTCTACTAACTTATCTTTCTATAGGGAACAAACACACACACACACATTGACATTTATATATAGAGAGAGATTAAAGAAAACATTTTGGAATTCAAAAAGAAGTGGAACAAAATTGAGAACGTTTGGCTAAAAAACAATGTAGCGGTTAATCTACCAACTTTGACTGGGATTGGCACTTTCAGGCTTTGCCTGGGAGGAATTGGATTTTGCTAAATATTTCTTCATAATTAATATTTTATTAACTATGATTATTTTCCTAGAAAGGAATTGGGGGAATACTTTAGAAAGTAAAGATCTGAGAGTTAAGTGATAATCAGTGGTTGTAGTGTTGCAAAACTCCCCAAAAGAGGAAAGTTTCCCTGTTCAGTCTTTGGAAAGGGGGTCAGGTGCAAATCAATCTTTTGTGACATTTTTAAGCATTGGGCACACAAGAAGTGCAGTGGAATTACTGGTAGTTTAAGAGAGAATAACCAGTTTATGTGCAAGAAGTGTAAGACAATGGAGATGGATGAGAACTCAAATGTGGACAACGTATATCTGGATGGCAAGGCTATTCAGGTTATCGAGAAGTTTTGTTACCTTTTTGATACTATTGGAGCACAAGGTAGATTGCAAGAGTTGGTAGTGGATTGAGTAAGTTCAGAAAATTTCTGCTATTACTAACCAGCAGAGCGTTACCACTGTCGACCAAGTGAAGAGTCTATCAGACATGTGTATGCAGTGTGATGATATATGGAAATGAATCCTGGTACGTCATGGTTGAGGGCATGCATTGCATAGAGAGAAATGATATGAGAATGATACGATTAATGTGTAATGTGAGTCTTAAAGACATGCTTAGTTCTGATGACCTCAGAGGAAGATTAAATCTTGACAGTATAGTGGTATGTGTGCAGAACAGGAGACTTCAATGGTATAGCCATGCTGAAAGAATAGATGAGAGTAGGTCCAGTTCAGAAGGGAGGGCCAAGGAAAAAATGGGAGAAAGTGATAAAAATAAACTTGAGAGAAAGAGGGATAAATAAAGATCAGGCCAGAGATAGGTTAGTTTGGAAGTCAATTTCTTAAAGCTGTCCAATGCATGGCAGCATGTAAAACGGACGTTAACCCAATGATGATGATGATGATGATGATGACCAGGTTAATAACTAATTTAGATTTCACTACTCATCTGTTTGTTCCGGTTCTTAAGAAATATTCTTGAATATCAGCATTGTTCATGTGTTGTAACATAACTAGAGTGTTCTTCAATCCCCGCAATGTGTCCACTTCAGTGGCAGAATCAGCTGGTCGAATTTCTATAGTTGTAGTGGTGAGGTGGCAGCTGAATTTTCTATCTTCTCTTCTCTCTGTCGTTGTCTTCTTCTTCTTCTTAACAGCTTTCATAAATGTTATTAAAAAAGAAACATCACAAATGAACTTTGGTTAAAAAAATCTCTTTGGAGTTTTATTCCTTCTTTATAGCACACATATATATACTTAAAAATCTTAACCCCCTCCTCCATGGGGGGAGGCAGCAGCTATCCAAAACCCACTACTTTCTCTGTGCTGGTTCAGTCGAAAGAGAAATATCTTCTCTCCTCGATTGCCACGTCAGATTAGAGGCTTCCTGTGCCCATGACGTCACTGCCGGGGCATGTCACTGTTACTCAACTTCTAACTAAAAAATTTCACTCGACTTAGTTTCATCGTTATGTGGTAATTTACCATTATAACCCTATTTTTACACACCTGCCTCTTATCTTGCTATAGTGTCTGAGCTACAAAACATATTTTAAAGTTTGTTCTTCCTATTGATAACATCTACATTCAATTAATTTGTATGTATCATATTTTATTGTGTACTAGCTGTACCTACCCGGCGTTGCCCGGGATGCAGTTTTGCACATTTTAAAAGTTATACACAAAAAGTTCTCATCTTGGATGTTATTCTCACGTTTCGGTTGATGTTATCTCTGACCTTCTTTAAGAATAAGGGAATCTTTATGTCGAACATGGGAATCTATATAGAATTTCAAACTGAACCCTTTATTTAATCCACAGGGGTAGATTGTTCTCGTTCCGTCAGCCATGATTGTGTCGAAGTTTTTAATTTTTTTTTTATTCTTAGTTAGTATTGCCTGCAGTAAGAATTAAATCTTTAACCTGCAGAAGACTCTCACTGAAAATTAATTTTACTAAACACCTTTATCCATTGCGCCATGTAGAGTTTTTTTTTATTTCAATGAAAATTAGATTAATATTAAACATAAGAAAATAAAAATGTGTAAGTCATGTATAGGTGAGAAACACACACACGCACAGAAACATGTGAAATCTTCACATAATAATGTTATTAATAAAAGAGACAGAAAAAGAAATGCTTATGTAAAGATATAATCTAAGTTAAAATATGAGTCATCTCCCTTAGATTATTTGAGTTATGCTTAGAAATAAAGACAGCGTTTATGAATGATGTTTACGTGATGGCCTCCAAAGGAATATTCCGAGTAGGAACAATTGTATTTGTTAAGAAATTAAATTGAATTACATTTTCTTTTTAACAACATGGACCAACGATAAAGAAAAAGAAGTGGCTATTCAGAATGAAATAATGATATTTTATGACGGAAACTATTTAGGTCTAAAGTCGAAAATCCAGTTGATTTGATTTTATATATTAGATAATACAACTTCAGTATTAAAATCCTGTGTTTCTGCAACTAAAGAATGCAAATACATTACATACTTGTGTATAATAATCTCATACATATATTAGGTCGTTACAAAAATAATGGCTGATTTCAGAAACATACATTTATTCATGAAAAATGTTCCACCTTCCCAATACTCTGTAAATGACGTGAAATTGTTGCAGTGCTGACAGCAAGTGTCTCAGACATTTCTTTGACACTTCGAAGTGTATTTTGCTCAAAAAGTGCTTGCAATTGTTCATTGTCAAGATTACACGACCTCACAGGCAGAATACTTTTGATAGAAAAACATGTCTGCGTCTGGAGCAGAAACTTATAGAGAACTTCAGGAAGTATGCTTAACAGTGTGTCTAAAAGTATGGGGGGCAGTTTTTTCTTTGGTGTCAATGGGAACAGGAGACTCTGAGCGAACAAGCAAGACAAAAGCTTAACAGGATCTCTAAAAGAAGTGGTCAGCCATAGTCAAGGGCGACCCAAAGCATCCTTTTACATTAGCCACTACACCGAGGTGTGAGGGAGAGCACCACTCCTTTCCCAGGAAAAGTATGAAGTTCAGTTTTTTCTTTGGCATCAATGGTAACAGGAAACTCAGATTGAACAAGCAAAACTGAAGTTAGATTTTTTGTAAACAATTGTTAGCAATACTTGTCTACTTTGTGTTTTTGTTATGTATTGTGCTAACTACGTTTATTGTAGTCTCATCATTTCAAATAAGAAGTTCGTTGAGCTGAGTAAAGATTTCTGAAAATGGCGACCTTTTTCTACTGGTTGCTGCATTCATATCAAGAATAGTTTCTAGACAATACAAAGTAAGTCATATTTATTCTACATAGCCTATGCATTCTCTATAATATATTTACCCTGGGAATTCATGTTTATTTTGTAGTGTGTATGGACTTTTAATGTGAACTTTTTTAATAGTAATTATATCTATAATTGTCATCCCCTTTTATGTATCTCTCTTTTATGTCTCTCTTATGTAGTCTTTGACAAAACTTCTCTATGAGAAATAAATGTATGTATATATCTGAATGCAATGGTTTCGTTATTATTACCGTTTATTCCTTATTACCGGTTACTGCTGACTCGTGTGTTCTCAAGAAAACACATATTCAATATGGCTATCCCCTGCTTGGAGAATATACTTCACAATGTGATCGCTATACAGATGTATAAAATGGAATATTAAATATTCCAATTTTATAACTGATGACCAGCCGATTTTATAACTGATGACCAACCGACGTACCTAACAGTGTTAGAAAGTTTAAAAAGAAGAGTATCATACGTGTGTATGCAGTGTGATGATGTATGAAAATGAAAGTTGGCCAGTGAAGTTTGAGGACATACATTGCATGGAAAAAAATAACATGAGAATGATACACTAGATGTATAAATAACATGAGAATGATACAATAGATGTATAAATAGCATGAGAATGATACGATAGATGTATAAATAACATGAGAATGATACGATAAATGTATAAATAACATGAGAATGATACACTAGATGTATAAATAACATGAGAATGATACGATAGATGTATAAATAACTCGAGAATGATACGATAGATGTATAAATAACACAAGAATGATACGATAGATGTATAAATAACACGAGAATGATACACTAGATGTATAAATAACATGAGAATGATACGATAGATGTATAAATAACATGAGAATGATACGATAGATGTATAAATAACATGAGAATGATACAATAGATGTATAAATAACATGAGAATGATACGATAGATGTATAAATAACATGAGAATGATACAATAGATGTATAAATAACATGAGAATGATACGATAGATGTATAAATAACATGAGAATGATACGATAGATGTATAATGCGACAACTTTCGGAAAGAAGAAAAAACAATAGTGTATATTAATTTAACAAATTTACTTGGGCAAATGATAAAGAATGATATACAACAGAAAAGGATAAATATACAGAACGAGAGCGTATGCAAATGCGTGCTTTTGCAAGAATTTATTTGAATGAAGATTGTTTGGGTAACTGCAGTGCATGCTTGGCTCCATAAATTTTTTCTCTTTACGTCATGGAAGGTTACTGTTGCAATGCAGTTGGGCCAACGTCAACAAAAACAGGAAAATGGGAAAAAGAGGAATGACTGCATTCTGTGGTCTTTGTTGTAATACAGTGAAACCGTAGTTCAAGAAAGTAGGGTAACTAAGAAAAATTGTTAAAGAGTATTTGCAACACTTAAAGGGCCAAAGGAGACAACCACTGCATGGACGGCGGCACCAGGGGGGGGGGGCAGGCTTAAGCCCCACCACTTTTTGACTTGCCCCCCCCCCACTTTACGGTCATCAATAATGAAGCTATATATGCATGTGTTTAACCGGCTCGCCCGCCCCCTTTTTAGGAGAGCCCCCCCCCACACACACTTTTATAACTGTCCCGCCGGTCCTGCACTGACCAATCTATTAGTGTCTTATGAATTCCAATAATATGGCTTCAAAATATGACTACTTTATTGTTCAGTGGATAAAGTCTCAGGAATATAAGTATAATCTAAGTATTGTAACCTTATCTGGTTACTTTAGTCATACAAATTCCAAATCTCTCTTTAAAACAATTGCTTTGTCTTTCGATTCTGAAGAGCAAAGTTGATGGATTGATTTGGTTTACCTGGTGAAGTAGATAACGATTCGAATCCAGTCAGTTACATAGCACCACTTTCAATTATGGATGTTGGCAACCTTCAAGTGGCCCCTTCTGTAAGTACCTGGAATCATCAGGTAAACCAATGCCAACAATAGAATCAAGCCGTACCATGCTGATTTATACAAATTTACTTTTACAGCATTTCTTCTTATCTGCACCCTCTCTCTCTCACCGGGGGTAATGTTACTACATTCAGTGTCTTCTGTAAGTACTATTGTGGCATGTGTTCTTCAGAATAGTCTGATCTATTCCCTGCTTCCTTTGTTCCAGCTCGTTTGACTCGTTGGTCTAGTGGTCTTCGCTATTTTGATACCTCGTTATAATACAGCTTCCTATTCCAGTTGCTACTTTCTAAGAACTGCAGGCTTGTGGAACTCTCTTCCTGCTGACTGTTTTCCTCCTACCTATAGCCTTTGTCTTTTCAAGACTGTACATAGGCATTTCCGGTCTTTGTGATAATCATGTTTCGTTCTTTTTAGCTCCTTACATCAAGGGGCTTCATGCTTTGTCTGGATCGATTCTCTCCCCTCCCCCAAATATATACATCAATCCATTTTGTTTTCTTCTATGCTGAAGAATAATACAAATGATTCATTGTATACGATTGACTAGATACAAATTGATATTTCACCACCAACAGGGGGGCGGGGGTACAGGTTCATACTTTTCCCAACAGTAATAGAGCATAAATAACCACAGTAGATCCACTAGAATTTGAACTCAGCATAACCGATTCCATTGTCTGTGATGGTATCCATTAGGTGAATCATGCAGGGTTGATGAAAGGGAACTTTGGTCAAATTGGCTGGTCACACTCATGTTGGAATAAAGTATTTTCGCACTCGATATGTCGCCGTTTGCTCTTGTTAATGTCAAGAGAAAAAAGAACTCTGTTCACATCACCCCTCTGGCCTTTATATGCTTGCTTACCCTCTCATGGAAATGTGTCCACTGCTTAAAATACTCATTTTGACACACGTGCGCTGGAGCATTGGCAAATAGCGAACTTACCACGGGACGACTCATGAGTTTGGTAAGCTATTGTTTATCTATGTTTTCAACAGTTTGTCTTTCATATTTGTTACTACTACAGGAACCAATGAAAATCCATAATTAAAATATATTGGGGGGAGGGACAAATATGTAATCTTCAGAATCTAATTACTATGTATTTGCATATTTTCAGAGAGAGAAAAAGGAACTGAAAACGGTTTATGGCCAACTGAAACCAAAGATGGAATCTTACGAAACTCAGGAAACCAATTTTCAAAAGCTTGACTCCGCATTGAAGAAAACACCAGTTTCTCAAGTAGAGATTAAAAGGTTTCAAGGGGCCATCCAAAATGTAAGTATCAACATAAGGATTACCTGTTTTCTTATGCTGCATTTAAAATATATCCTCCACTCCCATTACTAACCAGCAGAGCGTTATCACTGTTGACCAAGGGAAGCGTCTGTCAGGCATGTGTATGCAGCGTTATGATGTATGGAAGTGAAACGTGGACAGCAAGGATTATTGCATGCAGAGAAATGATATGAGAATGATACGATGAATGTGTTATGTGAGTCTTAAAAACAGGCTTAGTTCTGATGACCTCAGAGGAAGATTAAATCTGTACAGTATAGGGAGATGTGGGCGGAAGAGTAGACTTTGATTGTATGGCCATGTTAAAAGAATGGATGAGAGGTCTTAGGTTAGTGGATGAAGAAGAGTTAAGACAACAGGTTCGGTTCACAGTGGATGGCCAAGGAAAACATGTGAAGAAGTGATAAGAATAGACTTGAGAGAAAGAGGGATAAATAAAGACCTGACCAGAGATAGGTTTGTTTTGAAGTCAATTTCTTAATGTAAAACGGATGTTAAACCGATGATGATGATGATGATGATGATGATGATGATGATGATGATGACGATGACGATGATGATGATGATGATGATGATGATGAAAACCAATGTGTATTTATTTGTATATTTATATATATACTAGCTGGCTTTGTCAGTTCACTATTGCTTCCCCAAGTTCGCTACTTGAAATACTTGAAATATTAATTTAAAATAATAAACATTTCATTCGTAACTTTGTTGTAAACACGAAACAAAATCTTTCTAATTTATTATATGAATAAATGAGAAAGATTTTGTTTCGTGTTTACAACAAAGTTACGAATGAAACATTAATATTTTGATAATTTAAAAACTAATGTATTTATCTTTTAAATGTGACCGTAAAGAAGGGGATAGAAAGAAGAAATCAATTTGCCTTTGCACTTGCAATTTAGAAATAGATTGCAACTTGTTGAAATTCAAGTCAGTCTTTCTAAAGAAAGGAACATTTGGACACAAATGCTAAATGATTATTCCAGGAAATAAAATAATACTACGAAAAAGAACTATTTGTTACATTAAAATCAAAACAATCATTGAATTAAAAAAAACAATAACAAATAATATTTAATTAATAAAAATTTCCTTTTTCAAAACTAATATGCAAATTAATTGAAACTGATATCACATATACATGCATGCATGGCCCCCCGTTCAGTTTTGAGAGACAATGGATACCCCCTGTTAGGGTGGCTGCATGTGTAATTTTGAAGCCAGGGTTGTGCAATCCCAACCACCCATCTACTGAGTCGGCACTGGTTGATTCCAGTGGTAAGGAGAAATCCAGGCCTACTGGCAACAATTTCGCGATAAGCAGAGAGCACATACAGCACCTAGTATTCCCAAATGGTCATCCATTTTAATACTGATCAGGCTCAACGTCGCTTTACTTCGGTGATCTAACGGGAACCGGTGTGTCAACGTGATTATGCCGTATATACATAAGCAGTATATAAAAAAAAATTATGTGTCTATTGTGTAAAGTTGAATTAACTTGAAATAGGTCGTTTTGACTTTCTCGTTAGTGTGAGAAAAATGTCCAACTTTAGCATTTATTCATGTAGATAAATGAATATATGTACTCTCATCCCATTAAGTAAAAGTTAATGAATAAAATGCGTGCCTTTTTGTATCCCTCAGACGAAACAATTTCAAGTATTGAGGAAAAGTGAGAAAGCAAATAGCAAGTGAGACAACCACCTCAGACTTACCCTACAGCATGAAATGAATTTAGAAAAAAAATCCTTCACTTTGTAATAAAGAATCAATGGTGGATGTTTTTTCTCTTCAGGTCATCACAAATGATAATATTAATTTGTATATGAAAAATTAAGTCACTGACGTAATTCTATGATTTTATATGAATATTTTAGTAATACATCTAGATAAATAGCGAGTGTGAACACTGGCGAAACATAATTTAGTTTTCAATTTTTGACAGAGGTTATACACTAGTACTAGAATATTCTTGTATATCTTTGTCAGACCTTTACTACCATAACAAATTTAATTATGGCTGTAAATCTTATATGAGGTGCACAGTCTGAAAATATAAAAAAAAAGATGACATAGCATTTAATTCAAAATAATTTGAGTAACTCAAATAGGATTTAACCGATGAAACACTAAAAAAAAGAAAATAATACCACCACCAATGGCCGAGATCTCTTGTACACCATAGTACTTTATTTTTGTTCTCCCCCCACTAAACAAGTTCTTTTTCTTTTATATTCCCCCAAAATCCTTCATCTGGGTGTTTCAGAAATAAAATTTGCATATGCCTATGCAAAGCGTATCATTCTCAACATCTTGACCTTTCAGTTGTTTGCATTTATGCTATGAGTTTGTTAACATGGACAGTATTGGGAGCTTTCAGATGAGATTTTCTTTTTAAGAATCTGAAGTTACTGGATGTTATCCCAATGTATTCAAGCCAAATATTTCAATTTAATTCAAGAAATTTAGCAAAAAGTAAAACAAGCATCCTTCAGTTGCCATGTAGGGAAAGGGGGAGGGGGCAGAGATTTACACAGAAGAGAATACAGTGGCTCAGCCCCTGTTCAATTTCGCCTTGAATTGCTGCATTGTTGGTGCATTTACTACAAAATAATAAAATAATGTTACAAACTTACACTCACTCACTCACTATTCAAGTTTATTGTCTATGTTCCCTTTTGACAAGAGGTTCGATGTTGTCTGGCTGTCCTTATGCTTAGTCTTCAGTGATCACGATTATGCGGATTGACTGTGTCCATTTGCCACTGTTTACAGTCTTGCCTGATGGTTTCTTTCCATGTCTTCCTAGGGCACCCAGCTTTCTTTTTGCTGTCCAGCTTTAGGTCTCTGAATGTGCTGATATACTCGTTGCTTCTTTCAACATGCCTAAACCAGCAAAGGCGGTTTGCCCTTTTTTTTTGCTGTCCAGCCATAGGTCTCTGCATGTGTTGATATACCCCTTGCTTCTTTCAACATGCCAGTTTGCCCTTATAAGGACATCAAGTTTTGGAATGGCCAATTTCTCAAGTAGTGTGTCTGACTTAAAGTTCTGGATCTGGTCCGGATTTACATTGCATATCCACCTAATCATTGCCCTGTCATTTTTCTGGAGTGAGGGCCCAACACTCACTGCCATACTGCCATACAACATCATGCTTCTTACACAGCTATCATAGACCTTACCCCTGGTAATAATTGGGATGGCTCGGGATGTTAGGATTGGGAGAAGTTCTCTGAACTTTCCCAAAGCTGCTTGACTCTAATGGTTGAACTTAGTTCACAGCCACATTCAACACTCAGCATATCTTCTAGGTAGCAAAAGGAGTCTACCACCTCCAGGGTGTCCTTGCCTATTTCAACTTCTGTGTAAGAGCAGCCTTCGATTCGGCATGCAGGTTCTAGACACCTCTTACATCTGAAGTCTGGATCTGGTGTGAGCCTACCATGCACTGTGCTGCACTTTTTGTGTCCCCATAAAGTGCAGTGGTTGCACTATATCGCATTGCTTCTAACCCCCCTTCTACATACCGTGCATGAGTATTGACCAGAGTCCTTCAAAGACTGGAGTTCTGGGCCACCACCTTTGCCTTTCCAGTGTTTACCCGCAGACCTTTTGCTTCCATGCTCTTCTTCCATACTTTTAATCTTTTTTCCAGCTCGTTCATTGTCTCTACCATTATGACCAAGTCATCGGCATACAGTAGTTCCCATAGGCATCCTGTTGGAGAGAGCCTCAAAGACAACAATGAACAACAAGGGACTGAGGACTGATCCCTGATGTACTCCAACATTTACATTGAACTCATCGCTGTAAATATCATCTATCCGTACCTTGCTTCTGGCGTTCCTGTACATGCATTGTACTAGTCTTATAAGCAACTCCTCCGCATTGCCCACCATAGCACTTCTCGGGGAACCCTGTCAAAAGCCTTTTCTAGGTCAACAAATGTTGAGTAATCTTGCTCCAAGAGCTTCAGGCCTTTATAGTTTCCTCTTGACAGTGAATCATGCTTGCTCTTGTAGCAGTTGATGATGTAGCTCTCTTCCCAGCTCTCTGGGACACACTCTTCCCGTATGATCGAGTTCGCTAAGTCCGACATGATCTGGATGCCTATCTTTCCGGATGCTTTCAGCATTTCAGCTACGATACCAGGCAGTCCAACCGCTTTTCTATTTTTCATCTTTCTTAGAGCCTTTTCAATAATATCAGGACTTATCTCAATCAGTGGGCCTTGAAGTGGTGTTTCCTTTGATAACTCTTTTGGATTCCGTTCAAATTCAATATTGAGTTGCCTTTCATAGTGTTGTTTCCAGAAATTTTGTTTGGTCTTGTTATCCAGCGAGAGTTTCCCATCATCATCTTTTACGCATTTTTCTCACACAATATCGTGGCTTTCCCTTCTCATTTGTTGAGCAACCCAGAATATAGCATTGTTCTTGGGACCCAACTGTCCGAATTTGGCTGAGTACACAGCCATTTTGCAGATCTCTTAGCTGATATACATTCATTTCGACTGCCCCCTTTCTTCCATGCATCTTCTATTTTCTTGTATTGCACTGTTTACTTCTCCACCCCACCACCAAGTCTCTTTCCTCCAATGGTACTTCTTCATCAGGCCACATACAGTATTGACACTGTTCAGCAGCTCATCCTTCAGCTGCTGCCAGCAACCCTCCACACCATCTGCTTGGTAGTTCTCTGTACTTGCAGCAGAGGCTTATTGGTATTTCCTTTGTATTTCTGCCTCCTTCAACTTTCAAGTCCTCACTCTAGGCTTGAATTTATGGCGCTCTTGTGGGCGTGTTGTGACCATGACGTCACATACCAATAGTCTATGCTGGGTTGCACATTCTTCTCCTGCAATGACCTTGATGTCCTTGACCTGTCTGAGACTCCTCCGCCTCAGTAGTATATAATCAACTTTGGTTTTTACTCCATCGGATTTGTAAGTAATGAGGTGGTTATCTTTCTTCTTGAACCAGAAGTTTCCTACCACCAGGTTGTTGGCCATCGCAAACTCCAAAATCCTATCACCTTCGGGGTTTCGTTCACTAATGCTGTATCCACCATGCACCTCCTTGAAACCTGCTGCTGCTTTACCAATGTGTCCATTCCAGTCACCACAAAGGATGAGAGGCTCTTTTCCAGGTATCTTGAAGATAATCTCCCTCAAACGCTCATAGAAGGCGTCTTTTTCATCATCACTGCATCCTACTTGCAGGGCATAGATACTTAGGAAGGTCAGTTTGGCAAAGATGATCCTGTCAGACAGACGTTGAATATCAAACACCTTGTCAATCCATTTCTCAGCCAGAAGAATTCTCATACCTGCCATGTCCTGTCTATTATCAGTTCAAAAGAGCTTTGCCTTGCCTTGAATCGTGTGAGATGATCCTCTTCTCCACTTAGTCTCCTGTAAGCAACACAGGTCGACTTTCCTGGCCCTACCGTCACGGCTTTCCTGGCCCTACCACTCATAACACCTTTGACTCTGTTGTCTCCAGCCCCATATTCACTGTTAAACTTTTCATTGACTGCCATATGATTCTGGAGCAGAGTTTTTATGGCTAGATGCCTTTCCTATCACCAACTCTGACACTTTCAGCAGTCCGAGATCTCTGTGTTTGTTGATGTGGGTAGTTATTTTCAACCTCATACGCCCTCGTACGGAGCTGTGCTACACGATAAAGCCTAATATCTGGCATCCCATGAAACCAATAAGAGGTACTATGGAGGCCATAGCTTGCCATTGGTTGCTACTCAGACACAGTGGCTATGGTGACCAGATAGCCGCCAGATACTGGTCAGACGCATCTCTGGATTTGCTAGTTAACCCCTAGTAGGGGCCCTGTCTTACTGGACACAAGAGCATGTGCGCACACTGGTGAGTCATGTGTGTCGCAGAGACAGGGTCAGGTCCTCCGAAGGTTTCAGTTAGGGACCTTACCCTTAGCTTTTGGGTGAAACCCTGGACCGCATTTAAAGTAAATACATAGTTCTCTTAAGTGAACGATATACCATCACCGCTTTCCAATCAAATATATATATATATATTTTTGTTTGTTTATAAAAGACGACGACGCTTTCCAAACAATTTGCCCATTGAAATAATTTCTCTATATTAATGCAGGACTGATCGTTGATGTGTGATCGGCCTTACAACTAAGAAAGGAGACACAGGCAAAAAGGTAACGACAATGACAAAGAAGAAAAGACAAACACAGATAAACAGTTTAAAAATAAAGGTTGTGTTTATTGCACCATAGGTACAAATTTTTGCACTGGAGTAAAGTTGATTGGGTGACGTCACTGGAAAAACTGGCATAGCTGGATTGGTGTAACTGGAACAGAAGTGAGGACGTCTCACAGAGTTTAATCTGGACGTCCCTGAGGTATAGTGAAGTGCCTCAGGTCGGTCCGGTCCATAGAGACGTGTTCTTCGACTGGATGTTTTTGGAACAGGAGCTGGACGCTGACGGTCACTTGAACAGGGAGCCGGACGTCAGCAGGGTACTAGAACAGGGAGCTGGACGGCAACAATATTGAGTGATCCACTGACAAGCGACAAGAATAATAAATACATATTTCTTTCCCTTTTTTTGTTTTGTTTTTTCAAATGACGACGCTTATCAAACAACTTGCCCATTGAAACAATTTCTGTATAATTAGCGATCCTGTGACAAAAAAAATATGTATTTCTTTCCCTCTTTTTGAAACTATTTAAAATAATGTCATAAAACTATGAAACAAAATAAAATAATAAAATAATGTCATAAAATTAATTAAAATAATAACGTAATGTAATCTATTACTAATGAGAATTTGGTATTTGTTTGAAGCTGTAACTATACTATTACTTCTAGATCTGAATCCGTAACTATACTATTAATATTTTTTAATGCTCAATTCAGTTTACTATACTATTTCAGACTAATTTACTATCTTTCAATGTTCAATTCAGGGTGAGGGTAGTGTAGTATCTGTTCTGTTGTCATTATACCATCCTCCCAGGCATTACCTGGTCCCGTTTGTAGGGTTGGGGTTAGTATAGTATCTGTTCTATTGTCATAATACCATCTTCCCAGGCATTACCGTCTCCTTTAATTTAAAGGGGTTATTGTAGTACCTGTTCTGTGGTCATGATGACATCCTCCCGGGAATTATCTTCTTTTTATGAGCGGGAGATAGTATAGTAATTGTTATGTTGTCATGATATCATCCTCCCAGGCATTACCTACTCCTTGTTTTTTTTTTGGGGGGGGGGGAGGGGGTAGTATCTGTTCTGTTGTCATGAGACAGTCCTTCCAGGGATTACTTCTTCCTTTTGGGGAGTAGTTTAGCATATGTTCGTTCATCATGAGATCATCCTTTCAGACATAACCTCCTCCTTTTGGGAGGTAGTGTAGTATATGTTCATTCGTCATGATACCATCCTCCCAGGCATTAGCTCCTCCTTTGGGGAGAGGGAAGTATAGTATATGTTCGTTTGTCATATATACTAGCAATAACATATTATTGCTAGTAAAAATAATTAAAGTAATTAAAATGTCGTCATCATCATATTCGGTTTAATGTCCGTTTTACATGCTGCCATGTGTCGGACTCCTTTTAAAAATTGACTTCCAAACTAACCTATCTCTGGTCATGTCTTTATTTATCCCTCTTTCTTTCAAATCTACCCTTATCACTTTCTTCCATGTTTCCCTTTGCCTTCCCCTGTCAAATGACTTTGCTACCTCAACTGTTTTGCATCTACTAACTCAACAACTCTCATCTATTTTTTTTCAATATGACCAAACTAACAAAGTCTCCTGTTATGCACATATATCCCTATATAAAACTACTTTAAATAATAAGATAATGTCATAAAACTAATTACAATAATATCATAATACTAATTACATTAATCAAACCAAACAGAAATTTACACCATTTGAATATATTGAAAACGTGAAGCATAAGAACTTTTACCAAATTGACTGAATTCGGCTGTAAACAAATCAAAAAGGGTTGATATGCCATAAAACAAAGCAACCAATCGAACATGGAACATAGATAGATAAATAATACATTTAAAAAATGTTATTAATTCATAAATATTTTAAAAAATGATCTAAAAAATGATCTGCTAATCGAAAATGTAAAAGAAAATCTTCAGCAAAATATGTTTACCTTTTCCAGATTCTTGTTGAACAGAAGAACTTTCAAAAGGAACTTGAGAACATGCGCCGATCCAAACAAATGCTTGCCAATGAAACTGTGGTTTTACAAAATTCTCTCTCCAGGCTCAAACATGATTTTCAAACAAGAAGTTATGCTGACAGGGACATGCAAATATTGAAGCGGGAAGTCCAAAGAGTATGGCACCAAAAGGTATTGTTGTAGCAGGTTCCTACAAGCCGCCATATTGTTTAAATATCAATGACTTCTTAGCTGCCCGCTGATTGGTTCAAGCAATCTACTTCCTCCTTGGCTTGACTAATCAGTGACCTTCTCTTAGGCGAATCTCGGATGGCTAGCATAATTATATAAACACTTGAGCACCATCCGCTTTTTCTCTTTTTCTTCTGCTGCACTAGAAGCCTCTTCTCTCTCTTTCCTTCTTTGACACGTTCCCCTCTCTGGAGGTGCAACAGACATTTTCTTGGGACTTTAACCCTGAGTTCGACTTCGACAAGAAGACAAAGAAGCCAAAATGGCTACTGCCGCACACACGTGAAATTAATATCCACTCACTCTCTCTTTTTCTTGCCTCTCTCGACATGTAGACGACTATTACACCGGGCTACCTAGCTCTGGCCACTTCGACACGAAGTATCGAGAAACCAAAATGGCTACTGTCTCATACACGTGGACTTAATATAACACACACACACACACACATAACTGCTTACATGTGAACTGACTTTCACACCGGTGTACAGACACACATACTTACATACACATACTTACATACACACATGGACACGTCCTGACACCATAGCCGGTGTATAAACATTCAATATTATTGTTACACCGGCCGTTCTTACACAGGAGAAACTGCACCGGTTGTCACTATAAATAGTGCGAGTCACCAGAGACCCAGAGAAGACAAAGCACAGTCTTGTAACTGTCTAGCCAAGTGCTAGTCACTTTCTTACTTTGTTAATACACTTGTTAAACCAACCCTCGACTTGACTTCCTTTATTTATTATTTACTGTTGGACAACTTCACAACAATTATGAACAATTCTCTTTTCCCCACTGGGGAATTATAATAATGGGAAATTCCTTTACTTTTGTTTTCGTCCATACTTATGGACATAATAACCCCTTTCCCTTTTGTTCACAGGGAAGACTCAATAAAGTTGTGTTATGTATTAAAAATATACTTTGTCGCATTTTTCTATATCGTGGCCTGTTTTCATTCAGTGCAAGAATACGCAGTTACAAATACCAATTCTATTGAGTAACGAATACTTTCTTCTGTATCTTAGAGGATAAAAGTTTTAGAGACATCTGGTGATCCAATGGTTTGTCTCTGATTTGATTCATGATATTTTTTAGAAAAACAAGACACTCCTTAAACATCGAATGAAAACAATCTAACTTTGAAAGCTATTGAGTTCAACAGAAGCCAAAAAAGACGAACTGTTGCGTTGCCATCTCTTATTCCTCATATTGTCCATCATCTTTCTTTGATGATGCATTTTTCTCTGGTGGCTTTGTAATAAATACGATAACATGAATGTGGTTATGATTTCCTATTTATTTAATTTTCCTCCGAGGCCCAGAGAAAATCAAACTAAAAAAATACAACATACGATTTCATTCAAAATAATTTGAGTGACTAAAATAGAATTTATTTGTTGAAGCACTAAAACAAAACAGATGATGTACTCACATCAATAGACACTTTTATGTTCCCCCAATGTCCTTCATCCGGGTGTTTCAGAAAATCACACCACATCTTGGTCTTTCAGTTGATTTCAGTTTAAGGATTTGAGTATAACTGCTATTTAAATGAGCATAATTTTTTATAATCTTTCTCTCACACTAATGTCCTGCATGCCAAACAAAAATGGACTCCTTTTTCACCATGAATACCGCAAATCATCTTCACCCACGTTGCTGCCAGACCCTGGCTCTGGTTCATTACAGAAAACTCGGTCAGAACCGTTTTTTTTCATCGCTCATTTAATTGTACACCAAACCACCACCCATGGGTGGGGTGACTCATCATTCACTAAGGCCTATTTGTACATCTGAGTTTCCTTGGCCTTTTAGCTAGGAGCAGAGTGTAGTATCTGTTCTGATACTACACTTCATTTTTAGTATTCGGTAAGGTAAGGAGAAATCCTTTTAGAATGAGGCAATTTTAATTTTTGTGCTAATTCAGAGTGCCCCGTTTTGGGGAGTTGGATTTACCCCACATTAAAAACCGACCCTGTGTCTAACTCTCCTCGTAGGCTACAAGTAAATAGGGACTCAGTTTGGAAAAAGTGTGTGAGACTTTCTCCATTTTTGTTCGTAATGTCACAGCTAGGCAAGATTTTTCTCATCTATCACCCCCCCCCTCTCTTTATAACATAACAATCAAAATAAAGACACCAGTCTTACTGTAAGTAATTTAAATCTATTTACAACTAGCAGGACTACCCAGCGTCGCTGGGAGTCCTAATTTCCATTACAGGAAAGGATAAAAGTAAAACAAAACAATCTGCATCATATTATAATTTGAAATGTTTAAGTTACTTTTAGGAAAAAATCAGAGTCAAAATACTTATACTCTGGTGAGGTTCAAACTCATAACCTCCGCCTCTAAGTACAGCATGCTAACCCATTGAGCCACCGGATCAATTCTCTCAATCTCTCTTATTGCCTGATTTAAAACAAGAACAAGCGGCACTCATTCTGTCTTTCTTTCCCTCTCTATCACTTTACTTTCTCTTTCTTTCACCTTGTCAGCTAGCAGTAATGAAAGAAAAGAGAGAAACAAAGTGAAAAGGACAAATCAACACTTCCATGCCATCTTTTTCACCGGTGAACATCGAAAAATTACCCGTTATTAAATTAGCATGCAATGATTTTGGTAGCGGTATTAGGACTTCTGACTGTAAGGGTAAACTCCAACACCTTTCTTTATTCATGACTAATAAAAAATAAAATATTTATCAGGATTAAAAATAAATATCGATGAAATTGATTGAAAATATAATGTATTTTTATTAAAAACATGGACCAATATTTGCCATAAATCACTAAAATATCAAATTTATATATGTGTCTTTTGTTAATCACAAATATAGAGAGGAAAAACTGTTTGTACTTTACCTATAATATGTCAATATTCTTTTACTTTTATTAAAAGAAAAAAGAAACCTTTAAACGCTCAGACTATTATAGGTCTGTATTCAGTTTCTTTAGTAATAAATAGAAACTGCTAGCCACACCTTCAAATATCAGTACTATTTCTAGGCTAGTCATGATGTTGTGCTCCATACTGCATGATAGGTCAACTAAGAAATAATTGATGACTGCCACTCTCAAGTCAACATTGCCTGGGGACATCCAATGAGTTTGAAATCATGTGTAGATATTAGAACAAAATGTTTTAAACAGTGGAATCTTTTCTTCTCTACACCCTCTATCTCTCACAGATGTGATGTTGCTAGTCTCAGTCTTTTCTATAAATACTATTATGGCATGTATTCTTCAGAACTGTCTGATCTATTCTCTGCTTCCTTTGTTCCAGCTCAATTGACTCGTTGGTCTAGTGGTCTCAATAAATTTTTCTGTTTTGATACCTCATTGTAATACAGCTTCCTATTCCAATTGTTCTTGGCCTTTTGGCTAAGATCAAAGTGTAGTATCTGTTCCGATGGATACTGCACTCCATAGACTGGTATTGTCTTGGCCTTCGGGGCTTGATTTACGCCGGTCTATGGGTCTGTCCTGTGCACTTCTAAGAGGTCCACCCTCCCAGGCTTCGCCTCCCCTCTTTGAGGAGGAGTAAGTTTATTGCTTACTGCCTGAGGCGTCCCTACCGGGGAATGCCGACGGGGCTGCCCAGGCAATTTTTAAACCCAACTTTCCCGACCCGACCTTGGGTCACATCTTACTTGTGGGAGTAAGATAAAAACTGGCCTTGTGCCTAACTCCTGGAGAGGAGTAAATCAATACAGCTTCCTATTCCAGTAGCTTCTTTCCAATAACTGCAGGCTTGTGGAACTCTGTTCCTGCTGACTGTTTTCATCCTACCTATAGCCTTGGTCTTTTCAAGACTATGGTTAATAGGTATCTCCTGTCTTGGCGATAATTATCTTTCGTTTTTGTTGTCTCCTTACATCAAGTAACTTCATGCCTGATCTGGAGCGATTTCCATTAAAAAAAATTTTTTTAATGAAAATATTGCTGTTAACAGAGTTCTGATTCACGGCATATCAACCATTGGTGGGTCATTTTATGCCGAAACCGTATATGCTTTGTACTGATTTGTAGATTAATTTGAAGAGATGTTTGTTCCATACAGCACCTGCTCTTCCCAAACGGTCACCCATTTAGTACTAGGTTCAATGTTGCTTAACTTCGGTGATCTTACAGAAACTGGTGTGTCGACGTCATGTACAAACAGAAGTCTGACAGGCAGGCAGACAACACTGCACCGTGTCCGAAGTGGAGATACCTACTGTCATATGGCCTCCTATCTTCTTATAAAAATTGCAGTTATACTCAAATCCTCAAACTGAAATCAAATTCATTACTTTCTTCTAGTTTATTCTCCTTTCTTTCCCGTTTTGAAATTAAAATTGGATGTATTTTAAAGCAACATGTTAAACTTACAATTTCAATTTCATAAAACAGCTACATTCATATGTATACATTTAAATGAAGACATTTATTGCAAGTTGGAAAAGAAAACAAAATAAAAGAACTTTCATAAACATGGAGGAAGAGCTAATAAAGATTTTATAGAGAAATATTAGTAAAATGATGGAGAAAAATATTCAGTCACCCCTTTTTTCTCTTCATAGTTTCCCATTTATTTGTATCATTGCAACAAATAGTGGTTTTCCGACCATTTAGTAAACAATGGATCTGATCTCTATCCTGCACCGTCTGGTTTAAAAACAAGACGCCCACTCCCTGGTTCTAGCAAAAAGAAGTATTCCCCAAGAGCATGCCCTCGTTCTAAAGACATGGTTACGATTTATAACTGATTATAGTAGGTACTGCTATCTATCAAACATATAAAGTAAAGCCAGTCTCTTTCTTAATTTTTGTCATCGATAGCTTTCTTCTTACAAAATTTGATTCTGATTCGTCAGTTCTTTTGATGGATCGTTGCAACATATTGTTAAAAACAATGAAATGTAATTCGATTTAATTCCTCCCAAAAATATTTTGACCAGGTCGGAATTATTTTGATACAGCTTCCATCTTACAAAATAAGGAATTAACTCGATATTCATCAATACAGGGTTACTTCTCTTTGTTTAGAACAAAAAATAATTAAAAAACGGCATAGTTTAAAAATAAACAAAAAAACAAATTGCAAGTAAAAACACTACCAGGCAACGCCAGGTAGTGTGTGTGTGTGTGTGTGTGTATGTGTGTGTCAAGCTAAAAGTAAATAACTACAAAACAAATAGCCACAAAGTTGGTATTTTCTTGATCGGCGTTGCCCCGGTGAATAATATCTAAAAAAAAATTTAAATATTCATTTTTTGGGCGTCAACTGACCCATGTTTCGTTAGGGGGGCTTGGGTTTTTAGTCGTTTCATTCAGTCATTTTATTTACTAAAGGGAAGTAACTCTGATTTTTTTATCAAGGAGTTACCTCCCTGAAGAATCTATATAAAGGAGAGTTGTCTATGTGTATGGGTGTATGCCCAGCTAGAGAGGAATGGGCTTGACAGATGAGAAAAAGGGAGTTAGGGAGAGGGGAAGAGAGAAAGATAGAGAGGCGGATAGAGAGAGGTAGAGAGATAGAAGTTACTCCAGGCAACGCTGGGTATCCCTGCTAGTATATATATATATATATATATATATATATATATATATATATATATATATATAAGGTTAATACAACAAAAGATATAAGAGGCAACTAATATCTTCAATTAGTGGACATCCGGATAAGAATAAAGCTCAATATACTGGATAGAGCATTCTGGAGCTATTTTAGACTTGTTGACTTGGATGAATTGTATAGTTTCGCTAAATAGTATGTTTTGGGCCGATATATTTGATGTTGTATATACATTTATGTATTTTTCTCTATATATTTTTTTATATATTTTTCAAAGTTTAATTTTTATTACCTGCAGTAATATCATTGCGGTAATGGTCCTCTGAGGAGAAGATTTTCTTTGAAAACTCATGAGTTAAGGACTTTAAAGAACTTTGCCTGACCTTTGAATTGTAATAAAATTTGATTCGTACCTAATTTTATTCTTTCACTTTATCTATTGCTATATATATATATATAACGGTGTCAAACTGTGTTTAAGAGTTGACTAATTCAAGATACATGCTACATCTTCCAGAGGCTTTCTGATGAGCAGAGAAAGAGAAAGGAAGGTGAGTTGGTAAAAAAGGATGAAAGGCTGAAAGACTTGGAAAAACAAAGGAAGCACTCAGCAGAAAACTTGAACAAAGCAACCATGACATTGAATGTTTATAAAATTATTTTGAAAGAGCAACAACAACAAATCCAGCATCTTCATGTAAGTATTTTCTTGTTATTACATTCAGGTTTCATTTGTATCAACTATCAAGTTTAAATGATATATGAAAAATGTGTATGGAGGTTACAGAAAGTGTATTTTAATTTTTGCTTTTGAAATCTCATAAAAAAGAATTTTGATAATAAGTCATTATCAAAATATAAATGGAAAACAATTATAATTAAGAGAGATTAAAAATTAATATTTTCTAAATCAGTTTTTACATTCTTCGAAGTATTTGTGATTATTTTTTGTTTTGTTTTTGTGAATAAAGAATGACTTGAGTGAATAAAAATTTAGTGAAGTGAAAGTGTATGCATTTATATTTGCAATGGGCAACATGAAGTGACACATCTTACTTAGAGTATTGATTTACTCCTCTCCAGGAGTTAGGCACAAGGCCAGTTTTTATCTTAATCCCACAAGTAAGATGTGACCCAAGGTCGGGTCGGGAAAGTGGGGTTTAAAAATTGCCTGGGCAGCCCCGTCGGCATTCCCCGATAGGGACGCCTCAGGCAGTAAGCAATAAACTTACTCCTCCCCAAAGAGGGGAGGCGAGGCCTGGGAGGGTGAACTTCCTAGAACTGCACAGGACAGACCCATAGACCAGCGTAAATCAGGTCCCGAAGGCCAAGACAATATCAGTCTATGGGGTGAAGTATCCATCGGAACAGATACTACACTTTGATCTTAGCCAAAAGGCCAAGAGTCGGCTTGATTGTTATTTATCTACCTCCCACAAGGTAAGATGTGACACAAGGTCGGGAAAGTGGGATTAGATAAGCCAGCGCTCGAGAGGTGAGCACTCTGGCCATTTAAAAATTGCCTGGGCAGCCCCGTCGGCATTCCCCGGTAGAGGCGCCTCAGACAGTAAGCAATAAACTTACTCCTCCCCAAAGAGGGGAGGCGAAGCCTCGGAGGGTGAACCTCCTAGAACTGCACAGGACAGACCCATGCCCTTGATAAAAAGAAGAAACAAAGCTTAAAGCTCCCTTGGCGAAAAAAGCATAGAACACAAATATCGTGGTGAACACAAGATCGTGTGGGAACTCTCTTGCTAACAGGCGGTCGAGAATTAAAACCAGATTTCTTCCTCATTACTGGCCAAACATGCTATAAATAGAACCAGCTTGAAGGCACTTCTTCTAACAGAAAAGGTGCCACAAGTAAATGTAACTTTTCACATTATCTTTTCCCAGGAATAACTTGTGCATTATTATTCTATAGAAACAATGTATTTCTGTATGTAATCTTATGCCTTACTTGTATTGCCTTTATAGTCTGTCGGAGACAAACTATTAATAAAAGAAGTGTTTTTGTCAACCAATCGTCTTTTACTTTCTACACGTGTGCATAGCCAATGAACACACTGTGAACTTTAGCAACACACCACATACTCAGAGAATTATCTTAAATTCCTTATCCACACATTACTAATCTTGATAAAATAGAAAATCAAATATTCTAATGTTTCATGTGTATAGTTATTTTGTATTCTATCTCAAACATTCTAGCAATACTAATATGAGAAGCATTTATCTGTTTTATTAAATATTGGACATCACATCCGACTGATTAAAACAGAAACTCACCTGGCTGGAAAAATAAACATCCAGTGATTTGATGCAGAGACTCTTGCAAAGGTCACCTGCAGTCACTGTTGACAAAAATATGCACGTCACTAAAAAAAAACAAATAAAATGGCTGGAAGTAGTGTCCTGGGGGGTGGTGACGATATTGCGCATATAGGTGAAATCCTTGAATGGGTGTTGCAGTTATGGATGTGTGGATGTCAAAAAATGTTATATTAACTGGTTCTTATTGGCTAGCAAATTCCAGAAATCAATAATCAATTCTCATCAACTCCACTTTCTTTCACTCTACTCGTTTTCTGCAACCAAGCAATAAAAATATACCATTATATTTTTATACATAAATGTCTGTCGTCATTCTTCTAAGCACAGCAGCAATATACAACAGTTAGTGTGTCTTCTAACTACTTCTAGGCTCATCCCATAACAAAGTAGAATTTTCTTTTTTTTTTACTGGAGTGGGGGGGGGGTGTCGTGATTTAGCGGAGAGTCCTTATCTGCTTTTAAATGTAAATATAATTTTTTTTTAAATTTCACAAACTTCTTAATGTTTCCCCTTTGGATATTGTATCCAATATTTTGATAAACTCATGAGATTTTCATCTATATTCGTCACTGATGCCATTTTTTCCTATTTATTCACTAGTGTCATTTTTACCTGTGCCATTTTTTCCGGTGCTATTTTTACCTAGATTCGTTATTATGATCTATAAATTATCGTTTAACTGATGGTTTAAAATCAATAAATATCTAATACTTTATTATTTTTACCAGCAATGGAAAATTAAGTTTAAAACAAACAAACATACAAAAAAATTTAATAGAATCGTTTTTGGAATCGGAAATTGGGGTAAAATTTTGCCGATTCCGATATCGATTCCATACCCCAAAATGTTCTAGTTTTCCGATTCCTGATTCTGATTAATCGTCCCAACACTAATAGAAACGTAATATTTTGTAGGAATGATCACCTACCACACAGATTACCATCACATATTTATCTTGTTTCTTATGAAGGGAGTATGGACTCCCTCTCACCCCCACCATCACTGAATTTTATTACCTTAGGCTTTAATGTTAATTATGTAAAATTATATTGATTCTCAAAATTGAAACAAAATGTTATCCTTTTAAGCCCTTGGAGGCTTAACTCCACAAGGTTAACAGTTTTCTAAGCTTATAATTTTAATCATGTAAGCTACATTTCCACATGTCTTTAATTCATTAGACGTATTAGGGGTCCAACCTCCTTACATTTAAAAAAAGGTTCCTCAGTCGTAAAGGAGGTTTATGTACTGAAGGATCTGCAAATATACAAAGTATATACTGGCAATAACTTTTTGGGGGAACATCTTGAGACAACAAAAGTAATTACAGATCTTTGCAAGGATCAAGCAAACACAGTCAGTTTGAAAGAAATCGTCATGATAGAAGAAACTGACCTTCAACCAATTCACAGCAAAAAACAACTAGCGGACTGCATGACTAAAAGTGGTTTGAACAGTGGGACATATCAAGAAGGATGAATTGATTCAACTAATCTTTTTAAAGAAGTCAATGTTATTGCATTTTATTTATTACTTAGCACAAACATTGAACTCACGACTTCTAATCACTAGTGGACAATGCTTTGTTTATTGCTGTTAGAGTTTATTGGGATCTATAAGACGTTCATAGATTAGTGAGTGTGGTTGTCTTCCCTTGTCTTTTTAAGAGTCACATGGATTGACCAAAAAGTATATACCCAATCACTTTTCCCTTAGGGGGTCACATGAGTCAACCTATATAAATTAAAACGCTTAGGACCCCCACTTCTTTTTGTATTTCCACTACTACTATCTATGTCGGTTATTGGTTGACTGAATTATAACAAAAACCACAGAAGGCATTCGCAGGCAAAGCCAATCCTCCTATGATAGATAGAGCCTAAACTGTAGGGGTCAAGCATGAACACTCTTAACATAAGACAAATGTGCATTCGAGCACACAGTCGTAAGACCTCATTTTGTATATTTATCCTTTACTGTTGCATATCATTCTTTGTATTACATTCCCAAGTAAAATTGTTTAATTAATATACACGGTGGTTCTTTCTTTTCTCTGAAAGCTGTCGCTCCCAATTCAACTTTCAGCACTTATCTTTAAGTATAATTCCTATTTTCATTTTGAGAAATAAACTTTCGTCTGGGCATAAAAGTCACCATAATTTACCTGTTTCACCTGCCAATTGAAATGGGTTCAGCCTATGAGCTCGATATAAGCTCATGGTATTTCTGATAGCGAGACACTTTCAGTTCCCTTGTGAATCCCTGACAGTCCATTTCAACATTCATGTTATTCATTTGAATCTATATTTAATATTCTATCCCTATACCCCTATTGTCAGTGTTCGTTTAGTATCATTAGAATAAGCTATTGTTCAGGTGAGATAGAGAAACGCTATTAATTATTTGGATAATCTGTAACTATAAAATCTGATTATCATAAATAAATACTTGCAGGTGTGATTTTCATCCAAGAAATCACCCGAACTCCATAATTTCTACTTGTTACTCAAACCTCTGATTAAAACCAAAAACTTGAAATACACATAAATAAAAAAAATTTTGATTCGACTTTATTATTTACTAGCTGTCCTTACCCGGCGTTGCCCGGGGGTATTTTTACTTTCATTAATAGGAGAGTAGAAAGTGGACCTTGTGTTTACTTTCGGCAGCCCTGTAACACTCGCTTCCCTTATTTTGTCCTTTAGTCCTCACATTCCATGAACGATGTTTCTGACAAAGGGGGAAGAATTGCTGTTTTCTGGGTCGGAATCTATCCATCTAACACTTATCATTGGTTAGTTTTTAACCTTGAAGTAGTATTTTTTTTTAGCTTTTTACATCAAGTGGCTTCATGTCTTGTCTGGAGCAACTTTCATAAAAAAAAAAAAAAAATAATAATTTATGTGACTGAAATAGGATTTCTTTGCTTGCAAAATAAAAACGTTACTTTGGTTATGAATAAATGTAAAATAGATTTTAATTAATTTAATTAATTTTAAGAAAGTAAAAATTCGACCATTTATTTGTTTTCCTCCTACCCCATCAAAGTAAAAATAAGTCGACTGCAATTTAAAAATAAGAATAAATGTAGAAAAAAATTTAGCCTCTTCAGACAGGAATCGAACTTGGAATCACAGGTTAGCAGTGGGAATCTTGTCAATTTGCCCACCAGGCCAGTGTTATCAATGCACAATTTATGAAGCATGTTATGTTATCATTTTGTGTAAGTATGGCGAATAACGTTCAATTGAGGGATATCACTTATCAAAAAGGGAGAGTTTTGCCAGTGAAATTCGAAAAATAACTCTAATTAGATTTCTTTCAGATTTCTTCACACTGTCATTGATAGCAAAAAGAGGACTTATGAGGGTGAGAGTGTTAGTGCCCATCACTCCCTCCCTCTATGATATTAGTTATAGAAAACCTGCTGATCAGATTAAATATGAAATTCAATGAAATCGATTTGAAATGAAATTTTTGCTTTTAGAACACAGACCAGCATTTGCCAAAACTGACTGATTGAAGAGTTTTAAGTATGTAACTTTTGTTATCAAAGCTATTAACGTCAAAGAAATAGGAGAACATTGTCTTTACTTGATATATAAGAAAATAACTTTTGGGAAATTTAATGTTTTTATGCGTGTGTGGATACATAGTCATCTTTTATTATTCTGGTTTATGTTCACCAGGAAGAAATCCAAAAACAGTCCATGATCATTGAAAAACAAAGTCACCAGCTTGAAAATTGTTTGAATGAATTGTGAGTATAGCATTTTGTTAACAAAGACATTTTTTTATTCGAGTTGCATAACTTTGCTGTTACTATCCTCTTAAAGTCTTCCTTTTATTTTCTCTGTCTCCATATAGAATAAAACATTTTCATAGGTTATTGAGGACTTTGTTACCAGACGTTTTTAAGTTAGAAGAGAGCTGGGAATGTATAGGATATGAAGAATCTATAGCTGGTAAGCTGATTCATGATTCTCTACTGATGTCATTGCTCTTTTTCTCTCTCTCTCTCTCTCTCTCTCTCTCTCTCTCTCTCTCTCTCTCTCTCTGCTTTTCGCATACCTTCCTGTTACTCATCAAAAAAATAGGTGTTCATTCTGAAGCTCACAGGTATCAAATCCTTTTAACTTCCACTGAGACATTCGACATTGGGATGTTCCTTAGCCTTTTAGTTAGAAGCAAAGTGTAGTATCTGTTCTGATACTACACTTAATCTTTTCTGTCCTCGGTCAGTGAAGTAGAAAGCCTACTAGATCGAGGCAATTTTTTAAATTTTTGTCCCACTCCAAAGTGCCCCTTTTGGGGAGGAGCTGGTTTTTCCCTTATATTAAAAACCGACCTTGTGTCTAACTCACAGTGGACAGGGAGGGAGTTCCAGAGGCCAGCAGCACGAGGAAAGAAGCTATTTGAGTAGAAAGCTCTCCGGCATCTGGGGACCTCCACAGTGAATGAATGAGATTTAGTTGATTGTCGAGTTAGTCTAGTGAATTTACGTCGAGGGGGCACCAGAGTAGTCAATTCATCGGAGCATAATCCATTGAAGTATTTGTAAAACAAACATAAGGACGCAATTTGAAAATATTCTTGACCCGGATAAAGTATTTTCTGGAAGGAATTACAATTAACAAACTGATGAACCAGAATCAAATATTGCTTTTGTACCAAAAAAGATATCGATGACAAAGAAACAAGAAAGATATCGATGACAAAGAAACAAGAAAGATATCGATGACAAAGAAACAAGAAAGATATCGATGACAAAGAAGCAAGAAAGAGACCGAATTTATTTTATATATTAGGTAGAGGATTGTTTTTGGATAAACATTGTGTTAAGGAAAACAGCTAAATATTTATTAAAATGCATTAAAATTATTTGTAATTTGATTAAGCAATATTTGAAGCAATATTTGTAGATGTCGGATTAGATTGTTTGAATCAGGAAAAAGTGAATTTGCAAAGCCGGTTAAATATAAAAATAAACAAACAAAATCTCAAATTAGTCGCTTTCTGGTTATTATATATTCCCCCCCCCCTCTCTCTCTCTCTCTCTTTCTCTCTCTCTCTCTCTCTCTCTCTCTCTCTCTCTGCTTTTCGCATACCTTCCTGTTACTCATCAAAAAAGTAGATGTTCATTCTGAAGCTCACAAGTATCAAATCCTTTCACTTCCCCTGAGACATTCGACATTGAGATGTTCCTTAGCCTTTTAGGTAGAAGCAAAGTGTAGTATCTGTTCTGATACTACACTTAATCTTTTCTGTCCTCGGTCAGTGAAGTAGAAAGCCTACTAGATCGAGGCAATTTTTAAAATTTTTGTCCCAATCCAGAGTGTCCCTTTTGGGGAGGAGCTGGTTTTTCCCTTATATTAAAAACCGACCTTGTGTCTAACTCTGCCCTCGTCGGGAGGCAAGTAAATAGGGACATCCGACATTGAGTCTAGTTGAGTCTAACCCCAAACTATTCAATAGCTTACATATATCATTATATAGATAAGAAAAGTGTGGCGCATATATATATATATATATATATATATATATATATATATATATATATATATATATAAATAAATATTAATTATTTATTACCTACAGACATCAATGTTTCATGCTAACGCAATTTTCAGTGCAGAAAGCTAATTCTCAACGGTCGGCGGGTGCGAACTCTGATCACAAATCGCCACTTATTTGCAGTCAAGAGCGTTACCCCTCGGCCATAGGGAATTAGCTAATAATTAAAGAGGAATTTAACTTTGTAAATAGCGAGTCGGCGGCTAAATTTACACAAGCAGTTAAGGTAATCAACAAACTAGTGTTTGGATTTTTGCATGAAGCTATTTGTACTGCTTGCACACACACACACACACACACACACACACACACACACACACACACACACACACATATATATATATATATATATATATATATATATATATATATATATATATATATATATATATATATATATAGCAAGCATGGATAGCCGGCATTGCTCGGAGGCATGGATAAAAAAAAGTGTGTGTAATGTCTTTCTTTTAAAACATCTTTCTCTCTCTCTTTCTCCACACATCCTCAGTTTAGCCACCTACCAACTGCACCTCTCTTTCTCTCTCTCTCTCTCTCTCTCTCTCTCTCTCTCTCTCTCTCTCTCGTAACTGGTTCAATGCAATAGATTAGAGAATATGTTTTTGGAACAACTACCTAAAAGAATGAGAGAAAGTCATTTGTTTCTGACCCCATGCAGTAATTTGGCCCCTGGTAACCCCAAGAGAATGAAGATTATGTGCTTTTAGGGCCACACTGAATCCGTTGATGTACAGTTTAAACTGATGAAAACAGCAAAAATATTAAGAAAAATCCTTAAATGCTGAAACCAATCCACATAGCCATGTAACAACGATCAACTACAAGTAAACTGAAATAGTATAACAGTATCTAAACACAACTAGAAATATAGATGGACTAAGACGAAGCCAAGCAAACTGAAACTGCCAGGATAGATTTCTAAGAAAAATCTCATAAACTGACCCGTACTGACAGCTAGAGGGCAACACCTGGCAGAGATCAGAATACAGAAAGGCATTTTCCAGTGAGACTTCCTATCTCCACTACTGTTTGTTATAGCTAACATACTCAGTAAATACTATGTAGGATACAAATGTATGGAAACAAAGGAAAAAAGAAATTACCTTATATGAATGATGTGAATTATTAGAAGAGAACCTTCTGCCCGAAGTATGTATCCCACGATGAAATTAATAAAGAATATATTTTGGTTATTACAAACAACGATCTGGCCACAGACATCCCTATGAAGAATCTCCATCAAACATAGTATTAAAGCAGTACGGCCAGCAGCACTAACAAACAACCAGAAGTCTTCAGATTTCAAGTAATCTTCACATCACATCCGAACAATCCAAATAAACATCTATGCAGTACCCTTGGTAAAATATTCAGGGCACTTCATAAACTGAACAAAAGAAAAACTCAGAAACCTGGATTAAAAAAAATTTCAAAAAACTAATGATTATGTACAAAGAACGATGATGTTGACCGACTCTATGTATAAAAGAAAGAAGTAAGATCATCCAGCCCAACGCCAAAAAAAGGAAAGCCTTGTTTTGAATCTCGCATGCGTGGAGCAAGTCTTTTTTTGTACTCCCAGATAGAATAGTGCACTTTTTTGTTGCTCAGTAATAACTTGAATACGTGTCAAGGGAAATAACTATTGGATATTCTGAGCCGACAAAAGGATTAAGAAAGTTAAGAAAGTTTACAGTAGAATATTTTATTAAAAATGAAAAAGAGAAAAAAAAAACTTTGAATGTTGATTAAAAATTTACAGTCATTTTATTTTTTGAATACTCTTTCTTTATTCTTTACTCTTTAAAGAGAATCATCAAAAATTGAAGAAAAACAAATTTTGTTAAATTTGAAGATCAAAATGAAAGAAGAAAATCACTTGAAGAATTTGCTCTCTGAAAAAGGAGAAGAAAATATGAATGTAAGTTTAAACGCTCAAATTTTTTCTTGGGATTTTTTTTACTTTTTAACAAACAGACCGACCCAATTTTATAAAATTAAATATTCTATTTTGAAAGGTACTTTTTTTTAAATTGATATTTATTTGAGAAAAACTAATCTGGTATTCATATTTTTTAAATATTTATTTTATTTTATTTTTTATATTTTAAAATGTCATAACTTCCTTGAGCAAGTGGAAGTTGAAACTTTTTTAGAATGTACATCGATTATTATACTAAAGCTGACTTAATCAATCTTTATTTTCTCTAAGTGTTACATATACATTAATTTCTTGTATCTTTTCTTCTTCGTCGCGGAGGGGATGTCGTCTAGTGGTTGGATTCTTTCTTCGTTTCTGTACTGCCGTGAACATCGCTGTTCGTTGTATCCACAACAAAAACCCTCCCAACAAAATTCATGAGGTAACAATCCCCCATCCTGATTCTGCCCCACTCAAGCGTCAGTCCACCGTCGATCTTGGAAATGCTTCACCAACGCTAAGGGAGAGACCAAACCACTATTCCATCGCAGCCAATTCCCAGCCCAAGTCCCCAGCCATTCGAGGAGGGAGGAAGAAGGAAACTCATACCTGTATTCTCCCAGGGAATTTAATTCCCCATATCATTTGAAGACTACATAGAGAAATCGTCGGTTTGGCTTGCTTCCAACACCCAGACTGGCAAAACTCTGTTTCCCACACAAAAGCCTGTGACGTCACAGAACCCCTATGTGCAGGTGCACCTTGACCCTTGACCCTTGACCTGAGGTCTCCTCAACGTGGTGGCCCTGTCAACGTCTGTGAGCTCCGACTGTGAGAACCAGTTTATTTTGCACTCGACTGTGCGGGTCCACCTGCACTAAATCGCGTAAGCCAAACCAAACGATCTCCCACACATACGTCCGGGCTCACAGGGCCATTACCCAACATAAGGCTTTTTTCCTATATATTTTAATCACACAAAATACATATTAAACCATTTCTCGGTTTGGAGATTGAGTTATGTTTGAAACAAATCCATTTTAATTGTTCTAATTAGCCTTAATTTATATTAATCATCAAGTGACCCATCTTTTACTACATTTCTGTATATTATTCTCTTCCTCTCTCACTGTATGTTATGTGACTCTCTTCCGCCCCCTCTCTCTCTCTCTCTCTCTCTCTCTCTCTCTCTCTCTCTCTCTCTATCACTCTAAACTGTCGAATGTAATAAAGAAAGTATTGCAATAGTCTATTATAAACAAAAAGGGATTAACACCCCACTGTAATTGAGCAGTGCCATGAAGTCTGGTAAAACAGAAGAAATTGGAATGTTCCAGTACCATTGACCCTGTAATCTCTGGTCAGTAGGTGCAAACGGCCATCAACTGATCAGAAATAGCCCCTTTAAGAATTCCCCCTCTCTCTAAATCAATGTAAGGGGATAATAACATTTGGTCACATGATGGTTCCTCCCCCTCTAAATTTGCGGAAGAGAATCAGTTTCATTTTCAGCATCAAAGAGGCAAGATGTATGATCAAACTAAGTTAAAATAATGGGTTTCCACAAAAACAAAAAACATTTACCGGTAAACATATTCTTCTTCAAGAGAGTGATTTTTGGTGAGTTGTTAAACTTAAACTTACTGTCTTTTGCCCCTAAAAATTACACACACACATATATATATATATATATATATATATATATATATATATATATATATATATATATATATATATATATAGTACACGTATTGTATTAGTTTATGTAGATGTAAATCCGTTGAAACGCCAGTGTTTATAAAAAGTGTTCAATAACAAGTAAAGCTGTTCTTTAGTATAATTTTTTATTTATACAAAAATTATTGGTTACATATGTGCATACATGTTTCGGTTGTACTCTTCACGGAGAGTCAACCTCTTCAGACCATAGAAGACAGAGAAGTGAGATGAATTTGGAAAATTTCGCTTTAAATAAATCTTTTTTGAGGATGAGATATTTTTATAATTTAGTATTGGATTACATTCTTTACTTGTTAACTCTTTCAATTAGTTTCTATCTTTTTTTTATCGTTTTTATTACCTGCCTTTTATTTCTTTCCTTTTTTCTATTTTTTTTTATTATTCACTTAGCCTGGATTCCTTACTTCTCTATTTATATGCATATATATACGTATATATTCCATGTATACCTTATATATAGACACTGTACCTCATTTAAGAATGTTATTTCATTACCATATTCTCACACAAACAAGAACATTTTACACACATTTCAATTATACACCCTTTGTGGCATTACTGACTTTCCAAGAACAAATTAAATTTCAATGATTTCAGTACCACATTTATCTCTGTTCTTACGTCTCCCATTATGCACCTTTCGGATGTATATATATATAAATAACATAATTCTCAGAACTTTTGAGGACCAGTTGTATTCTCTGAAACCTTTGTCTTATATACACCAGTGGACCATCGTTCCACAAACATACATGTGCTCTTTGCATTTTTACCTCATTACTTAAATTTAAATGAGAATGCATTCTTATTCAGTTTAAAAGATTTTCTGTTCGTCTCCTCATTCTTTCTTTCTTTTCTTTCATGGCATTTGTGTTTGTAGATCACCCCAGTCTGTAACGTATAAGTAGTAAAAATATCTAACCCGTAGCTGAAAGGGAAAACGAGAAAGAGATAAAGAGAAAGAGAGAGAGAGAGATAAGAGAGAGAGAGAGAGAGAGAGAGAGAGAGAGAGAGAGAGAGAGAGAGAGAAAGGGGTATATAACAACCAGAAAGCGAATGATTTGAGATTTTTTTTGTTTATTTTTATATTTAACTGGCTTTGCAAATTCACTTTTTCCTGATTCAAACAATCTAATCCAAGATCTGTAATGGAAGGGATAGTTTGTCCCTTCCTTACTTTTATCACACGAAATGAATTGAATGAACAACTGAGTAACAGGCAACAAAATAGAGGGTTTATTGAACAGAGGATACCTATACCGTTTGGTATAGGTAGAAGAGAGAGTTGGACGGTGTCCGGTTGAGGAAGAGGAAAAATGTAATGGTTCTCTGGGCTGCCCGTGGGTTTTCTTCAAGTGAAGATAGTAGTAGTCTTTGAGTGAGACAACGGTAGCGGGAGACAAAGGCTTTTCCGGGTTCCTCGTCGGTGCGTCCAAGCTGTGCCGAGGGGACGTCTCTGCGAGGCGGATTGAATGAAAAAGAGGGTGATTTTTCTTCTGCACCGGCTTTTATATTTAGAAGGGCAGATAACTCTGGTGTCGCTTCTCAACGCCTCCTGTCGGTGAATAAGCGACACCTAACGGCCAGCCGGTGCAGTTATGGATGAAAGGAGGAGGTAACTGCTGCATATTGCTTAATCAAATTACAAATAATTTTAATGCATTTTGATAAATATTTAGCTTTTTTCCTCAACACAATGTTTATCCAAAAACAATCCTCTACCTAATATATAAAATAAATTCGGTCTCTTTCTTGTTTCTTTGTCATCGATATCTTTCTTGGTACAAAAGCAATATTTGATTCTGGTTCATCAGTTTATTAATTGTAATTCCTTCCAGAAAATTCTTTATCCGGGTCAAGAATATTTTCAAATTGCGTCCTTATGTTTGTTTTACAAATACTTCAATGGATTATGCTCCGATGACCCCCCCCCCCCAACCATCTCCCCTTTTCTTTTTTCTCAGTAGCCCCTTACGTCTACAGTGGCAGCCTGCCTTGTTTGGGGTTAACCATGTTAAAAAAATTTTTTTAAATCAAAACAAATTGCAAATAAATACACTACCGGGCAACGCTGAGTCAGGACAGCTAGTATAAATATAAGTAAATGCGTCTTCGTTTTTCTAATTTGTAAAAGATCCTGATAAAATACTATCAAATAGCAGTAAATATGACATTAATTGTGAGTATAACGTTGGCAATGAGCACTGTTATCAAAATTCATGTCAATGTTGCCGACTCTTTCAGCAAAATTCAACTTGACCATGACTGTATTATGTAATGAAACTGACATTCACCTCAAAATAAACGCCATAAAAACGCGATTCTATGATGTAATTGAATTAAATTCATATTCAATTTTTGGACAACAGTCACACACATACACACACACACATAATATATATATATATATATATATATATATATATATATATATAAAGTGGTGTACTAAAAGCGAACTTTTAGGAAAAGTAAAACCTATTGTGAAGAGTATACAGCTCAATATCCAGGATAGAGCAGGTAAAATGAAGAAGAATGGAAAGGAATTAGAGAAGCAAAAGCCAAATCATAATTCAATTCAATTGCTCAGAGCAAGGTATATTCCGCAAAAAAGGCAATTTATTCAAGTTAAATTTTCCTTAAGCCAGGCTTTTCAAAGATCAAAATCTTATCATCAGA
Source organism: Sepiola atlantica (assembly GCA_963556195.1). Classification (NCBI taxonomy): domain Eukaryota; kingdom Metazoa; phylum Mollusca; class Cephalopoda; order Sepiida; family Sepiolidae; genus Sepiola; species Sepiola atlantica. The sequence continues at coordinate 243,863,528 of OY744515.1, read as the reverse complement.
GGAAGTCGCTGGGATAGATAAGTTGGCAAAGGCCAAGATTTAAAATTTGAAAAAATAAAATAAAAGTTGTAGGGGGAAGAAACACAAGGCAAAATTCTGCCCGAATGCAAGCATTATTGGACATTTTACCCTTTGGATTTTCTATTTTCGCCGCACCTGAAGTTGTGGCTTCTTGGAATTTAACTTTGATTCCTCTCTCACAACCTTTCGGGCCTTTTAACGACCTACCTATCTACTTCTCATTCTCTCCGCTGGACTTTTCGACACCAAACTTTTTAGCAATCGGACATTTGCTTGCATTCGGGCAGAATTTTGCCTTGTGTTTCTTCCCCCTACAACTTTTATTTTATTTTTTCAAATTTTAAATCTTGGCCTTTGCCAACTTATCTATCCCAGCGACTTCCTCTGATGATAAGATTTTGATCTTTGAAAAGCCTGGCTTAAGGAAAATTTAACTTGAATAAATTGCCTTTTTTGCGGAATATACCTTGCTCTGAGCAATTGAATTGAATTATGATTTGGCTTTTGCTTCTCTAATTCCTTTCCATTCTTCTTCATATATATATATATATATATATATATATATATATTCAAAAATGTAATCGCCTCGCTTGGATGCTTGAATAAGGCCGTAGGGTCGAAATAAATTATTGCACCGGTGATTATGTGATTCCGTGTTACTTTACTTTATTCTTGCTCTGTTTATTACATTGAGCTCTCATACTCGGATTTCCTTCTGGAATTTATTTCCCTCTAACACTATATATATATATATATATATATATATATATATATAATTATTTCCACAATCAGACAACGCCGCAACCAACAACCTATGAAAGAAACAAACCGGAAGTCCTAGACTCGAGTTTCGCCCTCCTTTGGGCTCATCAGTAGAACACATCCGACCTCAGGATTCGAAACCCGAGTCACTTGCATGGTAAGCGAGTACTCTGCCACTGAGCTACCTCGCCACATACAAGAATGTCTATTAATTTACACAAGTTAAGCAAACCGCGGCGATGACCGACTGTGGAATGTACCTACTCTTTTCAACAAGGGGTGTAGTCATCCAACTACTATGAACCCAGGCCGATGTCTCACAAGTAGGATTTTATACTCGCTAGGACGATGTCATCCAACAAGCTAACCAAGCGAGCAAATAAATATTAGATTTCTTGAATGTAAGATGATATATATAATTATTTCCACAATCAGACAACGCCGCAACCAACAACCTATGTGTAAATTAATAGACATTCTTGTATGTGGCGAGGTAGCTCAGTGGCAGAGTACTCGCCTACCATGCAAGTGACTCGGGTTTCGAATCCTGAGGTCGGATGTGTTCTACTGATGAGCCCAAAGGAGGGCGAAACTCGAGTCTAGGACTTCCGGTTTGTTTCTTTCATAGGTTGTTGGTTGCGGCGTTGTCTGATTGTGGAAATAATTATATATATCATCTCACATTCAAGAAATCTAATATATATATATATATATATATATATATATATATATATATATATATATATATATATATATATATACTCCCCTGGTTGCATATTTTTGCTAGGGCGCCAGGATGATATCATGATGATCTAACTGCATACACTGACCTCAAAGGAGGAGGTAATGACTAAGAGGATTATATCATGACGAACGACCCCCTCCCCCCCCCCCCCCCCAAAGTAGGAGTGAATGTCTGGGAGCATGATATCATGACAACAGAATAGATAATACACTACCTCCCCCACAAATAAGGAGAAGGTCATCCTGGGAGGATGGTATCGTGAGAAGTGAACGTATACTATACTGCCTCCCCTTCAAAAAAGGACGTAAGACCCGGGAGGAATGTATTGTGACGAATGAAAATATACTACACAGAATTAAATAAGCATAAACCGTATTATATATAGTAAGAATATGTGGAAAAAACGTTCGCATTTATTCAGTTTGATAACATTAAAAACAATGGCAAGTCATTGTCCACGTGAAACGCCAATATAAAAACTGAGCGAAAAATATAGTCGCCATCTTTATAAAAAGAAATATGCTAGCTAAGGAAGAACGATAAACCTCCTTTCATAATTTTCTAGTTAAAAAGACATGTCTATAAACTTGAGTTATCGTTCTTCCTTAGCTAGCCTCTTTCTCGAGTCGTTTAGATGGCGACTATATTTTTCCCACCTAACTTTTATTTCGGCGTTCTAGGTGTAAGGTTAAACTTGGCATAACAAAAGCAAATATTAAAAACCCTAGGTTGTTGTTTTATTACTAAAACATGGTTTAAGTTAAAAAAAAAAGAAGAGTTGTTTATGAGTAATGCATAACCTATTTCACTCTAAATAATTTAGGTGACTGAAATAGTAATTTACCCAAAATAAAGAGTATTTTCAGAGTCCTATTTCAGTTGTGTAAATTGAACGAAAATAAGAAAAAGGCCAGCATGGCTGTTTATTTATTTATTGGGCGGGGGGGCGAGAAGTTTTGATAACAGGATTTATTAAGAAGTGAAAGAAAACTTTAAATAAATTTTTAAAAAACTTACAATTTAAACAGAAAATTCAATTTTATTGTTTTGCATTTTAAGTGAAAAACGTTTTTATTTCCAACTATGAATATTTATAATTTTTCAGGAAAAATGTTGAGCTCTTACGGAGATGGTAATTCCTGGGAGGACGGTATTATGACAACAGAACCTATACTACACTACCCACCACCTTTAAAAGATATTCCGATTAAATTGAGTTTTTTTTTCATTCATTTAAAAATGCCTAGTCGCAAAACATTACTTTTTTTTAATGTTTCTTGCCGTTTTGACTAAGATCAAAGTGTAGTATCTGTTCTCACATATCAACGACATTTGACGTTTTACTTAATGGAGTAAATTATCTCCCTTGAAAATAGAAATTGCAAAAAGTTTCTACAATGTCATTTTTTTTTAATAAAATCTCTCTTATTAGAATTATTAATATAATTATATATAGTTCTATCGATAAAACGATTATGTATATAAAAGAAAATTTGGCAATATGTATTAGAAATGTATATTACAGAATATTGATTTATTAGAAACTTAAAAATAATATGCCAATGAGCAATATCGAAATTTGTTTGAGGCAGTTTGAAGATGAGTATTGTGGGGGATGCTAACGCATTCTATTCCTCTTAAATATTGAAGAAAAACGAGCAAGAAAACGTCAACATTCAACACAAATGAAGGGCAAATAAAATATCCAATAGTCAAACATTTATATTAACAACAACAATTTATTTTGCATTTTTGCACATAAAAATTATATTCCATATTTGACGAAAGTCTTTTAGTGTCTTTTGGATAAATGTCTCTTTGATGGCTTGAAAGAAATAGTGTCTTTTTGTTATTTAAAGCAATGTCTCTTTAAATAAGTTTTGTAAGAAGAAAGACGCACGTGTGTGCGTGTGTACGTGTGTGCGTGTGTGCGTGTGTAATTGAAAAGAGAGAAAGAAAGTGCCAAGCTTACTATGTGTGTCCAGCAGTCAGAAAAGGGGAGAAGGAATGATTTGATGCGACAGGTAGTCGTCGCATCGTCTTGCGACTGGCCGATGGAGCGAAACAATTCTCCCTGCTGTGTCTGAAGAAATTCTGGAGGCAAGAGACCGGATCCGTCGCAAACGACGTTTATATATGTCCTAATCAGCAGGGGCAGTAACCGGAAACATATGATCCCTATTTTGTCGTTTTCTGCGGGGTGTTGAAAAACGCCTGTCGACTGCTGTTGAAAGGTGAATTCCATAGTATATATAAGGTATTTCAAAACATTCTTGTGTCTTTAGAATTAAATAACTATAACAATACATCCAGACTCTCTTCTCTCGGTCTGGCTGCTGCTTTGATAAACACTTTGCTTACGGCACATGTGCACTCCACAGAAACACACAATTCGGTAAATAAGACTTTCCTCTACTTACACACATATCATTCGCAGACTCTCTTTGTACACGTTCTCATGGACACAATTTCAGAGCAAACAACGCGAGTGCTCATCACACGAACACACTATTCAGTATGTAAGACTTTCATCATACACGCACAGACTTATCATTTGCGGACTCGCTTTGTACACATTCTCAAGGACACAATTTCATAGCAAACCCAGTCAGGTTTGTAAACAATAAATGTTTTTTTTTGTGTATACTTCATTGTTTTCGAGTTGTTACTTTGTTTTCATTGGAATGCTTGTATTTGAACATATTTCTATATGATAACCATCGCCGCCAAATATCCTCACTCTAAAAAAAACAGCATCATAAACCAAAAGTTCAGGAAGTTGCAAGTAAACAACCCAAATAGTAAGATACGGCCCTATTGAGATGGTTACACCCACATATATTCAATCTGTTGAATCTAAGGTTGCTGGAAAAGTGGTTGGATCATTTTACTGCCCCAGAAAGTATCCAACTCCTGATGCAATCTTCTACCTATATAAGTGTCAGACACGTCCTAAGATGGAGTACTGTCACCACATCTTGGTAGGTGTCGCTCAGAGCATTCTTTCTTGCCTTGACAAAGTACAAAATCGACTTTGCAATCTAGTGTGGGATGATCTTTTCTGTTCCTTACAGCCCGTTTTCTCACAGAAGAGACATCAGCCTTTTCTAGTTCAATTACTGTTGGAATGAATAACTTAATATTTTTTGCGTTTACCTTCGATAATTAACTTTATTATTTCCTTCGATAATTAACTTTATTATTTCCAACAACATTACTATAACATCATTATTAGAATTTTATAACAATTTAGTTCAATTAATAATTTCATGACCAACCGTTGTGTTAGAAAGTGATATAACTTGGTTAGAAGTTATAATAACAAAAATAACCAGAGTGTAAGGTCTTTAAAAGAGGATGGTTTATTACAACGTATATCTTGTACAAAACAATAGCACTACCGGTAATCCAATAGGATTAACTTAATACACTCGAATACCGTCGAATACAGTTCACCATGCATACTACTGTTCGTAGTATATATATACTACAGACTAGTACACTTATCCACCTTGATGGCAGTCAGGTATCCCATCACATCACCTTCCCCCAAAGCTGAAAATTTCCCTTGAATTTTCTGCTTCTAATATTTCTCTCTTTTAGGATCCGGGCTGAAGCGCTCAACTGGTTTCCTTTCACGTGTGCTCTTTCTTTTATTCCGAACTAATGGAATTGGGTCCTTTCCAGTTTGGAACGAAGACAAATTTTGTTCATCTCGTAAGGCTGGTCCAGTAGATGTATATATAGGTTCGTGTACAATATTGGGTAGTGGCATGTCACAAACATCACATACAATCTCCATTGGGACTTCTTCCTCGCTTTTTTTCATTATTTTCAGCATATTGTGGTCTAATTTGGTTAATGTGTCTTTTACACACAAACTTTTGACTTTTTATGGTGTAGATTCTATTCTCTCACCTTCTCTTTGTGGGTAATTGTACAAATTTTATACGGATTAAATGATATTCATTGGTCATTTAATTGTGTTATCTTGGCTCTTGAGAAGTAAAGAAATAAATTATCGTTTCCCCTCAAGGAAACAAAATTATAATCCTTCGACGAAATCAAATAGTTTGCAATGAGTGTCTAAAATTTTATAATCATATAATTTTTATAATAATAAATTTCATGGTTTATAAATTTTATAATAATTTTATGATTTACATAATCAATAAATCTTTTAATCATTTCATGATTTTTTTTAGCTCAAGATGGAATCCTTTATTCTTCAAGAGAAACTGTCTGAAAGTCAGCACCAGCAGGAATTGGCAAAAACCAAGCTGAAATGGAATGATAAATACTGGAACTACTACCAGAGTCGGTTTGTAAAACGCAAAATACATATATAAAGAAACATATCATTGCATACACAATGGGGCTATGATATTGTTCGTCTCTTATGGCCCAAGGGTGATAATGTCCTTCAAGATCTTTTCTTGCATATGTATGTATGAAGAAGATGACAATGATTTTTCACTCACAATAAATTTTATTTAACTATCAGAATATCCACTTGTTAACTAAGAGTTGTTCCGAAGCGGCACCATGTGTCTAAGGACTTATTGCATTAAATGTTTCCTCACTAAAATTTAGACAGAAACTGAAGATTCAACTTCAAATCTTTTCTATGTCACATGATTAAACTAACCAATCAGAAATCTACCCAAATATAGAGTGACAAACTCAAAGGTCATACTATGTCAATCAATTAATTTAAAAGCATATTACTCCAAGTAATATGTAATAATATATATAACACAATTAATATTATATATACTGCTTCATTCCATCATATCGTGTATAGGCAGTTTGTCCCACAAAGCCATAGCTAAATTATTAACCCCTTAATCCAGTACACATAAAAACTCTGGAGATCTCCTTCAGAAAGTAAAAATCTTAATATCCAAAATCAAACCAGGAACAGTCTCAACATTACCTTCTTACACTAACATACCAATTGTAAATACTTTCAAAACACCTAAAAAATCAATGTTTCCTCTCCCCTCCTCATTAAGGCAATCATCGACATATGTAAAAGCATCACTTTCCTCATTTTAAAATTTAACGATAGTTATGATAGACGAAATTCAACTTACCCATGGGCAACCCTCTAAGTGGTGTACTTACCTGCCTATTTCTAGAATTTCTAGAAACAGGATCTTATAGATATTAGATACATAGACAATATTCTTATTTTCCTCCCCAACAAACTCAATACTTTCGAGCCCAACATCAAATTTACTTTTGGAACAAAACATAATAAATTCTATACTATTCCTATATATTCTTATCCATAAAAAATAACAACATTCTCTCCTACCAAAGTTACTGTAAATCAACAAATATGACTACATACACTACTCCCACCACAATACAATAAAAACAGACTTTATAATAGGACTATACTTTAGAGCCATTAGAATATGTAGGCCCAAATATTCATTGGATGAATTTATCATAATAGAATCCTCTCTGAAAACTCTAAAATACCTAAAATACTTCATTCTAAACGCGAGGAGAAAGACAAAACTAAAACCTCTTCCTCTCTTCTCTGCTAACACACACACCAACCACTTTTACACTGCCTTAACCAGATATTGTTTCAGGACTGTCCAATCTACCTCACTCATAACGAAAAAACATTTTCAACAAACACAAAAACACTGACACTACCCCCGAAACAAAAGCAGACATATACACCATCTCATGCAGCAAATCATAACACAGAACTTGCATGTGTGTGTGTGTGAGAGAGAGAAAGAGAGAGAGAGAGAGGGAGAGATGGGCCGAAAAGTTTTCACTACATAAGGAGCTCTGCGTCAGCTGTCCCCACATCTTTTCTCGTTCAAGTCTCACCGGCCAAGGAAGACAAAAAAGAATAGGAAAAGGAAGAGGACCCCACACGGAAATCATGTGGCTTATGTAACTTCTGTTCAGTGCAATCTTCTCCAACCCTTAACCTTTGTATTAAGACGGCTGCTACTATCTAACACTTCAACAAAAGAATATACGAACATAACAGTCTCATAAAACTAGGTATACCAGAAATGCTTTGTGTTCGCACATGTAAACTTTTAACCACAAATTTAATTTCCCTAAAGCTTCAATTAAATTTGTGAATCATACCAACCCGAAACGTCTCATAGAGTGGGGCCGAAAATACTGTCAAGCTGCACCCCAGTTTCTTTCAGATTTCACCCATAATTGCTAAAATTATTCTCTCAGAACATTTTTCTATGGTTGCTCTAACCTAAATCTTTTTCATATTCACTGTATACACATCATGTTTATACCTCCTTCTCACTCCCTTCACCCTCTACTTTGCTAACTACCCTCACATTCCTATTCCCTCGCTACTTTAGCCACCACCAAGTTACCACCACCATTCAGTTATCCACAGAACCCAATTCCACCCTAATTCTCTCTCCTACTATGTTATCACCTACTTTACTACCCAACATTGCTATAGAAATTTTCAACAATTTCATGTTTAAGCACCCACCACCTCCCCACGCTCTTCGCCCACCCTAACACACTCTCCTACCCTGCTAACATACATATTTTGGATTTCTTACTCCCACCATGGAATACAATGTATAAATATTGACGCTTATTTCACCATGTTTATTCTTGATAAAGCTCTGACATAGGGCGAAATATTGAATCAAATCATGACTTCTATTGAATCAAATCATAATTTCTATTTTTTATACTAGTTTGTCTTTTATATTTTACTCTTATTTCTGTTTTTTATCTATACATTAGATTGTCATCCTCTAAATAAAAACACCTTTTATATATATATATATATATATATATATATATATATATAGAGAGAGAGAGAGAGAGAGAGATGCACAGATTAGTCATAAATAAAGGAAGGTGGAGGAAATTTCACCCTTACAGTCAGAAGTCCTGATACTGCTCCTCTAATCACTGCATGCTAATTTTATAACTATTTGGATATTCAAGAAGAAAAGGAAGTTTTCATGTGCCCCTTTTGCTTTTTTCTCTCCTTTCTTTCATTACATTTGGCTGACAGGAGGAAAACGAAGACAGAAAGAATCACTTTCTTTCTCTCCTGTCTTTTGTTGTATTTGGCTGAGGGGGGAAAAGGGAATACAGAAATAATGCAGCTCTTCTGGTTTTAAGAAAAAATTCGACTGTGAGATACAGAATTAACTTGGTGGCTTAAAAGGTTAGCACACCGTATCTAAAGGCAAAGGTTATGAGTTAAACCTCACCATACTGTGAACTTGCCTTGAATAGTCATGATTATTGAGGCATACAAAAGGTCGCAGACGTATAGTTTAGGACTGAGAAAGCCAATAAGGGAGAGAATTTCTAGTTAGACTATGGTGCTGGAAAGTAACCTCTCATGTTAAATGGCATTTTTAACTTAAAAAAAAAAAGAATGGATAACATACAAGCAGACCTTCCCAGTAGATACTAGGGTAACTTTTATTTGCAGCAGACAACTAAAATTCTTTCATACAATGCCATTATATCTCTCACACCGTCCACTACCTTGTGGGGTGTATGGTGTAGTGTAACTGATAGCAATTCTGATTTTAATGTAGTAATGTAGTAATATTTTATAATTGTAAAGGTTGTATCGTAAAATCATAGTTGATTAATCTATATTTTTCTTTCTCTATTAGGTTGGAAGCACAAGATAATGAATTAAGAAGCATGAAGATTAGCCAAGAATGTTTATGGATTAATGATCAATGCTTAACTTTTGGATCAAGGTAATCCGTTTTACATTAGTAAAATATTTTTTGTCTATACAAATAAAATAAAGAAATTGTTTATCTATTTGCTCTCTATAGATTATTATGAAACTGCCAAATATATTTCAACCAAACTTGATCTCGGATGCGAGCATAACAGGCTATGACTGAGGGAGTGTCATGTATGTTCAATATGAAGGTCATCATGGCCTCCATTCAGTCTTGAGAGACAATGGATACCCCCTGTAAGGATGGCTGTGCATGTAATTGTGAAGCAACGGTTGCACAATCCCAACCACGCCTCTCCTGAGTTGGCACTGCTTGATTCCAATGGCAAGGAGAAATCCAGGACGACTGGAAACAATGCCAAGATAAGCGGAGAGCACATACAGTACCTAGTATTCCCAAATGGTCACCCAGTACTGACCAGGCTCAACGTCGCTTAACTTTGGTGATCTAACAGGAACTGGTGTGTCAACGTGATTATGCCGTATATGAAGGTCATAAAAAGTTGGATATAAAGCAAAGTTAATTTTAAAGGGCTTGGTCCTCTAATAAAATAAATTTCATAAAATAAAACAACAACAAAAAAATGGGGGTGGGGATAGAATCAGATTTGTGTACCTGAATTTTATGATAATCAGGTGGGATCTGCATTTGTACAAAACATTATCACTCAGCAAATATGGAATTTAAAATAAACACATACATTTATATGTATATATAGGGTCCACGAGACAAATTTGACACTTTTGAAGAAAGGAAAGAAAAAAACATATCTTGGTCAATAACTAATGTATTCTCTAAGTTCAAAGTGTATCTCTTAGAGGATATTTTGCTGAATACTTGAAAAAGCTGCCCTGAGCCTTCACCACGGTGGGACGTGAACCTGGAGCATGCACCCTTTCCGATGTCCTTCAAGAGAAACGCCTGAACGCCAGTTTAATCCTGACAATCAGCTTGTGCTTGGTGTTGCAGGCGGTACAGTTGCGGTTTCATTTTATTTGTATAGATGAAATTATAAAACTTAATTATGCAATGTTGAACATAGACTTTCTTTTATGTTTACCTCATGTTTTTATTGTGACAATTTTATTTAAAAACAGAACTGACTTGGTGATACGAGCAATGGACAAGCAAATAGGAAAAATCAACCAGAGAGTTGATAGTCATCTGATTCAGAATCCTCCCTCGTTGATGCCTGGATCATCATCAGATAAGCTATCCTACCCTACAAGTAATCCCACTCAACATGAACACAAAATAAAGGTAAAAGATTATGTTTTAACAGATAGTGTAGAACCTTGTTTCATTAAACAGTAGACGCAAGCAAATATTGTTTTAAAAATGTTGACTCTTGATTAGACAAGAACCCTAATATAAACATTTTATTTCAACCAATCAGAAGGAATGATATATCTCTGCAATATTAAGGCTTAGCACTGAAAGCCAATCAAATTCATATAAACAAATCTGCCAGCAACCAGCTTGAGACCCTCTCCATTATGACTAACCTCATACACAAGGCTAATCAAATCTTAAAGACAAGGGAAAAGACATGTCACCTTTGCCTCTGTAAGTTGTCAAAAGGAAAACAAAACTTTTGTCACTGGACTTTCTCTCTCTCTCTCTCATACATATATATCTTCTTCCCTTTATCGTTCTCTCCGTTTCGGTCTATTTCCAAACAATGTGTCTTGTTTTCACCAGTCCCAGAGACCAAACTGCCCCCACCACCCAGCCCAACCAAAACCCACCTCTTTTATAACTCTCCAGTGTCGGCTGAGAAACGGGAATGTTGTGCTTTAATCAATCTCGTTTTGGCCAATGGGGCATGCCCTGTGTCATTCCTTTTTATCTTTATGGACGTTCGCTTCACAAGTTTGCGATGTCGACAAGCACATATACAGACAATTCACCTTCTCTTGCTTCAGCAACGTAAGTCTCCACCACAATCTCTTTGTTTTGGTAATATTTCAAACTATTATTTGTTGTCAATAAAACTAAATATATTTTTGTATGGATTACTTTCTCCTTCTTTTGATACTTGCTTTTTCCCTCTACAATATGTCTTTCAATAAGTGTTATTATAACACAATTTTTAACCGAAGAAAGATAAGAATAAACAAGAATTCAAAATTAAATACAGGATGACCCTCTCCCCCAAAATACTACCCACCTATAGAATCGTTAATAAAATTCACAATCCTTTCTGCAATCCAACCATATTTGGTAAAAATAAACTTCAATCTATGCCAGACTTGTCTACTAAGTTTAAGTCATTAATGTCCAATAGTCTGTTTTATCGCTGTTCAATGAAATGTCGGACACTTTGGTGATCGTCTCATCAGTAAAAGGTGTGATCCTGAATGAGCTTCATACTCACCGGACCATAACTCCCCAGATTTTTATATGTAGGAGTTATCTCAAATGTAATGTTTATCAAAACAATCTCCAGGCAATTCCTGAACTGAAGAGGGTCATCAAAGCCAACATCAAGCCAACATCAAATAGAGAAGTGTGTCAAAGTTTTAGACAATTTTGTGTGTTGTATCCAAGTGTGCTTATTATTGAATGGTGATTATAAAAAGACTGTTGGACATCTATTACTGAATCTAGTGATTAGAAAGGGAAAAATAGGCACATGAAAGCTGAAAGGTGTATTGGATCTTATACGCAATGTCTGTGATGATGAGACAGTGCATTATTAACTAGATACATAACTTGGAGAGAAAAACATTGTTTTTTGTTCTTTGATTTATATTTTTTGTAATTGTATGTCTACTATCAAAACTTATTCTGCAGAGAAAACAGAAGACATTTACTATGTTCGTCTTTTTTTTATCTCTCGCCCTTTCTTCCCCATCCATTTTCATTGCACCTTTCAGCACTGATTACAGTTGACTGTAAATTGTACTTTAACAGTAATAAATACATACACACATACATATTCGATTAGTGTATCTTTTCCACATCAGATGTGGTTTGCATGTTGGCCATTGCGAATAAAATCAACTTCTCAATGAAATTTTCGTTATCATGGAAAAATTCACCAAGAACAGTCAGAGTGAGAATTGAAGCAGGGTGTGGTAGATTAGAAATTGATGTGCTAGACCAAAGGGCCTAGGAAAGTTACTAGCTTGTATAAGCTACCTCTTTTCTTTCTTTTTTCGTTTGGCTTACTCTTTCCTTTTCACTTCTTTCTTTCTTCTGAAAGAGGGAGTCACTAAAGTCTAAAGCTCTAAACGCAGTGAGGTATCAGATTTTTACATAGAAATGCAAACTCAATATTTTTCAACCAGTGAAAATGATTCCTGTTTTGAATGACATGGATGTGTAAACTTAATATTTTACAAACAGTGAAAATGATTCCTGCTTGTTTTAAATCCCAAAAGTAACAAGCCTATGCCAAAAGTAACAAACCTTATAAAAACAGTGACCTGGTCAACGAAATCAGAGTTCTTCTGGGTGACACCAACAGTGATGTGTCTTGACTCTCAAGAACAACAACCGCCCACTCAGGAAACATGACTGGAATGCCTGAAGCATGACTGCTTTCTCACCAATAAAAACAACCACCAAGAAGATAAACTCTCTCACACACACACAATGGAACTTTGAAACAAACTTTCTAACACTCGTATCTATTTCATATTCAAGAACTTTAAACCTTCTCAACGAACTTTGGTTTTTCAAAGTATATTTTACATCCCGATAAAATTGTTGATATATAAATATGTTTTGTTCTTTAACTCATGTTTTCTTGCTTTCATTCACAAAACCGTTAAATTTAGCACTTGCTAATCCATCTTTTTCATTCGACAATCTATATTAATTGTTAGCGTTGTTCTTGGCACTTTTCAAAGACACTACTGTCTAAATACACTATATGAAGCAAGGAGTAGCGCCACAAGGGTTTTACAGCTGCATACTCTTCCTATGGCCAACCTGTCACAGATCAGGGGTCTATGTGTTTTATAGGGTTTTATAGAGTCATAACCTTTAAATGAGTTACCATGAGTGACATTTATACATTGGACAACTCCTCATGTTTTACGAAGAAGCAAATAAATATACAAATAAGATATGCTGACTTGTTAAACAGATGTGTAAAGAAAAAATTAATTAATCTAAAAATAACTTTTGACACTGCTTTTTCTTTTCATTCCTACTTAGGAACTAACTTGATTTTTTTTAGCTCTTGAAACAATCGGGAAAACAGCAAGCAGCTCATACCTAGATAGATTTGGAAGGGTCTTACTAACTATCACACTTAGCATTTTATTTGTTTACTTTTCTTCTTATTTATTTTTTGGGTGTTTTTAAGTATCCCACTCCCATCGCTAATGAAATTGTACATACATTTATTTTTGTAAATAAAAAAACGTCAAAATCGTCTGGGGATACTTAAGTAGGTTAGCCCGTAGAGTGAATGTGGTATTTTGGTGATCGACACTAGTTTAGAGAATAGACCAAACGGACGACTTCCAACCTCCATCTCATCCTACTTCTCTTTGACCTTGTGCTATATCTTGTTTTTTATGAAAGAATAATTTTGTAAAAATTAAAGACAAATAAAAAATTTACGATGACTAAGAAGAAAATTAGCCCAAACGAGTCCGTATCTTTTGTGTGATCTGTAATAGGTGGATAGATGAAGAGAAAGAAAAGAATAAATGTTATTAACATTTTTGTTACAAGTGACTAATTATGCTAATTTTCTTTCCCTCCTACTGAGCGAAGAGAAAATTTGCCTTTAAAAAAATAATAAAATAAAGTTGTGTTTTATTTTTAATGAGGTGTAAGAAATTTTTATATTATGATGTTGACTAGACCTCTTTTGGGAAAAGGTCAGGTTAACATATAACAGAATATATCGAGAGTCGTACACAGTTCAAACGGTGATTTGGATAACATCTCACTCCCTCGTGACGAGAGTTGCCTCTCTTTTATTCCCTTGGAGCATCTCATTCTCCAACCTCAGGAAGGGGTACTAGCTTACTCCACATCATTTTACTTCAGTAGTAGGCGTGCATTTCTTTTTTTTTTCACATGGATTATTTCTTCTTGATAAATATTGCGATTATTATCTACCCTTTGTTTTAGAAATTTTTATTTTATGCTATTGTTAAACTTTGAATATCTTGATTCAGAATTTTTGAGATAAGGATTGATAATTTGTATTTCATGGCGCAATGAATAAAGGTGTTGATTTGCAATCAGTTCTAAGTGAGTCTTCTGGAGGCTGATGGTTCAATCCTCACTAAAGGCGATAATAATTAAGAATAATATCATAATTAACACTTCTCCCCAGTAATGGCTGACTGAACAACGACAATCTACCATTATGAATAAAATAAGGGGTTCGGTATTGATTACTGTGAAAACCTGTTGATCATTAGCAGACGTGACTTGTACTAATACAGGGTGTGGCAGAAATACTTATTTTTTTGTCAATCTTTCAAAAGAAAGGTTGACAAAAAAAAAATTGAAACAACATTTATGAAAAATTAATTTTGCACATCGACGGTCGGATTTTTTTCTTCTTGCGATTAGTTGTGATTTTGCTTGCTAAACTGTTAATGCTCACTAATTTAACCCTAACCGTAACACATTTTAACACACTTACAATTGAACCTACTCTAGGTACATGAATTGTTTTTGTGTTTATTCTTACTGACCGCATTGAATAAAGATGATGAAATATTATTAACCAATTATTTTATTTCTACAGATTGCAGCCCTTGAAATGGAATTACAAAAAAAGTCTTCCTTACTCGACTTTCAAGCGAAATACAACAAAGAATTAGAATATCATATCAACTTGTTACATCAAATCTTTCTTGAAAAGAAGAAGAAATGAATCTGTCTTGGTTAAGTTTTCTATGCCAAATTGTTAGTCAACGTTTTCTGGTACAACTTACAGAAACCTAGCAAAAATAAAAAAAAAGCAGTAATAAAAAATAAAATTTGACTATTGTTATTTTCACTTCTAATCTATGCATGTAATTGCTATGTTTTTAACAAATCTTTGTTATTTTTATCAAATATTTTCTGGTATTTTTCAAATTTCAGAGCAAACCTCCATTAAATAAAATTTATGTTTTAACAAAAAAATCAAGCCAAAATTCCCTTGCAACATTTTACTTTTTAGGTCACCATTAGGTTACGTGATGCATTTCATACGTGAATTGTTTTAGCGACCTTCTATAATAATGGTCCTTTTGGAGGATCATGGACCTCTAAATGGTAAGGATGATCTAATGTTTTTTAAATAATTTTTTTTTATTGAATATCATTTAAAATGAATATAATGTTGAATAATGCCGGTTATTATATTTATTTACCAATATAATTAAATATATTAAGTGTTACTTAACACATTATATAACAAAAAAGTGTATATTAATATGTTACTTCCCTTGTCTTCTAAAATAGTCCCGTATAATTGAGCAAGATAATTCTCTCTGAACAATCACGAGGCACTTAATTTTGGTGACATAAAGGTGAAAAGCCAGTTCTCTTTTGAAATAATTTTTATTTGAACAGGAAGTATTTACAGAGCCGTCTATTGTAATGTTTGAAAAAAAGAAACTTCACAAGCACCGTCATAATTAAATGGATATGTCAGCAGTTTCAGATAAGTTGGTCTTTTAATTAAGCTGCAAGAACACTTTATTTACAAGAAACTTCTTCCATTCTAATTTCAATACATATATTATTAATCTGTCTTGTGTATTTTTTTTTTAAGTTTCCATTTTAGCTTATCTTTTCAACTTTAACAAACAAAAATCTAATTTCCACAATTATTTCTTTTAAATTCAACGTTTTGGTCACAAAAATGTCCATTATACTAAGGATTAAGTTTATTTTACATTATATTCAGTGGAGAGAGTTGTCCACATTTACAATTCTAAGTTTTATTACAAATGTGTACTATTATAGTTAGATAGGTACCATCATTTATGTTATCATTAGCATGTTTCGGACACCACACTTTTTGAGGGTTTTGGCCTTGGTAATCCTGACAATTTTGTATCCAAAAAGATGTATATTAAAATGTTACTTCCCCTGTTTTCTAAAATAGATTCCTCCCCCATCTATTGTGTCAATAAATTATCTCTCCTGTCTTCTAAAATAGTCCCATTTGATTCGGCACGACAAATCTATCTGATCACTCGCTAGGCACTTAATTTTGGTGAGATAAAGCCAAAAAAACAGTCCTCTTTTGAAATAGTCTTAGTTTGGACAGGAAGCATTTACAGAGCCGTCTATTGTAATGTTAATGGGTTATGTAGATATTCGTCACATAGAGGCTAACAGAGATTCAGGATTACTTCCATACTCTTTCCTGGAGAATTGTATACATGATATAAATTTCATCAAAATAGGATATATTTAAAGTTTTCTTAGGTTAAGAGGACACTTAAGAGATTTGGGACCACTTCCATTGTCATCCCCAGAAAATTTTATACATATAATTTGAATTTCATAAAAATAGGATATATTTGAAGTTTTAAGAGGAATTATGCCCTTATATGCATTTAGAGATTCAGGAACACTTCTATTGTCTTCCCCTGTAAATTTTACATAAGAATACACTTTTAGATTTTATGTAGATTCTCTAACCTTTCTTTCTATATGGAACACACAAATATCACACACACACACACACAGACATTGAGTTTTATATATATATAGAATATATAGATTACAAACAATTACTTATTTTAAATCAGAGAAATGAATAAATATCCAAAACAGAAATAAAATGTAATTTTTTTTTTCACTAATAGGTCAGCACTTATCAATGCATGCAGGGGGGGGGGGGAGGGATGCTCAAAGATAAGGGTTAAAGAGATTGTCAGTTGGACGATGAACAACACCATGGGAGGATTGGAAACAATGGGTGGAATGGGCAGACGATTCCTTAAGAGGAATTTATTATCCAAGAGGACGACTCAACAAATATTTGTTCACATTAGACTTGAAGACGACCATGTTGTAGTCAGTTGGAAAGCAGTCTCATTGTATTTTGTTCCACAGATGGGATTGAGATGTTCTAGGAAAGAAACTTTGTTCATGGAAGTTTCATTTGGTTTTGGGTATAGAGAGAGAGAAAGGAAAGTTCTTTGCTGTGAATGTTTTACAGGGATTGGAGCTCAGTCGAGCACCTACCATGAACAGTAGAGAGAGGTTTGGGCAAAAACAATTACCCATTAACACAAATCAAAAACACATATAAAGTAATGATGCTGAGAATGTAAGGAAAATATAAATTGTTTTTAAATCTTTATTCACAGAATAAATAACGTCTTTGCCGATTAGAAAAATATAAAAAGCTCATGACGTGAATACTTTGTATGGATTTAAAATGGCGTTCGGATCAAGTGTTTGTTTCATTAATTTCATTAGACTCACGGCTGATTCAGACTTGCTGTGACGCAAATACATTGGTTTGTGGATTCCGATTCCATGTTCTGCACTGACACTGCCAGAAACTGATGCCACATAGTCAAAAACAAATGGTTCGATAAGACTAAGAATATGAGGATCAAATTCAGGAGATGACACATTCAGATGAAGGTTGCCTGTGAATAGAAGGAAAAAATATCGAACAATAGAAAAATGTAAAAACAATTCAATAATGTGTTGTTTGTCTCTTTTGGGCATCTCTTATTTTAAGCAATAATCTGTAGTAAAAAAAATGGATCAAGATACTGCTTGTACTCTGACTTCCGCAGGATAGCGAACATGACCTACACAAAGCGAAAGGTTGATCAGCCTTTTACTGACTTAAACTTTGACAAACAAATGAACCAAGGGCTACATGTCTTCAATGACCTTCAACAAAATCACACGACACTCAAAATGTCAGCCTTATGTTCGGAAAAAATATACTTGAACACATGATCGCTAAAAATGTAAAAATTGGGATATAAAATATCTGTTAGCTTTACATTTTATATTCAATTCAATTCAATAAATTTGGCAAAAAATAAAACAAGCATGCTTCAGTTGCCATGTAGGGAAAGGGTGGTAGAAATTTACACAGTAGCCCAACACCTGTCCAAATTCGCCTTTAATTGCTACGTCGTTGGCGCATTTACTACATCGCCTGTAAGTCCATTCCAAGATCCAGGAATCCTGATTGAGAAAGCGTCCCTCCTCCGGTTCAATCGAAATCAGAGTGAATAATAGGTCCTGAGGGATATTGTTATCATCATTTATTGTAGGTCAAAATGAGATCACCATGTAATCGTCGGCACTATAGTTAATGATTTGTCTGTTTATCGGCATATCAACCCTATTTTTGAGTTATTTAATGCTGAAACAATAACTGTTGTAAAAGTTTGACTGGATACAATTCATTGAACACAAGTTGCTATTTCACCCAGGACTAAGATAAGTAAACTATAGAGGAATCCGTTTCAACCAATACCAAATAATTGTCTACAATAACTTGCAGAGAAGCCTTCATCATCAACATTCGGATTAACATGTTTTACATACTGGCATATGTTGGACGGCTTTTTGAAATGAACTTCAAAATAACCTATCTCTGGCTAGGCCTTTATTTATCCTTCTTTCTTTTAAATCCATCCTTATCATTTCCTCTTATGTTTTCTTTAGCCTTCCCCTATCAACTGATCCTGCCACCTCAACTGTTCTATATCTACTAACCCAAGAACTCTCATTCATTCTTTCAATATGACCAAACCATCAAAGTCTCCTGTTCTAAAACACATCTCTTTATACTGTCCAAATTTAATCTTACTCTGAGGTCATCAGATCTAAGTTTGTCTTTAAGACTTACATTACACATCCATCGTATCATTTTCATGTCATTTCTTTTCATGCAACACATATCCTCAACCCTCAGTGGTCAAGTTTCACTTCCATACATCATTACACAGCATACGCATGCCTGATGGACTCTTCCTTTGGTCAACAGCTGTAATGCTCTGCTGGTTAGTAATGACAGAAGTTCCCTGAACTTACTCCATCCATTCCTAATTCTTGCTATCATACCAGCATCAGCTCCTCCTTGTGCTTTAATGTTATCACCACGGTAACAAAACTTCTGGACAACCGCAATAGCCTCGCCATCTAAATGTACTTTCTCCACATCTGAGTTCTCATCCATCTCCATTGTCTTACACTTCTTGCACACAAACTGGTTATCATCTCTCAACCTACTTGTAATTATACTGCACTTCTTGTGTACCCAATGTTTACAATTACCACAAAAAATTGAGTAGCCAGATCCTAAAATACTCTCAACTTTAGTTGTATCATGTCTTTACTCAAAGAACAGCAACATTTAGAATATTATTTTCATCATGAAATTTAGTATCAATATCGATCAATGGATTTTAATGCTGAAATTTTTTTTTTTTAATATAAATGAACATATATTGTACTAAGAGATCAGTCAACAGTTTTTCAATAAATAGACAAATATGATTTGTATCAAAATTTTAGTTCTTTCAAATAAATATATATTGAGAGCGAACATGAATTGTAAAAATTTTCTCTGGTATAATTAAAAAGTGTATGTGTAAGCAAAAATCAATTAAATTTTTAAACAGTTCTTTCACATTATTTGTTCTATAATGATTTCATTGAGTCAAATTTTATTCATCTATGCTTAACCGTATATGAGTCCTGTCAATCCATACACATTGGGGGATCTTTGTTTTTGAATAATTACTGGTAGGTGTATGACTGATTTGGAGTCTGACAAATACTAACTCATCTTTTCTTATCTTTTGGTAGAATGGCTGATATTCATCAATGATTGACTGGATGCTGTGTTATAGAGTGACCCCCTTCCATACACACACACACACACACACACACACACACACACACACACACACACACACAAAATCCTACCCATAGTATCATTAATAAAATTCAGAATCCTTTCTGCAATCCAACCATATTTGCTACAAATAAACTTCAGTCTATCCCTGACTTGTCCATCAAGTTTCAGTCATGAATGTTCAACATTCTTTGTTTTATCACCATTCAATGATATGCAGGGATACTTTGGTGATAGTGTCATCAGTAGGTGTGATTCTGAATGGGCTTCACACTCACTGGATCTTAAACCCCAGATTTTCATCTGTAGGAGTTATCTCAAAGATAATGTCTATCAAAACAATCTCTAAACTATTCCTGAACTGAAAAGGGTCATAACAGCTCAAATCAGTTCTATCCAGATGTGCTTAGGAGATTGTAGGTCAAAATGAGATCACCATGTAATCGTCGGCACTATGGTTAATGATTTGTCTGTTTATCGGCATATCAACCCTATTTTTGAGTTATTTAATGCTGAAAACAATAACTGTTGTAACTTCAGGAGATGACACATTCAGATGAAAGTGAACGGTTGGAGCATATCATAGGACATTCATGACTGAACTTTATGGTTGGATTACAGAAAGGATTGTGAATTTTATTAAGCATTCCATGGGTGAGTGGCATTTGATTTGAGTCACCCTGCACATGAATATATCTAACTCTTTAATACTCTCTTGCAGAGTTCTTTTATTATCATAAAAAGATACTTACTGTCACCAACATGGCCATAGCCAACGACGAATGCATGTGGAATGTGGGAAACACGTTTTCTTACTTCTAACACCAAATCATAAAAAACAGACAAGTTGAGGGACAAGTCATATTTGTAGCAGTAGGTTCCATCTTTCACCATACTTTCTGCGACTCGTTCACGAAGGCCCCACAAATACTAAAGAAATACAAGAAAAAGTGAAAGAGACAGAAAAAACAAAATATTCATGTGCATAGAACACAATGGCTATATATACAGGGTGCATAAGGTATTTGAGGACATACGTTATCTATTAGATATAAAGTCTGAAAGTTGGACCTAAATAGCATATCAGCTGACAAATCAAACTTTTCTTCTGACTAGCCAATTTTTATTTGTTATTGTTGTACCATGTTATTGGCAATATAATAATGTACTTCGCTATGATTTATTTAAAAAAACATTTTTAGTCTGGCACGGATGACTGGTAATATGAAACATTTTTAAATAATCACCTATAAATAAAAATCAGCTTATATCAGTAATAAAAAAAAACTTTAATAGACTTTCGATAGATTTAAGACTTCTCTTCATACTTCTTTTAACATGGATAACAAGTTCTTTTGCTTTGGTTTGGTAGTTTGGTAGTTTTGTTTTACGGCATATCAACACTTTTTGGGTTATTTAATGCCGAATCTGGTCTTGTTTTCTTCTCTTTCTTGTTTCTTTCCCCTTTTAATATCTGTTTCTATTTAACCCATAGTTGGGACCCTAACAGGTACTACCACTCCGGGTCAGGGTGGACCTGGGAGCAATGGTAATTAAGAGGAGGCTCCACATTCCCCAAAGTTCGTAAGCCGGATCTCACCATCGGATGTAGTTTAAGGTCATATCCAGGACCGGGAGTAGGGTAGGAAAAATAAAAATAAAAAAGGGGAGGGAGAAAGGGAGAGGGGCTGTTGTTTTTGTTTTTGGTTTTGTAGATCATAATTAAGTTTTACAAACAAAAAAAAAAAAAAAAAAAAAAAAACGTCAATGTAGGTGAATTTCGTCTCAGGGAGCCACAGGGCAGCCTGATCTGGTATCACCAGCTTTTGCTTTGGAAAGAAATAGATAATATTTGAATTAGTGTTGGGACGATTAATCGGAATCGGGAAAATCGCAATTTTTTTGGCTACCAGAATCAATATCGGAAAGAATTGACCCTAATTTCCGATTCCAAAACGATTCTTTTAATTTTTAAACTTAATTTTCTATTACTGGTACTAATGATAAAATGATAAATATTTATTTATTTTAAACTACCAGTAAAAATAAAATTTATAGATCATAATGAATTTTGATAAAAATGACACCGGAAAAAATACCTCGGTAAAAATGTCACAGGTAAAAATGGCACAAGTGACAAATATGGATGAAAATCTCACAGTGAGTTTATCAAAATCTTGGATAGAATACAAAAAAGGAAAACATTAAGAAGTTTGTGAAATTAAAAAGAAAATTGGTTCTTGTTGCTTAAAAGTCCGAAAAAAAGATTTCTTTGTCTTTTAATGTTTAAGAGGTAAATAAGGGGCAGTAACTCTTAATTGTAATTTTGAGCCAGACTTTATCGTTAATTTCTATCAAGCCTGATATTCTCTTCAATTGGAATCATGGATTTGAAATTGTTCCAGTTTGAAGACGTACTATATTTTACTTCAGAAAAAGCAAAACAGATAGATTTTTTGCAAGCGCATGGACTTATTTCTGGAGAAGAGACCTGCAATTGTGGGCCCAAGTATAAACAAAATAAATGCGTAAATTTTCAATAAAATCTTAAATTTTCCATTTATGTATACTTTGTTGTTCATTTATTACTAATTAATTTTCAAAATCTTAAATTTTCCATTTACGTATACTTTGTTGTTCATTTATTACTAATTAATTTTCAGTAAATTGAATGTGGCAGTAAATTACGTTACATGTAATAACAACAGTTGATAAGAGTTACTGCCCCTTATTTACCTCTTAAACATTAAAAGACAAAGAAATCTTTTTTTCGGACTTTTAAGCAACAAGCACCCGAAAATTATATCTACATTTAAAAGTTGATGTGAACTAAATGAGGATCAGAGCTTTGGTGATGAAAGGAGAGAAGCTTAGTTTTAGATGTATTAAAAGTAACCCACCACTTTTTTTTCCTATTACACAACGTGCTTCAGGTTGGAAGAGAGTTAGTCAGAAAGATCTTGATCGTTAATACTTCTGAAATTGCTGCCATAGATTGTTGTATCATCTACATAGATATCAACGAATGATCTTAGAATGTGATTTGGGAGATCATTGATGCATATCAGGAAGAGGGTTGGGTCCAGAATGGGTCCTTGAGGCACGCCAGCCTTGATAGAATGTGCTTTAGACTTATGAGCATCAACAACTACTTTTATAAGCCTATCAGAGAGAAAGGATTTGATGGTTCAGAAGACATTTCCAAATATTTCATAATTACCAAGATTATGAAGTGTAGTTGAGAAAAAGGTTAGTGAGCACCCTTATAACACGGAATAATTCTTAAAAGTTTCCATAGTTAAAGTAATGTTCAATATGAACAAAGACCAACAAGACACATGTATAATTTCACTTACCTTAATTTGGGTGAGATCTGCTGCAATTGTGCCATCTTGTACTAATCCGGTTGTCATCAATTCTTCAATCAAATCATTCAGTTTCTCTTCATCATGGTTTCCGTTTGATCCAGACGTTTCCATTAACACATAGAAAGGGGAATCAGTGATTGGACAAGTTAATCCAAGGTTTACAACCACAGAGTTCATCGTTTCTGTATCCATGAATTCAAAGGCAGAAAGAATTTCTGCAAGTTTTTTCTTTGTCATTTTAAAAATGGCTAAAACATCAGCAAAACTCTGGCATCCTAGAAATGAACAAGACAACATTAACCTTGTGGAAGATGACATTGCTAACCTTACAGAAATTAATAAAAAACTTAATAAAGAACAACTTGTATAGGAGGTGGCAGTGGTGAGGATAATGACGCAGATGACGTGGGTGTGCGAAGTTCGAATCCAGTTGGTTCGATAGCATCACTTTAACTTATGGATGTTGGCAACCTTCACATGGTCCCTTCTATAAGTACTTCAAAGATTTGTGGAAACCAATGCCAACAAGTAAATCCATCAAAAAAAGTTGTACCGTGCTGATTCATATGAATTTACTTCACTTATATATAAATATACTATTCAGTCCCCATTCTTACTTTTGTCAATATGGCATCCAACAAAAGATGAGTGATGCATATTCACTTTCTTTACTGATAAAGTTTGTCTTTTGTTTAATTCTTTTGCTAGGTCAGAATATTCAGGAGTTATTTCCCTTGAGCAATATTCAAATTATCTGTCCTGATTACTACTGAGCAACAAAAGAGAGCATTCTTCTATTTAGAAGTACAAAAAAGGATTCATGTGTGGGGTTAAAAAAAGAGGCTTTTCCTCTTTCTTGCATTCGGCTTGAAGGTAGCTGGATGTGTTAAAATACCAAATATTCCAATTTAATACTTTATTAGATGAATTCAACTTAATGTCTCCTTTCAGAAATAAGATAAAACTATGAAACAAAAAATGAAATTTTAGAGTAAAATTTTCAGACTAATTTTGTAAGAAAAATAGTATTTTCAATGCAGGGAAATTAAATGTGTAATTCACTTACCAACTAAGGCAACATTAACCGAGCTTGGTCTTTGGGGACAAGCGATGGATACTTTGGTAATGAAGCCTAGAGTTCCTTCAGATCCAATAAACAATTGCTTTAGGTCATAACCGGTGTTGTCTTTTCGTAGACTGCTCAGACAGTCTAAGATTTTTCCATTAGCAAGCACCTAGTAAAAAAAAATTGACAAATACTTCAAAATATCCTCGCATCATTATTATACATTTTCAATCATAAAACAAATATCTATATACTACTAAAACTCAGATGTTGCTTGCTCATTACCGTGCACACTTTTCATCTTGGGCAACACAAAAAATGCACTCACCACACACATGCTATCCCTAAATCATAATTTTAACACACAGAAAATCTGCAATAGTCAAACATACACATGACACACCAAACTTAGACACCTCATCGAATACAGTCTTATCTTACAAACAAAAAACACATAGATACAAATACCTTAGTTCTTCCACATATCTACAATTATCGCTAAATAAATCATAACCAAACAGAAACTGACTACCATTGACATGGGTTGACCCATTTCCAGTACCTGCTCTTTCCTCTTTTTGTATTTCTCTTCCTTTCCCCTTTTCATATCTTACCCTGTTCTTCCCCCTCCACCTCGCCACATGATCCAATCTCATACCATAAAAATCTCTCAACCTAATGAGTAGCCCGCCTCCAACACTTATCATTGTTTCCTCACCTTAATTTAAACACGTCTCCATCCATCCCACTTTTATTCCCTCACCCATTCTTTGTATAAAACCAACTTCAACAATTAAGTCCTGTCATCTGGGTCGAAATTAGTGATGGGACGATTCCAATATTTTTCCTGGTTCCAATACAATTACCGACTCTGTTCTAAATTCCCTATTTTGATACAATTACTGAATCCGATTCTAAAATCACCTCAAAAAGTAGGATTGTTTTTGAGGGGACTGATTTAGCGGAGAGTCATCGTCTACTTTTAAATGTAGATAGAATTTTCTTTTTAATTTAACAAACTTCTTAATGTTTTCACTTTATCTATTGTATCCAAGATTATGATAAACTCATTGTGAGATTTTCATCTATATTTTTCATGTGTGCCATTTTTTCCCTATTTATGCACTCGTCACGTTTTTATCTGTGCCATTTTTACCTAAATTCTTTATTATGATCTATAAACTTATGTTTTATTGGTAGATTTAAAATCAATAAATATTTAGCATTTTATGATTAGTACCAGCAATGGAAAAAATTAAGTTTTAAACAAGCAAAACAAATTAAAATAATCGTTTTCGAAATCGGAAAGTAGGCTAAAATTTTTCCGATACCCCAAAAAGTTCTGATTTTTCCGATTTCGATTAATCATCTCAACACTAGTCAAAATATTAGAACATATAGATGAACATTTTAAGTATGGCTTATGTGCTTACATAGTTTTTCCTCACTTATCACCTCATTCCATATGTTAAATAATGGGAGCCACGTTTTCAACAGGCCTTTAAGGATGGAGGTCACTTCCGGCATA
Organism: Sepiola atlantica; assembly: GCA_963556195.1. Taxonomy (NCBI): domain Eukaryota; kingdom Metazoa; phylum Mollusca; class Cephalopoda; order Sepiida; family Sepiolidae; genus Sepiola; species Sepiola atlantica. The sequence continues at coordinate 243,837,477 of OY744515.1, read as the reverse complement.
AGTTGAGGGGGTCACGTGACTTCTGGTGAGACTTCTCTCACCCTTTTGGTCGGTGAGATTTCAACCAGAGCAGACGTGTTTTGCAGCTCTCCCCAAGAAGCTGATGTAGCAAAATGAGCTATCCGGCTCTCTCTCTCTCTCTCTCTCACACACACACACACACACACATACAAAATCAACCTGTTTTCTGTTTCTGTCCTTTTAAATAAATCCTATTAAAAAAACTAAGCAACCAGTGTTGGCACGAGTTTTATAAACCAACGAAAAGCAACCTGGGATCACAGCGACAACGGCGACGAGAAGATAAACCCGCATGTGTAAAGGACTTTATGCACCCATCGGTAAGGCATATATAACACCTATACACACCAATTCATTTTTGTCGGACATTCATTTCTCTTTAAACAAACTCCCTCACACTTTTCATCTGTACATGAATGTTTTAGATGGCGGGAGGAAAGGTGAATGACGTAAATAAAGGATGAATGATAAGACAAGAAGTGAGAGGAATGGAATGATGTAAATAATTAAAAGAGAGAGAGAGACAAAAGGGGTTAGAGACAAAAAGGGGATCTAATACAGCATCACAATATATTCTGAAATCTTTTGACTTCAATTTTCACTAAGTCAAAAGATTTCAGAATACATTGTAATGTTATAATAGAACCTCTCTCTCTCTCATGTATATGTATATATATATATATATATATATATATATATATATATATATATATATGTTGTTTATATCTATCAATATATATATATATATATATATATATTGATATATGTTGTTTTATAGTTTAAGTAGTGTATAGTAGTGTATAGATATAGATATAACAAATACTGACTCAAGGGGTCATGTGTGGGCTAGTTGTTAATAAAAATGAAATGTGTAAACGAAATAAGTTAAAAACAAAATAAAAAGCAGAGTACACCACCTTGCCCATTAATTTTGTTTTATTCAACCTCATTTTATTACAACGTTGCTTAGAAAAAAGATATAAATATAATATTATGATTTAGTTTGTCTGTTTTATGGCATATCAACCCTTTTGGAGTTATTTGTAAGTAAAAAAAAAAGATGTCACCAAACATATTCCTCTTCCAGAGACGTTATCAAACCTATCCAGGTTCCAGAGACATCATCCAGCATTACCAGTTTTTTTTGTTTGTTTTGCTGTTATTGCTTCTTGTACCTTTGGTGCAAATAAATACAATCTCGATTTTTTACACCGTTCATCTGCATTTGTCATCTCTTCTTTGTCATTGTCGTTACCTTTTTTGCCTTTCTTAGTTGCAAGGCCGATCATCATCAACAATCGGCCCTTCAATATTCTCTCTGTCATTTCTGATGAAACATGTACTCTAGTGTTAGCATAATAGATATTCTGCTTTTATAGTGTTAAATATCGAGGCCGGGTGTACGGAAAAGGTAATTTGACAGGAGTAGGAACACTTGACATGAACACTCACCTGGCCAGAAAGAAAACAACATAAAATGATTGATTGGCAAAAATAAAATAACAGTTTGCTGAAGTCAAGCCACCTCATCAAGATAAAAAAACATGACTGATTGTCAGAAATAAAATAATTGTTCATTGAAACCACCTAGCGTCAGAAGGAAATACCCTGCCACCAAATAAAACGTCCTTGAAGTGTGGCTACAAGTGGATGTTTGCAGGTGGAGGCGGGGGTGTCAAAAATTGTTATATAATCAACCCAAAATTGATATCAAGAGTTGACTGCGATTTGGGCCAGAGAAAACTACTTTGTCAAAATCCCTGTGCGTGCGTTTTCTTTCCTCACTAACCCCCATACATTAACCGCTACCTACAATTAAAAATATATCATAGTTTTATACATCAGAGTTATCGTCATTCTTTTGAGAATGGCAAAAATAAAAATATAGTAACCAATGAACATCTTTGCATATTTGCCAGATAAATACTGAAAATTCCTGAATGTTAAAAATGTGGGTTAAAAGATCTTCATTCTGAAAATATTGTTAATTAAGATATTGTTATCAATTTGGCCTAAGTTGGTGACAATAGAGTAAAAAGACAAAAGCAAGAAACTTACCACTTCAAGGCCAAGAACAGAACCATGTAATGATCCATAGCGTAGGTAACGTATACCACCAGCATTAGTAGCAATATTTCCACCAATGTGACAACTTCCTTTTGCTCCGAGATCCAATGGCATCGTCAAGTGATGCCCTTCTATATATCTGTCTAGTTGTTCCAGAATACAGCCAGCTTGACATACCAATATACCTACAATAAGTAGAAGAAGAAATTAAAATAAGATTCATCTTTCGTTTTAATCAACTAGCTGAGCTACCCGGTGAATTTACAAAACTGGATTCAGTCGTCTCTTTTTTTAGCTTAGACATCTAGGTGCTCAGACATGTCTCTGATCATCTGGCCATCTCAACATGACTTTAACAAAGCTTGAAACCGCATGATGTCAGGCACTTTCTGGTCATAGTCAGACAATTCTCCCTGAATGACTCCACTCAACTGTGGGTAATCTTTATTTATGCATTGTCCATGTGTACATCTCTCTCTCTCTTTGTTTACCCTGGCAATACATGTATTTGATTGAGTTGGGACATTTTTAGTATATACTTTCATTAAGTAATTATACCACTTTATGTATCAATGTTTTTACGTTGGTCCTTCACAAACCATCTGTGAGTATATATATATATATATATATATATATATGTGTGTATAAGCCCAACTGGTTCCTAATTATTACTCTCTTTTTATCTTTCTTCTGGCCATGTATTATCCTTGCTAACACAATACATACAAAATGACGACTGCCTGTTTGGAAAAAAAAACTAAACACATGGTCATGACAGAAACGTAGAAATCGAATATCAAATATTCTAATTGTCATAAACTGTCCTCATAAGTAATCAAATTTTGTTCATTCCACTCATGATTTTAAATCTCCCATAATATTCTTCATCATTCAATTGACCATTTCATTAACCTTTATCCTCGAGTGGCTTTTGACCTTGGTATGTTGTGACTCATTATTAAATAACAAAAATAAAAATAATAATTCTTCAGTATCATGTAATAAGACAAATTTTAAATTTAAAAAAAAAAACACAAAAACTACTTCACCGATATTCGAAGAGTTTATGACTTGGAGTATTCACTGCAAAGATTTATCTATTTAAAAAAATAATAACATGCATTTTTTCATGGCAGCGTAATTGTAAAGAAGGGCAGACAACTGTGCTAATAAAAACCTGAAAAATGGGAATTCAGAAGTCTATGACTAAACTCCAAACGTTAAACAAAAAGAAAAAAAAACCCAGTTCGGTTCAATTCCTGTAGAAGCACAAAAATGAACAAAAAATAATTCTGTTCACCGCAGAATCTCACTCGACACTCACATCCTTCTCCTGATTTTCTTCTCTTTTTATTAGCAGATTTTGCTTCAGTTAATTCCGCTTAACCAATCAGAAAAAAACATAATCCGCTGGCTGACTATTTGTCGTCAAGGTGAATCCACATATTATTGTGCAGCAACCAGTAGATTTGTTACTTCGAGGTTGCGAGTTCAATCCTCACTAGAAAACTAGTAAGCCAAAACTTATTTCCCTTTCCATCTGCAAGCAAGGCAAAGGCGGACCCTCTTACTGCGGGGATGAAGTAAGTCCGGCCCGTCTCCACCGCTCGATTCTGGCTCAAGATCATCAATTCCGCCACAATGTAACAAGATTAACCTGGAGTGATCTAAAAAAGGCAGGATAATAAATAAGTATGATGGTAACAAGATGTAGATCAGGGGTGGAATGCGACTGTGATTGTTTTGATAATTGCAAGGTTTAGACTAAAATCGAAATTGTAAACATTGTATTGTTTTTATTTTGAAGCATGCCGATCGAGCAATGTATTAAAAACAATCACCGATTGAGAGAGGATCGAGAAGAACATCGTAGCAACACTTGATGATCGGAGTGAGTGGATGTCCTACCTTTTGCTCTCCCCAGAGCAGTAAATTGTAAGCTCGATATAAAAATCCTTTCTTGTTTTGATTTCTTCATTTCTGCTGCAACAGGATCAGTAAAGAACACGCGTGGCGGGGTAGTTACAGAAACAAATAATGTATTGTAATATTGCGAGCTTATTTCCTTTTCTTTCTAACAGCTTGATTGTTTTTGCTTTGCTTTGTTCGTGTAAAATGTTTCATTAATGTTCTATTGTTTATTAATGTTATATACCAGGGGCGGGCAACCTTTTCAGAGTGAGGGCCAGATGAGACTTTTGGAAGGAGATCGCGGGCCAGAGTGAAAAACGAAATCTCAGAATTACTATATTTTGTTTACATGAATGAATTGTATAAAAGTTGCATTGAACACTCTACAAATCTGATATTTTCTCTCAAGAGACTTCTGTATGTGATGTTATAAAAGGCACCGACGAAGAGCCATTTTGGAATCATAAAAGATAATGACGGGGATAGTAGCAAGTTGATCCAGCATTCGTTTTGACACACCTCACATAGGTTCTATGTTTCATGCCCTTTCCTCGTCTCACGTTTCCTCTTTGCCTCTCTCTTTCTCGTTTTCTATTTTTATCCTACTGTAAATCTTAATTGAAACCTACTTTTACGTCTATGTCACAAAATGATATGAGTTTTACTGGGAAGTCCGCGGGCCAGATTGCAATAATAAAGCATAGCAGGGTGGCGGGCTGGACGCTAAGCCTTCGCGGGCCGGATGTGGCCCGCAGGTCAGAGGTTGCCCGCCCCTGTTATATACCATGTATGGTTGCGAGAAGACAAAGAACGTCAGTGAACATTACCGGTGAAACAAAGGAAAAAAATAGGACACGATTTAATTTAAAAGCGATTAGATTGTATTAAAAGAAATACAGAATGTAGAGTGCCCTTCATCAATTGGAGAGGTGTCGGTCGCTCTCCCAATGGAAGATGAATATGTGCTGATGGATGAAGAAAGTCAAGTAGTCGGCAGCATCAGGATTTGGTGAAGTAGATAGGAGGTTGTATAACAGCGTGATTTGAAGTTGGTAATGAGCGCCCTAAAGCTATGTCTTCGAGTTGAGGGAGCGCCCCTATTATTAGAAAAAAATCGGACTCAGCAATTTTTGTCCATCCCTTTTCTTTGAGAGAATGTCCATCATTGGTTCTTTTATCCAATTTTTTCTAGCTATTGATTTGAGAGCCAAAGAGATGCGCAGAACCCCTGTATAGACAAACATTTTTACATTTTTTTACTCTGTCCTCGATGTGTTCACATCCAGTAAGGTAATATTCACATGTAGCATGATCGCCCAACTTGTCTCCACAATAATCAGTTAGAATACAGATCTGTCGAGAATACTGGTGTATTTTGATTGCTTGTCACTGACACATGGCCAAGGTTTGTCGCTGATTCCTTTATTAACAATCGCGCAAACATGTCACTTCATAAAAATGCAAGGGAGATAACTCTGACATTCTAGATTAAAAGAACTTACGGTGCTTATGCTGTTCAGCGGCCGTACGAAAAAAATATTTTTTTATAAAAACAATATAATATACTTATTCAGCGTTATATTCTTACTCACTGTACAAAAAAGTAGAAAAAATTATCGACTAGAACTTTAATTACAAGTATTTTTCCATTCTGCGTATCATAACAGCGATTCGTTCACTAAGCCTCCATCTTCTTTCTTAAGAAGATTTCAAGGGCAGATAATTCGAAATCTTCTTAAGAAAGAAGATGGAGGCTTAGTGAACGAATCGCTGTTATGATACGCAGAATGGAAAAATACTTGTAATTAAAGTTCTAGTCGATAATTTTTTCTACTTTTTTGTACAGTGAGTAAGAATATAATAAGTATACAATATTGTTTTATAAAAAAATTTTTTTTTCATACGGCCGCTGAACAACATAAGAACCACTTACTGTTAGCGTCAATCTTTTCTGTTGTATGCATTTAATATTCTATGTTGTATACTTTTATCAGTGTTTACTTACCTGATACGTCATCTACACTGATTATTTCGTTCATAAGTCGAGTAGAGATAATAATTTCATCAAAAACGGGTACACTTCCTCCGACTAAACCTGTGTTGCCACCTTGAGGAACGACTGCCAGGTGTCTTTCATTACAGTACTTCACAATTTGAGATACTTCATCTGTGGTCTTGGGAAGAAGGACTAGACTGCTAGAACCTGAAAAACAAATAAAATTGTATGAAAGCAAATGAAATTGTATGAAAGCAAATAAAATTGTATGAAAACAAATGAAATTGTATGAAAGCAAATGAAATTGTATAAAAACAAATGAAATTGTATGAAAACAAATGAAATTGTATGAAAACAATGCACAAAACAAAAAAAAATGGGACAATCTTCTAACAATAAACCGCCGTTCATGACGATCTCCAGTTTGTTCTATTTTCATTCTCAACTCATTTCTTTTTATCAGTTCACCCGGATACTATGCAAATTTCCCTTCCTAAGCCTTCATGCACGACAGGTTATTTTTTGTCATTTATGTCGGGAGGGGGGGGGGGGGGATTGACTCTGTCCATTACAGAAATCCAATGTGAAAAGTACAACGATTTTCGAATTACAATTGTTATGTCCATAGTGCGATGTTACAGCTTTGTCCATAGTACAATGTTACAGCTTTGTCCACAGTGCAATGCTACAGCTTTGTCCACAGTGCAATGTTACAGCTTTGTCCACAGTGCAATGTTACAGCTTTGTCCACAGTGCAATGTTACAGCTTTGTCCACAGTGCAATGTTACAGCTTTGTCCATAGTGCAATGTTACAGCTTTGTCCACAGTGCAATGTTACAGATTTGTCCATAGTGCAATGTTACAGCTTTGTCCATAGTGCAATGTTACAGCTTAGTCTATAGTGCAATGTTACAGCTTTGTCCATAGTGCAATGTTACATGCAAGTGAATGCTGGGTTCCCACTAATTCACTCTTTCTGAGAATACAGAGGAATGAAGGGGTTATGGTCTGGTGGATTGTGGTGTGCCTCTTAACAATAGAGTTAGTTATGACTCCCTGTTCTTGAAACTCAAGGAGCCCAGACTGGAGTCAGCTCTGCGTGCAACCGTTTGCAATAGTATGGACATGTTGAATGAAGTTCTGGTTGGATAATGAGATGTACCCTCATCTCAGTTGAGGATAACTGTGGAAAAGGTAGATTGAAGACTTAGTGCGACTCATTAAAAAATGATGTTGGGCAATGGCACATCGAAATCAATGTAAAGGTATAGAATTTCATGGAGAAAATCACTTTGTACCACCATGGCCAACTTGCAATCCACATCTGGTGTGGAAAAGACCTACTAAATGACAATTTCATCCAAATTTCAGTTTTTAAAAAAATGATATTATTTATCTATATAATAATAAGTTACAGCTTATACAGTCGCAGTATGCTCAGTATAAAACCAGTGCCTGGTACATGGGAAAAGCTCCAATTGATGACAACTGAAACCTACAAAAAAGGACTGATGGGTTGGCATATGGTCATGCAATACATCTGCCTCAGAAGTTTTACCATATGAAAGTGCTGTTCTTCACCAAAGATGAAGTAAAAAAAACTGGCCAGATCAAAAGTAGGTGAAATCCCCTGGAGCTCAAACACAAGTATCTGGGCATTCGTCCTCATAGAAACCCCAAAACTTGGAGTCATGATGTGCTAATACAGGAACCATGAGGCGGTTATTCCTGTCTGTAGTCCTCAAAAGATCATGATGGGGGACTACACAATCAAGATGCGTCTGGATTATGCCAGACTTGATTTGATTCTAGTACGAGTCCTCGAACCTGTGTCAGTGATTGTGAAGGGAAAACGGCGACATTGCTGTCACTGCCAGCAGCAGGGACATATAGCCAAGCTCTGTTCCAAGAAGATTACTCGAGTAAAGACCTCTGCTGGTCAAGAAAATAAACTGTTGTCAATTCCACACTAGCAGCTCCCCCAGTTTCATCATCAAAGAGGGCTGGAGTACTATTGTTTGCAAGAAAAAAATCAACAAATGTCTCATCCAGCTCTGTTTTCTTCCAAACCAGGAGCCTTAGTAAAACAGTCCCAGGGAAAGAGTCAATAGTTCTGGCAAAGCCAAAATGTCTTCTTCGGCTAACAAAATGCAAGCAAACACAAAGGAGACAGCCAAGAAACTGCAACTACAGCAAGAAAGCATTTAGTACCTTCTTCAGAATCAGAATGGAAATCTGAAGTGAAAAGGAGGGGACCCAGATGATAATAGAAGACTTCGACTTAGCTGAAGAAAAGAGCGAGGCAAAGACCAAAATGAAAGCCAAGTCCCACTCCCCTCCCAAATGATAACATAACAGATGACTCTTTCCAGCTCTTTGAACTCTAAACCCTGTCAGCTTTGCCTCGCTCTCAATCCTCAGACAGAAGAGTTGAGACAGGATGCCAGTTACAATTCCCTCTGACCCCCCCCCTTGGAAACTTCCGCTCCTAACTGACAGACCTTTTGCATGCAGTGGCAGACTTCACAGTGTGTCAAAGAAGAAATACCAAGCCATTGAAGCTTCTCAGTCAGGTGTATGACTTGGAAGTAAACATTCCAGAGAATTTTCCTGATGCCTCTGTGCTGACAACCTTTATGACCATAGCAATACGGCCACACAAATAGTATGTGAAAGATGGTGCTGGTCGTAAAGGAGGGGTGAACCTTGACCTGAGGCTCGTGGAGAAGAAGCACCCTTTTCTAAAGAAAATTGAAGTGATACGTGAAGAGGAGGGGGGAGGATCCCCTTATATGTTCATTCCTCTTTCTATAGGGCCCTAAAACTTACGTTCGCCCTGATAAAAGATATAATGGTATTTCTCAGAGAAACTACTGATCTAGAAAATAAACATCAACTTTTTCTTGCGAATACATGATCAGAAAGGCATATTCAAATAATTTGATCAATTTCTTGGATTAGTTAAAAAAAGTTTACAACTAAAAAGATAATCAAAGCCCTAATCTTATAAAAAATGAGTACCTGTAAGAAATGGATATCTAGAGGATTTCAGTAGTTACTGAGTCAGTCCCTAGTATCGACAAAGAATCTCGAGTCAGTTATGGAAATGACCAAAGCAGTTTATGGTTTGAAAGCTACTTTCTTTCCTTTAAAAAACAATTTTTTAAACTTTATTTATTTATTTTCTTTTGAGGGGTTACATTATTTTTTACTTTAACCCTAACCTAATCCTTTGCATGCTTAATCTCGCCCACCTTTGTACATTTTTTTCGCGGTTTTCAAATTGTAAACTGCTTCGGCCATTTCTGCAACTGATTCGTTAAGTACTGAATACCTATTTCTTACAATTAGCAAAAAATTCCCTGCATTAACCCCAACACTAACCCTAAGTTCGAGTTGGCAGTAGAGAACAAAATATGCCCTACACGGGGTAAAACCGGACGACAGTAGTACGAAAATAAGGTGCTTATGTATCATAGTGCCGACGAAAAAAAATGTTATCCTTAATTTTAAAGAGTTTATCTTGAAATAGATTTTACTATTGTAATTAATATAAAATAAAGTTAAAACAATGTATATGTAAAAGGATAATTTAGGAATAAAACAATCACAACGCTTCATGGTATTCGGCACCAATGAAAAATAAAATGACTTATTAAAATTAATTAATTATCAAAGAAGAGGAAGAAAAAATTGAAAAAATACGTAAATGGATGGAATGAAACAAGGGAAATAAAGTTTTTGAAATAAGTGAAAATTTTACACTGGGTAAAATTCAACAATTTGTTGCACTGGGAACTATTTTAGTTTCCAGTGCAGTGAACTAAATATAAAATATATAATATATAATAGTTCAGAGTGTTAAAATCCATTCTAAGATAAACCGTGGTTGAAACCTTTGAGTTATCTCCCCCTTATTTGACTCTTCAATTACATTTTTTATCGGCCCTACGATGAGCACCGAAAATAAAAAATAAAGTCTAATTGATTCATTCAACATATTTTATTTTTCATAAAAAATAGTATGGCGGCCATGTTGGAATTGAGGTCCTTAAACGGAATTTCTTTTTTGATTCGCTAAATTAAACTTTAAATGAAAAAGAGAAAAGAATCGTTTAAAAAAATGAATTTAAAGACGCAGAAATGATTTCACTGTTTGATTTTTCAAAAGTAATGTGGAGTTATGCCCCTTTGATGTCGAGGTGAACTTCGGAAAATCTTCGCATTTATTCGAAAAAATGTAATAAAATAAACTATTTAGACGAATGTTGTTTGTAATAAATAAAAGATATTTTTCAGTTAATATAAAATTTGAAAAAATAACATAACTAACCTCTGTAACTCTTCATCCAGTCCACATTGTAAGGTTCGACATCAGTTGGATCAGCTATACACCTATTTGCCGTTAAAATACTTTCAAAAACGGCCAGATCTTTATCGCTGAGTTTAGAATAACTTCCTCTCTTTATTTCTGGATGTCTGACTGATGTCAGTTCTATGAATGACGAAAGTGCGCGATACTGTTTATGACTTTGACTGATTCCTTTTTTAATTATTAGCGGCAATGATCTCGCAAAACTCAACGTCTCACTTAACAACGAAGGTCGTAGTAGCGGGACTCTCATTTTGTTTATGTGTTGTCCACAGAAACGAGTCTCCCTAGTCCCCTGTAAGAAGCCCGTGTGACCTCAGCATAAAACTAAAAGCATAACTGACCACGTGAACAAAATAAACACTGAACACTTCTAATCGGTGCAAAGGGGACCAGCGCACAAAACAGCATGTAGCAAGGGAGGTAACTGCACATTTCTTTATTGACAATACCTTTAAGAAAAGGTTAAGAGCATGTTTAATGCTTTTATCATTTTAGCCAATTTATTTAATTCACCAGGGAAACATTATGATTTTAAATTATTTTCCCTTCTCCTACTGATCTAGCCCACCTCTCTCCATTACTGATAGTTCATTAATTTAATATAAATATTATTGTATTTATCTGCTTATCAGGTAAAACCCTCTATCACGAGAAGAGGAGATGTACTTGTCTCTCCACGAAGGCAGAGTTAGACACAAAGTCGGTTTTTGATGTAAGGAAAATCCATGTCACCAAAAAAAGGCATTCTAGATTGGGACAAAAAATAAAATTGCCTCAGTCTAGAAGGAGTTCTCCTTCATTGATCGAGGACAGAACAGATTAAGGGTAGTATTAGAACAGATACTAGACTTTGCTCCTGGCCAAAAGGCACGGGATACGTATTTACTTCCCTCCATCAACAGGAAGATGTGACACAAGGTGGGAAGATGGGAATTGAAAAATCAGCGCACAAGAGCCAGTGCATTCTAGCCCGCAAGAAATACCTGAGAAACTAGCAATACGAGAGAAGGTAAAGCCTGGGAGGGTGAACCTCAAAGAACTTCTCAGAGCAAAAAATGACCTGAACTCTGTAAGACTGATTGTCGAGAACGTATCCTTGACTAGATAGTTATTCCCCCCCCCCCACCTCGATTATTGTGAAATTTTCAGGCCATGTGAAACCGGTATTTGAACACCTATTGTTTCCTGAGGTACATACAACAATAACAACAACATTAATAATATTTATACATATCTTCTCTGTATTAATAAAATCATGACACAACTACTTCACGTGTGTATTTGTGTGTGTTTTTTCACGTCAACATGACTTTGATAATTACACATTAATTTTTTTGTTTGTTATTTTATATTAATCGCATATTTATTGAAATAAAAAAGGCACTAGCTCAAAATAAAAGGGAATTTAAAAAATCTTGTTTCAAAAAATTAATTACGAAATTAAATCCACCAGAATACATTTTGGTTTATTCGTAAAGAAGTCATCCATTTTAATCTTGTCTTAATAATTAAAAAAAAAAAAGAAAGAATTACTTTGCGACCTTTCGAAATTTGAAAGGAATTTTTAAACATTTAAACTGTTGAGTAGGAAGTCATTTCTGACTTTAAAATCCTTAGCAAATCCTCATGTAATTGTAGCGGGAACTGTGTCACAGATGGCGATAGACAAGGCCTAGTTTCTCTAGTGTACCATGACTTCCGCTAGCAAGTAAAATAGGAAAGATAAGAATGATGATGAATGTGACGATAACAAAAGGAAGACGAACTCAGGTGGGCAACAAAATAAGGATGTTTTTTATTTTATGGGTAAGAGCTGCAGGAGTAGATGATGATGATATTGCTGTGGGTAGGATCAGAAACTGCTGCAGGTGGGAGAGAGCAGGATCGCTGTTGCTAGTTGTAGATAGAAAAAAAGAGAGGGAGAGAGATGATGATGATGATGATGATGATGATGATGATGATGATGATGATGATGATGATGATGATGACAGTATTGAAAGGGCAACACCTGGGTTGGCTTATCGCAGTGTATTATGATGATGATTAGTACAGCGGTGTTTGAAATGTAATAAAGGTTAGCCTTAATGTTAGAGACAGAGCTACTGAATAGATAAAATGGACGCTGTTGTCTGTGGTCAACGACTTGGAGTTGGCTGTACTGCTACGATTGGCACTAAATCATCGTCGTCATGATGATGACATTATATCATCTAATGGTGAGTCTGTTGGAGGGGGGGGCAAAGGGCAGCTAATTGATTTGCCAAGTCGCCATGTGACAAGTCTGGGGTCAAGTTCCCAGTGACTTGCGAGTGTCAAAAACACTCTTGTTTTATAGTGATTCCCGGCTGCTAGTGATACTGACACCTCGATGACATCTCATTAATCGGCAGAAATGAAAGATATGCTCAGAGAGACAAAATCGTGTTTATCTCTGCCACATGTGTCGAAGCTGTCTAAAGATTAACATCCGGTTTTGTTAGACGGTGTGATGAGCCACAAACGCCACATAACATATTAAAAGAAAGAAAGTTAGAGAAGCTACTTACATCCCAAAATTTTATGAATAGAGATTAAACAACATTACATTAACAACAAATAGTTATAGTTTTATAACAATTTGGTTCGATTAATAACACCCTAAGTAATCACTCCTCATGACTCATGTGAAAACTCTGAATGCGTAAATAATAATTATAATGATAATAACCGGTCTGCATCCTGCGAATGTTGGCTCCTTTAATTTCAGGAACAAGATCAAAGACCCAAGACAGGTAAGTAACCTCTCTAATTCCAGGTAGGACAAGGACACACACCAAAACATAAGAAAGCAGGAATGAAAAGAACAAACCAAAAAGACATAGAAAAGAAATGGGCCACAAAAGAGAATAGACTGGTAATGGAATGCTACTACAGAACCCACCATCCTACAGAAAGAGGCTACCAGAAACGAATGAAAAATCTATCGGACATTTCTAATGACCACCATATAACAGAACAAAGGATAGCAGATAAAGCAAGACAGATCCTAAAGAGAGGATGGTTCTCGGAGCTGGAATTGATGGAAATAAAACAAAAGATAAATGGTGCAACCGATCAAGAAATACCAATTGGCAAAAACCTACAGGTAAAAGACTGGTAAAACACAAACACTGAAACTACAGAGGTCGAAGACTACGAAATCACAGATATCACCAATGAAGAAGCAAGAGAAGTGGAAAGCATCAAACGGTTCATGACCAAGAACAAAACGAAACTCTCATACCTAAGGAACGAAGATTGGGAGAAATCAAAATTAGAAACAGAGAAAGTAAAGAGGCTTCTCGCGTACATCTTAACAGATACTATCACAGACTTAAACAACTTGATATATGCAGGGACAAAATCAATAAGCATGGAACTAAAAAAAGACAAAAAGACTGGCCAAAAGAATGGGCCGATAAAGCCTGAATGGGATATCAGACTAGAAACACAGATCATCAAACTTCAAAAAGAAGCTTAAACCATAAACAGGATGAAAGAGAACAGGAAACGATGGAAGAGCTGAAATCTGACTCGCAAGGAAAGACTAAATAAGAAACATGAAGAACTAAAACAAAAGATAGCAGCAATAGAAGGAAGACTGGGACGATACAGATACAAATCAGAAAAGCACAAACAGAATAAGACCTTTGAAAACAATGAAGGTCAGTTTTACAAAAACGTAGACGAAGAAAGAACAACAACAGAACAACCGAACCAAACAGAAACAAAACACTTCTGGAGCAAGATATAGAAATAACCTCAAAAACACAATAAAAATGCCAAATGGCTAAAAAACATGGGAGATGAACTACAAGAAATTGAAGCAACTACAGACCAATAACCTGTTTACCAACCATGTGGAAAATCCTAAGAGCACAACTGAGAGAACAAATCTACCACTCCCTGAACAAGCGTGGATTGTTCCCCGAGGAACAAAAAGAATGCTGAAAAGGCAAAAGAGGAATGTATAATCTGTAATACATAGATCAAAAGATCCTGAAGGAGGTAAAAAGCAGAAAAAAGAACATATCCATGGCATGGATTGACTACAAGAAAACCTATGACAGAATCCCTCAAGCATGGATAATTAAATGGTACCTGACAGGATTATTAATCTCATTAATAAAGCAATGGGAACATGGAGACTAGAACTGACAGCTGGAGGATAACACTTGACTGAGATAAAAATACATAGACGCATTTTCCAAACTACATACTCAGGAAATGTGATGCCGGATACAAGTTTACAGACACAGAATAAAGAATAAACTACCTGATGTACATGGACGCGCTGAAGCTATTTGCAAAAAAGAACTGGAACAGCTGATAAATATAACAAGAATCTTCAGCTAGGACATTCAAAAGGAATTGGGAATGGAAACGTGTGCACTGCTAGAGATGAAAAGGGGAAAACTGGAGACAACAGAGGGCATGGAACTGCCCAACCAAGAGGAGATGAGGGCGTTAGGCGAACAGGATAACTATAAGTATTTGAAAGTTCTGGAAGCAGACAACATCAAATCTACAGAAATAAAAGAGAAGATTCTAAAAGAATGCCGAAGAAGAACAAGGAAACTCTTAGAAACGAAATTATATAACAAAAACCTAATGAAAGGAATAAACATCTGGGCAGTATCATTAATAAGATACTCTAGACCATTCATAAGCTGGAAAAAGGAAGAACTCAGCAACTTTGACCAGAAGACTAAAAGATTAATGACCATACACAACGCACTACACCTAAAAGATGATACGGACATACTCTACATGAAAAGAAACGAAGAGGGAAGAGGACTGGTAAGTATAATTGACTGCATGGAAAACACTAAAAAAAGTAGGAGAAATACATAATCCAAAATACAGAAAGGCTGATCACTGCAGCAAGAGACACCGTTCCAATGAACAACTTGGGAAGCACCGAAACCAGAAACAAAAAGACAAGAAAAGAAATATGGGAAGAAAAACAGCTACATGGACGTTTCATAAGAATGACCAGAGAAAAGACCAACCAACATTCCTAGGCATGGCTAAGAAAAGGACACCTGAATGGAGAAAGGGAATCTCTACTGACAGCTGCACAGAAAAATGCAATTAAGACTAACTACATTTAAACTAAATAGATAAAACCCAAGAAAACAGTAAATGTAGATTATGTGGAAAAAGAGATGAAACAGTAGATCACATAAGTGAATGTAGCAAACTAGCCCAAATAAAATACAAAAACAGATACGACTGCATGGGGAAAACAGTACACTGGGAACTATGCAAACGACTGCATTTCGAATACAAAGACAAATGGTACAAACATAAAACAGAGACTACTGGAAAACGAAAATCACAAAATCCTCTGGGACGTGGAGGTGCAAACAGATAAACTTATACAAACAAGGATACCGGATGTCATCATAATCACCAAGACGGAAAAATCCTGTCAAATCGTAGATTTTGCCATTCCAGTGGATCACAGAGAACAAGGAAACGGAAAAACGAAGCAAATACATGAAACTTGCCAGAAAATGGAAAGGGATATGGAGCATGAAGAAAGTCAATATAATACCAATAATCGTAGGAGCACTAGGAACAATCCCCCAAAAACCTGGAAAAAAGACAGAAAAATTGGAATCAAAGTGATCACTGAGACCATACAAAGGACAGCGATGATGAAAATAGCCGCAATCTTAAGGAAAATCCTCGAATGCGGACACCAACCGGTATAAGCTACAAACGGTAACCAGTCACATGGAAGTTACAATAGGAAGAAAACAAAACCACAGGAGTAACACCACCACATGAACCCAAAGAAACAGAAACTGCAAGGAATTTTCATAAACTGCCCCCCCCCCCCCCAAAAGTGATGGCACAAAATTGTTGTGAAGGGTCAAGGAGGATGGGAAGACCGAGGTGCAAGAGCACTAACCACTGGAAGAGTGCGGAGAGTACTGGGACCTTGGGGAGGCTTATTGCTGCCCAAATTCCAGAGATTATCAATGGTCGTTACCAGCGAGAAATCAATGGTTAGCGGCTGTTGCGATACCGCAAAGTCATTTGCAATGGTTATCGAAAAGAGGTGGAGAGTACTGGAAATCTGGGGAGGCTTGTTGTCACTCAGACTCCAGGGAACACCACCGGCTATTATCAGTGAGCAATCACTGATTATGACTTGTGTGACAACTCTTAGTGAGTACAAATAATAATAATAATAATAATTTTCATAAGATATTTTTTTTATTTATGAAAATAGGGTATTTTAATAAGTTAAATAGTTTTAAAACTCAGAGGAAGAAATAGACCACAAAAGAGAATAGACTTGTAATGGAGTGCTACTAGAGAAGCAACCCTAAAGAAAGAGGCTATCAGGTTAGGGTTAGGGTTAGGGTCAGTGAATGAAAAATCTATGGGACATGTCTACTGACTACCATGCAATGGAACAAAAGATTGCAGATCAAGCTAGACAGATCCTTTAGAGAGAGTGATTCTCAGAGCTGGAATTGATGGAAATCAAACAAAAGATGAATGGTGATACAGATCAAGAAACACCCCGTAGTGAAAACCCAGAGGTAGAAGATTGCAAAACATAAACACTAAAACTGAGGAGATCGATAACTACAAAATCACAAAACTCACTGAGGAAGAAGCATCAGAAGTTGAAAACATCAAAAGATTTATGAACGAGGACAAAACAAAACTATCATCCCTAAGGAACGAAGAATGAAAGAAATTAAAATTAGAAAGAGAGAAAAAGGAACAGACTTTTTCCATACATCTCAACAGATACTATCACAGACTTAAACAACTAAATTCATTCAAGGGCCAAATCAGTAAGCATGAAACATGAAGTAGAAACAAAACTTTCCCCCCAAAATAGACCGACGGTTTGAAACCCAGATCAACAAATTTCAAAAAGAAGCTAAAGCCATAAGTAGGATGAAAGAGAATAGAAAACGATGGAAGATGGGAAATATGACTCACAAAGAAGAAAGAAGAAATAAGAAACATGAAGAACCAAAACAAAAGATATCAGCAAAGGAGGGAAGACTGAGATGACACAGATATCAATAGGAACAATACAAACAAAATAAAACTTTTGAAAACAACGAAAGCCAGTTTTATAAAAATGTAAACAGAGGGAGAACAAAAATAAAACAACTAGACCCAACAGAAACAAAAAACTTCTGAGGCAAGATATGGTTGAAAAATACAAAAGAAAAGCTTCAGGAAATTGAAGAATGTACAAAAACTGAAATTACTGAAGAAACAAAAACATAAAAAGAGAAAGAAGAACAACAGAATAACCGAACTCGACAAAGACAAAACACTACTGGAGCAAGATATGGGAAGAGCCTCAAAAACACAACAAAATGCCAAATGGCTGAAAAACATAAAAGATGAACTACAGGAAATTGAAGAAGGAACGGAAACAGAAATTAATTAAGAAACGATCAAGACAACACTAAAAAAATGATAAATTGGAATGCACCAGGCCATGATGGAATACATACACACTGGTTTAAAAAATACACAACCCTACAAGAAAGGCTAATGCAAAACTTGAGAAGATGCATCCACGAAACAAATATACCAGAAAGGATGACCAAAGAAAACACAATAAAAATGGCAAATGGCTGAAAAACATGAAAGATGAACTACAGGAAATTGAAGAAGGAACCGAAGCAGAAATAAATGAAGAAACGATTAAGACAACCCTAACGAAAGCTGCAGACTGGAAAGCATCAGGTCATGATGGAATACATGCATACTGGTTTTAAAAATTCACAACCCTACATGAAAGGATGTATCCCCAAAACAGACGTACCAGAGTAGATGACCAAAGGAAGGACAACGCTAATACAAAAAGACACCAAAAAGGGAACGATCTCAAGCAACTACAGACCAATAATCTGTTTATCAACCTTGTGGAAAATCTTAATGGCACAACTGAGAGAACAGATCTACTACTGCCTTAATAATCATAAACTACTTCCTAAGGAACAGAAAGAATGCTGGAAAGGGAAAAGAGAGATGCATGACCTATTATACATAGATCAAAAGATCCTAAAGGAGGTAAAAAGCAGAAAAAAGAATATAGCCATGGCATAGATCAACTACAAGAAAGCCTACGACAGAATCCCTCAAGCATGACTGATTGAATGCTTAAGGATGTACTAAGTATCTGACAAGATTATCAATCTTATTAAGAAAGCAATAGGAACATGGAGACTGGAATTGACAGCTGAAGGACAACACTTGACTGAAATAAGAATATGAAGAGGCATCTTCCAAGGAGACTCTCTATCACCACGACTGTTTATCATAGCCATGATGCCACTCTGCAACATACTCAGGAAATGTAATGCCGGATATTAGTTTACAGACACAGAATAAAGAATAAACCACCTTGTGTATATGGACGACCTGAAAAAAGCAAAAAGAAACTGAAAAAGCTGATAAACACAACCAGAATCTTCAGCCAGGACATTAAAATGGAATTCAGAATGGAAAAGTATGCACTGCTAAAGATAAAAAGGGGAAAACTGGAGACAGCAGAAAGCATGGAACTGCCTAACCAATAGTAGACGAGGGCCCTTGGCGAACATGATATTAATATTTGAGTTCTGGAAGCAGACACCATTAAATCTACAGAAATGAGAGAGAAGATTGTAAAAAAATACATGAGAAAAACAAAGAAACTCTTAGAAACTAAATTATATAGTAGAAATCTAGTGAAAGGATTAAACACTTGGGCAATATCACTAGTGAGATATTCTGGTCCATTCATTGAACTAGGGAACCAATGAGCATACAATATGCACTGCACCCGAAGAATTGTATTGAACGACTCTATATGAAATAGAGGGAAGGGGAAAGAGGATTGATAAGTATAGAAAACTGAGTGAATGATACACAAAAAAAGAATTGGCTAAATACGTAACCGAGAAAGGCTGATCACTGTCAACATGAACAAAACAGGGAGCAGTGAAACGAGAAACGAAAAGTCTAGACAAGGAAAGTGGGAAGAGAGACAGCTACATGGACGATTCATAAGAATGACAAGAGAAGAGAAAACATCTGAATATGGTTATGAAAAGGACACTGGAACAGAGAAATCGCCACTGACAGCTGCATAGAACAATGCAATTAGAACTAGCAATATGAAAATTAAAATAGACAAAACCCAGGAAAACAGGAAATGCAGACTCTGTGGATAAAGAGACGAAACGGTAAATCACATAATAAGTGAATGAAGCAAACTAGCCCCCAAATAAGACAAGAACAAACACAACTGCATTTTGAACAAATCAGAGACAATACTGGAAAACGAAGATCACAGAATCCTCTGGGACATGGAGGTACAAACAGATAAATTAATCCATGCAAGAAGACCAGATGTCACAATAGTTAATAAGAAGGAAAAAACTACCAAATCGTAAACTTTTCTATCCCAGCAATCGCAGGGTGAAGGTCAAGGAAACAGAAAAACGAAGCTAATATACAGAACTTTCAAGAGAACTGAAAGGGAGATGGAACATAAAGAAAGTCAATCTAATAACAATCATCGTAGGTGCACTCGGAACAATCTTGAAAAAAACTGGAAAAAAGACTGGGAGAAATTGGAACCAAAGGAAAGACTGAGACTATACAATGGATGGCAATGATGAAAGCAGTTGAAACCTTAAAGGAAAATCCTTGAATGCAGAAACTAACCAGCATAAACTACGAATGCTAACCAGCCACATGAAAGTTGCAATAGAAATAAAACAAAAAATATAAATAACACCACCACATGAAACCAAGGGAACTGAAACTGCAAGAAATTTCATAAACTGCCCCCCCCCCCAAAAAAAAACAAACAAAAAAAACCAATACAATGTGATGGCACCAGCCTCGGCTGATACCACACAAAATAGTTATGAAGGGTCAAGGAGGATGGAAAGACAAAGAAGGGAGAGCACTAACCAGACCACCACTAGAAGGGTGCGGAGAGCACTTGGACCTTTGGGAGGCTTATTGCCACCCTAATTTTAGAGAAGACCAATGGGCATTGACAGTGAGAAGTCAATGGTAAGCAACTGTTGCGAAAACGCAAAATCATATCGAAAGAGGTGAAGAGTACTGTTATTATCAATGAGCAATCACTGATGACGATCTGTGTGAGAACTCCTAGTGAGTACATAATAATGATAATGCAGAATTCGGAATGGAAAACTGTACGCTACCTGAGAGTAAGAAGGTAAAACTCAAAACAACAAACGGCATAGAACTACTCAATCAAGAGCTGATGCGAGCATTCAGTGAATGCAAAATTTATAAATACCTGGGAATTCTAGATCAAAGCAGCAAAATTGATGAAAAGAGAATACCCGAGAAGGAAAAGAAAATTCCTTGAAACTAAATTATATAGCAGAAAACTAATAAAAGGAATAAACACAGCCCCTCCCCATTTCATTAAATTATTTCAAAGACAGATTATCGACTGGTTGCCAAGAACTCTAGGGCTGCATGAGCTCTGGCTTTTTTTATAGAGACTACAACTAAGGAGTGTGACAATAATGTTATGAGAGATGCGTTCATTGCTTACAGAGCTTCACGTACAATATGGCAGTATCTGACTTATACAGGTAGAGGATTGCATCAGACGTGAGGTATTTTCTGGAGTGGTAGAATGATCCAAACATTTTCCCAGGAACCTTAGCAACAGATTGGGCATGTTCTTCATTTTAGGTTTGGAGTTAAACTAAGTTCTAGGAGCTTATCGAAACAAGGAGCTTCTTTAAGGAGAGCCATTCATTTCAACTGGAGAAAAACAAGGATCTGGGTATTAGCGGTGAAAGGAGAGACGCTTGGCCTAAAAAAAATGAATGTTTCATCTAATCTTTGCAGAAAATAAAATAAATGGTGTTTTAAAAGAAATATTCTCATTGGAAATCCTAAATAATGGATTGGACAAACATTCAGACTGTATGTAGATGCAAATATATTCTAGCTGTCTTTTTGCATGGGTTGTTGCACTTTACTATTTTTTTCCAATAAATTTGATTTGATTTGTATTTCATTGTTCACTTTTATTGTCAATGGATTTGTCAGGACCAGAGTTATCTCCCTTAGTGAGAAACTAGTTTCTAAGTGATCCTCCTTCGTAAAAAAGGGTCAGATCCCCAAATTATGTGGTGAACACAAGGTTTTGTTAGGAAGGCTCATACTACCCTGTCATCAAGAATAACAACCAGATTTCATACTTACTTGCTTTCCAGGTAGCGTACAGACAGAATAAGCGTTGGGCACATCACTTAACAGAAAAGATGCCATCAGAAAATGTAAGGCTTTGCTTTATGCTTAGCATATCTCCCTCATTTTTTTTTACAAGAATATTTTGTGCATTCTTCTGTTGTATGGGAACAATGTATTCTGTACATTTAATCAATGTCTTTCATGTCTCGTTTACTGTCTTTATAGTTTGCCATAGACAGCTATTAATAAATGAAATGGATTTGTCCCTCACAGCATTAAAAACCATGTTTTACTTTCTGACATATGTAGGTATTGCCAATGTAATACATGGTGAATTTTAGCAACGTCCAGGTGTGCTGAAAATTAATTTCTTTATCCATGTGTTGTTAAACTTGACGAAATAGAATATGAAATATTATAATTCTTCAGAAACGTTTTAAAAGAGGGCCATATAGTACAAACGTCTAGACTCCTCCACTCAGGGTGTAAATTCTGTAAATCTATATAATGAGCAGAACCCATCCCCTCCTATTGTAAGAGGCATAAGGTCACCTGTACTTTGTACGGATGCCTCAAATACTACAAGATATGTGGGAAGGACGATTTTAATAGCAGTTATGAAAACTGTAATAAAAGAAATTAATCAGTGCAGAAAGAACAAGGCGGTGAAAAAATCAACATCAATGACGACTGTTGATATCTGTATCATCATCATCATCATCATCATCATCATCATCATCATCATCATCATCATCATCATGTGGTGCATGCAAGGGACAATTAGTGTCACCCAGTTATTTCCCTTGTTACGAGACGGTTGGAACTCTCCTGTTTGTGTAAACTTCAGTCTAATAAAAATCTCTTGTCTTATAGCATGTCTTTACATCCTTCTCTTTCGTTCTCGATCTTTCAATATTATTCCTTTCCGTTCATGCTTGTTATATATATATATATATATATATATATATATATATACAGGACCGGCGGGACAGTTATAAAAGGGGGGGGGGCTCTCCTAAAAAGTGTGGGGGGGGGGCCCGGTTAAACACATGCATATATAACTTCATTATTGATGGCCGTAAAATGGGGGGGACAAGTCAAAAAGTGGGGGTGCTTGAGCCCCCCTGCCCCTCGGTGCCGCCGTCCATAATATATATAACAATAACATGGTGTCAGAAGACTAAAAGAACCTATCCTAAAATAAGAAAGGAAAAAAGAAGTTGAAATCACACTTCGGAAAAACGAAATGGAAAACTTTGTGTAAACTTCAGTCTAATAAAAATCTCTTGTCTTATAGCATGTCTTTACATCTTCCTCTCTCATTCTCGATCTTTCAATACTATTCCTTTCCGTTCATGCTTGCTATATATATATATATATATATATATATATATATATATATATATATACGTATAGTTTGGCAGCAAATTGTTATTAAGACAGGCTTCATTAAAATCCACAGAGTTCTGCTTTTTTTTAGATTTTCTTGGTTAGTCGTTCGACTCTTCGATCGTAAAATCGCTCGAAGAATCGAACGACTAACCAAGAAAATCTCAAAAAAGCAGAACTCCGTGGATTTTAATGAAGCCTGTCTTAATATATATATATATATATATATATATATATATATATATATATATATATATATATATATATATATATATATATATAACAACATGGTGTCAGAAGACTAAAAGAACCTATCCTAAAATAAAAATAGAAAAAAGAAGTTGAAATCACACTTCGGAAAAAACGAAATGGAAAATTTACCACATCCTAATACATGGATTTTAATCAAGAAAACTTAGCTGCAGCATGGAAAAATGGAAAAAAGAATTCAACCTTTTTTTGATAGCAACGGAAAGCGACATAAAGCCAGACAGAGTAACAATGTTTTTAATTTGTATCGGTTCAAAAGACCGTGACATTCATTCTACTAAGGATTTTGATTCACTCGAGGAAGAAATGAACCTTCAAGCAGTAATCAGAAAAATCCGATGCATTTTGTGAATCTAGAAAAACTATAACTTTCCTGAGACACAAATTCTTCACGTGTGTACAAGTGGATCATCAAAAATTCAACGAGTACGTGGTAGAATTGCGCAAAAGGCACAACGGTGCGAATTCGGCGTTCTCACAGATAGTCTCACCAGAGATATTTTAATATGTGGAATCAGAGACATGAGATTACGCAAAAGATTATTAAGAGAACCTAATTTAGACCTACAAAAAACAATTCAGGCAGGTCAGAGCACAGAACAAACAAGACGCCAATCAATGATGCTGAATGCCACATCCGAACTAAGAGATAATGAAATCTCAGCAGTACATCGTCACCACGACAGAAATAGCGCAAAGAATTATACAAAAAGCCATATGCAATGTAGACAACAAAACGAGCAAGGCGGAAGTGAGATGATACATATAACTACTTCCACAAACAGACAACGCTGCAGCCCACACCCCATGAAAGGTACAAACCGAAAGTCCTAGACCCGAGTTTCGCCCTCCTTTGGGCACATCAGTAGAACACATCCAAGTCACTTGCATGTGAGGTGGCTTGCATAATCTGTGTTGGTTGATAGACTTTCTTGTGTTTGGCGAGGTAGCTCAGTGGCAGAGTGCTCGCCTCACCATCAAGCCACCCCTGAAACCAGTCATCTCCACAATGTCCACTAGATTTAAATGGGTGAACGATAGCTGATGTATTTGAAGTAAATCACAAATTCTTCAAATATAAAATCATTCAAGAATTAAAATCAAATTTACAACTACTTAAAGAAAAGATGATGGAAAATAAAGTGTGTGGTGAATGAACCGAGATGCGATTAACGCCAAAAAGTGAATGGCTTGAATAGCCACCCTATTACTTTCTCCAGTTCGTTTCGATAAATTCTCCTCTTCACTTTCAAAAGCAAGTTAGTTTTCACAGGAACGTGTTAACTCAATATTTTTAAACCACTGAAAGTCGTTTTAAACTCAAAATCTAACAAGCCTATGTCAAATTAACAAAACTTATAAAACGCACCTCGAAAGGACCAAGAACGTATACTCCCCCCCCCATGCCTTTGGTCGGAGGGGGGGGGGGCGAAAAGAAAGGAACACTTCAAAACTCACATACACGCTCCTTCACCACTCGCACATCTACACACACACTAAAAGAACAAGGTAAACCTACGCATACTTACAGTGTCACATTGTCTAATACTCACACACGCATATTCACACTAACAAATATATAGACTACATATCTTTAACCCTCGTGCCTGATATTCACTGAATATTTTCCTACCAAAAAAACACGAGTTGTATAAACTTTCCCAAATAAACATTTCTTCACTAAAATGACTTTTATCTTCATGTAAACTTATAGTTATATAAATGTTTTAATAAATCATAAGAGGTTTATGTAGTTTGCTTGAAGCATTGCTTATTTGTATATAGAAATGTGATACTTAGAAGGCAATACAATGCAGAGGTGTGACAGATAGACACAAGTTAAATAGTTTCACTCTTAATACAATGTATACATACACACACACACATATATATATATATTTATTTTTCATCTAGTCCAAAATCTCCTTTTCATTGGACACCTTTTCAACGGGCAATTACCATCTGGACAAACCACATATCCTTTTTACACAAACTTTTTTCACCCCATTTTTTTAATAATATTTTTTAAATATTTGAACTTTGCTTTTCTACAGCCAACTTATCTATCTGTATTTCTCCTCTGATGATAAGATTTCGATCTTTGAAAAGCCTTGGCTTAAGGAAAGAATAATAAACACTGGTTTATTACAGAATACACCTTACATTGAACAATCGAAATTTGAAATAAATTTGGACATTCGAACATGTTTATCACTCTTATTTCTTCTATCTTTATAATTGCTCTATCTCGTATATTGAGCTTAACCTTTTCACTATAGGTCCTATTTACTAAAAGTTTACTTTTGGTTTATATATATATATATATATATATATATATATATATATATATATATATATATATATATATATATATGTTTATTTATTTATTTATTTTTTCACAAACACACATATATCTGTTTATCTACACAATGTTATGTAATACCTGTATCAAGATGATCTGGTGGAAACTCTGTATGATATAATATTTCGGGAACTCTTCGCTTCTTCAGAACCGTGCTCAACTTAAGTTCGAGCGTCTATCTGTCACACCTCTGCATTGTATTACCTTCTAAGTATCACATTTTAATTAATCATATTTAACTTGAGTTTTCATTCACAAAAATCTGTTCATGTTAAGTTAGCACTTGCTAGCTGTTCACCTCTAATATTCATAAATATTTAATTTCTTTCTATTTATATTTAATATGCATGCACGCCCGTATATATCCTCAGTTCTTTCCTTCGCCATTTGCAACCTCCATTTTATAATTTGTATTAATTGTCGGCGTGGTTCTTGGTAAAATCCCAAAGACGCTTAGGCTAAAGTCAGGGATCACGCCACAAGTGAACGAGATTGAAACATGGAAAGCTATGCTTTTTAATTGGAGTCCAATTTTAGAGCTTGGGGGTTAAATTGGGAAGAAAATCAGAATGACGAACTTACTTGGAATAGTAATACATCTGGCCGAATCTGACTGAAATAGAAATGTTACATAAGCAAAAAAAGGATTGTGGTGAACACCACAATTAAGGTACTCTCTCTCTTTCTTTCTTTCTTATCTTTGTTTAACCCTTCTTCGCCTCTGAAGGGAGAAACTCGCGAAATCTCGCCTAATCACGTTGGCCGGAGGTTTCTAACCAATGAGCGGCCGACAGGTCAGCTCGGCCGCACGTGATCTTAAATCTATAAAGAAGGGGACGGTCCTTTCCTCTTCCTCTTTTTCCCTCAACGTCTTGAGAAGAACGCACCAAGAACTCTCGGCGATTCCCCCCCCCCCCCCCCACCAGCTCGAACGAGCTGTGTGGAGGAGGGGGGGGGGAGAAAAAGGTAATCTTATTCACATCTTTCAATTCGATGAACATGTCTTCACAATCTTTCAATTTGACGAACATTTCTTCACACATGATCAATTACAAATTAGCCACACAAAAGACATTCACACGCTCGCATATATACACTTACAAGTACGAACCTAAGAACTCTTTAAAATGTTTCAAATATTAAATAAATTGTTTTGTTAATAAAAATGTTATTCCTTTCCTTTTGTATTAACCATTATAAAAGGCCTATTCGTATATGTATATAGCTTCATCATTCCTTCGCTTTCTTTAAGGTAAGTTTAAATAATATTTTCTTCCTTTCTCTTGGTTGTCTTAAACTGTTTTATTTAATCCCCACGTGGTCCGATGGTGGAAGCCTAACGGTGTAATAACATGCAGTTATAAATGTCATCTATTGCACTACCTATGGTTGGGGGATTCATTATCGCAAAACCATTTGTCCGAAATCCTTCGCGACTGTGGTTAAAATCCAAAAATCCATTGTTCTCTTTTGAATCTCCCGCCATTAAACAAAGACTTCCACCTCGGCCATAATATCACCATTCTTCCACGAAATAAATAATGGATCCACAACTAAATAGATATGCAATTTTATTTGCGGGAACACATGAACAAAATGAAGATGGTACAATGGGCTGATTCATGTCAGTTAGACGAAAGCAAGCAGAAAAATCCCCGTTTTTCTGGCAGTTACAAACTATTTTCTCTGCATGGAGAGTTGTTATGCTGATCTGAAATTGGTCACGTGTGAGCCAATCAAGCGGCTCAGCATGTTGATCCTCTTACAGCGTTTTGTCGATGGAAGAAGTGTCAAACATTTAACATCAACAGCGTGTAGCAGTTACCTCCTCCTTTCAAAACATAACTACACCGGTTTGCCGGTAGGTGTCGCTTTTTCACCGACAGGTGGCACTGTAAAGCGACACCAGAGTTATCTGCCCTTCTGACTATAAAAACCGTTGCAAACAGAAAATCCGTCTCTTGTTCACCGACCAGCCTCGACAGCCTAACGCTGGCACCAGCGCTCCGTCTTTCTCTCTCTCTCTCTCTTCTTCACCAGCCTCGACAGAAGTACGCTGACACTAGCGTTCCGTCTCACTTTTCTCTTCAGGTCGATTGGCCTCGGCAGAACGACGCTAATACACTAGCGCTTCGTCTCACGCTTTTCTCTTGAACTGGTCTCAGCAAAACAACTACCAACACACGTTTCTTCCGTCAACACGTGGGCAAACAACGGTAAGAGTTCTCAACTCGTTTTCTTTGTGTGCGGCTTTCAAAGACTTTTCCTACGCCGGATTCATTTCTTCTCATACCTTTTTCAAGAACTGTTTTTCCATCGACACACATGCATACATCACACACCTCATCATTCCACGTACACATACGTTCAATAAACGTTATTTGAACTACTTCATTTTGTTTATTAATTATTACTCTGTCTTTTGCATGCAACATTGCTTGATTTACTGAACACGTCTATAATCGGGGGAACACGACCCTCGATTCGAACATTGGTGACCCAACGTGCAAGCTTTGTTGTATGGGGCAGGGTAATTAATTTCGTACAAGAACAACAAAAAAAAATATATATATATATCATTTCTCGTTTTTTTCTTTCATGGTGAAACGAATTACGCACCCATCTTTTTCCTTTTTTTTCTACCCACGTGGTAGAAATATACAAACAAACAAACAAAAAAAGAAGCCACCGTCTCCATTTTTTTCTGGCCACGGGAAAACCCCAAACAAAGAAAAACAAAAACATTTCTCGGCTCTCTCCGAGTATAAAACAAATTACAATTTCATTTTTTTCCTCTTCTCTTTCTCCACCCACGTGTCGGAAAATTATATACAAAGAAAAAGACAAACTTTTGCCAATCCTTTTTTTCTTTTTCGACGAACAAAAGGACCATACAAGACGCCACTTCCTTTGTTTTGAACACGTGGAGATAAAAAGAAAACAAAAGAAACCAAACGCTCACGCTGCCCATCTTTTTCGTGACCACGTGTTGATAAAAAATTCAAAATAATGCCGCCATCTTTTTCACGTGGAAATGAAAATTCAAACAAAAAAAAGAAAATACGAGTTTATTTTCTCTGTTTCAACAACAAGCAAAAAAGGGAAGCAGCCATCTTTTTCCCTAACCACGTGAAAATGAAAATTCAAAAAAAAAAAAGAAAATACGAATTTTTTTTTCTTTCTTTTCAACAACAAAGGAAAGAGAAGCCGCCATTCTTTCTCTACTTGGAAACTAACATTCAAACAAACGAAAACAAAAACGTCATTCCTCGTGTGAAACAAATTATGACTCCACTTTTTTTTTTCTTTTCTTTTTCCTTTCTACCCACGTGGTGGAAATATATATATAAAGGAAAAGAAAACTACAAAACAGACAAACACGAACAACATCACCCTTCAAGGCCTACCAACAATCTTCAACACAACTTGAACAACCACATTTTTCCCGGACATTCATCAAGCACCAAACATTTCCGGACATCACTGACGACACTATGGAAGAAATCATACCAGTTCAAAATGAGTACAACTGCACAAGCACGACTAAATACTCAACAACTGGACGTTCGTTGATCAACTGGGGGACACATCAACTCGAACGACGCGCACCAACACCAGTACAGACCCACTTGTACCTGGACCTGCTAACTCACTTGCAGACATTTGTGCATCTGATTTTGACCATAGTGTACCACCAATCTCAACAACTAGATGTTTGTTCATCAGCTCCACAACACGGACTAATTAACATGAACAACATCAACAACTGCACAGACTCACTTGTGCTCATTCATCAACTGCACAGACTCACTTGTGCTCATTCATCAACTGCACAGACTCACTTGTGCTCATTCATCAATCAATTGCACAGACCCACTTGTGCTTATTCATGAACACCTGCACAGACTCACTTGTGCTCATTCATCAACATCGCACAGACTCACTTGTGCTCATTCATCAACAACTGCACAGATTCACTTGTGCTCATTCATCAACAACTGCACAGATTCACTTGTGCTCATTCATCAACAACTGCACAGACTCACTTGTGCTCACTCATCAATACCGCACAGATTCACTTGTGCTCACTCATCAACAACCGCGCAGACCCAAGCACCAAACATTCCCGGACAACACTGACAATTCAACGTTTGTTCATCAGCTCTGCATCGCGCAGACTAATCAACATGAACAACGCCACCAACAAGTGCAAATTCGCTTGCACTCAGCATTTTTCGACCGCAGACTCACTTGCGCTCAAACTTGATGCAGACCCAATTGCATGCAAACAACACGCAGATCCACATGCGTTACAAACACTCAATTCTGCAGATGCACTTGCGATCAATCATTCAATTCAGATAGAAAAACAGAAATAAGTAGCGTGCACACTACTTTTTCTAATCTTCAACAGCAAAACAGACATACCCACAAAGAATGCTTCTCATCTACAACTGTACATATTGAATAATATTTTCAATATTTTTCAATCTGGGGGGAGTCCTTGTAGCAGTTACCTCCTCCTTTCAAAACATAACTACACCGGTTTGCCGGTAGGTGTCGCTTTTTCACCGACAGGTGGCACTGTAAAGCGACACCAGAGTTATCTGCCCTTCTGACTATAAAAACCGTTGCAAACGGAAAATCCGTCTCTTGTTCACCGACCAGCCTCGACAGCCTAACGCTGGCACCAGCGCTCCGTCTCTCTCTCTCTCTCTCTCTCTCTTCTTCACCAGCCTCGACAGAAGTACGCTGACACTAGCGTTCCGTCTCACTTTTCTCTTCAGGTCGATTGGCCTCGGCAGAACGATGCTAATACACTAGCGCTTCATCTCACGCTTTTCTCTTGAACTGGTCTCAGCAAAACAACTACCAACACACGTTTCTTCCGTCAACACGTGGGCAAACAACGGTAAGAGTTCTCAACTCGTTTTCTTTGTGTGCAGCTTTCAAAGACTTTTCCTACGCCGGATTCATTTCTTCTCATACCTTTTTCAAGAACTGTTTTTCCATCGACACACATGCATACATCACACACCTCATCATTCCACGTACACATACGTTCAATAAACGTTATTTGAACTACTTCATTTTGTTTATTAATTATTACTCTGTCTTTTGCATGCAACATTGCTTGATTTACTGAACACGTCTATAATCGGGGGAACACGACCCTCGATCCGAACAAGTGGAACAACCTCTTTCTCCCATTTCCTGCCTTCAATAAATTTCACTCTCGTTTCGTTTGTTACTTATTGATTTCTTCCTTTTGTTTTACTAAATAATATCCAACATCCCCATCTGGATACAAGATGCTACAAACCCAAAGAAATAATTAGGGCATTCAGGTTACGCATAAATATTACCTTACCAGATGTGAACAATGTGCGATCACTAACAGGAAGATTAACAAATAAAATTTAAAAAATGGACTTGTATTTCGGCTAGTAACACTTGTAAAAGTAAAACACACAGAACGAAAGTGGGATGAGGGGGCAACCGAAACATTCTAAGGGGAAAAAAGTTGACAACTAAATGAAGCAGTAACAACAACAAAAAGAGATAAGCTGTTTTTACTTAGAAATCAAATAAAACTAATATCTAGGTCACGATGCTATCGAATTAGGCTTAAATACAAATAATCAGACGAAAGAGAGAGGGGAGAGGGGTTACATAGAGAGAGAGAGAGAGAGATAGAGAGAGGGGGAGGGGGTGCAGACAAACGAAGAGATAGTGAGAGGTAGACAGGGACAGAGATATGAGAGAGAAGGTCATGAGATGAAAAAGAAACATCCGTTTCTTTCTTTCTTTTTTGTTGTCACTTTTCGCCAAATAACTTCAACATTCGCGCGTTGGTTTCGCTGCTGAGAGTAGTTGTATTTTTTGGGGGCTCGTTCGGATATCTTTGAAATTCCGTCCATCCATGTATTCTTCGTTAGCAATACGTGCCAGGGCAATCTTTGGTCGTGGGACTTTCCATGGTTTACCCGGCTTGTTGAAGAATCCCTACCCTCTGGCTACGTTTGGCGCTGTTCCTGCTCCGAATAGACAACCTGAAATAAAGCAAGCCAAGGTGAGCGAGATTTTTAAACATTTCTTTTTACAGCAATATTGAATTTTCTCGCTCACACGCCCTTATTCCGAATTCGTGGCCGCCGTCGGTGGACTGTTTCTCGGTCATAAACAACGTTTTAAGTTTAATTTAGACGGTTTCAAAACGATATTAATTATTGTACACTAAAAATAATTAAATTAAAAAAAAATCTGTTTTTTTTTTATTCGAATTATTTTGATGGTTTTTCAGTAATTAAGTAAAAAATATTTGGCACTCCAGAAAAACATTCGACTAGGAATCAGTAAAACTTTATAATTAAAACTTGCTGACAGGAAAAGTTTTGTATTTTTATTTTAAATAATTTCTTTTAGAAAAATAAAATAGGTTTTATTTATTTATTTATTTTCGAAAGATTGAAATTCAACGAATCATACTGCTGTCGAATCGCAGATATTAAAAAAAATCAATTTTTACTTTATATTTAATTTCCATTAAGAAAAAAAAAAAAAATACCAGCAAGTTTTAATTATAAAGTTTTACATGAAACAAAAAAAAATTGACTTTTAAAAAATTATGACCGGAGAGACATTCTTTTGGCGGTTTCCTTTTTAAAGATTCTAATTTTGAGAGGATTTTCGGGGAGCCGAGTTTTATAGAAACATTTTAAAGAAAAAGTTTTAAGTAATATTCAAATGTGTGAGAGAAATGTTATATGATCAACAAAACAAAATAATGAATTCAAAAGCATAAATTTACAAAAGAGATATTTTATATATGTTTAAAATGGAAGTCTACAAAGATAGGAAAACCGAATAATTGTTCGTATTTGAGTGTCCTTGCCGAAAAGGGAGAGTCATTAGTTGAGATATCGAGGACGCCTGAGTCGATAAAATTAAGGGCTCTGAAAAATCGTAATCAAAACTTCCTCACTCAATTACAAAAATTATATTTCATTGAAAGTTATTAAATAGAATCAATCATTTGTTTTCATTAGAAAGTTCAGTGAGAAATGTATGAAGTATTAAAATGGTTAAGTTTATAAGTTTTTTTTTTTTTAAATATGCAGACGACATTAAAAGGGGATTCAAACAGTGTGTGTCGCCTTTAGTGTGCATATGCGTAAGACAGTGAAAGAGTTAATGGCAATGCATTGTGTCTGTGTGCGTGAGTTTAGAAAAGGCATTTCTCAGCATTCCCAAGGCCCTACTGAAGGGGCGATGGGGTCTGTAGAACGTTGATGTTAGCTCTCTCGTGGATTAGGGCTAAACATGCTTGTTGAAGGAAAAAAATCTGACTTTATATGAGGTCGAGGTGGCTCCCAAAGGACAATTTCTATAAATGCAGAAAAATCCGCTAATTGGTTCAAATTATTTTTTTTTTATAAACTTTGGCGGATTCGTGGGCAAAAACGAGTTTAAGCATTTCATTTTCAGCACCGAAGTGTACACTTCTCTACTACAGTCTATTCGTTTCGGCTTGCTGTTGTGAATTCGGAATAGCGGCACGCTGACTCACAGTAGAATGTTTTTCTGGAGTGCCAAATAGTTAATTTTCATTTAAAAAATTATTCCAGCTAATTTTAATGAATTATAAGGTACTTTTATCGACCCCGAACTGGCTGTCGTGACGTGCGACTCGGAATCGTTCGGCTGGCCTACGCAAACGGCCGAGTGTTGACGAGCCGAAGCAGCGAGCAGCCGATAACTTTGTGACAAATTGGAGATAAGTGTTTTCGAAGACGGATTTTTTGTCAGGAAGTTTATTTTTGAAGAAAATAAACCCAAAATGAATTATGAACAGCTTTGCACTGCAGTATCATCGCGAGCAAGTAAGAATAAATAATAAAATTTAAAAAAATATGTCGTGATAAAAGTAATTTTGGTACGTTTTTTTTTTTTCTTCAAAAAGATTCCTTGTAAATAAAAATACAGTATTCATTTTATAACAGTAACATCGTTGTTTTTTTTCTCCTGTTGTTTCTTTAAAAAAAAATTCATGTAAATATGTTTAATTTTCTTTGTTTCTTTCTTTAAAAAATTCCTAACCCTAACCCTGAACGTAATTCTAAAAAAACAAAAAAAAAACAAAACAAGCAAAACATTATTATCATATCAAAAATGTCGGCTGCTTCGGCTCGGCAACTCTCGGCCGTTTGAGTAGAACAGTCGAACGTCACGACAGCTTGTTCAGGATCGTTAAAAGTACCCTATTCGTTTCGGCTTATTGTGAATTCGGAATAGCGGCACGCTAACTCAGTTTTTCTGGAGTGCCAAATAGTTAATTTTAATTTTAAAAATGATTCCAGCAAATTTTAATGAATTATAATAATAAAATTCTCCTTGAAAAAGATTGGGTACTCTTATAGAGAACGTACCGGGTTTCCGTGACTTTGCGTCGTCAATGTTCGGGCAGGTCTCGGAAGCGCTCGAGAATTGACGAGGCGAAAACTGCCAAAACGATAAGTTGAAGACTGGCAGACGATAAATTCAAACGAAGAAAATCAAAGTAAAATACATATATAAAAATAAAGAACGAACAAAAAACAACTGTTATTAATTATATATTTATTTATTTTTTGTTCAAAGGAACCATTGTTAATCAAATGTTTAAAAAAATATTTTTTCTTTGTGCACCGAAAAGTTTCAATAGATGATTTTTTTTTATATATATATAACAACGAAACCACGGTTTTTAATCAATTTCTTGTTTTTTTTTTGTTTTGTTTTTTTATAGTTTTTTTTTTTAATTAAAATTTTTTTATTTTTTATTACATTTTCTGGGTTACGGTGTAATGACTAACGAGAACAGACGTAACTTGGGAAAGCTTTATTCAGCACACAATGTCGGTACAGTATTAGTGCTACTATTTATAGTGGTTAGTAGAAGCAGGAGAGTTCTCCAAAGGGGAGATAAGTCAGAGTAAGGAAAGTTACTCGTAATTATTCATTACATTCACCCCCTTTCTATTTCAATCATAAGGGAATAAAGTCGTTCCATCGACCGGGGTTTTTGCTGGTTATGTTGGAACGCCTCGATAGTCTGGTATCGGGAGTAGAATCGGGACTCTGGGTTTCTGAGTCTGACGATACACAGGGGTCGATTTTCACTCTCCATCCTGAGTGAGTAAAAATCCGTCTCCTTCTGGGTGCGGGTGGTTGTGATTCTGAAAACAGGGGTTCTGAATCAGTTCGGGGATGAGCTCGTTTTGGAGCAAGTGGATGATCGTTCACCACTGGCTCGTTCTGAGCACCTTGACTTTCTACAGATGTTATGGACTCCGTATCTGATGGTTGTACTGAGTCCGTAGATGAATCATATGGTGCAGCTTGACCTTCAGCCAAGATGGAAGGGTCTTGAGATGTAGGCGTCTCCCCGGGGGTTATATTGAGTGTAGGTATATCCCCTGCAGGTGCAAGGTCTCTAAGGGAAACAGTCGATTCTTTTCCATCAGAATGTCGTATTAATGCATAATATGGATTTGCCTCAATCAGTTCTACTTGGTTCGTTAATGGGTCATTCTTACTATGACGGACGAAACGTCTGAGAAGAACCGTTCCAGGTTTCGAGAGCCATGATGGAAGCGAAGTTCCCGCCGAGCTTCTTCGTTGGAATGGAAGAAACCTCTCGTGAGGCGTGGCATTTGTGGCTGTACATAAGAGCGTTCTAATGGCGTACAGAGATTCTGGGAGAAGATCTTCCCAGTGGGTAATTGGGCATTTGCGGTTTGCGGCCGCTAGTTGTATGCTTTTCCATATTATACCATTATAGCGCTCACATTGGGCGTTTCCCTGAGGGTGGTACGGTGTCGTCCGGCTTGTGGCTATTCCTCGTTCGTGAAGAAATTGTTTGAGTTGTTCAGACATAAAAGAGGCTCCACGATCTGAATGGATGTAGGCTGGAACACCAAAAATGGCAAATAAAGAGCACAAGCACCGTATCACCGATTTCGCTGATATGTCTGGACAAGGAAATGCGAATGGGAATCGTGAATATTCGTCGATGACGGTTAGAATGTAACGATTCCCATTATTAGATGGTAGTGGACCCTTAAAATCGATGTTTATTCTCTCGAACGGTTGTGTCGCTTTTATCAGAGTCCCGGTTTTAGGCCTGAAGAATTGTGGTTTATGTTCAGCACATATTGTACACGATTTTATCATTTTCTTTACGTCATCCGAAGAATATGGTAGATTTCTGGTTCATACAACGTGTGTCATTCGTGTTAATCCTGGGTGGCACAGTTCATTGTGTAAGGTCCGAAGCTCATCCGTGTTGGGTATCGAGCTACATACTCTCGATAGTGCGTCAACCGCAGCATTCTCTTTACCGGGTCGGTAGATTGCATCAAAAGAAAAACAGGAGAGTTCTATTTTCCATCTCGCTATTTTATAATTTTTGATTTTGCTTGTTGTCCTGGTGTTAAACATAAATGCGACGGATTTTTGATCAGTAATCAGTCTAAAATGTCGTCCGATCAAATAGTGTCTCCACTTTCTGAGTGCTTCCACTATAGCATAAGCCTCTTTTTCGATTGCTGAGTGTCGCTGTTCTGAACGCGACAAGGTCCTTGAAAAAAAAGCGACCGGACGCCCGGATTGTCTGAGAGAGGCAGCAATTGCATAATCAGATGCATCTGTTCCACCACCAGAGGAATAGTAGGGTCTATAGCCGTAATTGCTGCATTGGCTATATCCTTTTTAATATTCTTAAAGGCCTCCATTGCTGTGTGCGAGAGAGGGAAAGTGTCCGTTTGTACCAATGGGTGAATTTTGCTTGAAAAAGAAGCAATCCACTGTGAGTAATGTGCAAACATACCAAGGGCTCGTTTTAGGGCACGCATATTATTAGGTATTGGTAGTTTTAGCAGCGGCTTCAATCGTTCTGGGTCTGGTGACATAGATCCTTTGCTTACCGTATATCCTAGTAAATTAATGGTGTCTACGCTAAAAGTACATTTATCATTATTTAGTGTGAGGTTGTATTTTTTATCGTCGCCATAAATCGTTTCAGATTACGATTATGGTCTGCATAGTTGTGTCCACATATTGTTACATTATCAATGTAGGCAAAAGTGCCCTCCAATTTTTCATCGCTAATTATTTTATCCATAATTCGCTGAAAACTGGCAACACCATTCGTTACTCCAAATGGTATTCTTTTTAACTGGTAGAGGCGGCCATTTGCCTCAAAAGCCGTGTAGGGTCGATCGACTGGTTTGATAGCCACTTGGTGATAGGCACTTCTAAGGTCTAGTGTGCTATACAGTTTATATTTAGCAATTTCGCTTATAATTTCATCTATCCGTGGTAGTGGGTACGCATCCAGTAGAGTAAACCTATTTATTGTTTGAGAGTAATCAATTACTAGTCTTTTTTTTTTGGGGGGGGGGGGGTTCGGAAGATGTTATTACTACTTGTGCCCTCCATGGAGACTCACTCATTTCAATGATTCCTTCACCAAGCATTCTCGTAATCTCGGTTTTTATGAACTGTTTATCCTCAAGTGAGTAGCGTCTAGATTTCATCGCTACAGGTTTGCAGTCTTGAGATAAATTATTAAAGAGAGATGGGTACTGAACATTGACTGCTGTTAAACCACAAATGCTAAGGGCTGGTTTGGGTCCTCCAAAGGGAATCTCAATACGAGAATGATGCTGAAGAAAATCGTGCCCCAGTATCACGTCACTGCAAAGGTTTTTCATTATCAAAAGTTTGATGTTTTTGCATGAAATATTTTTAAAAAGTAAATTAACCAGACAATATCCAATTACTTGTGATGATAAAGAAACATTCGCCATAGACACACGAGTAGAACAAGAAAATATTTTCCAGTTATTAGCTGTTACAGTATTAAAATTAATATAATTACTAGAGCTGCCGGTGTCAATTAATGCATCAGTAGAAACGCCATTAATTTTAACCCGCATTATACTTTTCGAGAGGGAGTCTGGAGACGCAGCTGTTATAGTAGCTGCCATGAGAGAGGCGATAGAATTTTTAGAACCATTATTTTTGGTAGACCTACACACCTTAGAAAAATGTCCCAATTTCCCACACTTGTGACACCTAGCATCTCTGGCCGGACAAGAAAAACGAGGGTGTGTACTTAACCCACAAAAGTGGCATTAACGACCTGTGGAAGCAGCGGTGATAGGCAACTCTGAAAGGTTTGCAGTGCCCGGAATTTCCTGGTTAGGGAAAGAAGTCACAGAGGAAGGGTCCGGAGAAGAATGCACACAAGAGGGGGCCGAATAACAAGAGTGTGTGTTGTTCAAAGCAGCACCGACCGTATCCGACTGCAGGTAGAACACCGACTGTTTTGGGGCAATTTCGAACGTATAAGCCTGTTCGTAAGCTGTTCTGAGGTCCAGATATTTGTTTTTGAGCAGTCTTTGTCTTACCTGCACATTTTGGAGTCCGTTAATAAAAGCATCAATAATGTGCTCGTCTCGAATGTCTTCGGCAGACATTACCCGGAAATTACAGTCCTTGCTAAGAGTTCGTAATTCCTTTAAAAACTGCTCCAAAGATTCGTCATTTTGTTGTCGCCGTGTAGCAAGTAAATATTGCGAAAATATTTCATTTTGGGACTTTCGGTAAGTGGTGTGTAATGTTTCTATAGCCTCTTCATAAGTGCTGCAGTCCATAATAATTTTGTGTATCGTGTGAGATACATAGTTAGTTAGTAGTCCGAATTTGTTTATCGGTCGTAGTGGATTTTCTGCATGCAACGTTTGCAAAATGTTTTCAAATGTCGCTCTCCAATGAGTCCAACGTTGTTCAGAGTTAGAAGTGTGAGGTTCCACGTCGAACCGTTGTGGGCGCATTAATTGTTCCATGTTGATTGTGTGCTGAATAAATTGTAATGACTAACGAGAACAGACGTAACTTGGGAAAGTTTTATTCAGCACACAATGTCAGTACAGTATTAGTGCTACTATTTATAGTGGTTAGTAGAAGCAGGAGAGTTCTCCAAAGGGGAGATAAGTCAGAGTAAGGAAAGTTACTCGTAATTATTCATTACATAAGGTTTACCCGGTTTATGGTTAGTCTGCCACTTTAGTTTAGCTGTGAATTGGGATTTATTTGTTTTCAATGTTGAAAACTGGGACAGACAATCAACCGGAAGTAATATTGAATTAGATGTTTTTTATCCAAAACAACCAATAAAGCGAACAATAACAGCGAACAGTGTTTTTTTAAAATTTAATAATGGGCAGATGCGAAGGACATGGAGAACCCCTGGCTTCCGGTGAAAAAATCTTGAAGAAAGTGTGTACGGATGCCTGAAAGTGATACAATTTTTTTTATTCATATTAATTTCAGACTTTCCTTTTTGTCATATTAATTTCAGACTTTTCTTTCATCATAATCTAATAATTAACATAATGCAGACTATTTGAAAAATAATTTATTTGTTTTTATTTGATTGTTTTCAAAACATTTTTTTTTAATAATAGTGAAAACCTTTTTTCTTGGAAATGGAGTAACTTCCGGAATCAAACCTTTTTCTTAGAAATGGAAATGCCCTAACCCGAAACCCTAAACCCTAATTCTAACCCTCCCAAAAAACATTATTTTCACTAAATATTTCGAAAAAAACATTAAATAAAAAAAAAAAACACATTCCGTTGCTCAAAAAAATTTCTTGAAAAAAAAAAGATTATTCTATTTTGTTTATTTTCTTCAATGAAAATTTAAAAAATTTTTAAAAACAATCAAATAAATTATTTTTCAAATAGTCTGTATTATGTTAATTATTAGAATATGATGAAAGAAAAGTCTGAAATTAATACGAAAAAAAAGAAAAGTCTGAAATTAATATGAATAATGAAAAAATTGTTGTATCACTTTCAGGCATCCGTACACACTTTCTTCAAGCTTTTTCCACCGGAAGCCAGCGGTCCTCCATGTACTTCGCATCTGCCTAATAATGTAACATTTTATGAAAACGAATAGTCAACAGTGATTTTTTTTTTTTTTTTGTTTTTTTTTTGTATAATTTAAAACGGTGCACTGCCGCGCTGACTTTCGGTTTATCATGCAGTAAATTTCAAGTACGGATGATCATAAATGATAAAAAAAACAAAACTTCTTTTGATCGAGCGAGAAACAAATGTGACAATGATGGTGCCAGTTGAATCCAGATATGCCGAAACTTTGTGACCCATCATTGGGTGCTATGTTCTGCCTGACACATGCATAACAGACGGATGGCGAGCATATAATAATCTCACAAATCATTTTCTTGTGAACCACAAATACAACTTGGTGGATCCAAACGATCCTACAGTCCACACTAATCTAGTTAAAGTCACTGCAAGAATAAATTCCGAGCCATGCTAGGGACTAGCGCTGATAACTTCAACAGCTATCTTCAAGAATTTCTCTGGCAGCGCCGAATAAAGAAAAATTATTTCAGCAATATTTTCGTAATTTTGTGGTCATTAGCAAAATCTGAATTTGGTGGTAACAAAAGGGGTTTTAACCCCTTTTGTTACACAGCTTAAAAGAAAACATGGCAAGGGCAAAAGATAAAATAAGAGGTTCGGTAGTGTTAAAATAGAGTTTTATTAACATTAAAATGGGGCTGGCTGCTTTTAATTCCCAAAGCTAGGTTAACTATGTTAACCTTGGTAACCAAGATAAAAAAAACTTATGACCTGAAAGATCACATAGGGGTAAAGTTTGTTGGCACAACGATCTGGAAACAAATTAATTCCTTTTTTTTTTTCATATAAAAACATATAATAAAGACTAAAGAAGTCTTCTTATAAATTTAACTAAGGGGTCTAAAGGAGCATAAAACAATAAAATAAAACTCAAAATATATAGGACCGTAGCAGTTGGTTGGCGAATCGTCTCCGGTATAGTTTGGACTAGTTTTTTCTTTTCTATTGAAATGTCCGTTTCAAATGTCCCTCTTTATTTTTCTTTCGACACTTTCATTCCAAGGATCTCCAAGTTCTTGAAATTATTTCTCAAATGAAATTCTCCTGGAACGTCCTTCCTCCAAAGGGCAGTATTTGGGAATTTTCTTTAAATTTAAAGACGCTTGTCTTTACACAGCAAAAAAAACAACCTTTTGTCATAAGGTTGCTCCCTTCAAGGGAAAATATATTTCTTTAAAAATAGGGTCTCTCAGATACCCTGAATTTTCAAATAAAACGTTCTTAATCTAAGAACGAGTAGAAAACATCCAAATATTTTACGTCCATTTTGATAATAGACAGTCTGTTGGTACTGAACTGTTCTCTTCTGCTCCCAGGTCGGTACTGAAAAAAAAGACCGGGAAAACAACTCGCAACCAGACGGCTAACCTTGACACACATTTGTACAGTGGCAACATGTTGACTTCCCCCACCCCTCATGCCCAAAATAGAAATAAATTTCCGAAAATATTCTTCATTCTATATGCTTGAAACGACATAATATTATGTCGTTTCAAGCGGTTTTTACACAGGAGAAAATAAATGTCTGTTTGTCGCTTAATTGGGGGAGGGGTAATTTCTGAAAGTTGTAAACAAAAAAACTTATTCTACCAGTGGTTTTATGACTTTGCCAGTCGGACTTAGATTTAGACAGATAAAAGAATTAGTTAACAGCCTCAAAAAGTTGGCAATGGCCCGGAATGATGGATTATTTTACGTTAAATTGATATGAAAAACTTATCCCCACTTTAAATTCTAAAATAACTGGGTTTTTTTTTGGGGGGGGGGGGGGTGATCACATGTAATCGCCTAAAAAGTAGAATTTTACTTTTTGGAGGAGGAGGTAGCTGAGAGTCCTTATCTACTTTTAAATATAAATCAAATTTCTTTTTAATTTGTCAAACTTCGTAATGTTTTTCCTTTATGTAGTGTCTCCAAGTGTTATAATATGTTTTAACCAAACAGAGTTATCCCCCTTACCACGAGATTAACGTTCTGCTTTGTAACCAGAACGGGAGTTGAATAAAGAGGTCAGCCATCTTGGATCTGAACGATACACACATGCTTTTGCTTCAGTGTTTATTTAATAACATAACATGGTGGCAGAAGTGGGATTTTCATAAAACCGAAAGCAGAATGATATAGGATAAGGTAAGGAGTACAGGCGGACGTCAGACAAACAAAAATATCTGAGCCAGAAACCAGAATTTAAAACAAAACAAAATGAACAGCAATGTGTCGATGCCACAGCCGTTCTCATTCGACCAGCCAGGACAATGGCCAAAGTGGATAAGGAGATTTACTCGATACAAAACTGTATCCAGCCTCGAAGAGAAACCTGAAAGGGTTCAAGCGGATTTCCTCATATATAGTATGGGTAAAAAAGCTGAGGACGTCCTAGCTACATTCAAGTTATCACAGGAGGACTTGGAAAAGTTTGACGTCGTCAAACAAAAGTTTGATAAGCACTTCACGGGCAGCACAAATGTTATATATGAACGAGCCATGTTCAACAAGCGTTGTCAACAAGAAGGTGAGTCCATTGATGCCTTTATTACTGACTTACATGTGTTAGCGAAGACATGCGACCTAACAGGACTAGAAGATGAGTTTATAAGAGACAGAATCGTTGTGGGGTGCAGAGATGTACACTTATACGAGACTATTATAATGATACCTGACCTCAGTCTGGAAGGCGTAGTAAAAAGGGTGCGGCAGAAGGAAATCATGAAGTCCCAACAGAAATTATTACGAAAAATACTGAAAAAAACAAAATCGAGCAACTAGAAGAGGACACCGTCGTTCACGCAGTTGACAAACATTACCAAAAGAAAAGAAACCACGACAAAAGAGAAGATAACTCTTTTAGGAATCGCCAAAACTATAGCTAAAAGGGTATAAACAACAGCGTGATGTCAACGTTGCGGCAACAGAGAAAAACACCCGAGACGTACATGCCCTGCCATTCTAGCAGAATGCCACAACTGTAAAATAGTCTGCCATTACACACAGTGTTGCAGGTTGAAGAAAGTCTACGAAGTACACTACGACGAGGACTACTCTTATAGCAGCGACGACAACATCACCCTGGGTCTATTGACGGTAGCTGAAATTCGACACAGCAAACCATGGAGAATTGATCTGGCAATAAATAACATGCCAGTGAAATTCAAAATCGACTCTTGAGCTGATGTCACCGCAATCCCAGAACACATTTATAGAAGAATGCATTTACCAGCACCAGCCGCAGCAAGGAAGAGGCTACATGGTCCACGTCATAACCCCCTACAAGTGACGGGGAAACTAAAGGCAACCATCCAAGGGAATGAAGGGCGACGGACAACACAATATATATATGTCATTCCCAACTTTGAGG
This sequence comes from Sepiola atlantica, assembly GCA_963556195.1. NCBI lineage: Eukaryota > Metazoa > Mollusca > Cephalopoda > Sepiida > Sepiolidae > Sepiola > Sepiola atlantica. Next base: position 243,794,477 of record OY744515.1, on the reverse strand, counting down.
AACCACTATTAGAAAGACCGGCCATTGAAGCACTTGAAATAGTGACTGTATCCTCCTCTGCTGTACACTGCATCAGAGATACTGATGTATGACCGTTTGACCCAAGGAAGGAGATGAGAGACCTGTTTCAGGGCCTCGGCACATTCGGGGAAAGCTACACCATACCCCTACGTGAGGATGCTAAAGCTTACTCCATCTCAACACCACGTCGCATACCCTTACCATTAATGAAGGAGACACAGAGAGAACTCAAGCGAATGGAAGAGATAGGGGTAATAAGCAGGATTGAAGAGCCCATAGTATGGTGCTCCCCCATAGTAGTGGTGCCAAAGGACAACGGAAAGGTCAGAATATGTGTTGACCTGACGAAACTAAACACACATGTCAAAAGAGAATTGCATATGTTACCAACAGTCGACTATGTGCTAGCCCAATTGGATGGAGCCAAAGTCATGACCAAGTTAGACACAAACAGTGGATACTGGCAAATACCATTGTCACAAGAGTCTCGCAGACTGACAACTTTCATTACCCCATTTGGCAGATTCCAATTCAATCGACTACCATTTGGAATCACGTCAGCCAGCGAGATCTTTCAGAGGTGGATGTCAGCCATACTGGAACAGCAAGAAGGGGCGATATATATGCTGGACGATATACTGGTATATGGGAGGAGCCAAAGTAAGCATGACACACAGTTAAAAGCCACATTAAAGAGAATTCGAGCAGCCGGAGTAACCCTAAATCCACAAAAATGTGAGAGATCAAAAACATCACTAAAGTTCTTAGGACATATCCTCAGCACTGACGGCCTAAGACCCGACCCAGACAGAGTTTCCGGAGTCTACAACTTCCCAGCGCCAAACAATATAACAGGAACTCGCAGATTTCTGGGAATGGTGAACCAAATGGGGAAGTTCATCCCAAACCTAGCAGAAATAACAAAGCTGCTACAGGACTTAGTGAGCCAGAAAAACATGTTTGTATGGGAAAGTGAACAAAAAAGAGCCTTCAACTCCATAAAGGAAGTTTTGTGTTCAGCACTAGTTCTGTCATTGTACAATCCAACAAAAACAACAGTAGTATCCACAGATGCTTCATCTTATGGCCTTGGAGCAGTACTCCTACAGCAGCAGGAAGATACAAGATTGCACCCAGTAGCATATGCATCAAGAGCCATGTCAGAAACAGAAACCCGATACGCTCAGATAGAAAAGGAATCCCTAGCCATAACCTGGGGATGTGAACGATTCTCCGACTACCTCATAGGGTTGGAGTTCACAATCGAGAAAGACCATAAACCACTTGTACCCCTACTAGGCAGTAAAGGAGGTCAGTGAATTACCAGCCAGAGTACAGAGATTCCACACCCGCCTCATGAGATTCAGTTATAAAATCCATCATATACCCAGCAAGGAACTATACACTGCCGATGCTTTATCAAGAGTTACGCACAGCAACATGCCGACCAAACAGGATAAAGAACTGGAGGAAAGTTCAGCAATATTTGTCCAGGCCATCATGCAGTCCCTGCCTGCAATGGATAGACGGTTGGCAGAGATAAGGGAAGCCACCAACAATGATGACATATGTACAGGCATCATAAACTTTGTTAAAAATGGATGGCCTTCAAAGGAGCAAGTTCCTATGCTACTCAAGCCATATTGGGCCCATCGAGGAGACATTATCTGGGAGGAAGGCCTACTAATGTATGGAACACGGATTGTGGTCCCCCAGTCGATGAGACTAGAGATAATCGGCAAGATCCACTCAGGTCACCAAGGAATTACCAGGTGCAATCAATCTGGTGGGCAGGATTATCTAACCAGATAAAGAACACAGTGGAGAACTGTTAAACATGCGCCAGACTTAGACACGAACTGGCCGAACAACTGTTGACAACCAAACTCCCACCAAGACCCTGGCACACCCTAGCTTCTGACTTATTCGAGCTAAACAGCCAGACCTACATTGTGGTGGTCGACTATTTTTCGAAATACGTCGAGTTCACTCAACTGAGATCAATTACCTCCAGAACAGTGATAGAAAGCCTGAAATCCATATTTGCCAGGTATGGAGTACCAGTGATCCTGAGAACAGACTCTGGAAGCCAGTATATGTCAAAAGAATTTGCTGATTTCTCAAGTATCTGGGGATTTCAACACATCACAAATAGCCCTAGATTTTCCCAAAGCAATGGAGCAGCGGAAGCAACAGTATAAATAATTAAGACAATGCTGAGGAAAGCAAGAGACCCATATATGTCCCTGCTAGCCCACCTAGCGACCCCAATGGATAGTGGATACTCTCCCAGCGAATTTTTAATGGGAAGAAAATTAAAAACCAATGTTCTAATCCACCCAAAGCTACTGACACCCAAGTGGCCTAACTTCAAGCCTATTCGGGAGAGGGATGAGTACAAGAAGGCTCAACAACAACAACACACACACACAGACACAGAGCAAGAAAGCTGAGATCTCTTGAGACGGGAACCCGTGTGTGGGTTAGAAGCCCAAATACCCCCAGCCAGGAAGGCACTGTAGTTGGAAATGCCCCCACCCCACGATCGTACATTGTGGAAACAGACAACAATGGGGGATACATCCGACGCAACCGCCAACATACCGTACCAAGACCACCTCCCAACAGGGAGACAGGGGAAGTGGAAAGTCCTGAAAATACTCAAACCTCAATAAATGAAAGTGAGGAAATTGTGCATCACCCGACCACTCCTCCAGACCACATAACAACTAGGTCCGGAAGATGGTTAAGACCACCTACCAGACTGGACATTTAAATGAATAAATAAAATAAAAATAACTACCTAAAAGGGGAGATGTTATAATATGTTTTAACCAAACAGAGTTATCCCCCTTACCACAAGATTAACGTTCTGCTTTGTAACCGGAACGTGAGTTGAATAAAGAGGTCAGCCATCTTGGATCTGAACGATACACACATGCTTTTGCTTCAGTGTTTATTTAACACCAAGATTTTGATAAAATCATGAAATTTTCATTTTGTGCCATTTTTTCCTATTTATTCATTTGTGCAATTTTTACAGTGCCATTTTCCCACCTAACCCCAAAGTTTCTAAAATATATCAATTAATCCACATATAAAATTGTCTGATTTTTGCGAATTTCTTTTAATAATTTTTATTTTACAAATATTAATTTGTTTTCTGATTTTTGTGGAGAATTTCTTCTGCAAAATTCAATATTTGGATATGCCATTATTGTGATGTTTAATTTGTAATATATTTCAATATAATTTTTTATAAACACTGTTTAATTTTATAATTTGTTTCTTACAAAACTAGTCGATAAAATTTGGCAGCCATTTTGAGAGCAAACCGCTTCAATATACCCCAAAATATATGTATATAGAAAACACGGAATATGTTGTATATTCCTTCATAAAAAAATTATATAGGGTACGATGATAAAATATAGTTTGTTTTTTTTTGTATTTGGAGATTTTTTTTTTTTTTTTTTTTCGATCTAGCGGGTTTTGAAAATCTCAGTTGGCAACACTGCTCTCGGACACTTCCGAGACCTGCCCGAACGTTGACGACGTGAAGCCATGGAAACGGTGCGTTCTCTATAAGAGTACCAAAGATTGTATGTGACTTTTTTTTTTGTTTTAATTATGACCGTTTGGTGCAGGAGAGGCAGTCTATTAATGGCGGTCCACAGATTCGGAATAAAGGCGTGTGAGCTATAAAATTCGATATCACCCCTTTTCACCACTAAAAGGTTAAGGGTGAATGTGTATGACCATAGTACCCAAATACATCGGCTGTAAACCGGAGATCACATATTAATCGCACCGTTTTTACGTCCCTTACAAAAAAGGACCGGAAAACAGCTTAATGTCAGAGAAGCAGTATTTTTTTTTCGTAACATTTATTTTATGTTTTTTCTACCTCTTTTTCGTTCTGTTAGCTGTCGTTATGAATGCCCAGTTTTTTTTCTATATATATTGAAATATGTAATTTATTTTTTATTTTATGAAAATATATTGTTTTAAAAATAATATCTACTTACATATATACTTGAAAAACATCATTTATGCTTGAACACTTTTAACAATTTCTACAATTCTATCCATACATTTTGATTTGAACCCGTTGGAAGTTTAATAACGGAAACAGAATTTGACCTGACACCGTCTTGCTCCGTGTTACTTCTAAACAGGAAGTCAGAGTACTTTTTAGGAATATGTATCCTAGAAAATTTTCCTACTTACGTCGTCAATTCCGAATTTCACTGAACACTTCGAATGTTAAGAAACTTCACCGAACAATCTACACAATACAAAACAAACTGTTTTTTAAAATTATTACTCTAACCCTAACCCAAGTTTTAGTTTTAGTTTGCAAAGTCGATTTAGTTCGCTTCATATTGTCTCGGAATTTGATTCGTCTTTCTCCATTCGTCACGCCTGCAAATCAGGTTGACTCAAGTAATTTTCTGGTTTTCCAACGTAGTTTAGGGTTAGGTTAGGTTAGGGTTAAAAAAAACAGTTTGGTTCAAATTCTGTAGAAGTGTAGTGAAAAAGTTTACCCTTTCGTGCCCAAAATGAAAATACTTAAAATCGTTCTTGTGCACATATCTCTGCGCATACACTCGTCTGAATTAATAAAAAAACATTTTGAGCCAATCAAATGCATTTCTCTGAATTTATCAAATTTGCCGTTTTTACCAACTCTGAGTGCGTAAAAAGCCAGATTTTTCCTTAAATAAACAGTTTGAGCCAAAATCCACGATAGAGCTAACATCTTCATTACGCCAGCTTCCCTGCCCCTGCTCGGGCCTTGGAAAAGCTGATAATACATTTCTCAACTCACGCACTCACAGACGGTCATAAGCTGAATCAGGTTATATATGCTACAGAACTCTACATTGTGAGAAAAACACTTCCTCAATTCCAAAAGCAATTGAAGTCCAGAACACCAAACACAGCACCACCTTGGAAACTGAAGCTTCAAAAGCAACTTAACCTATGCGAAAAGGGATTGTCTCAGATCAAACAATTCCTTGCAGCCCCTACAGTGTAGGTACGGCTGAAGAACATCATTTGCAGGTTCAGTTGAAAATATAAGACAACTATGGAAGGAATAAAAAACGTTGCGAAAGAGCTTGAAGGCAAGATTCCAGCATTTGCAAAAAGAATACAAAGGAAAACAAGAACAGCGCGAAAGTCGAAAACAAACATTTAAAAAAGAATGCAAGACTGTTCTACAGAAATCTCATAAGAGAGACAATCACGGTGGAAAAGCCACCCAAAAAGCAAAAGCTAAAAGACTACTGGAGGCCTCTGTTTGAGAATGAGGGACCATGCAATCAAGTGGATCTTGGATATAGCTCGAAGTAATGAAAACAAACCTGAAATGCCAGAGACAATGCTTGAAATGCTAAAGCAAAAGTTGGACCAATTCCAGAATCACAAAAAAACTGGCATAGACAACTTAGCCAATTTCGGGCTTAAACAACTAACAGCACTTGATAGTCACTATAATAGCTGTTTCACTAGACTGTTAAGGGGTGAGGAGGCCACACCAGCATAGCTAGTAAAAGGCGATACAACCCTCATATCCAAAACGAGTGAGACACAACCCCCTAGTAAATACAGGCCTATCTGCTGTCTTACTATGATCTAATTCTTCACTGGTCTGGTTGCAAGCAGCATCTATGAACACCTCTTTTCTGGAGTGTACCTAAAAAAAAAGAACAAGCAGGATGCAAGAGGAAGTATTTTGTCACCAAGGACCAGTTGTTGATTAATAAGACCATTCTTGAGGACTGTTGGAAGAGGCAGAGAAACCTAAGCATGGCTTGGATCGATTACTAAAAGGCATATGATAGTGTGCCTCGCACATGGCTACTGCGGTGCCTTAAATTATAAGATTCATCCAGTAATCAAGAAAACCATAGCTGTCCATATAAAGATGTGGCAAACAACCATGTCATTAAGCCAAACCAATGGACAATAACAATCCCTGAAGTCAAGATCTAAAGAGGAATCTTCCAAAGAGATAGCTTATCTTCTTTATTCTTTTGCCTGGCGATAGATCCGTTAAGTTAGCTACTGAATAAATGCCGGAGTGCCTACAACCTGAGCCATGGCCACCAACAAGACCCAAGCAAAAGAGTCAACCACCTGCTCTTCATGGATGATCTCAATCTGTATGCCAGCTGACTTTTCTTGCAGGTTGATCTCCGAAGATATTTGAATGCAGTTTGGCCTTGAAAAATGTACCAAGTGCTCTCTCAGCTGGGAAGAAGATCAAAACAAAACATACAGCCTGATCAAGAGACTGACATCAAAGACCTTGAAGAGCAGGAACAATACAAATACTTTGGCATAGAAGAAAACGATTCCATTCAACATGCCATGGTGAGAGAAAAGATTGCAGAGAATATGTATGCCGTGTAAGAAAAATTTGCAAAACACAGCTTACAAGCAAAAACAAAGTAACTGCCATTAACCAATTTGACACGCCAGTGATAACATACAGCTTTGCCATTATTGACTGGCCACAAAAGGACCATAACAGGCTAGACACTAAAACGAGAAAAATGTTGACACTGTACTGCGTAATATACAGAAACCAGTCCCTACCAAGGTTGTATCTACCCAGAAGAAAAGGCGGTATGGGTCTCTCAGAAATTGACCATCAACATCGAGCCACTATTGTGAGCACTGGCTAATATCTGATGAATCAGAACCCAAACCTTATGATTGTACATCAACATCAAGAAACAAGAGCCAGTAGAACAACCTTCATCACAAAACTGGCCTAACATTTTGAACAAGACTTATAAATGAGACAAACACCAAACAAGCCTGTCACGGAAATATCCGCCAGAAATATACCAAGACTTTCCATTGCAGAAAACTGGAAGAATGGGCCAACCAATAACGTGCTAAATATCTTCTGGATAAATTATCCCAGGAATATATAGATAAGGAAGGCTTTGTTGATTGGCTCAAAAGAGAATCGCTTCACTATGATCAGGAGAGATTAATAATGGCTGTCCAAGACCAAGGCTTGATGACCGATGCTTTTAAGGAGATGAATGGTTTCAGCAACGACAACAAGTGCAGGTTCTTCCACATAGAAGTAAAGAGTGTGAGCCACTTGACATCCAGTTGTAAGGTTGTGCTTGTGGATGGCTACGATACAATGCGACACAATGAAGTGTGTAAATATCTCCACTGGACCATCTGTAAAAAGTTGAATATCCAGTGTAGCAGCAAGTCCTGGGAACATATACCAGAAATAACTATGACTATGCAATCCCTACAGCTACATACCTAGAAAACGGAGCTATTAAACCTGACAGCGATATGGGACAAAAGGGAGAACATAGCAACTCTAGTTGAAGTTAGTGTCCCTAATAATGCTAGCTTAAACCGAGCTGAGCGGGAGAAGATAACGAAATACGACATGGAAAGAAACTGGAATCTTAGGCCGATTTCCATCATTCCAATAATTATAGGAGCTTAAGGGCTCATGAAAAAGAATTTCAAAAACTACCTGGAGAATATCCGATGAACCAAGTGCAAGAGAGATACAAACAATTGTGCTTAAAGGGACGGTTAGAATCATAAAAAGATCTCTTGGTTGGAGTCTCTGAAAAAGTGGGTGGATTTCTGGCATCCGGTAGGATCCCCATCCCCAGCAAAAACAAAAAGATATGAAAATTGGAAAAAAAAGCATACACACTCTGACACTAGCGCACACACATACACAATGCATTAACTCTTTCACACTGTCGAATGTATAAACTTATTTATGTTAATACTCCTAACATTTCTCACTGAACTTTCTACAATGAAAACAAATAAACATTAACTCTTATTAATAACTTAATCAAATGTAATTTTTGTAATTGAGTGAAGTTTTGATTACAACTTTTCTGACCCGTGGATAATTTACAGCCCTTAAATTATCGACTCAGATTTCCTAATTATCTCAGCTAATGAATCCCTCTTGTTCTGCAAGTGTAAGATAATGAAGAGTGGCAAAAATGAATCGTGGGACGTCGAGAAAGAAATAAAGGCGACTTGATAACTGTTAAAAAAAAAAATTTGGCAGTGCAAAAGGAACTTGAACGACGGTTTCAAAAACGCGAAGAGCCGAAACGCTTGGTGATCGGACTATCGATGTACCAGAAGAATGCGAGTTTTGTGTCCGCTGACTAAAAATGCGGAATGAAGGAATCCCCTGACTTGTACTTCACCAAAGCGCTTGTAGAACAATTGCTTCAGTTCACGCTTGGATAGACAATGCAGAGCAAATTGCTTTCCAATCGAATGTATATACAAACGAGTTTCTAGCATAAACCAAGTTTATGACCTCAGCAAGAAAAAGACTTTCATGAAACAAAAGTATGTCAAAAGATTGTTTAATATGTGTGCGTTCCGGCGTAAACCATCCGGTAATGGCAAATAAAGAAAACCAAAGTTTTTTCATATACGTTCTGTTCTTTGTCATTCTTGTTGGACCTTAACGGATACCCTGAAAGAACGGGTAATGCAACACAAGGACTCAAAATGTGAACAAACATTCTATGTTTTCCTGTCTATGTAAACTTCCATTTTTAAACATATCTAAAATATATCTTTTGTGAAATTATGCTTTTGTACTCATTATTTTGTTTGAGTTTACCATGTAACATTTCTTTTGCTTCACACACTTGAGCATTACAAAATTGTTTTCCTTAAAAATGTTTCTTTAAAATCGGTACTCCACAAAAGATTCTCCCCCCCCCCCAAAAAAAAACAAGAACACTAAAAAAATCTCCCTTTAAAGTACATTTTAAAAAAAAATCTTGTATTAATATTTCAAAATAATTGGGATGTTTTATTTTATAATTGATTTTTTTTATTAATCTTTTTATAAAAACAATACGTATTATTATACTTCATGATTTTATTATTAAAAAAACGAATAGCCGTACATACCAGGAATAAAGAGATTTAGCAAGAGAACGGTTCAGTCGTCGCTTGCCAAAGTCGGAAAAATGCTGAAAGAAATAGTGAAAACACAGAAGACAGAGATAACGGAAAATTTGTATCAATACTGTTAAATTGAACAATAACACTGAAAAGTCTTGCAAAACTGATTGTGTTTGCGGCTTTAAGAAGTCCAACTAATAAAAGAGTTCTTTAACGTCCAAAATAGAAAGCCCCCTCAATTGTTCAGGCTCTCAAGTCGTCGCATTCAAATTAAGAAAAAATTTTCCTTGTTGACTGGACTACCAATAGTATTCCTAGAGGAAGGATAAGCGTTTTTTGGATGCAGCCCGCCAAATTAAGTGTCTGTATTGGTTAAGGAGAATCGTCTTGGCCAATCAAATATGGCCTTTTTCAGAATAGGAAGTGTCGTGATGGACAAGAAGAGAATTATTCTGTTGGGAGAAAGGGAGCTAATCCCCTTTTTTTATAGGCGTTGTCAGGGAGGGAGTATTTTTACTTTCTTTGTTTAATTTTTTTTACCAATATATTGGTAATTTGGTACTGGTACAGCTTTTGAACCAGACAACCGACCTTTGCCGACGCAGAAGTATGTAAACAACCAGAAAAAGCCGAAACGAACCGGGGTCAAAATTTTTTAAGAACAATAACATAATCAATGCAACAATGATTTTTACAGATTTTTTTTTCGTTTTTGTTTGGGGGGGGGGGGGGGGTACTGGTACAGCTTTTGAAACGGACAAAATACAACCAGGTTAGGGTTTAAAAACAGTTCATTTCACAGATTTTCTTTTCGGGTTAGCGAAGACAACAAAGAAAAAGAAAAAGTGGTAGAGGAAGAAAGTTGGTCAACAGGATACGATTCTGCTATCAGTTTCTTTTCCCCGATAAAATTGGATCACTGTTACAGGATACTGACTCGCCTGTGCTAGAGCAAAGAATTCATTTTCAGTTTAATCACTTTTCTTCAATTATCGCCTGCCTGCCTGCCAGGAATTTAAGATGTAATCAATTCACAGGTAAATTTGTCGTCTGCTTCTCGAGTATTCTGATTAGGTAAGCGGTTTGGCATTTTCCGGCTGTTTACGTAAACGATTGGAAGATGTCTAACAAAAAGTCGGTTTTGTCTGGTTCCAAAGCTGCACCAGTAGTAGTCATTTTATAGAATAACACTTGTCTCTAATCGGGTGGTTTTTTTTTTGGGGGGGGGGGGGGTAGAAATCGTTCTTAAGGCCCTCAAAAAATTACTCGCCTGATTGGAGACTGAAGCGATTCTAGAAAATGACCATTATATGATAAACAAAAAAAAAGGATTTAGAAAGTTAAATTTAATTAGTATGGTATTGTTTGGACATTAAATTACTGAATCAAATTGTTATCTATATATTAATACTATAGCGTGCGTGTTCGTGTGTCACGCTTACATCAAAAGCTCTGCGCATGCATGCTGCATCTAGATTTGGAAAAGCATTAAAGTCACCTAATTTTCGTAATATTTTCAAGTTTTGGCCTTTGTCACAACGGTTAGTGACGTAGGATTTTGACGTCGGCCTGACTGGTTTATAGTTCGATCCCAACCAACCTCTAAGTTTTTTTTTCTTGTTTTACAAGTACTTCCATGGGATGTGCTTCCGATGAACTCCCTTAATGTAGATACCCACCTGATTAGCAACAAAATCATACTCCTTCACTGTAGAGGTCCCTACCTAACCATACCAACATGCAGAAATTTGAATCTTATGTGAACAAACATCTTGCTGCCAAACTCCCCATCCAGGTTTCTAACAATAAATTTGTCCCTTATCACAGTAGCCCCTTCAATGATAATGTCTTGTTTAAGACAGACAAAAGTAAAAAATATTTAAAACATGTAAAAGAGAGTATGAATACACTACACATGCTTTTACCATATCATAATTGATGTGCTACTAAAACTCTGAAAATTATTTGTTATCTTGTCACAGAGCACACTTCATCTGTACGTGAATGTTGTTGAATAACATGAATAAAAGGCAAATGCGAAGAGAAGTGGTGAGAAATTGAACGATGTCAATAATTGAGAGAGTGGAGGAAGAGAGAGAGAGAGTCTATTATGACATCGCAATGTATTTTGAAATCCTTTGACTTTGTTAAAAAGCGGGTGTTTACTCTATTGGTTCTGTTACAGTTGTAAAGTTCTTGTTAATATTTACTTGCCTCCTCACGAGAGCAGAGTTAGACACAAGGTCGGTTTTTAATGTGGGGAAAATCCAGCTCCCCAAAAAGAGGTACTCTGAATTGGAACAAAAAATAAAAAATTGCATCAGTTGAGAAGGATTTTTCCTTCACTGACAGGACAGAAAAGATGAAATGCAGTATCAGAACAGATACTACACTTTGCCCCTAGCCAACAGACTAAGTAACGTTCTTCTTAATATTGTGAAATATATAAAAATATTTCACATAATGTTTTGTAAATAGTTATGCAATTTCTTCAAATGAAATACACGCTCCAAAAATAGATATGGATTTCTATTTTTGATATTACATTACGACTCACACTGCCTCCACTGTGGCAAACTTGAGCGTACTCCATTCCACAGTATCAGGCTGAAGATCAAACCGATTTTGAAGTTCTAGTTTAAACTTGTCTTCAGATTGGTTATGTTGAAGCACAGAGGACGCTTCACAGACCATTTTGCCCATAGTTGCAAATGTAGGCTTGCAAGGTTAAGTGCATGATTGGAGTCATGCTTTCTGCCCATGGCGACTCCCCCCGCCCTCCCGATATGCTCGATAGTCAGTAACTGAGCTCGCACAGACCAGGATGTAGACTATTTGATTGGATGTGCAACTGTCGTTGAAGTATCATGTCAGACGATGTCTACGAGTGTGTTGAAAGCAGATATTGGTGATCATCAGGCGATTTGCAGTGGCAAAGGCAACAAGTTGGTCACCATTCTCACCTTGCATGCCCAGGCCAAGTACACGCTCCAACAATGTAATTTAAAAATATCAAATGTATCTAAACAATCAGTTCAGCTGCAGTCATATTCCTCGGTTGACTTTTGTCATTCGAAGTGGGTGATTGAGCAGTTCACTGAAGTGTACTTTCCACTGCACAAGGCGCCTGGTCAGATTATTGATCACTGTACCGTTCTAGGCATAAAGCGTCTCGCTGATCCCCGAGTTTCCTTGACTTGCTTGCTTCACTACTTGATAGAGCATATGTGTCTCCCTGAAAGCTGCAGCTTCTTCATCTCTTTGGCAAATGCGTATTATGGTTTTGATCACCTGAGAGACTTGTCGTTGTAAAACACAGAAACCCGATGCCCCCGCAGTTCTTGCCACTTTTGCCCTCTTCACAAATTCCAGCATTATACCAGTGATCAATCGCGATAGCGACAGTGTGAAACAGAATAACGATAAAAAAAGGTTTATGGTCCTCAGGTTCAAATTCTCTTTCTCAAGACACCTGTAAAATGGGGACAAACAGATGGTAAAACACTTTTGTCAAAGTACGGAAGTTGACACAAATCAAGGTTTTAAAATGATAAGATTTATTTACCTAAAATATGGGGAGAGATAAGACAAAAAGAGCGAAGGTAATATGGGTGGGATTCTTAGTAAATATTTAGATAACGAGCGATGAATGCATACACACACAAAAGATCAGCTTGAGAGGAAAAAGAGGTTTTGAACTTAAAATTCGCTTTAGTTGATGTAGTTCTAAAGTTCATCAAACAAAATGTTCACATTGGTGTTACAACACTCATAGATAATGTTTTCATTCAGATCACTATCGGTACACAGTTGTTTTTCAGCACAAGAGTAATCTGTTTCTAAATTTTTGAGATGAGGATTGATAATTTGTATGATTTGGATTATTCAGACTACTGTTCTCATTCTTGAGTGTTATTCGCACAGCATTTTGGCAGATGTAACCTCCGGCCTCCTTCAGGTGTATCTTGTCGAGCTTGGGAATCTGGACGGAATTTCGAACGGAACCTTTTATTTAATCCACGGGGGTAGCATGCTCTCGTTCTGTCAGCCATGACTAAGAGAAGTCTTAAGTAATTCGCAATTCTTTGTATCGCCTGCACCAAGAACTGAATTTTACTTTAGTACTATATCCACTGTGCCACGGGTCCTTGCGGACAATACTACTATTCTTGTTTTCTTTAATGTGCAGTCTTACTACTTATCACTATATATCACTACTTTTATTACTACTTATCACTGTGTGTGTGTTCGAAATTCTGTCCAGATTCTGAGTTCGACAAATATTCCCGTCATCCTCAGCCGCACTGAGTGTTGGTGCATATACAGAAAGTCTGACCCGAGGCAGTTTCCATCTGTTGACCAAATTTGTAATCTTCATCGCACTTTTCAGCAGCGCTAGGCTCATCAGCAGCCTACTGTTCTGTGATTCATTAATTTTATGACTTTCTTTAACAGGAACTAACTCTGGTGCATCGTGCAGACAGATGGTGTTCCTACAAAGCTTAATCTTATCCAGTGCTAGTACAGGTGAACATTAGTTCGGGGTATGAACATACGATGACGAGTCAGACTTTCGAAGCTGTTGTCTCTGAATGGCATAATTTTGGAGAACATGAAGTCAATTGTGTATCTTGGATTCACCATCGTTCTGTCCAGGCAGAACACGGTCGAGGTCAATCGTTGAGTTGAGGCTGCTAGATCCGCCTTGTACAGCTCCAACGGTTCTTGTGGGGTCTTCGCGAGATCTCATTATCAACCAGGAGAGTAGAAAGTGAACCTTGGGTTTACTTTCGGCAGCCTCGTAACTCTCGCTTCCCTTATTTTGTCAATTAGTCCTTACATTCCATGAGCGATGTTTCAGACAAAGGGGGAAGAATTGCTGTTTTCTGGGTCAGAATCTATCCATCTAGCATTTATCATAGGTTAATTTTAGATCTTGAAGTAGTATTTTTTTTTTTTTTAGCTCCTAACATCAAGTGGCTTTATGCCTTGTCTGGAGCGACTTCCATAAAAAAAAAACAAGAGTGATGTCTACCCATCATGACCAATGAGAGTAGTCGACCATTGGAAATCTTTGACAATGACTGCCTCTGCCACAGTTTGCATTGCCAGAAAATTACCATTAATTAATGTAAATGATTCTGAAAGTTGTATTTTTACATTATTAAATTTGTGCGTTAATGATAGTAAATTTAAAGAACAGTTTAAAGCTTTCAAAATGACACTTAATCTCTTTATGCGATGCACAGATATCTGAGTGTTCATTTAAGGTTCTCCCCTACTTCTGAAATCTGAAGTTAGTAAACCACTGAAGCATATTAATGTTCCTTTTCCCAATTGATTACTTAACTTATGTTATAGTTTATTTTTCTTGTGGTCTTTTTTTTGGTCTTGCCAGATTCCAGGACAATAATTAATCTGGTCTTGTGGAGTTACACTGAGAAGTTGCACCATTCTTCAGTCAGTGTGTAGCCATGTCGAGGGCATCTTATTTTGGCTTCGAATACTATGTTATTTTGAATATTTGATCATGGTTTACTTGTAAAACAACGTATCCTCATGTCATAGTATCCTGACAAACACTGATGGACACGGTAGGTACACATGACCCACATACAAAATGCTTTCTCATATGGTTTGAATAACACATGCCTGATGAAAAATGAACTATTTTTACATTTTTAAGAGGTGGATGTTTGATTTTTACTAATCCGGTTGTTCATTTTTTAATCAACTTCAAGGATGAAGGCAAAATAATCTAAAAGGATAAGAGCACCAAAATTAAAACAGTCTCATACGTTTATTTATTTATTTATTTTTTATGGAAGTCGTTCCAGACAAGGCATGAAGCCACTTGATGTTAGTAGCTAAAAAAAAAAAAAATACTACTTCGAGGTCAAAAACTAATCAACAGAAAGTACTAAATGGATAGATTCTGACCCAGAAAAAAGCAATGCCCCCCCCCCCATTGTCAGAAACATCGCTCATGGAATGTAAGGACTAAAGGACAAAATAAGTGAAGCGAGAGTTATGAGGCTGCCGAAAGTAAACCCAAAGTCCACTTTCTAGTTTATTTACTTACTAGCAGGGCTACCCGGCGTTGCCCGGGAGAGTAGTAATTTATTTTTATCAATAACAATTGATTTTTTTACTGTTGTCACATACAAGGTAAATCTTAATGTGAAAAAACGAAACAACTAATCGAGGTAAAACTTATCCCTCCCCCTAAAAAACAATGAGTATGTGAGTTAAATCTTACTTAAAAAAACAAATACGCAAGTAAAGTTTGCTAAAAATAAACTAATCCTCTCTCTCTCTCTCATATATATATATATATGTAAATAAAGTATCTTTATTATCAGTTATTATTAAGAATAAGCCTCCCTCTTTTTGCTTATGAAAATAAATTTCCATACATTTACGTTCATTTTTATTATATAGATTAGCGTAGCTATTCTATCGTTATACACTTATACACCAGGTTCCTGTCAGATCACCGAAGTTAAGCAAATGTTGAACCTGGTTACTATTTAGATGGGGGACAATTTGAGAATACCAGGTGCTATATATAAAACTCAGTCCTAGCAGATTTGCGAGCTGAGAGCTGGCTACCAGTCTACAACTGCAACGAACAGTCCTGTGTCGTTCGTTCTGATCTGCGCTGATCAGACATTGGCTGGCGATGACAGATCAATTTCAGATTATTCTACTTGTAATAAAAATGACAAAATATTGTTATATAATAACTAGTTGATACGACCTCGGTGTTGCCCAGGAGTATTTATACTTTTATTTGATGCAGATGTTACGTTATTACCTTTTTCAATGGGCTTAAAAGTCCTTTAGATCAACGCTTCTCGAAATACGAACGTTTAGAAACTTTTTCGTTAAGGCATTTTTAAGCTTTTAAACTGACAGTCCTTTTTTTTTATAGTATTTTTACTCACTTGTTCTTATCATGTGGGCCGATGTGATTTTGGAGTCTCTTTTAATGGGGAATCAATGTGTGTGGGTGGACATTTATGTGCGCGTGCATCTCCTAGAATACAGCCCATCGATCACTCGATGTTATAAACTACATGCAAACAACTGTTTTCTACTCTTTTTCCTTTAACCATGTGTGTACGTGGATTTCTCAAAACTCTTTTAATACAATACAATAGTTCACAATTCACCTGACATTCTTAATCTTTTTCGTTCTGCACTTCTTCATGCTGCACTACTTCGTCTGGCCGTGATCTTTGTCTGGCCGTGATCTTCGTCTTCGTGATTGTCTAGCTTTGTGCCGTGGGTTTTTTAAAAAGAATTCCTTACCTGTTTCTTTGTCTTGTAGCGTGCTTGATCAATTGGCATGGGGCATTTGTTCTCTGGGAATCAAAACTCTTTGATACGACAAAGAAAGGAACTCAGAAGACATGTCGAGAGGATTATGGAAACGTTGTTTATTGATCCTTCCTGATGATGTCTGGGAGAGAGTCGCCGTCTTTCAGATGCTTGTTTCTCGGTTTCTTTACTTAACTACTCTTCCTGACTAGATGGGGGGAGATATATGGATTCACTCATTCTCGTCTCATTTTGAGACCCAAAGTCAACGTTTCAGACCATTATTTTTGGGCACCCGCTCGCCTCAGGTTCCACAGCGGTCTGATCTAAACTCTAGTTTTTGACAAAACAAGTGACGTCACAGTCCCCTTGTCTCCTGTCACCCAATCAGATAGGTGTACTCGTTGTCACTTTTTGCCTGATCTTTGTTGGCCTCAAATCTTTGATGTCGGCCAAATCACTGTCAGCATCTTATGAATTTGGGTACGAGTCATCTCTAGGAATCAGATTTAACCTTTAAAACACTGGTCATCTCAACCTGCACTTAATCTGCAAATTCCACCTAGGTCACAATTCATACTAGTTAACTCAAGCGTTCTTCAAATTATAGGGCCCCTTCATAATCCAACACAGACCCCACAATATTACTGTAAAATCACCAATGCATGAATCAAAAATAAAACTCATTGGAAAAAAAATAATTTAGAAATGTAAGAAAGAAAGAATGTGAAAGCTTTTTGAAGAAGAATATTGCATATAATCTCAAATTATTTGTTTGTGTTTATCTTAAAAAGTTCTGAAAAAAATTGTGTAAATATTAAAGAAATCGTTTTGTATTTGTTAAATGGAAATATCTGTATCTCAAGATGATGATAGTGAATCATTGTTCACAAAGAAATCACAAGCCCCTTTGTATCCTTTTAAAATGCATCATTCAAAATAATTTACACTTTGTAGCTTCTAATATAAGTGGAAATTAAAAGAAAAGTATGTTACGTAGTATAAGGGTAAAAAAGAAATAGCTCAACATTTATTTCAATCACATGTAATTGGTTATCAGATAGCTGAAGTATGAAGAGAAATGTCGAAATGTTTAAGTAAATGAGGAAACATGTCTTAACTTTCCCATTATTCCTATCCTGCCAAAGTATTATTAAAAAAAAAATCAAATAAAATTATATTCGTGCGAATAACAGTGAAAAAAAAAAAGGCTAGTCTGAATCAAATATAGATATCAGATGGATTGCTATTTGGGTCTGACCAAAAGGCTGACAAAATAACTTTATATGTTAGATAACGGATGAATTTTATGAAAAATGTTTAATGATTTTTATTTATTTTTGTAGTTTTTTCTACGTGTAATAAAACAACATACTTTCTTTGGATTAGCATTATTATATTTCTTATTATTATTCCAAAGCAAGATTTTGTCGTTTGATTACATGTCAAAAACCGAAGAAAATAAATAAATAAAAATCATCTCTTAAACATTTTTATAAAATTAACTATTCATCCATTATAATTCCAAAGTTGTCTGTTTTATTACAAGTAGATTTGCTAACACTCTTCTCTGATCTTCATTAATGATCTGCCAAATCATATCCTTAGATCATTTGTTAGCATCTAATCTTCTTGGCCTTTTGGCTAAGATCAAAGTGTAGTATCTGTTCTGATGAATACTGCACCCCATAGACTGGTATTGTCTTGGCCTTCGAGGCTTGATTTACGCCGGTCTATGGGTCTGTCCTGTGCAGTTCTAGGAGGTCCACCTCCCCTCTTTGGGGAGGAGTAAGTTTATTGCTTACTGCCTGAGGCGACCCTACCGGGGAATGCCGACGAGGCTGCCCAGGCAATTTTTAATGGCCAGAGTGCTCACCTCTGGGGCACTGGCTTTTCAAACCCCACTTTCCCGACCCGACCATGGGTCACATCTTACTTGTGGGAGTAAGATAAAACTGGCCTTGTGACTAACTCCTGGAGAGGAGTAAATAAATACTCAAATGAAAAAAATAGACTGGCTACAAAATTAACTATAAACTATTAAAAATGTGTAAATCTTTGAATCGTCAGTCTGAAACACACACAATTAAAAGAGAAAGTGGACCTTGGGGTTACTTTCAGCAGCCTCGTAACTCTCGCTTTCCTTATTTTGTCCTTTAGTCCTCACATTCTATTGGGTGACGTTTCTACCAATGGGGGAAAGAATTTCTGTTTTCTGGATTGGAATCTACCCGGATAACACTTATTGTTGGCTAGTTTTTGACCTTGAAGTGGTATATATATATATTTTTTTTGTTTTAGCTCCTTACATCAAGTGGCTTCATGCTTTGTCTTTAGTATTTAGCAGTAAGTCCCCCAATTTACTGTCTTTATATTTAAAGTTTATTTGAAATATAAATAAATTGATTTGAGATTTATACAGATATACTGTCTTGTGTCATTTATTTTAACTGGCGAGAGCTTGTTCCTGGGATACCATGATAATGGCTACCACAACCCATGCAAGCTTGAAAGTTATCCCGTTTGGCGGAGTTGCTGATACTAACGTGACCTTTATTAGCTTGAGCACTGGTTGTTTGCTTGCGGTATGTAGATATCCGTGAAATAGCCATGTCAGAGGTGTCAGTCATTGAAGTTTGGTCTTTCAATGCCGATTCGAACGCCTCAGAATGGCGAACATTTTGTTCGAGAGTTGTAAGTGTTCCAGCTTTGGCCAGCAGGTCTGCTTGGAGGGTATTGTTTGCTATTCCCCTGATGAGCTGGTCCTTGATGTACATGTTAGACAGGTCATGCTCACAAAGGGGACATAAAAAGTTGCAGTCCAGGGCTGTGGCCCGGAGGCTGACGAGATAGTTCTGTATTGTCTCAGTCTCACCCTGTGACATGGAGGCAAAAGTAAAGCGATGAACGATGGGATTCGACCTTTGAGTGACCAATGCCTCTATCATTCCTAGTAGCTTGTCTGGGTCAGTGGTGAAGAATTTAGGGTGAGTGTTGACTATAGCATTCTGGACGGACTCATCAGCAGAACTGTATAGCTGTATATTTGCCTGAGATGTTGGCATACCCGTCATCTTGGTGAATACTTCCCAATCAATTCTGAATTTTCTGAATTGTTGGGGGGTCATTTCAAGATGGAGCTGGGGCAGTTTAGCGGCTGGTGCTTTAGCGTATGTTACCTCAGCAGAGAGTTCCTTAGCTTCTTTAAGGATTGAGAGAGCTTCTCCCATTGTCGCGATCCCTAGCTCTTTCAACATGGCCCGATCCATCATTTGCAGGTTCTTTTTTGTCAGCTTTTCACTTGCAAATGTGGCAGCATAAGTTCGAGCTGAGCTAGCAGAGATCCCTGCTTTGAGGAGGTACTGCTCCCAATCTTCAGGATCCATATATTCTGTTCGTAGCGCCATATAGAGTCGATGCTTAGGGCTCAACTGTACGACCAGTTGAGCAGCAAGATAAGTCAGACTGTTGAGCACATCAAAATGCCGGTTTATAATAAGGCTAGAATGTTCCATTATGCTCAGAAGGGAAAGTCCATTCTCTGTGTTCTGATTGGCTGAGATTCATAAGTGGCCATTTTAGTGTATAAATGGTCATTCATTCGAACAAGTATTCTTCTATGAGATGGATGCCAGTTGAGGCCCTTATGCCGGTAAGTGTTAGTTTAATTCTATAAATCCGATTAAAAATTTTTTTTTCTTTTATGGAAATCGCTCCAAACAAAACATGAAGCCACTTGATGTAAGGATTTTAAAAAATACCACTTCAAGGTTAAAAAACTAGCCAACGATAAGTGTTAGATTGATAGATTCTGACCTAGAAAACAACAATTTTCCCCCCTTTGTCAGAAACATCGCTGATGAAATGTGAAGACTAACGGACAAAATAAAGAAAGCGAGAGTTACGATTTAATATATATATATATATATATATATATATATATATATATATATATTATTTTGTTCCATGTCTATTTCAGCGTTAAAAGAAAACAAAAACTTAAAAGTATTTATGGGATTTAAGTTTCAATATTTCATAAGATGTCTTATCAATTTTATTGAAAAAAACGACTTTCAAAGGATGTATATTACAAAGTTCATCTATGTATAGTAAAGTTGTCAGATAACATGTCGTCTGTCTGTCTAGCAATTTACATTCAAACATAAGTTTTAAAATAAACCTTTTTGTTTTTTTAAAGTATTATAATTAAGGGGTAAATGTGTGAAGCAAAAATGAAAGTAAAGACTCCCGGGGGGGGGGGGGGCCCTGAGCAGGTACATCTTTTTTTTTTTTTATAAAATACCCAAAGTTGCCTGATAGTTTAACGCATAAAATCATTTTATTTAAATACTTTAGGTCTCAGCACCAGATAAGATCGAAAAATTGACTACGATTTTCTGTTTTAGATTGGTGAATGATGACAAACATCTATAACTTGGATTTTGAGATAAGAAGGCACTGGGAATTTGACATGGAACCGTCTAAAAGTCAGATTAACAAACAGACTAACAGGTTTTCGTCTTCTTCGTCGTTTAACATGTCTTTTTCACAGCAGATTTGGGTTGCACGTTGGTCATACCAGTACAAAGTGACTTTTTGGAAATTTTATTTACTTCACCATTAAGCCATGGTGGTTGGGATCAACGTTTCTTGCTGCCTTTTCAGCTCCTAGCCTCGCCTTTCCCTCTATGCCTCATTATCATCGTCGTCATCAGTGTAAGCCTTTGCCTGTCCCTTTTTTTATCATGTCGGCATGGGCGACGGCGGTAGTATAGCAGTTTTGGACGGGAGAGAGAGGGCTTTGGATCGGATTCCACTTTGAAATTTTCAGCGCCATTTTTCCGCAGTTCCACTGGTCCAGAATTTGCCTGCCTAAGAGAAGGTCGCCCTATCCGGGACTCCGTCTGTATGAGATACGTACGTAAAAGGATCCTGATTTTCTTGCCTCAGGGAGGAGACAGTCCTTAAAAGAAAAAAAGGAGTTAAAAACCAGAGGTTTTTCACAAAAAATATTAGGGTTAAGAAAAGCCCGAAGATTTGAAACCCGGTTTGATAAAAAAAGAAGAGAATTGACTCTGAGTGCTTTTCTAAACGAATTCCCTTTTTGAATAAAAAATATAAAAAACAGGGTTTTTTTATCTAACTTTTGGGCAAGAGAACCCAAGAACTTGTCACCCTTTGTGGATTTTATTTAAAAGAAGAATTTTGGTCTGAAGTGACCGGTTTAAAAGATATCGAAAGACTGAAGAGAAAAAAGACATTTGAATCCGTCTTTAGGAGATTTTTTTTATTGTATTGTGTGAATTGCTCTTTTCAGCTTTTTCAAGTAAGATATCTTTTTTTTTTTTGTATTTGGTAGAAAAGCGAGACTTCTTGTTTTTATCACCACTTTTCATTATCGCCAGAGCCGATGACCATTTTTTAAAAGGGATTTGTTCAGGTCTTATCAGTCTATTTTTCAGTCTTGTTTGGGACGATAATATTTACTGAAACGGCAACCCCCATTTTAAAAGAATAGTCTCTTAAGTAGAGACTCCATTTTTTATGTATTATGTATCTTTTTTGTGCTCAAACTGATCGTTTTATTGAGCATAATATTTTTTAAAACAAAAGCAATAACGTATGTTTTTTAACATAAATAAAACTATATTGAATTACATTTTGGGGTCTAATTTATTATTTGCTCCTTTATGTCCTTGTTGTTTCCACCTTTTTTTTCCATTTATTGTTACCCAAACACAAATTTTGATAATGACCCCCAAAATTCCAACAACTTTCTCTATAAAATCTTATCATTTACACTAGTTTTGAGGTCATCTTTGACTGAGTCACTCCACGTCTTCTTCGGCCTGCTCTTTCCTCAGTGACCCTCAACTTAGATGATTGTACATCTATTTATCCAACCTCTAATGAATTAAAACTCCAAATCTGAAGTAATCTCAGTTCATTAATGATAACCGATATCAGAGCATTTGCAAGATGTATTTTATGATTGACAAGATATGATGCTTCAGAAATTTTAGACTACTGTTCTCATCCTGGATGTTTTTATAACGTTTCGCCTGATGTAACCTCTGACCTTCTTCAGGTGCATCTCGTCGAACTCGGGAATCTTTCTACCGAATTTTAAACAGAACCCTTTATTTAATCCATGGGAATAGCTTGTTCTCGTTCCATCAGCCATGACCGGGTAGAAGTCTTAAGTAATTTGTAATTGTATTCTAAGTATCACCCTAACTGAGGATTGAACCTTCAACCTCCAAAAGACTGTCACTTAGAACTTATTATCACTTAGCACTTATATCCGTTACGCCAGTCTTCTGGAAGTAGAAGGTGCAATCCTTACAACAGGCAATAATAATTAAGAATAACATAATTAACACTTCTACATGGTCATGGCTGGTGGAATGAGAGCTATCTACCACCATAGATTATATAAAGGGTTCAATTCGAAATTCCATATAGGTTCCAGAGTTTAAAAAGATGCACCTGAAGAAGGTCAGAGATTACATCGGCCAAAATGTTGTGAAAATAACAACCACGATGAGACTAGTAGTCCAAATAATACAAATGACAAGATATGTCCTATATATTTTATGGATGTCATTTTGATTTAACATTTGGCAAAATGTTGGATTATTTTAGTTAGCCCTAAATTATGTTCCTGCCAACTATTACAATATCATCTATCATGTTGTCTGCTCCAGTTATGTTATTTTTGTTAATTAAACACTCATATATCTAAAAACATATAATCATATGGTGCTTCTTTGTATTTGTTTGAAGTATTTAACAAGTTCGAAAACTTTTTGTAATCTCCCCTTTATTAACTCTTCTGTGTTGTAAGTTCAAGGTTTTGTTATAATTGTGGTACTAGGACACTGACCGTTACATATACGTAATTCAGCCACGAATGTAAAAATGTGAAAAGGTTGAAAACCCGATGAAAGGAAATCAACCAGTACTCCATAAAAATTAATAACACATCGTATCACAAATTATAATCATATATTTTATAAACAACCAAGACAAATTAACAATACATAACAAGTATTTATTTATTTATTATTTTTTTTCAAAAGATCAACTAATATTCTTCTGCACAAACGGAGTTATCTATAAGAGGCTGGTTTTTGTTATTCCAAGAAAGTTGATCAGTCAGGATCAGAATTAAAAGTTCAAATATAGCAATTAAGAAGGCTTATAGCCTTTATGAAAATAGGAAAGTCTTTTTTTCTTAGGTAATTCAGAGAAAAACAAATGAGAAGTCCTCCTCCCACAGGAGATCGAGATATGAAGGTAAATGTGTTAAAATCGCGGGGAACGATTGAATGGGATCATTTAACATAACAATATTAAAGTTCGATTTAGGACGAATTAATATAGTATTACATTTTTTTTTGTCCTTATGTTATAAACACATACCTTTTTGGTTTGACGGCGGAGGGAAGGATATTTTAACAGAATTTTAGATTCTGTGGTCCGTTCTTAACAAGCTGTTTTTAGGGTCCCGAGATATACGTAATCTCGACTTTGGAGAGGTAATATGATTGACTGGTCTGTCGTAATCAATTTTGTTGAACCAGGCTTTTTTTTTTCTTTTGGTGGCCGGTAGACAGAAGTATTAAACATCGCTGTATTTCTTTTCGCTTCGATTTTCCCGCTCTCCTGTGCATAGCTACAGTATTCTCTCATTTGATTGGTTGAATCCTCCGCCCCCGCAAATGCGTGGGCTGAATTATGAAAGCCTGTCTGTAGATATAACAGTTTTTACTCGTTTCTGCAACACACGTGCTGTGTTATTCTCCCACTTGATTTTTCTCGTTTCCAATCTTTAATGACAACTTTGATAGTATTGCCTTTATTCATGTTCCCAATATTTTATTTTTAATGTAAAACTTTTTCTTTTATCTCCCAAATTTTAATCTTTTGCCAGCTCTTCATCAACAATGAATTTGTGGATTCTGTGAGCAAAAAGACCTTCCCCACAATTAATCCTGCGACTGAAGAAGTCATTTGTGAAGTAGCTGAAGGGGATAAGGTAAATAAAACTGAAATTTTATCGATGTTCAGACTGTAAAGAAAAACTCAGCGTGACAGAATGTCTGTAAAAGTGTGTGATTTATTTTAAAATAATTTTTAAAAAACATAAAAACATTTTTTTATGTACAAAATTATTTTGATTTTACATAATTTATTCTTATGTCATGTATAATAATAAACAAAACCTTTTTTTTAAGTTCTCAAACAATATTTGGCAAAACAGAAGATTAAGAAACTCAAAGTCAGCAGCAAACGGTTTTCGGTCAGATTTAGTTCCTGATATTAAACTTCATCCGTAATATAACTTCCGGCGAGAGTTTCAGTTTCCCAAATTTATTAATTTATTAATTAAATTGTTAGACTAAAGTACAAAATAGTTAACAAAGCCCCCTCCCCCTCCTCATCTTTAGAATGGCTTTCTAATTAATTATTTTTGTAATAGAAATTATTTAAAATAGAAAACAGACATTTTATGTTTTTCTTTATTATTTAGAAAACCATTCTTAACATGAGGAGGGGGAGAGGCTTTAACTATTCTGTACTTTCACCTAACAATCTAAAAAATAAATTAATAAATAAAAATTTGTAAATAACTTGGCAAATCAGAAGAGTAAGTGACCCA
Organism: Sepiola atlantica; assembly: GCA_963556195.1. Lineage (NCBI taxonomy): Eukaryota > Metazoa > Mollusca > Cephalopoda > Sepiida > Sepiolidae > Sepiola > Sepiola atlantica. The sequence goes on along the minus strand of OY744515.1, from coordinate 243,769,519 downwards.
AAACAGGAGTTCTTTAATATCAGGAACTAAATCTGACAGAACACCGTTTGCTGCTGACTTTGAGTCGCTTACTCTTGTGGTTTGCCCAAATTTAAAAAAAGTACAAAATTATTTTGATTTTACAGACTCAATAATTATGTCATGTATAATGGTATTGTCTTTTCATACAGGCTGATATCGACAATGCAGTCGCAGCTGCAAGCGAGGCTTTTCGTCTTGGTTCTCCCTGGCGAAGAATGGATGCAGCACAACGGGGATACCTCATGAACAAATTTGCTGATTTAATTGAAAGAGATGCACAATACATTGCGGTAAGTGTATGAAAATCTTTTCCTTTTTTTTAATTCATGTTTTTTTGCTAAAACAATACAAAGGGTTTTTTTTATCATCTTCTTTGTCAATTACTATACTTATTCATTTTTCTGGAATTTTTGAGATGAGGATTGATAAGTTATATTACAGGGGGAGCCTCCTCTTTAAAAAGAAAAAAGATATACACCCCCATGAAATCGTTAAAAAAAAATTCACAATCTTTTCTGCAATCCAACCATATTTAATACAAGTAAACTTCAGTCTATGTATGACTTGTCCAACAAGATTCAGTCAGGAATGTCCAACAGTTTTTGTTTCATCACCATTCAATGATATGCAGTGAGACTTTAATGATCCTCTCAACAGTAGGAAGGCTGATCCTAAATAGGCTTCACACTTACCGAACCATACCCCCCCTCCGATATTTATGTGTGTGTTTATCTCAATGATAATGTCTATCAAAACAATCCTCAGACTAATTCTGAACTGAAAAGGACGTTCACAGTCAAAATCAGTTGTATCAAAATAATCCCTAGGTTATTTCTGATGGACAAAATCAAAATTGGTGTCAGAATTATTGACAGTTTTGCACGTCTTATCCAGGCGTGCTTATCAATGAATGATGATAAAACAAACTGTTGGACATTCATGAGTAAGACTTGGTGGACAAGTCAGGCATAGGCTGAAGTTTATCTGTACCAAATATGGCTTCATTCGAGAAAGGATTGTAAATTTTATTAATGATTGCATGGGTGCCATTTTTTTGGGGGGGGGGGGTCAGCCATCTTGGTTATTATATTCACAACGTTTTAGCTGATATAAACTCTGACCGTCTTTTCAAATTTGGGAACCTTCTATTCAAACTCAGGAACCCCGAGAATTAAATAAAAGGTTCAGTTTGAAATTCCATTGAGGTTCTCGAATTTGACATAGATACTGTCTTATCGTGCTCCAAGAGTTAATAGGAATAAATGTAATCTCTTGTATCATACTCTGACACTTAACAGGAATAAATGTGGATCATAGATAGTAGACATAAAAGTGAGTGTAATGAGCTATGTTTGATTTAATTTTGATGAGAGCAAAGAAGACAGAACCTCTCCTTTTGAAAATAAATGTACACACAAAAATGACAGAACCTCTCCTTTTGAAAATAAATGTACACACAAAAATGACAGAACCTCTCCTTTTGAAAATAAATGTACACACAAAAATGACAGAACCTCTCCTTTTGAAAATAAATGTACACACAAAAATGACAGAACCTCTCCTTTTGAAAATAAATGTACACACAAAAATGACAGAACCTCTCCTTTTGAAAATAACTGTACACACAAAAATGACTCCTTAGTTCCTCGAAGCACCGGGTTACCCTGCTAGTATATCTATGTAATTCGATACTTGTCAATTTCACTTTCAGTCTCTTGAAGCTTTGGATAATGGGAAACCTTACAAGATGGCCTACCTGGCTGATGTTGCACTTGTAGTACAGTGTTATAGGTAAGTGAGAAATTAAACTAATCTTTGGTTCAACGATTATAGTGTTCCGGATTTTCCGATTTTAGTATATGGGCGATATAATCAAAGGCTTCAAATTAAAAGAGTAGAGAAACTGAAGAAAGCAGACGACTTGAAGATGAAATTGAAATAAAATAACAATTCCTCAACTAGTACAAAAGATGAAAAACGAAAACTATCAGAAGTATATTAGTTGAAGAAGTTTAAAAAGAAGTCAAACATGCGTTGCGTGAACTAAAGTGGCATCTTTTCCAAAAATGTAATTTTTAAATATTTTATTTTGAATCTTTTTGAAGTTATTTTATAGTTTCAACATAGAAGGTTACCAATCCTAACAAACTAACACCTGTCAACAGCTACAGGAGGTCGTGTATACTCCTCATGTGTCAGAAGTGTGTTAATGTATGGCTCCGAAATTTTGGGCTGTCTCTGCTGGCACACTAAAGAAACTGCACCGTAACGACAGAGCAATGGTCAGATGGATCTATTTGGTGAAGCCTGAACAAGCATAATCTTTGAATAACTATTCGCACAAGTAAACTTGAAAAGCCTTGCGAACATCATGCAGAAGAGAAGACTGCGTTGGGGCTCGTTGAGCGCAGCAATGGCCAGCAGAGAAGACCGATACTTGCAGACCAAAATTGTCTTGGGAGGACATACTCAAACGTGATAGGAAAGTCATGGGTATGGATTCCGTCAAGCCTCACCAAAGACAAGAATGAAGAGGAAACGTTAGATTGAGACTAGACAATAAGGCCCCACCCTTATCAGAGGATTAATTGTGACCTGATTCAACAAATAAACTGGTTGATGATGATGATGATGATCATCATCATATTATAAATGATCTTTATTTTTAGTTTGTTATATATATACAGATTTCACAAAAATAAGTTTTGTTACTGTAAGAATTTGTCTTTCCAATTGAAATTTATATAAAATTTGAAGTTTAGATATCACCGCAACACATTCCAGCCTTCTATAATATGTTAAATTTTTTGAAAGAAAAACAATTACATGATTTAAAAATAAAATATGTTATTAATGTTTGAAACTTAAAAAAAAAAAAAGATTTATGTTACAAACAGCGTTTTTATTAACAAATTAGAGCAGACAGATACTGTTTTGTTGTTTTAATGAATGAACTTAATTTTCTCAATGAAAGCACTATTACTAAGTATTGGGCTTACTTTAATATTTTCATCATATTTATTTCATTCAGATTTTTTAGTTTTATTAATTTTATGGCTTTGTTATGGTTAATAGTAGTTTTGTTAATTCTAAAATATTTGTTTTGTAAGATAATTAAATGGAAATTGCACAAAATGTTCACTTTTGAATATTATATTATCTACAGGTATTATGCTGGCTGGGCTGACAAAAATCATGGTAAAACAATCCCTGTTGGTAAGTTAGGGGGGAAGTATTGATTTTTTTTTTCTAGTAATAACTGATGGAGGGTTTGGGGTGGGAGAGATGGGATGATATTGAAGCTTTTTGTATGGAACTTCCATTAATATCTTAGTTTTAAGGCGCATTTTATTTTTAATATTAGATTTTGCTCAATTTGAAGAAAATCTTTATTTTACCTTTTATTTTTTATATTATTTGGATTATTCAAGCCACTATTCTCATCTTGGTTTTTATTTATTTATTTTTTTCTAGTAATAACTGATCGAGAATTTGGGGTGGGAGAGATAGGATGAGATTGCAACTTTTTGTATGGAACTTCCATTAAAATCTTAGTTTTAGAGTGCATTTTATTTTTAATATCAGATTTTGCTCACTTTGAAAAAAAACTTTATTAAAAATATTTATTTTGCCTTTTATTTTTTATATTATTTGGATTATTCAAGCCACTATTCTCATCGTGGTTTTTATTTTTTAAAACAATTCGGTTGATATGACCGCCGACCTTCTTCAGGTGCACTTTTTTTGAACTTGAGAATCTTTGAACTTTGGATCCTATGCAAGATTTTGAACTGGACTCGTAGTGCAACAAATAAAAACATTGAGTAACAATCAGTTCTAAATGATAGTCTTTTGGTGGTTGACGCTATAATCCTCATTGCAGGCGATAATAGCTAAGAATAAAATAATGAAAGTTGCTTAACATTTTTACCCGACTATGACTGATGGAATGAGAACAATCTACTTCTGTGGATTAAATAAAGGGTTCACTCCGAAATTCTCCATAGGTTCCAAAATTCGACAAATGATTTACAAGTTTGCAAAGATTCACCTGAAGAAGGTCGAAGGTTACATAGACTGACATTTTGTGAAAATAATAAAGATGCGAACAGTCGTCCAAATAATCCAAATAATCGAGAATATCAAAACATTTTATTTTTACGTTTGTTTTTTTCCAGTTATATGTAGAGAGTAAGATTAAAATGTATGCAAATATTTTTATCTCTTTCCTTTTTAATACAAAGAAGTAGGATTAGATGTTCAGGTGAACTTTTTGATTATAATTTAAAAAAAAATAAAATAAAAAGAACTTTTTTAAATGATAGAAAAAAATCCATGAAGTCAGTTTATTTACCAACTTTATTCTTTTCCCTCAGGTGGAGATTACTTCACTTACACACGTCATGAACCAGTTGGGGTGTGTGGACAGATTATTCCTGTGAGTTTGAAATTTTTTTAAATTTTTTTTTTTTTTTAAATTTGCTTTTGAAATTTGTTTGGAACATTTTTTTATTGCTATTTTTCTCACAAATTTATAGAAACTCTTAAGATATATAATTAGCTGGAAGCTCAATATATATATATATATAAAGATAAAGATAGAAGAAATAAGAGTGATAAACATGTTCGAATGTCCAAATTTATTTCAAATTTCGATTGTTCAATGCAAGGTGTATTCTGTAATAAACCAGTGTTTATTGTTCTTTCCTTAAGCCAAGGCTTTTCAAAGATCGAAATCTTATCATCAGAGGAGAAATACAGATAGATAAGTTGGCTGTAGAAAAAGCCAAAGTTCAAATATTTGAAAAATATTAAAATATTATTAAAATGTGGTGAACAATCGAAATTTGAAATAAATTTGGACATTTGAACATGTTTATCACTCTTATTTCTTCTATCTTTATAATTGCTCTATCTCGTATATTGAGCTTAACCTTTTCACTATTTTCCTATTTACTAAAAGTTTACTTTTGGTTTATATTTGATTATATATATATATATATATGTGTATCGAGGCAGCATTTTTTCTTTAAGACACGTATTATTAAAAATAACCGACAATTTTTGTCTGGCTATTTTAGTGTTGATCCCTTCAATTTTCCGGATTAAAATCTTAATCTCGGAAGGAAATTGGCTGATGAAACTGCCATAGTGTAAATGTTGGTCCAGAGTACTTTCTGACCCGTCTGGGTCCATCGTCAGTGGAATAATGACAAACAGGTAAAGACCTGGAGTGAGATTTATAATTAATTATGGCGGGAAAATTTAACTATGTTTATTAGGTATTATAAGCATTTAAGTATATTAGTGCTAGTGTTAAAATTAATCTTGTTAATAGCAGGTTTTTTAGTTTTTTAGCTCTACTCATTAAAACTAAAAAACCTGCTATTAACAAGATTAATTTTAACACTAGCACTAATATACTTAAATGCTTATAATACCTAATAAACATAGTTAAATTTTCCCGCCATAATTAATTATAAATCTCACTCCAGGTCTTTACCTGTTTGTCATTATTCCACTGACGATGGACCCAGACGGGTCAGAAAGTACTCTGGACCAACATTTACACTATGGCAGTTTCATCAGCCAATTTCCTTCCGAGATTAAGATTTTAATCCGGAAAATTGAAGGGATCAACACTAAAATAGCCAGACAAAAATTGTCGGTTATTTTTAATAATATATATATATATATATATATATATATTATGCTTCAGAATTTTTGAGATGAGGGTTGATAATTCGTAGAATTTGGTATATTCAGACTACTGTTCTCATCTTGGGTGTTTTTATCACAACGTTTCGGCCGATGTAACCTCCGACCTTCTTCAGATGTACTTTGTCGAAAGATTACCGAGTTCGACAAAGTACACCTGAAGAAGGTCAGAGGTTACATCGTTCGAAACATTGTGATAAAAACACCCAAGATGAGAACAGTAGTCTGAATATACCAAATTCTACCATATATATATATATATATATTAAAAAGTTTTATTTATACAAACATATAATGGTTACACGTTTCGGAACATGTTTCAGTGTAGTATAATTAGCTCGACTTCCTCAGGCCCCCAAAAAGAGGGTCCAAAGCTCAGAATGGATCCTTTTTTGGGGTCTGAGGAAGTTGAGCTAATTATAGCTACGATTGAAACATGTTCCGAAATGTGTAGCCATGCTATGTTTGTATGAATAAAACTTTTTACTATAAATAGCTATATTTATTATTAATAGCTCTAATATATAAACACAGTAAAGATTCTCCGGATTTTAACCCTGTGGATACAAACCTTACCTGGATTACTATATATATTTATATTTTTGTGTGAAAGGTATGTTTAGAGGATAAATATTTGATAGCATGTATAGATAAAAAATGGAAAAAGATATAAAGAAAAAAGGAAGACTAAAAAAACAAAAAGAAGATGTATTTGTAATTAAAGTAATTTTTAAAAAAATATTATTTTTAAGATCATTTTTCTTTTTTTAGAAGAGTAAGCGAATATTTTGTGCAAAAATACCTTTCTGGATTTGAATAAGTAAAATCTAAATTAAATTTGAATTAAATGAAAAATAAATATAAATTAAAGAAATAAATGGAAATTAACATTTAAACATTTGTATTATTTCATAAGTGAGAACAAACATCCTCACATCAACGTATGTATGTAAAAACAATGAGTTTTTTGTGCTTTTAATTTTGGTGTAAATGTTAAATAATAGTATCTATACACAAACACAGAAGAGAAGGTACTATTTTATAGGATTAAATGTATTTGTAAATAAATAAATTTTTCTAAGTATGATTCTTAAGATAAGCCAAAAATATTGACTGTAAAACATGGGTGACCCAGTTGTTATGACAATGGACCTGTTTGATATGTTACTTTTTTTATTCACGTGGATGGTGCCTGAGGAACGCATGCATGCACACAGCGCAAATAACTGCTACTATGATAAATGTGCACACTTTCTCTATTCTCCACCCTTGAACCATTTTATGGAAATATGTAAAAGTTGTTAACTTGTAAAAAAAAAAAAAAAGCTGTATATATTTTTGTATGGTTAGCTGTTGTCATTTACTTGAATAAAGTGCATCCTCCTACAAATTTTTTGTTTTTTGCCATATGTAAATGACAAATACTGTAATAATTATACTCAAAACTGAAGCACCGATGTGTTACAAATGAAAGTGAAAAAATAGTGCATAATGTTTATTAAGTTTGAGTTTCAAGCAAAGAAATGTATGGATGTTTTGTTATGTATATTCTAAAAACAAAAGAAGATTGTGGATGTCTGTGTATTATTTTTAATCTGAAAACATAAGTCTTTTTTATTAGTTGTGTAATCGCTGATAGGCATAGTGATTAATATGGAGTGAGCAGACAGATAGTGTAATGTAATACGAGAAGTGACCATAATTAGATTTCTATCTTTCTTTTACAGTGTTATGGTTTGAAGGATGATGACTTAGTATGGGGGGATTAGTCACTCCTACTACAGTGCTGAAATTAATAATGAAAGAGAAAACTGCTTTCGGATATATAAAAATCAATGAATTCAGATGAAAGTAATTGGGGGCGGGGGCACACATAACAATTGGCCTTAATCACATACAAGGCAGATTTTGATTAGAACGCTATACTGTACAGGGGGAAATCTCACTTTACTTTATATATAAGACATAGTATAATTTATTTTTTATTTATTGTCAATAATTTTTGTTTTGATGAATTATCTTTCATAAAAAACCCACACACACTAACAGTTATGCTGTATTATATAAAACTGCTAAAGTCTTTAGTTCTTAATGGTGAAGGAGTTGACATGGTTCCAATGACTACAACACAGTACAATTCAATTGTAATTATACAACAAGAGTAAAGCAAGACTATAAGTCAATATATAACATAAATGAACAAACAATTACCAATAATTAATTATATTTACAGAAAATAGATCTAAGTAAGTATTAATAAACCGCTATGAAAGCAAATAAAATTTTTATTACTTTTTAAAAAAAATTATGTGCAGAAGAATTCACTATTTGTGACCCCCCATCCCTCATTTAAATTTAAATGGACTTTACAAGTTAAATCTGGGAGAGACCTTATGTTTGTATCTGGTCTTATAAATACTATTATGCTGGTATTAAAAAAAAAAAACTATTTGAACAATACTAATGTTTCAGCATTATTTCTGCAATGTTAAACACGCTGTTTATGCAGACAATGTTTTGCCTTATCTTCTTAAGAATAATATTTATAAAAATTAATTTATTTACAAATATATTTAATCCTATAAAAAAGTACCTTCCTTTCAGTGTTTGTGTATAGAAAGTATTATTTTTCCCCCCTCCTTACAAAATTAAAAACACAAAAACTCTTCATTCCTGTTTGTTTTTACAAAATAATATGAATGTTTAGATGTTCATTTCCATTTATAACTTCTAGAATTTCTATTTAGTTTTCATTTTAATTTTAATTTATTATTCAAATCTAGCATATATTAATTATTTCATATTTTATACAGTTTGGCATGTCTAATTTTTCAACTGGGATTTATATAAATTTTATCAGAATCAAAGTACCTTCTATGCTCTATACAGAAAAGATACAAGGATACTAAACTTAGGTTACTGAAAAAATAATTTTTTTTTTCTTGCCCAGTGGAATTTTCCTCTACTCATGCAAGCCTGGAAACTTGGACCTGCTCTTTCGATGGGGAACACTGTTGTGATGAAGACAGCCGAACAGACACCTTTGTCAGCTTTGTATATTGCGCAACTAGCTCGTGAGGTAAGTTAAACATTTTCATAATTTATGGGCGACTCGTTACCTATGTTAATAATTGAGGAGTAAAAATGCAAGTGTCAGATTTATTATTAAATAAACAGTTATTTATTTTATGGAAATGTAAAAATTTGACAAAGAGAAAACTGAGCTTAGTACAGCACTCTAATCTGTACCTACAAAGAGGGGCGTCTTTAGCTGTCATTGCTTTAACCAACTCGGCCAAAGGTCGAATTTGTAACTCAAAATCCTGCCTTGTAAATGATATGTCTGTTTTTTTTTGTTTTGTTTTTTTTATGCACATCAAAGAGATATTGGTTAATAATGAAAAATAAAACAGATAGACATAGCATTCACAAGGCAGAAAAATATGTTGAGGATTGAGAAGTAAAAATCTGAGTGTCAGGACTGAGATTAAATAGTGATATATCTTGTTGAAGATATAATGATTAATAACCCGAGTGGAAGGTCTTTAAAATAAAAGGTTTATTTCCGGATATATATATATATTTTGTACGTACAAGATATGTTAACAGAATACAGAATATGTAATAGGACAGACCGACTAGAGAATACGTAAGACAGAATGTTAAGACTGCACGTGTCTTAACTCGAATGTCTCAACTGCTCGCTGTAGTCGTACTTATAGTCCGACGAGTCCATCTATTTCATGAATGGGGAAGTCATATCCCATCACAACAAATAGTAAAAACATCAGCAAATTGAAGAATGGCTCTTTGAAGAAAAGAACAGGAAAAATGTTAAGAATAACAACAAAAGTTAAAAGTAATAAATTTATTTATATTTTTGTAGCAAAGTTTGAAAAGAATAAAATCTTTTTAGCCTATTTTATGGGGTCAATCTAAGCCCCCCCACCCCGGCATATTATTCAGAGGCTTCTTATTTCTCTTATGTCTTTTTTTTTATTTTGAAGGTACTGTTTGTACAAAATTTGTTTTCTAAGATATAAATTGTGTTTGACTTCACACTGTTGACTTATAAATATAGATTCACTTTGAACAATGAACACTTAGTATCTCTTAGTCTCCTATACTCTTTAACAGTCTAATGACTGGTGTAATTGCTAAAGACTGATTCTTTACCTAAGGCTTCTGAATAAGAAAAAGGGTAAGGAAATTGAAAGATTTGAGCAAGTGTGCCGATGTCACAATGGCTTGTAGAAAGAAAGATTGTTGTTTCATGATTTGAATCTGCAGATCTGTAATTTATATTCTTTACTCCTTGAAAACTTGAAAGATGTTAAAATAAGTAAAATAAGTCAACCGTCATTTGGACTTTTTTATTTTTAAATTTTTTTTTTTTTTTTTTGATAAGTTGTATTTGTTGCTGCATTTTGATTGACACTCGTATTTGCGATTAAATAAACGGTTATTTTACGGAGACGGTAATGTCGAAAATTGACAAACAGATAACCAAGACTCGTATAGAACTCGAACATCACTAATTCTGCCAATGAGATGCCTTGTAAAGGAAATGTCTGTTGTTTTTTGATTTTTATACACCTCGAAGACAGATTTGATGTGTTCTGTTGTGTGTAATGCTGTTTTTTGATCGACACTCGTATTTGCATAGAAAATTGGCATAGAGAAAAATTAAACTCTTACAGAACTCTAACCTGTATCTACAAAGGACTATAGCTGACGTTGCTTCAACTAACTCTGTCAACAAGAGTGGTTAAACAAAAGTCGAATTCGTACAGATAACTCAGATCCCTGCCTTGTGAACGATATGGCTGTTTTTTCTTTGTTTTTTGTTTTTTTACATATAACCAAGATATGGATTGATAATAAAAAATATAAAAAATAGATATGATTAACAAGGCAGGGATTTAAGTTATTTGTACAAATTCGATTTTTGTTTAATTGTACGCTTGTTGGCTGAGTTGGTTAAAGCGACGTCAGCTAAAAACGGCCCCATTCTATAGGCACACATTTGAATCCTGTACGAGTCTAATTTTTCTCAGCCCAGGACAATAAATAACCATTAATTTGATAATAGTATGAGTGTCGATCAAAATGCAGCATTAAACACAAAATATAGTCGGAAATTAATTCCATTTGCTTACTTTATCATAACTTGTATTTGTAGATTACTTTTTAAAAGTATGTGTACTTTTAATGCAACATCTTTTTAATTCTGATTCTGTTTTTCTGTTTGCCATTAAAATCTTTTTATTTGATACTTTCAGGCTGGTTATCCTCCAGGAGTGCTCAATATTGTGAATGGTTATGGCCCGACTGCTGGCGCTGCTCTGGCCCGACATTTGGATGTTGATAAGTTGGCTTTCACTGGATCCACAGAGGTATTTGCATGATAAGTTCATTAAAACATAAGTACTCTGTTTTCTTGTGTATAAATATGAGGGTGGCAATGAAAGTGAATGTAATTTGTTTAACCAAAAAATGAATCGATTATCGAGCTGAGGCTCATGTGGATGTGGATATCGGAGCTACTTGGGTGACATGTTGAATTCTGGCAGTGATTGCGAATGCACTATCACTGCTCGCTGTTGTGTTGCTGGGGAATGTTCAGAAAGCTGCTGCCAATCTTTAAGCCGAGGCACATTTCCTTCAAGATTTGAGGGAAAGTTTGTTCAACCTGTGTTTGCTCTGCCATATAGCAAAGCAGTGAGATATGGGCCCCAAAACTTCTTTGTCATAATGATTGTTCCGTGATCAAGTTGGTGTGCAACTGCAAATTGTGCAAAACTTGGTATTGGTAAGATTACGGATGCCTTATGCACTTGGCATCTCTGGTGGTTTGACCATGTACTGTGTGCTATCTCTCGTATCAATTCTATAATGTGTTTGGATAACCTGGGCACGTAGAGTGTAGTAGTCCAAGGAAGATGTGTTTCGAAAGCATAAAAAGCTATATAACTGCATGCAACCTGGCTAATGTCGACTCTTTAGTCCGGCCTGCATGGATGGCAGGTGTGAAATGTTACCTAGTATTGACCATCACGGAGTCTGGAACACTCACAGCATCCTAAAAACTGGATGAAGAAGACTCTCTTCTCTATGTTACTATGTATTGTTATTTACTAGCTACAGAGAAGATCAAAGTGTAGTATCTGTTCCGATGGATACTGCACCCCATACTGGTATTGTCTTGTCCTTCGGGGTTTGATTTACGCCGGTCTATGGGTCTGTCCTGTGCAGTTCTAGGAGGTCCACCCTCCCAGGCTTTGCCTCCCCTCTTTGGGGAGGAGTAAGTTTATTGCTTACTGTCTGAGGCGCCCCTACCGGGGAATGCCGACGGGGCTGCCCAGGCAATTTTTAAAATGGCCAGAGTGCTCACCTCTCGGGCGCTGGCTTTTCAAACCCCACTTTCCCGACCGATAAAAACTGGCCTTGTGCTTAACTCCTGGAGAGGAGTAAATAAATACAGAGCCTGTCTAAGTGTAACGAAATTGCCCCTAGGGGGTAGGGTGATACTTATTATAATAATAATGCTAATTTGTAATAGCTATTATTATGATGAGAACTGGGGTTTTAAAAGTGGCTGATAGAATGTGTTGGGATTGGAATGTGAGTTTAAATGCTCTTTTGGAATTCGGGTCTTATTTTGACAGATAATGAGGTAAGAGTTGGTTTGAAACATTTGTTGTTTGGAATAAGGAATGCATGAAAACATCAACAATTTTGAAATGTCAGAACAAAGATCATCCCAGACTTGCAAGGAAATCCTATTAATTTGCTCTCCTGGTAGGGGTCCGCGGGGCACCCACGATACATAAAAGAACTAGTGTGAGAGTAAGGAAAGTAATGTTGACAAAATAAATGCAAAAAATTGGATGAAGAAGATTCTCTTTGTGTCATCACATTTTATTATTTACTAGTTGAAGTATCTGTTTAGAGGCTTAGAGAAGGTGTTGGTAATATGATGATGATGAGAACTGGGGTTGCAAACATTGGCTGATAGAATGTTTAGCATGTTAGTGCCAAGCTGTTTTTTGTTATACACAATCCTTCGTATAAGTTTTCGATTGAGAAAAAGTATGAAAAGAGGATAGACAAACATTTATCTTTTATTTATATATATATATATATATATATATATATATATAATGTATATATTTTGGTTGTGTTGTCAAACTCATGTTTTTAAGCTCAATGGATATTAGACGATCCTATGTAATTCCAGAGCAATTATAAATTAATATATTTTGTGACAAAAACAAGGTCTTGTATCAAGCAAGATTTAAAGAAGAAAAAAAAAGTGAATGTATGTTCAATAGTAGGATGTTTTTTCTGTAAATCTGAAGATTCATTTGCTTATAAGATTCAGACTTTGTAATTACCAATGCTTTGATTGTGTGGCTATGAAGAAACAGCTGTTATTTTTTAATTACAATCAATTTTACTTGATATGAGACTTTGTTTTTGTCAGAAAATATCTCACTTTATATATATATGTGATTAAAAAAAAAAATCCTGTTAAACTTTAGTTTTTGCCTACTCTTTTTAAAATTTATTTCTTCCAGGTTGGCCAATTGGTGGGAAAGATGGCAAGTGAAAGTAATTTGAAAAGACTGACTTTAGAATTGGGTGGCAAAAGCCCAAACATTGTCTTTTCTGATGCAGACTGTAAGTTATATGAAATTTCATTCTTTCCTATAACCAAATGATTTCCAATATTTTTCTTTCTTTGATGTATAATACCATTATTTGATTATTAGACTATATCATTTAAAAAAAAACGGGATTGTTGTAGAATTAACGCACATATAAATAAACTGACAATGTACTTCATACAAATAAATTATATACATTTTATTTACAAATCAGAAGGTATAGAAGATTTAAAAGTTGGTCCAATGATAGAATGAATTCAGAAAGGTTTTGATTGAATTAAACTCAGCAAGCATTAAGCTCCTGCTGATGTGATCATGAACAGTTCAGTGTGTGTGTATTTTCTCCCACAAGTTGTTTTAGGTAGTGCTTCTTTGACGGGGTCAGCGTGTATGCTGTTCAAACTGCAACAGGCCATTGTATGTTGTTGCGGTGACGATTTGTTGATAATCTGTGACTCTCTCTTTTGTTGCTTCAGAATTAGCTCTCGGTTGTGTAGTGATTATTTTTAACAGATATTTTTTATGCTTTTGGTGAAGATATTTTTAGTTTTTTTTTCATTGGCTGAAAAATATATATTCGCTTCTATTTATTTTACTTGAATTTGGAGCCAATTTTTGTACAAAATATCCTTTTTTAATTAATATTTTTCTAGTGTTTGTACAGTGTACAATTGTTGTCATAGTGACAAAAGTAATTATTGCGTTTCTAAGGTAGTTAGTATAGTTTTACTTACTTAAACTCCATAATAGATTTAAATTGTGTGTAATATAAATGTTAACATTTTCTATTTGATACTTGCATATTTGTAATCAAAGAAAATATTTCTAATATTGATATATAAAAATAAGTTCTATATCTTTACTTTATTATCCTTGAAGTAACTTATCACAAGATATTAACTTTAGAATGTTTAAGGATTTCTGTGCTTAAAAGAAAGTTCAGTTCTTGCACAAGAGAAAATAGGAATTATACTAAAAAAATAAATGCTTAAAGTTGGATTATAGCGACAGCTTTTGAAGAAAAGGAACAACAACCGTATATATAAATTTAACAATTCGGTGCTTATGCTGTTCAGCGGCCGTATGAAAAAATTATTTTTTTATAAAAACAATATTATATACTTATTCAGCGTTATATTCTTACTCGCTGTACAAAAAAGTAGAAAAAGTTATCCACTAGAACTTTAATTACAAGTATTTTTTCATTCTTTGTATCATGACAGCGATTCGTTCACTAAGCCTTCATCTTCTTTCTTAAGAAGATTTCAAGGGCAGATAATTCGAAATTTTCCTAAGAAAGAAAATGGAGGCTTAGTGTCATGATACGAAGAATGGAAAAATACTTATAATTAAAGTTCTAGTGGATAACTTTTTCTATTTTTTTGTACAGTGAGTAAGAATATAACGCTGAACAAGTGTATAATATTGTTTTTATAAAATAATAATTATTTCATCCGGCCGCTGAACATAAGCACCAACAATTTTACTTAGGCAAGTAATAAAGAATGATATAAGTAAAGTGGTCTACCATAGTCGAGGGCAACCAGAAGGCTTCTTTTTCATTAGATACTACACCAAGGCGTAGGGGAGGGCACCACTCTTTACCCAGGATTACTCCACTCAATCTTGATCCTCATCTCATAATGCTGAATGTTTAGCAAGGGGGTATCAAGTACCATTTTTTGAGTCTTTGGTATGACTCCACCGAGGATTGAACCCTGGTCTCCCGGCCCATTAGCGAACACTCTTACCATTATACCAAATTAAAGAAAGAATGATATACAAACAGTGTATACTCCTCATGTGTCAGAAGTGTGCTGTTGTATGGCTCAGAAACTTGGGCTGTCTCTGCTGGCATACTAAAGAAGCTGCGCCGTAATGACAGGGCAATGGTCAGATGGATCTGTTTGGTGAGGCCTGAACAGTACGTTTCTTTTGAATCCCTGCTCTCACAGGTCGACTTGAAAAACCTTGCGGACATCATGCGGAAGAACAGACTGCGTTGGTTGGGTCACATTGAGCGTAGCGATGGCTGGATTGCTAAAGTCCGACAGTTGAATGTGCCAGCAGAGAACATCACCACTGGCAGACCCAAGTTGACTTGGGAGGACGTAGTCAAACGTGATAGGAAGGCCATGGGTATGGATTCCATCAAGCCTTGCCAAAGACAGGAGTGGAGAGGAAGACTTAGATTTCGAGACTAGACAATCAGGCCCCACCCTCATCAGAGGATTAATTGTGACCTGATTCAACAAATAAACCGGTTGATGATGATGATGAAAAGGTAAATATACAGAATGAGGGTTTGCGAACTTATGTCAATAAATGTTCTGTTAACACGTGTGCACAATATGGGCCTTATGCAGTTGTTGGCTCCTCAGTCATAGGAGGAGGGCTTGCAACAACCGTCTGGGACTCATGTCCTAATGCAGTTAACTGTTAACTCACATCAACCATAGTATTGAAAATAGAAAAAGAAACGAGAGTCTTTAAGCTTTTGAGTTTATATGGGCTGGCTTATGTGATCTCTAAGAGAGCAGTGATTGGGTATAACTTTTGGTTAATCCGCACGACCCACAACAGGGGACCACAACCACACTGACCAATTTATGAGTGTCTTATAAATTCCAGTAAATAAACTTTTAGTCGGATTTTGTATTTTATTGTATAATGCACATTTTTATCATTACAAACTTTTCTACAAAAGAATGTGGTTAATTTTTCAAAATTCCAAAATGATCCACTTTGAAAAATTAACAACACTTTGGCCCTCATTCCTTTGTACAGCAATGTTTCCTGAATCTCCTGCGGATAAACTGGATTTTGAAAGGACATTTATTTGTCACTATAATGTCACAATTAATTTATATTTTTTTTCCAAATAGGTGTGTATATTATTTTTATTCATGAACTGTTGTTTGTTTTCTGACTGTTGTGAGAAAAAAAAAAAAAACGATATATTTGATTCTTATATTATTTGTATGTTGGGTTCAAATTAAAATAATTTTGAAACAACAGTAAACTGATTAGCTATGAACTTTTGGAATTAGATAAAAAGCTATTTATTAAGATATAAGCTCTGTTTTATCATAAGACGAATATTGAGCTTCTATTTTGTTTGTAAGTTGGAAACTGAATTAATTTTTTGAACCTTTACGTGAGAATTTTTTCAAGTGAATTTTTAAATAAATTTGTATGAATCAGCATAATACAACTAATTTTTAAATAAATTTGTATGAATCAGCATAATACAACTATTTTTTTTTTTTTTTTTTTTTTTGACCAGCTTAATTCTGTTGTTGGCATTGATTACCCGGATTCCTTCTAGAATCGGGTACTTACAGGAAGGACAACATGAAGGTTGCCAACATCCATAAGTGAAAGTGATGCTATGAAACCAACTGTCTTTTTGCTATTGCTAATGTTTCACTGATGCAATTTACAACCGTTTTTATTGAATGAATCATCGGATATTCTTTTGCGTTTTGTAGTAAATTATCCTAGAAGCTTTTCTTTCTTGGCTGACAAAAAGAGATTGCCTCAAGATTGTTTGGTTTATATACATAAATTTCTATGAATCAGCACAGTATGACTTTTTTTTCTGTTGTTAAACATTGGTTTCTCCAATTTTAGCATACCCAGGTCGTCAGTCTTCAGCACTTCCACCTCCTGTTTGGTTATTATTAAACTTTTTCTTAATTACACAATTTCTTTTCTCTTTCTGGTAGTGGATCAAGCAGTTGAAACCAGCCATTTTGGTTTATTTTTCAACATGGGCCAATGCTGTTGTGCTGGCTCTAGAATCTTTGTCGAAGAAAATATTTATGATGAGTTTGTTGAACGTAGCGTTGAAAGAGCACAGAGGCGAGTAGTTGGTGATCCTTTTGACGCTGGCAGTGAACAAGGACCACAGGTACGTACATTGTTTAAATAAGCTGGTGTAAAATTGTTAATTACTATAATCTCTTTAATGGTGCCTTACCACAAGTTCTTTTTATTCACAAGACGTCTATTAGGATTGTTGGGAGGAAGAATTGGCTAAAAATTAGTAATTTTTATTTACTTGACAAACAGAATACAAATTTTCGTTTGTTTCTTCTTTATTTATAAAAACTTTCCAGAATAATTTATTAAGCTCCTGGTTCAGATTAACTTTTACTAATATTTTCAAGTAACCTGGTTAGGATCTTTGCTAAGATCAAAGTGTAGTATCTGTTCTGATGGATACTGCACCCCATAGACTGGTATTGTCTTGGCCTTCGGGGCTTGATTTACGCCGGTCTATGGGTCTGTCCTGTGCAGTTCTAGGAGGTCCACCCTCCCAGGTTTTGCCTTCTCACCCTTTGAGAAGGGCTTATTTTATTGCTAATCGCCTGAGGCGCCCCTACTGGGGAATGCCGACGCGGCTGCCCAGGCATTTTTTGTAGGCCAGAGTGCTCACCTTCTCGGGCGCTGGCTTTTCAAATCCCATTTTCCCGACCTTTCTTACCTTGTGGGAGGAAAATAAATAACTTCTCACTAAGACAGTCAGGCTTTACCATGCAGAAGAGTAAGTTCAGAATTTTGTTGTTTTGATTGGATGTTGCAAAATATAAATATAAAGACATACATTACATTATTACATTATTGTAATAAATTATTCTTAAAATAAAAATGGATGAAATATATATATAATTGGTTTCTATTTATTTTATTATTATTTTTTTCTAAAAGAAATAATTTGGAAAGCACAAAAACACTCTAACTGGTGAAAATGTAAGATAAATCAAAAGAATCATCGGTGCTTCTCCATGTTTACACTTAGATTGAATATGGATGTCATAAAAGAAATAGCAAGAAACCTTTGATGTACTTACTTGTGAGGGGAAAATAAATACCATTCACCAAAAATTACTGTGATTCATCTGATAATTTTGTTTTTATAAAATAAACTCAACTTTTGAAAAAAAAACCTAAAAAACAAACTGAGGAATATCTGTTTGATGTACATACCTGTCACGGGCTGAATATATCCTATACCAAAAAGCACGTAAATTAATCAAGTAGTTTTTATTTTAGAAAAGAAAAACTAATTTCATCGATTAACGCTATTGCATGGAAATACGTCCTCCATTACGAGTTATTCAAGTGATATTCAAGGGAGATAACCGAAATTCTTAATAAGCCGTATTTCCACGTTAATTGGTAAAATTTAATTTTCTTTTATAAAAAAAAACTACTTGATTAATTTACATGCTTTTTGGTATCGGATATACTCAGCCCGTGACAGGTACGTACATCAAACAGATATTCTTCAGTTTGTTTTATTATTTTTTTTTCAAAAAGGTCACATTTTTTAAAAATTTCACCCAAACAAACGAAATCTTATTAGTCCCTTATTTCTCATTTTCTTTGCCGCATAATACTTTCAGGCCAAGCAAAAGAATGACTCTTTTCAAAAGAATATGCAAACAATATTTACAATTTCTCATTTATTTAAGACATTCATAAAATATAAGCGCTAAAGTTTAATAGGACAAAATTCTGATGATGAGGCTTTAATATAGTTTGTTAAAAACAGAGACTTTAAGTGTATAATATTGTCTTTCTTTAGTCTAAAATTGTTACGGCCTTTGATGTCTATATTAAATATTGAACGATTATTGTAGTGGAGCTCATACACACAATGAATTGTTCACTGCTCTTGGTGATAACAACTGCCCACACCAGTCGAAGTGCCGCCAATTTGTGTGCCGTGTCTGCGGTGGAAAGGGAACAGTGGGTATCCAAAACTAATGGTTGTAGACGGACATACGGGAAAAGAAAGTGAGCTGCATCCGGTTATGCAAATTACTTTTTTGCTGACCAATCAATGACATTATGGGCTTAATTTAAGCAGACGTATTTTGCCTGTTCAGTCAATTAGTCCGGCGACTCGCCTGCTGCTCATTTCCAATTTGTTTCCATTGTAAAATCGCTCCCCATTACGATAACTTGTGTTTGTTGAAGGTGGTGTACATTGAAGACTTGTATCTCTTGGTCCGTTTCTCCATCAAAGTTTAAGTCAGTTAAAGCTGATCGACCTTTGGCTTTCCATAAGTTCCGTTGGCTGTCCCATGGGAGTCAGGGTACACGTGGTACTCTCATCCAGTTTTATTTACTACATTTATATTTTGAGAAGAAAACCTGTAAATTTTAAAGCCTTTCTTGTCATAAATATATTCTTCAAAGTTAATTGAAATATCAGTTCCTACTCATAAGGAAGGAGGATGGGGGGGGGGGTTCTCTAAAAAATCTAAGTTATCTAAATAGGTTAAATTTTATTTGGAGTTGGGGTAGTGGGACAGATGAAATAAAGAAAGTGTATGACTATCTCGTTGACCTCTCACCTCAAAATACTTGAAAGCAATCAAAAACATTGATAATGGGTAAACCATGTGAGAAAGCAGATAACCCAATTTGAAGTTATCAATTTAGAAAATGTCTTATTTTTGTTGAGTTTACAATGATGGAAACTTGTTCAATGTTTTGCAATCCGTACAATTGTTTGTTTATTATTTATGGTTTAAATCTCATTAAAAATCAGAGGTAAAACAAATTCAGTTGGAGGTTCGTTCCCGCTCAAGAACCTCTTTAAAAAAAAGTTCAAGAGGTCAACAAAGTTTCCTCTTCTCCCTATACTGTCCAGATTCAATCTTCCTCCGAGGTCATCAGATCTAAGCCTGTCTTTTAGACTCGCATTACACATCCATCATATCATTCTCATCCCTTCTTTCAATGTGACCAAACCAACAAAGTCTCCTGTTTTGCACACATCTCCCTTGACTAATCTAATATCAACCTAATCAATCAGATTAGTACTTGTATATGATACCATAACTGACCCAAGAGTAACCCCTATTGTACTCAATGACTCTGCAAACAGTATCTACACTTGACTCAAAAAGTATAACCCAAAGTAATATTTAATCTTGAAATGTTATTTAATGGAAGTGTTTGTTTTTATGATTAATCATTTGTAAATTAATAGTTTTATTATTGTTTTTATTTCTTTTTAAATTTTCTTTTATTTACTAATGAGTCACCACTTACCAAGGCTAAAAGCCACTCAAGGATTATGAGATGGATATTGTTATTTGAATGATGAAGAATATTATGAGAAGATTGAAAATTATGAATGGAATGAACAAAATTTGATTACTTAGGATGGTTTATGACAAGTATTTATTAATATTGGATTTTAAGATGCTCATGTTGTAGTTTGCAGGGAACCATTCCCATGGTAATGTGTTCCACAGATGAGAAGTTCTTGAAAAGAAACTCTGTTCATGGAAATTCTGTTTGGCATTAGGCACATCAACGAATAAAGGAAAGTTCTTTGCAATTGTGGTAATAAGACGAGTTATTTCTGTGAACCCATGATTGAAGCTCAGTCGGGCACCTTCGATGGAAATAACAATGATTTGTGTGGTTGTTAGTATAGATTTTCTAGTTTGATTTGAAGGAGTATTGTGTGTATTTCCATACTGTCTGTTTGAATCTTTAACTATTAAATATTCATTTTTCAACTTGAGTTCTGTTTCTATTTTTCTCATTAGATTGACGATGAACAGCTCGGCAAAATTCTTTCACTTATTGACAGTGGTAAGGCAGAAGGAGCCAAGTTGTGTACGGGTGGTACCAGGATGGGAGACAAGGGCTACTATATAACCCCAACTGTTTTTGCAGATGTAAAAGATGATATGAGGATTGCGAAAGAGGAAGTAAGTAATTCTATATAAGAAAT
This sequence comes from Sepiola atlantica, assembly GCA_963556195.1. NCBI lineage: Eukaryota > Metazoa > Mollusca > Cephalopoda > Sepiida > Sepiolidae > Sepiola > Sepiola atlantica. The sequence goes on along the minus strand of OY744515.1, from coordinate 243,748,345 downwards.
ATGTGTATATTTAAGGAACAACGAGAACAATAGGTTCTATGATCATATAAAAATATTGTTTTTTGTTTTTTTATTATTATAATGATGGCCACTGTACTAAAGCCAATTGTGAAAATAATTACATTTTTTAAATATTTTAATTAGAACTTTTTATTTATGCTGGATTATTAAAAACTGAAATTCAGAATAAGAGCGTAATGTTTATTTATTTTACAGAAGTTCAGAACAACATTGATACTGTCGGTTTTGAATCAACAAGTGATTGCGTCTTGACTTTCACCAGTCATTGTTGTGGCTGACGAAAGTCGACCAATTGTTGATTCGAAACCGACGGTACCAATGTTGTTCTGAACTTCTGTAATATATATATATACACAAATTTATGCATCAAGCAACTTTTTTGTTAACACTTGTATTTGTGTAAGTAATATCATTAAATAAACAGTTAATTTAGTTTGTGAGGCTGGAGATAAACAAAGAAGACCACAAAGTAAAAAAAAATGAGACTTGTACAGGATTCTAACCTGGTGTGATCTTAAACTGTTTGATTAATGAGATGCGCGGTTAGAGAAAACTGAATTTATACAAATTCAGCTTTCTCTAGCTGATCCCTCTTTTGAAGACATATGTTTGAATCCTGTATAAGTCTCAGTTTTCACTTTGTGGTTTCTTTATTTATTCCCAGCCATGGACTAAATTAATTCTTTATTTAATGGTATTACCTACACAAACAAAAAAGCTGTTTAATGCATAATATACTGTCGAAAAAATAAATTCTGATGTTAACTATAGATATATGAGTGTAATATATTCATTTTACTTCACTGCAATGTTCTCATCAGCCGCTAATCTGGGATGATAACAGTAGTTTTGGTGGCTACGGCGATACAGCCACTTCTGGCACCACCAGCAGCTTTGGTCACCAGACAGAGTATTATTTTGTCATGTTTCTCCTTATCTTTTATTTCTGTCGATGATGGGTTTTTTAATAACGTCATCTTCTCTTGCAATCATCATTTCGTCACCTTCATTCGAAAACATTTGCAAAATTTCATTATATTAAAGTTTCTCAATCAGTTTGTAACTATCTGCAAACATCATCAAATTTGTTGTTTCATATATAAAAGACTATTGAAAGAATTGCTTTTTAAGCGATTTGCCTTTGACAAAGCACATCTTTAAAATAGTCAAGAACGGTGAGGATGTCTTGGCATCACTCAGCAAGCTCTGTGTTAGCCGCTCTCCACTCATCTATTTAAAACAATGAGTAGTTTTATTATTAACTCAACTTGACAACAATCTCTGGCAAGTTAGTGAGAGAAAGAGAAGCAAAGAGACAGATACAGACATAGATAGATAGAGAGGGGGAGAGAAAGAAAGAGAAGCAAAGAGACAGATACAGACATAGGTAGATAGAGAGGGGGAAAGAAAGAAAGAGAAGCAAAGAGACAGATACAGACATAGGTAGATAGAGAGGGGGAGAGAAAGAAAGAGAGAGTCAACAGATGACGATTATTTAAAACTGTATACAGCTATGGTGCAACCATCCTTAGAATTTGCATCATCAGGGTCAATTTGTAAGACCATGTCGCTCCCCTCGACGATTGTTGACCCCAAATGTTTGTGTGCCGTGATTTTCTTTTCCTTTATCTCTCGTTCTGGTTTTAGCCATGTCGTCTATCGCCCTGACCGTCACCGAAGGCACAAACATAGGTTTACAAGTATAAAAAAACAAAACAACACAGACTCACAAATGAGAACACACTCTGATACACACAAGGTGAAGCAAAGAGAAGGTATACAGCGACTACCAGAAAACGCATTCAGTCGCAGAAACTAGGTACTCGTGATTTCTGGAAAATCTACAATAGTGTGGTGAACAATGGACAATCAAAAATTCCCCCGCTATCAAACCACAATGATGTCGTTTGCATAGCAACTGATAAGGCTGAACGACTTGCCCAGCGTTTCACCTTAAACTCCACTTTTAACTCCACAAACCACTCCCTCCCAAAATTCCCATTACGGACTGAAGTCACACTTTAAAACCTGGTCATCATCCCATCTTATGTTAGGAACATCATAAAAAACCTTGACACCTCCAAAGCTTGTGGGACCTGACAATCACCCCGTCTCATGTCTGAGACATCATAAATAACCTTGCCACCTTCAAAGCATGTGGACCCGATCTTATACCAGTAATAGTAATAAACAAATGCTCTGCTGAACTGACCCCTGTCCTCTCCAAATTCTACAACAAATGCCTTGCTTAATCTTGCTTCCCTGATAGCTGGAAAATTGCTTGTGTAGTACCAGTCTTCAAGAATTCTGGAGATAGAACTGACCTTCAGAATTATCGCCCCATTAGTCTACTCCCACTCTTCGCTAAAATCTTTAAATACTTAAACAATCTAGCAATAGTCAGTCACCTCGTTAATGCTAAACATTTTTCTGACCATCAGTATGGATTTAGGCAAGCACGGTCTACTGCGGATATCCTAACGGTCATCTCTGAACGCATATACTATACACTGGACCAAGCAGGTGAAGCTAGAGTGGTAGCGCTTGATATATCCAAAGCCTTTGACAAGGTCTTGTATTAAGGTCTCATAAAAATTAATTCATATGGTATTACTGGACGAATATTTAATATAATTAGATCCTTCCTAACCAAAAGAAAGATCCAGGTTGCCCTTGATGGCCGTTCATCCAAACAACATGAAATAAATGCAGGTGTACGCAAGGGATCGATCCTTGGACTTTTATTGTTCCTGATTTTCATAAACGACCTCCCTGATGACATTGTGTCTGAGATGAGTATATTTGCTGATGACACCACGCTCTACTCTCGTCATGTGGGTAAAACGGACGCGCACATATCTGAGGCAATGGCTGAATCCTTAGAAAGTGACCTCCAGTCTGTGATGGAATTGGGTCATAAATGGATGGTAACATATAATGTTGCTAAGACACAGCTCCTTTCCTTCAACAACTACAAGGAACCTCTTCAACCACCGATTGCCATGGAAAATAACACCCTACCTGAGAGTCCAACGTTGAAACTCCCCGGTCTAAGATTCACAGGTAGCATAGAAAACATTGCTAAAGCTGTTGCAAAGAAAGTGGGTTCCCTCTACCGTCCTAGAAGATTTCTCACACCTGACAGTATCCTATATCTCTACAAAGCCACCATCTGCCCATGCATTGAGTATTGTTGCCACATCTGGGCCGCTGCACCATCCACTAGTCTCTCCCTCTTAGGCAAGGGCCAAAAAAGAGTCGCTCATCTAATAGATCCCTCACTATTCACCAAGCTCCAACCTTTATCCCATCACTGCAATGTTACATCCTTATACTTGTTTTACAAGTACTTCAATGGAATGTGCTCCATTGAACTTGGTGCTCTCTCGACATAAATGCACACGACCAACTCAACAATCAGCTAAATCCCATTCATTTAGCCTTCTACTCCAATAGCTTCTTTCCTCGTGCTGCCGGCCTTTGGAACTCTCTTCCTGCTCCCTGTTTCCCCAACTGTACCAATATGCAGAAATTTAAAACTAATGTGAACAAGTATTCTGCTGCACAGCTCCCAATTTAGGATGCACCCCCCCCCCCAAAAAAAAACTTTCCCCCTAATTCTCGGTAGCCCTTTACGTCTACATGAGCAACTTGCCTTGTTTGAGGTGAACTAAGTTAAAATAAAAAAACATTGTGTAAATCAGTTGTGCTTTAAGGGTGTGTGTGATACCATCGTAGAAAAGAACCCCCTCTTAGTTCAGTTCCAGTGTATCAACTAAGGCCCAACTGAGATAATTTGTCTGTTGAGGTATCATTGTTGTTCGGATGATCAGCCTATCTCATTGTTTTCTAAATCTCTGCCGAGCTCTGCCTGCCGCCTCGCATCTACTCTGATCTGCTGCAAATTGCCTCGAACTACCCTGACTCCTAAATATATTAACTTATGACCAAAAATCTTATGTCCGGTCTTTTGTCTTAGTTACTGCTCTCCCCCCCATCAATAGAAACTGACTACTTCTGCGCTCGTCCTCTCAGCCACTTCCAGCTGACTACTCATCTTATTTCCAACTGGCTTTGTGCGTTTTGGTGAATCATTTCCTCACATTGTCCAGGGTTTTGACTCTGGAGGGGGGGGGGGCATTCTATAGTATCACGAGTGGGCAGGGGAGGATAGGGGTGTGATGAGGATGGATTTGGGAGAAAGAGCCGGAGATGGGTTAGTTTGGAAGTCAGTTTCTAAGAGCCGTCCAACACATAGTAGCATGTAAAAACAAACCTTAAACCGAATATGATGAATATATTGATGAGTCTGAAACCCCTATCTTGCTCAGAACATTGACCACCTGGAAACCATTCGGAGATATGCATACTCAGAACACCTTGCTTCCCTGAGCTTGGATTCAATGAAACACTGCAAAATTATTGACCATCCCTCTAACAACAACCTGAAGCACTTTTTTTTATCGCCATGTGTTTGATAGAAGTGGACATGCATACAAAGTCAGCAAGCAGAACAGCTCTCATGGCTTTCATGCTCAGAATTGCTGAAGCATGGAACAAACTGCTTGCATCAGTTGTTGGCTGCTGAGACACTGCATCTTTTAAAATCCTCATGCCTCCTGAAATTGCCTAAACTACACCTGATATACATGTACACATGCACTTTTGATGAGTTGTAGCGCACCTGACCACTGTACACAATGATTTAATTATTATTATTTATTATTATTTATTATTTATTATTATTATTATTATTTTTTATTATTTTTTATTATTATTTATTATTATTATCATTTATTATTTATTATTATTATTATTATTATTATTATTATTATTATTATTATTATTATTATTATTATTATTATTATTATGTGCTCAGGCATTCCATGTTCGTATGTTTCACCTTTCACACACATTTAAAAAATGAGATCGTCCGATCAGCAAATATGTTGATTGGTGATAAATCTTATGCCGTTAAGGTAAAAAATTCCGGCTTTACCCATTTTAAAGTGAATTGTTCCCAAATCAATGTATGTCATCCTGTTGATTAAAACAGTACAATTTTAAATAAATGCACTTCAAAAAGTGACATTCGTTTTATTGATTTGAAGAATATTCATCGGACAATTATTTTTACGGAAGAAGAAAGAATGATTTGTTTCTTTATAGTATTGACCCTGACAGAATATTATTATTGACAGAAAATTATACAGAATTATGAAGAAGGCATTATCATTATTATCATTATTATAATTATTATAATAATAATAATCAGAAATTAATTCTGTATGAATAGTGAAAAAAATAAACATCAATACAATGTTTTTTTCTTGTGTGTTTCCTTTAACATATTTTTTTTGTGTGTGGCTCTTTAAAACAAAATGTTTGCACTTATCTTTCATTTCAGCATTTTTATGTTTTATACACAATAAATATTTGTTCTTTGAATTGCACTTCATTTTCACTCAACTTTATTTTTCCATCTTCAGATCTTTGGACCTGTAATGCAGATTATGAAATTTAAAAATATTGATGAACTGATCGAAAGAGCTCACAACACGGTTTATGGGTTGGCCGCTTCAGTTCTTACAAAGGATCTCGATAAAGCGATTTATCTCTCCAATTCTCTTCGTGCTGGAACAGTCTGGTAAGTTTACATTTTTGTTCAATTATATGCGCATTCATAAATAATTAGGCCCTCCGTTCAGTCTAGATAGACTATGGATACCCCTATATAAGGGGCTGGCTGCGCGTGTAATTATGAAGCAAGGGTGGCGCAATCCCTAACAACACCTCTCTTGAGTCGGCACTGCTTGATTCCAATGGCAAGCAGTTCAAGACGACTGGAAACAATGCTGATATAAACAGAGAACACATACAGCACCTAGCAGTCCCAAATGGTCACCCATTTAACACTGGCCAGGCTCGATGTTGCTTAACTTCGGTGATCTAACGGGAACCGGTGTGTCAACGTGATTTGTACCGTATATAAATAATTATATGCGCGTTAATATATAACATTTTACAGAAAGAAAGAAAATATATGAATGTTTTTTAATTTGGATTATTCGGATTACTATTCTCATCTTTGTTATTTTCACAACGTTTCGGCCAATGTAACTTCTAATCTTCTTCAGGTGCATTTTTTCAAACGTGGGAATCTTTATGTTGAACTCGGGGAACCTATACGAAATTTTGAACTGAACTTAATTTAAATAGTTTTCAGTTTAAAATTCGGTATAAATTCCCGAGTTTGAAAAGATGCATCTGAAGAAAGTCTAAGGTTTGTTGGCCAAAACGTTGTGAAAATAACAATCAAGTCGAGATAATTAGTTTGAATAATCCAATTAATAAAAATAATCAATATTAATTTTTTAAAATAATTTTAAATAAATATTTGCTTTAAATCATGTGAATGATCGTTTTTGATTATTTTAGCATTATATATTTCAAGATTGATTCCTTTCTTTATTTTTGTGACTATTGATTAAAACGATTTAATTGACTTATTTTTACATTTATTTATTAAAAAAAATGACCTTCGATCAAGAAATGTATATCATTATTAATTCTAGTGAGAATTTGAATTCATCTGAAATTTGTACTTGTTTTTCTTAGTTCAACCCATCAGTGGTGTTGGTCATTTGCTGTAAGTGACATTTAAACTTACATCCACCTCCTACATTCAGGACAAATGGTCAATTACATCAGAATTCATAGGGTGACAGAATATCAAATCTAACTGTATAATGCTAAATTCTGTATTTGAGTTGGCTATGTTACTCAGAATTAGATAATGATCTCTCTTCGACTGATATCCTAGTTATCCTTGAATTATTCTGACCAACGTTAGGGAATTGCTCTCTCCAGTCCCGAAATTAAGATCACTCATCCACACATGTGCAGAAGTTAGGACGAAATCTTATCCTTTTTTTTTATGGCTAGTCTTTCAAAGCCATCAGATGTTGTCTGACTGGCTTGGCATCTTGGCATGGCCTTTATAAATCCTGGTAGCAGTCGTATAGACTCCATTTCTGGTACATTAATGTATTTTTTCTCAAGTAATTACATCTCTGGTTTTACTCTTTTATATATTATATTATATAGGAGAGTAGAAAGTGGACTTTGGGTCTACTTTCGGTAGCCTCGTAACTCTCGCTTCCCTTATTTTGTCCTTTAGTCCTCACATTCCATGTGCGACGTTTCTGACAAAGAGGGAAGAATTTTATTTTCTGGGTCATAATCTATCCATCTAGCACTTATCGTTGGCTAGTTTTTGACCTTGAAGTAGCATTTTATTTTTTATTTTTAGCTCCTTACATCAAGTGGCTTCATGCCTTGTCTGGAGCAATTTCCATTTTAAAAAAAATCCCACCTTACATGTTTTGTATTCCCCTTTTACATTTGTCTTTGACAACCTGTTTATGTGAGAATAACTATGTAGGTCTTTATGTAAATCCAACTATTTGTTCACTATTGTCTTTTTCCCTTTCTGCCGACACACAAAATGGCGACAGCCTGTATGGGAAAGATATACTCAAACACGTGATTGCTAAAAATGAAAAAGCTAGGATATAAAGTTTTTGGTTAGCTTTACAGTTATTTGGAAAGTGAGTTTGACTCTCACTTTATTATTTTTTATATGTGTTGTTCAATAGTTGCTGTAAACTGATGTTCTAAGTTGATAAAAGTAAGAACGACAACTAAAAATGACAAAGGAAAATATATGTGTCCAGTATTTTCTTGTCCCTCCATTGTGGTTCGTGTATTTTTTTTATCAAAACCCAAGAATTGACCTAAAATTGTGTACAAAATAGTTCCTGGTGTCTTTAATAAAGTTTAAGACTGTAAAATAATCTTACAAAATAATAAAATTGCTATTGAACAATTATATACGAATAAAATGGAGAAATCGCTTTTAAAATGTTGTACATTGCTCAGAGTGACCCCCCCCCCCCGTCCTCTCAAATGGCCACCCGTGGAATCTTTAATAAAATTCACAATCGTTTCTGCAGTTCAATCATATTTGTACAAATAAACATTATACCTGGTGATTCCACTAAGTTTTAGTCATGAATGCCCAACAGTATATGTGTTATCGCCGTTCAATGATATGCGAGGGCATAGTAGGTGTGATCCAGAATGGGATCCACACTCGTCAGATCTTTAATCTTCAGGTTTTCTTGTTTTTTTTTATGTACTAACATGCCACTGCTTATCAAGGCCCAAGGTCCACTCGAGGACAAGGATTAATGGGTGTATCAGATGGACGGTGAGACAACACCGTGAGGATTGGTAAATTTTGCCGAAACTTGTCAAAATCCAACTATCAAAGAGGAGGGCTCGACAGGAACTTGTTAACAATGGACTTAAAAACGACCATGTTGTAATCATCTGGGAAACAGCCCCGTGGTATTGTGTTCCACAGACGGTTGGAAAGAAAATTTGCTCATGGAACCTCTGTTTAGATTTAGATACACAGAGAAAGAAAGGCAAATTATTTACAGTGGTTGTAGTAAGACGAGTTTTTGCTGTGAATGTTTTACAGAGGGAAACCATAGAGTGAAGCTCAGTCGAGCAACTACTATCAAAATAATGGTAGAGTAGAGAGAGACTAGTAACCTCTCTTCTGTGAGAACGGGACCGTAGGGAAGAGAAGAGGACATCTCTCAGTAGTTTTCGAAGTCTGTCAAGGCAGGAAAGGATGTGCTGAGTGGTACCTCTCCATATGTGGCAACAGTACTCCATCTTAGGACGTATTTGACTCTTATACAGGTAGAGGATTGCGTCAGGAGTGAAATACCTTCTGGAGCGGTAGAATAATCCAACCCTTTTTCCAACTACCTTAGCAACGGATGTGATGTAAGTATTCCATTTCAGGTCTGGAGTAATGGGTAGTTCTAGAAGCATGTCAAATCAGGGGGATCCTTCAAGGAGAGAGGCGTTCATTTCAATTGGAGCTAAGTGAGAATCCAAGCGTTGGTGGTTATAGACACATTAAAAGTAACCAGCCACTCTTTACCCCATTGCACGACATGCTCCAGGTCGGAAGAGAGAGTATCAGCAAGATCCTGATCATTAATGCTCTTCGAAGTGTTGCTATAGATGGTTGTGTGTTTTTATCTTTGGACTTATATCAAAGATAATACTAACAAAACAATTCTCAGACGATTCCTGAACTGAAGCGGATCCTCACAGACAAAATTAGGGCAGTGCCAAGAGAGGAGAGTGTCAAAGTTATTAGCAATTTTGTCTGTTGTATCCAAATGTGCTTATTATTGAACAGCAATAAAATAAAGACTGTTGGGCATTCATGACTGAAACTCGGAGGATAAGTCAAGGATAGACCAAAGTTTATTTCTACCAAATATGGTTGGTATGTAGAAAGGATTGTGGATTTTATCAATGATTCTATGGGTGGCATTTTCTTGGGAGGGGGGAGGCATCCTGTATGTATTTAAAAGTTGATTAGAAATTATTTATCTTTGTAAAAGTTGGATTGTTTTGATGTCAAAAAGTTAGGGAAACAACTTTTTTGTAAGTAACAGTAGGGGTGGGACGTAATGGGTGAAAATTTCAGATTCATGTGAGTAGTATTTTTTTGTGTTCATTTATACATAAATAACACTAAACAATCAAACATTTTGAAAATTTTGCAAAATTCAGAAGGTGCAGGCCAATAGTTTTTGGCTATTTTACATTCATGAAAACCCTTTGACAGCCTGAAAAATGGTCCTAAATTAAAGTACTATATCAGATTTAATTATCTATATCCATTCATAGCTTTTGAGGATGTTTTAGGACCTGCAATGTCGCATGAAACCACTTTTTCACCGAAAAATGATGGATTTTGAGTCCCGTGGAGCCCTAACGGCTATTTTTGGCCTGCACCTTCTGAATTTTGCAAAATTTCAAAATGTTTGATTGTTTAGTGTTATTAATGTATAAATGAACACAAAAAAATACTACTCGCATGAATCTGAAATTTTCACTCATTACGTCCCACCCCTAGTAACAGTTTTTCAGACTGGTTTATAGTGTAATTCTCTTTTATTCCTTTTCATTCTACAATTCCTTTTTCCCTTGCTGTATTTTCCATAAAAGTAAATGTTAAATAACACTGACAATGGGAATATACACCTGAGGTTGTAGATATGACTTATGATTTATCTATAAATGTACAAATACATATATATGAGCTAATCTTAGCAGAGAGTGTTAATGTAAGTAACGAGAACGTCACGCAAAAAGAAAAAACAAAACCTTTTTTATAACAGCGAAAGGGTTTATTCAATAACTTACAACGTTTGGTGTAGGTTGAAGAAAGTTGAACAGTGTTCAAGCGAAGAAATGAAGAGTTAGAAAGCACGTAATTCTTCCAGTGGAAAATAGCTGTCGCTTGGAAATCCAGTGGATAAAAAGCAGGAGAGAGAAAAGGGTACGTCCTTCTCGGTCGTTTCCCAAAGGGGCTGAAGTAGTCTTTGGAACTGATGAAATAAATACGCGCTGCAAGCTGATTGGTCAGTGTGTAACCAAATCGCATAACGGGCATTTCTCCGAGAGAGAAAATAAGTCATTATATATGACTGCTACACATGTTGCTTATTATATTGAATAATATATGTATATCTTTTTTATTTTTTTTTTATCTAATATATAAAGTAGAGACATTTTTTCCCCTGTACCTTCTCGGAGTATAGGAAAATCACCACATGCATCACAGGCTACTAAACTATCCACTATACTACACTTATTCACTCGAGCGTGTTTTAGTAAATTTGTTATTATTTTCTTCGACATAACAATAAATATTACATTTGGCTCACCATCCACGTCTCTCCGAAAAAACAACTCCATATAGGTGGTAGCAAAAACTTTTCTCCCTAACAATTCTGTACTGTCACTCTACTCATCGACACCGGGAACTAATGCACACAGTTTAATTTTCACAAAACACCCAGTTCTTATTTATTATTTGCCTGGTATTAATTTACTACATAATATAAAGCAATACGCAAAGACTTAATGACCTCTCCCGTTCACTACGATGATTTTCCGCGAATATCAGATTACGTTATTAAAATTTCTACCTATGACTTCTACATTTATATTCATTCCGGAATTAAGCAAATGAAATTAACGAACACAGTTCCTGCAACATTTATTCATTCAACATGGCGGCTACAATTTCTGGATCGAATCGACTTCCTATTTAATTCAATAAGAACCAAGATACTGGTAGACACCGATACATTTACATTTTCAAAATTATACACGTTTAACACGCATATTATAGAAAACTTGCCCAAATCCAGTTATTTTCATCATCTACAAATGACATAAACCGTGTCATTGCTGAATCTTAACATTCACGCGTGCCCAATAATCAAGCTTAGCTTAATTGACGTATTTTCACATCTATTTTTAACTCGCATCGGTAGTGCAGTCGTTAGGAAGGGAGGTTTCATGATCGGCAGTTTCAGCGTTCGATCCCATTCTACTATACCACTTTTTCCTTTTTTTAAAAATTTATAGCATTCGCAAACACAGTAGAGGGGGGAGGGGAGAATAAACAATACGCCGTTTCTTTTTTATTCGACGTCATGCAATAGGTAGTACTTTCTCCCGTGCAACGCCGGGCGACGGGTTCCGCTAGTTAGTAATAAATTCGTTGGTGCATAAATGTATTAATAAAATTATCAGGTAAGATCTGTGTGTGTGTTTCTCACTTAAATGTAACTTTAGAAAATTACACATTTAATTATTTTTTTTATTTACTATTCATAAAATTTTTATTGCAATCGAAAATAAAAGAATGGAAAACTATAACATACTTTAAAAAAAAATACTATTTACAAAAATTGTAAACATGACTAGTTTCTTATGTGAAATTAAACGCAAGCTTTTTATTCATTTCGGCTTCGTTGAGCATGACTTCCAAGAAACGATTATACTATCATAAAAGATTTATGGTTCCTGTTCGTGCGTATCTCGCCTATATGTAACTTTGATAAATGCACATTAAAATATTTCGAGTTCCTGTTCGTGCATATCTCGCCTATATGTAACTTTGATAAATACACATTTAAATATTTCAAGTTCCTGTTCGTGCGTATCTCGCCTATATGTAACTTTGATAAATACACATTAAAATATTTCGAGTTCCTGTTCGTGCATATCTCGCCTATATGTAACTTTGATAAATACACATTTAAATATTTCAAGTTCCTGTTCGTGCGTATCTCGCCTATATGTAACTTTGATAAATACACATTTAAATATTTCGAGTTCCTGTTCGTGCATATCTCGCCTATATGTAACTTTGATAAATACACATTTAAATATTTCAAGTTCCTGTTCGTGCATATCTCGCCTATATGTAACTTTGATAAATACACATTTAAATATTTCGAGTTCCTGTTCGTGCATATCTCGCCTATATGTAACTTTGATAAATACACATTAAAATATTTCGAGTTCCTGTTCGTGTATATCTCGCCTATATGTAACTTTGATAAATACACATTAAAATATTTCGAGTTCCTGTTCGTGCATATCTCGCCTATATGTAACTTTGATAAATACACATTAAAATATTTCGAGTTCCTGTTCGTGCATATCTCGCCTATATGTAACTTTGATAAATACACATTAAAATATTTCGAGTTCCTGTTCGTGCATATCTCACCTATATGTAACTTTGATAAATACACATTTAAATATTTCGAGTTCCTGTTCGTGCATATCTCGCCTATATGTAACTTTGATAAATACACATTAAAATATTTCGAGTTCCTGTTCGTGCATATCTCGCCTATATGTAACTTTGATAAATACACATTAAAATATTTCGAGTTCCTGTTCGTGCATATCTCACCTATATGTAACTTTGATAAATACACATTTAAATATTTCAAGTTCCTGTTCGTGCATATCTCACCTATATGTAACTTTGATAAATACACATTGGGTTTTTTGGGTTTTTTTTACTATCAATTGAATATTAATTAAAATCAAAGATGAAATAAGGGAAACTAAAACTATTAAAAAAAATCCTATTAAAAAGAAATATAGGTATGTAAACATACCTATATTTTGAATTATTTTTCTTTAAGCCTTCCACCCGCACAACATTGAGTAAATATAGCTCATCTAATATATAAAGTAGAGACTTTTTTCCCCCTGTACCTTCTCGGAGTATAGGAAAATAACCACATGCATCACAGGCTACTCAACTCACCACTATACTACACTTATTCACTCGAGCATGTTTTAGTAAATTTGTTATTATTTTCTTCTACCTAACACTAAATATTACATTTAGCTCACCATCCACGTCTCTCCGAAAAACCAACTCCATATAGGTGGTAGCAAAAACTTTTCTCCCTAACAATTCTGTACTGTCACTCTACTCATCGACACCGGGAACTAATGCACACAGTTTAATTTTCACAAAACACCGGTTCTTATTTATTATTAGTCTGGTATTAATTTACTACATAATATAAAGCAATACGCAAAAACTTAATGACCGCTCCCGTTCACTCCGATGATTTTCTGCGAATATCAGATTACGTTATTTCTATTTTACCTATGACTTCTACATGTATATTCATCCCGAAATTAATGAACACAGTTCCTGCAACATTTATTCATTCAACATGGCGGCTACAATTTCTTGATCGAATCGACATCCTATTTAATTCAATAAGCGCCAAGATACTGGTAGACCCCGATACATTTACATTTTCAAAAATCATACACCTTTAACACACATATTATAGAAAACTTGCCCAAATCCAGTCATTTTCATCAACTTCAAATGACCTAAACCGTGTCATTGCTGAATCTTAACATAACACGCATGCCCATAATCAAGCTTAGCTTAATTGACCTATTTTCACATGTATTTTTAACTCGAAACCTTGGCGTAGTCGTTACGAAGGCAGGTTTCAAGATCGGCAGTTTCAGCGTTCGATCCCATTCTACTCTACCACTTTTTCCTTCTTTTTTTAAAAATTTATAACATTCGCCAACACGGTAGAGGGGGGGAGAAACAACAATACGCGGTTTCTTTTTTTATTCGACGTCATGCAATAGGTAGTATATTCTCCCGTGCAATGTTGGGCGACGGGTTCCGCTAGTAGCTAATAAAAGTAGGTTCGGTTTTAGTAAATTTGTCTCACTTTAATCAAAGAGTATCATTCGGATTTAAATATAAATGAACATAACACTAAACTTATATGTGTGAAATTTCTTTATTCTCTATATTTTACGAACCAAAGAATTTCATTGAATATATAATTTTGAGCTTACATTCAAATGTATGCAGATATGTTGTTGTAAGGTTTTGCTGAGGGATGGCTACTATACAATGCGACACAATGGAGTGTGTAAATATCTCCACTGAACCATCTGTAAAACGTTGAATATTCAGTATAGCAGCAAGTCCTGGGAACATACAGGGTGATTCATAAGTCACTTAGCTATTTATTTTTGAAATTCTAAAGTTAAAAAATACGGTAATACAAAACAGAAAGTTTATTCAACAAATTCATTTATGGGAGTTTAAAATTACTGCAAATTTTCAAAATTTCCACCTTCGTTCTGCATGCATAGCTCCATTCTTTTTTGCAAGGAATTTACGACTCTTTGTGGCATATTTGATTGATTATGGTGTTGTTCGAAGGAAGCTTTTTTGTTCACATCACGTTTCCATTGCCTTTCAACAAGTGTGGGAGATTCATCAAATTTGGCCATATGAATAACAATAAAAATTCGCTCTTCAATTGTAAATGACATTTTAAATAGCTAAGTGAAGTGACTTATGAATCACCCTGTATACCAGAAAGAACTGTTGGAAATAAGTCATTCACTATGATTATGCAATTTCTACTACTACATACCTAGAAAACAGCAGTTAAATCTGGCGTAGTGATATGAGACAAGAGGGAGAAAGTAGCAACCTTAGTTAAAGTTAGTGTCCCTATAGATGCTGGCTAAAACAGTGCTGAGTAGGAGAAGATAACGAAATACCAAGGTCTTATGTATGACATGAAATGAAACTGGAATCTTCGGAAGATCTCCATCATTCCAGTAATCATAGGAGCAGGAAAAAATAATTTCAAAATCTATGTTGTTAATATATTCGGTGAACCAAGTGCAAGAGAGATACAAACAATTGCGCTTAAAAGGACGGTTAGAATCTTAAAAAGATCTCTCGGTTGGAGTTTTTGAAATAGCGAGTGAATGTCTGGCATCCGATTGGAACTCCCATCCCCAGCAAAAACAAAAAGATAAGAAAATTGAAAAAATAAATGTGTGGGATAACATTACACTTCTGAAAAACGGATTTACCCTGAAACTACTGTTGTGTGTTAAAAGTCTTTAAATATTTGTTTTTGTTGTATTTATGTGTACACACACACACATTAGTAATGTGTTGTAGTGCTACACATCTAGAAACACGATTGGATTTGGGCCTCCCAAAGTTCATGCTGGACCCGTTGTGCAACAGATAAAGGTGCTGATTAACAATCAGTTCTGTGATGATTTTCTAGGGGTTAACGGTTCAATCCTTACTACAGGCGATAATAACTGAATAACATTATAATTAATTAACACTTTTGCACGATCATGGCTGATGGAATGAGAACAATCTGCTCCCGTGTACTAAATAAGGAGTTTTATTCGAGGTTTCATGTGGGTTCTCGACCTCAACAGAAAAATTCCCAAGTTAAAAAAAATGCAATCAAAGAAGGTCGGAGATTACATCAGCTGAAAGGTTGTGAGAGTCTGAATAATACAAATCTAACATATGAAGTTATCGTGTAGATTTTTAAAGTCAGACCTAAATAGCCATCTGTCTGACATATTGATACTTGATTCAAAGTACTTTTTCTGAAAATTCTTATTCCAAGTAAGAAAACATTGGATTATTTTTCCTTTGTTCGTTACTTTTTCCTGAAGAGTAGCTTCTCTTGGAAGCATTTAAAATTCTTAGTAAATCTTCATCTATGAAAAGATTGAAAGCTTTGGATGCTATTTACATCGTTCTTGGCCTTTTGGCTAAGATCAAAGTGTAGTATCTGTTCCGATGAATACTGCACCCCATAGACTGGTATTGTCTTGGCCATCGGGGCTTGATTTACGCCGGTCTATGGGTCTGTCCTGTGCAGTTCTAGGAGGTCAATCCTCCCAGGCTTCTCCTCCCCTCTTTGGGGAGGAGTAAGTTTATTGCTTACTGCCTGAGGCGCCCCTACCGGGGAATGCCGACGGGGCTGCCCAGGCAATTTTTAAACCCCACTTTCCTGACCCGACCTTGGGTCATATCTTACTTGTGGGAGTAAGATAAAAACTGGCCTTGTGCCTAACTCCTGGAGAGGAGTAAATCAATACATCCAATAATTTTATAGATTAAAACAACATAACTTTAACAATTAATTAGTTATAGTTTTATAACTATTTGATTCAATTAATAATCTAATGATAAAACAATATTGTGATAATTAAATTTAACTCGAAAAATCTTATTTAAAAAAATTAATACTTTGGTAAAAAGAAAAAGAAAAAAAACCCTGCATAGTTTTAAAAGAAATGCGAAACAAAAATAAAAGTTCAAAGACTCCCGGGCAGCACGGGCAGGTACAACTAGCAATACATATAATCTTACTGTCATTCAGTTTCATTTAAATTTGAACAACACTCCTCTGATGAATGTTAGTTCGTAGAAGTTCTTTGAAGCCATCTTTATTAACCTTTTTTTGTTTTACTAATGAGTCACCGCTGATCAAGGCCAAAAGCCACTTTTAGATGAGTGGATTGTCAGTTTAATGAAGAAGAATATTACGAGAGGATTGAAAATGATGAATAGAATGGATAAAATTTGATGACTTATGAGTATTTTTTATGATGTGTTTAGCTTGGATTTGAAGCCAACCATGATGTAGCATGAAGGGAAGTAGTCTCGTGGTATTGTGTTCCATAGATGGAAAGTTTTTGGAAACAAACTCTTTTCGTGGAAATTCCGTTTGATTCGGGGGGAGGGTGGGGGGGGGAGAAAGGAAAGTTCTTAACTGTTTAAAAATAATATCTCAAGAATCACAAATTCCAAGATAATAAAAACATTAAAATTACAATAAAACAATTTATAAAGATTTGTCATTTAACTTGCTTTTATTAGTTAAATAAAAGACTAAATTAAACTAAAACAAATTGTTTTGTTATATTTAAAGAGAATATTGTTTACAATTTTATAATCCTAAAACATGAGACATCTCAAGTAGTGACCAACCGACCTAGTTAACAATAGTTTTACTTTCAAGGTCAATGCCACATAACTGGCTATTTGACAAAATTATTTTTTAAAAAATAATCAAAATCCCCAAACAACTCTGTACAACTTAGCACTCATCAGATATGTAAAGAATGTAGTAGAGTATTGATTTACTCCTCTCCAGGAGTTAGGCACAAGGCCAGTTTTTATCTTACTCCCACAAGTAAGATGTGACCCAAGGTCGGGTTGGGAAAGTAGGGTTTAAAAATTGCCTGGTCAGCCCCATCGGCATTCCTCGGTAGGGCCGCCTCAGGCAGTAAGCAATAAACTTACTCCTCCCCAAAGAGGGGAGGCGAAGCCTGGGAGGGTGGACCTCCTAGAACTGCACAGGACAGACCCATAGACCGGCGTAAATCAAGCCCAGAAGGCCAAGACAATACCAGTCTATGGGGTGCAGTATCCATCGGAACAGATACTACACTTTGATCTTAGCCAAAAGGCCAAGAACAAGAATGTAGTAGAGTATATGTGATTGGTTTTGGCATTAATTTTGAAAAAAAAAAAAATCTTTTTACTTTTTTGGTTTGATTAGAAAATCTGATTTTTAAAATTTTTTTTTCGATACTCGTATAATTTGTACAAGATTCTTTTTTCTTTTCTTTTCTGTATTATTTTAATTTGCTTTAGTGTGTTATTTTTATTTATTTATTTATTTTTTGCTTTTTGCTATTTTTCCCTTAGTCTCGTTTCGGTCATTATGGTGCCATGTGAAGATATCCTCCTCCCTTCCTTAATGCATTTCTGGCGACTCTCTTAATTGCATGCCACCAACTGCAAGTAGACAACCCTGACCTCTTTATAACAGATTAACCTATTTTATCTCTATATATAAAGTTGTACTTCTTGTCTGTTAGTTTTTTTAAATTTATTTATGAACAAAGGTTTTTGGAGATAGATCCCATAATGATATATATTTTGAAACTACATACTTTAATAAATATATTTCATTTTGATCAAATAATATCGTTAGGTCTGCATTTGTGCTGGAAATCCATAAATATTAAATATGATGTTTTATATTATTTAATTTATGACTTGAAAATTATAGAAATTAAAAAATAAAAATCGAAATGATAATATGAGGTTCAGGGCTTGGTGTAGGAGTACGGAGCTGCCTTTGATCATTCCAGGGAAATGCTGTGCATGCTTTCAAGAGGTTAAATACTATAAATTTATTAAAAAAACTTTTTTCAATAAATAACAGATTTTGCATTTCATCACGCTATGTATTGTTTGAATGTTACACAGACGAACATGCAACATAGTCTAACTCTGAAACTTATATTTGGCTGAAAATAATCCGCTTATGGCTGAAAGGTCAAAAGGAGAGAGGGGAAGAGAGAGAGAGTTAATTACATTTTAAGCACATTGCTTAATTATATTATCATTTTGTTAGATCTGTTTGTAATACATCTGAATGCTTGGTGGCTTTCACTTACACTGCCAGGAACTTTGCCTGACACTTTGTCCCATGTCTAACGTCATATCAGCCTAAATATTATCAACTTCATTTTTCCACTGATCCTAGCTGATACAGGCATGGTCAATTCTTTGATTTCGCCTGACTTTTATGCCTAATCACTAATATGTACTAGCCAACATATCTACTAGTAAACCTACACACATCAATATTTAACAATACATGAATATCTTTTTTTTTTTCTTCTCACCAGGGTGAATTGTTTTAATGTGTTTAATGCTGCTGCACCTTTTGGTGGTTACAAAATGTCAGGCAATGGAAGAGAACTGGGAGAATATGGTTTGGATAATTACACTGAAGTGAAAACAGTAAGTGAATATTTTCTATAATTCCCTATACTTAATAATAATCCACTTGCAAGTTGCATTTGAAGATAAATGCTAGGAATGATTCTGCGATCAACTACACTAGATTAATTAATATAAGTTTTTTTATTTTATTAAAAAAAAAGAAATTTTTAATCCACAAAAATATTTATTTAGGACTCAGTTGGAAAGGTTGTAATAAATATTTTAAAAAAAATGCTGTTTTAGAATGTTATAACTCTAAAACAGCATTTAAAAAAAAAAAATTTCTAAGGTAAAATTGTTTTTGTCTCTATGGTGAGAATATTGTTGTTACATCTGGAAGCAGATGCACTGGTCCTCTATTTAGAGATGGATATGAACAACCAAAAACCAAATGAACATGTTCAAGATAGAGGCTTCGTTGAAGAAAGCATTCACTGATGGGGCGTTTACAGCCTAGATGAAGCTGACCCTTTTTTTTTTTTTAACTTAGTTCACGTCAAACAAGGCAAGTTGCCACTGTAGATGTAAGGGGTTACTGAGAATTAGGTTGAAAGTTTTGGGGGTCATCCTAAATTGGGAACTGTGCAGTGAGATGCTTGTTCACATTAGTTTTAAATTCCTGCATGTCGGTACAGTCGGGGAAACAGGGAGCAAGGAAGGAGTTCCAAAGGCCAGCATCTCGAGGAGAGAAGCTCTCCAACATCTGGGGACCTTCACAGTGAATAGATGGGATTTAGCTGATTGTCGGGTTGATCGAGTGTATTTACGTTGAGGGGGCACCAGAGCAGCAAGTTCATTGGAGCACATTCCATTGAAGTACTTGTAAAACAAGCACAAGTATGCAACATTCAGGCAGTTTACTGAACTGCTGGGTTTTGAGGGAGTTGGATTGGGAAGAGTCATTAAACTTACCATGTCACAGGACTCTCTGATGCTATCTCTATCAGACATTGACTCTCTATGAGGAAACTGATAGCATGAGCAAAAGTACTAGCACCAGTGTTTTCTGCTACAGAATATTACCATTGTGATGAGATTAGGCTCTGGACTTTACAGGGAAAACAGATCAGAGGATGACACTTCAGCGCTGGACTTTTCCTAAGACAGGATGTAAATGTGGTCGCTCCCAGAGACAAGCATCTATACAGTGTTCAGCTCTAATTTATGTAGACTTTTCGTGCACGATAGTGGATGCGGATCGGTACTGATCTTGAAGAAAGAGCTGGTGGACATTGTAATGATCGATGGCACATCCTGTGCTTGCTGCAGAGTCAGAGTTATCGCCATTTGCACAGACAAGTGCACTTCTGCTTAAGTAGTTGCCATTCTAGTGGTGCATGAAACACCTCAGATTTGACCTGTTACTGGGAATCAATGTGATAAAAGCATTAGGAGGCCTTGTTGTTGGACCAACAAGATAAGTGATTATGGTGAGAGGAAAGTGCTAATGAGCCGCACAGTGGTAGTTAGACGGTGAAGAGGAACAAAGTGTACCCTCTGATAAATTCTACAGATCTTCCATAAAACGGACAAAGAAAAGCTGACAATTAAAACTAAGCTGATGAATCTTGAACAATTTTGAACATAAGATTATTTTTAACTTAGTGTTTTTATTTCATAAGGACAAATGCTTCTAAAATATTACTTGGTAAACATTTTTTCAGTTCTTTGTGATTTTAAACAAAAACAAATGAATAAATTATTTAATGTTCTTTTATATGTAAATTCCTGTTTGCATAAGCATGCACATTTTTTTAACGTCTGATGAGTATGATGGGTAAAATATATCCACTTTTAATTTCTACATTTTAGATTTAACAATTTAATTTACAGTTTAATATAAATATATATACTCGCTGTACCTATCTGGCATTGGTCAGTAGTATATTTACTTGCAAATTGTTTTTCTTTTTTTTTTTCTTCTGTTTTTTAAATTACGCTGGGTTCCTACTTACTTGTCCACCACCACCAAGGCTGAGTTAGACACAGGGTGATTTTTTAATGTAGGTCAAAATCCAAAAGAGGCACTTTGGACTGGGACAAAAATATAAATTGCCTCAGTCTAGAAGGATTACTCATTCACTGACTGAGAACAGACAAGATTAAGTTTAGTATCAGAACAGATACTACACTCTGCTCCTAGCTGAAATGTCAAAGGGGTGTACCATGCTGTGTTTTTTTCAAAGTATTTTTAGCCCAATCAAAGGGAAGTAACTCTGTATGAACGAATACAGAGTTATGTTGTTTTTTTGTTAAATGGCGACCATTTGAAAATAATTCCAACCTGAATAAAGTATTTTCTAGAAAGAATTAAATCGAATTACATTTATTCTTCTTAACAACATACTGCAATGATCCACCAGAAAAAATTGATGAAACAGAATCAAATATTGATTTTGTAGAAAGAAAGCTATCGATGACAAAAAAAAAACGGTAAAGAGACTGACTTTACTTTATATATTAGAGAAATAACATATGGGCATGTTATTTTTTTTATTATTGTATTTCGATTGAATTTTACACTTCTGTCAATTACAATACTAATAGTTTCACTTTTTGTTTTCTTTTTCTTTTGTTAGGTAACCATTAAAATTTCAGAAAAGAATTCTTAAGACAACATCAATGACTTCACCAACAGATACGTCCAGATACTTTTTATACTATTTTCAGGAAACAAATTTGTAGCAATTATTTTTTTATATTAAATGTATTTTCTTTTTTCTATTGAAATCATACAGATTGCAATACTGTTTAGATTATTTTCCTATTTGCATGTTTTTTTACAAAATTATTTTATAATAAATACTTGAACCATACTCTTTGGTATAAAATTGTGTGATTTATTGAATATCAAGTGAGAAATACTTGTTTGTATATTTAATAAGTATTAAGATTTACAAAATGTTCATTTAGGTTATCTTACATTATTTTATACCTTTTAAACCGTTTAATGAAACAAAAAAATTACTAATTTAAAAGGTTATTATCTGATTAGAACTATTTTTGTTACTTATGTATATTGAGACTCGAATGAAATATGGCAGTTTAAAATAAAATAACAGGAAAACTTATGAATATACTTAAGTGAAAAATATTAGTGTACACCAGAAATTATGGAAAATTATCGAGTAGAATTTTAATAAAAAATGAAATTAATTTATTATTCAGAGTCCACAAACTCTGAACGACATTTGCATCAAGCCAAGCTTGTTGTAGAAGATTATCTCCCTTCTTCTAATATGAAGATGACACGCTGACTTGTATACATTGAACTATTGAAAAGATGTTTGCTAAATGTTTCGGATGTCAGAATTACAAGCCAAATACTCGATCAGATACATTGCTCAAGCATGCAACCTCTTCGTACCCATTGCAGTGCATCAGTAGATATCTTTTCAAAATGGAAGAAAATGAATATCTACTCGTGGCTAACCAGTACAGCTGCAGTCCATTTATACAGCACCTACATTCCTTGACATCTGCGGCAAGGATAAAGCAAATTAAACATGTATATTCATAAGTTTTCCTGTTATTTTATTTTGAACTGCCATAATTTACTCGAGTCTCAATATAAGTAAGTATCTATTGTCCACTGAACTATCTGTTGTATTTATGTTCAGAAACTGATGGTTTACCTGGCGAGTTTGGAAAATAATACTACCGCTGAAGTGGCTATGTAAAAGGGTAATTTCTTTTGATTGAACACAGCTGCTAGTTTGAATGTCTACTAGACAGCCCCCTCGAGTGTCGTCAGTCTCTCTGTACACGGGTATTTCAGAACATCCTGATATGAGGATACTTCTCCTTGCAACTGTGATAAAGTATTCGAAAAATAACATTGTATTCAAAGCCCAAATGAGATCTGCTTGGCATGGTTACACATTGGTTCATATGAGAAAAATAATGGTTCATCTTCTAGTGATCCGACTACAAGTAACAACACTAAGCTATATACTCCACCAGACCAGATTAATTTTGAACCTGGAATCTGGCAAAACCAAGCAAAGACCACAAGAAAAAAAAACTATAACATAATTAAGTCGCCTAGTGGGGAAGAGGAAAATTATTATTCTTTACTGAAGATTTTAGAAGTAGGGAACATCCTGTAGCAGTCACATAATTATGATCAATTTTTTGCACTTGCATATTCTCACTCGCGGAGCGATTGATGTGTTGTTCAGTCAAAACATTTTTGCGCAGGATAGCACTTCCGCCCAAACGTTTTGCGCCTTTTATGAACAGTCAGACTTTGAGCGTCATGTAAATAGGACGCATATTTCCTTCCTTGTCTTTTGCCAGAATTTAGGTGAGAGGCGAGAAGGAAGACCTGGACTCAATTCCATTTCTATAGAGCATGTACATCGCTGGACTCGGCCTGTTTTATATTTGTGTGTTTTCATAACTTTTTCTGGACCATGTTTTATGAAACTGTTTGGATAAAGTTGATTTAAATTGTAGAGAAGAAGTTTGTCTTTTTCGGCAAAACTTGGTGACCCCCTTTTTTTTTTCATATCAAATAAGGCAAGTAGGATGGATACAGACTCAGCGATCCTACAACAAAATGATAATCTCCAACAATCTTCTCCCTCAACTTTACAATCCTTCAATGAACATTCGGATATCTATGTAACTCATAAAGAAATCAAGTGTTATCTCCAGGAATCTGATCTCTGAGAGCTATCTGAAGTAAAATGAAAATAAAAAAGACCAAAAAATGGTGACCGCCCCCCCCCCGCCCCCCCCCCCCCCCCCCCCCCCCCGCCACAACAATCACTTTTCATTCAATAAACAAAATTATTGACCGAAGTAAAGTAAAAAAAATTTTTTTTTTTTTTCATTTATTTCTGATGGCAAAAAAACAACAATTTTACAAAAATATTTTCTTTTCTTTTTTTTTTTTTATTAACTTTTAACTTTTATCTCCGAATATACTGAATTGTGATCAGAATTATGGCCAAATGCTGCTATTCACATTTGTCTGTTTATTTATGACAGTGGTAACAATTTTGTGATGCTGCTTATTAAGAAAAATGGTCTGTTTTTCAGACCATCACAAATTAAATTCAAGTGGTACATAAATTGAACTACCATTCTTAAAATAATTAAAATCATTTTTTTTTTAATCTTTACTTTTGTTTTATTTTAAATCTTTTTAAAACAAAAATAAAATCTTTAATTTAAAAATATGATTTATGAAAAAAAAATTTTTTTTTTTTCAAACTGGTATTCTAAATTGTATTCTTTCTCCTAAGTCTCTTAAAAGGTAGTGTTATTCTCCAAAGTCGCTGGTGTAGGATTGTAATCTTGTAATGAATTTAAAAAAATATATATATATTTTCGTCTTTTTCTCCAAGTTTATGAATAAGATAATATTCAATGCAATTTAACTTTGCTTTTTAATCAGTAAAATATACAAACCTACGAGTTTAATGATTTCACTTTTGTATTCTGCTGTGCGCACATAATCCTGCAGTTTTTTCCAATCCAATAGCAAATCCCGAAACGCGTAAGCTTTACATTCCCAGCACTTAGTAAGACTTCCGCAATCACTTGATATCTTTCATTTCCTTTCTATAATCTTTATCAAACAAAGATGCCATTATTTCTATCATAAAAGAAAGTAAAATATGAAATATTAAAATATTTGTATTCAAATATCGTAGGCTGTGTAGTAAGATACAGAGTTGCCGGATCTTTTTCTAGCTTCTCATTTTTTGATAAACTTTAATTTTCAATACATTTTTAAGTTTCAGTGTTACCAACTAAAATATTACTTTGGATTATTCGGACTCTCATTCTCATCTTCTGAAGGTTGAAGGTTCAATCCTTACTACAGGCAATAATAACCAGAACACCAAAAATCAACGCTTCTACCCGGTCATGGGTGATGCGGAATGAAAACAATCTACTCCTGCGTATTGAATAAAAGGTTCAGTTTTAAATATTTTATAGGTTTCGGAGTTCAACAGAAAGTGTCCCAAGTTTGAAAAGATGCACTTGACGAAGGTTACAATAATGGAAATTATCCATCCTCATCTAAAAACATTCTGAAGTATAAATTGTTACTATATAAGAATTTGAGAGAAACTTCCCGAACTTTAAAATTATATTTAAATTGGTCACACTCATGGGAAATAATTGTGACGTTTATGATAGAAAAGCACCATTTTGACAACCATGAAAAAGTTTTAAATTAAATATTTAAAATCAACATATTGATAAAAACGTAAGTCAAATGAATCGGCAAGTTACTACTTTTTGTCCTGCTCAATTATTATTATTATTATTATTATCATTATTATCATTGATATTATTTTCCTTTTTCATCTTGTCTCATGCTTGAGGTTAGACGTTTAGTGAATAACTTTGAACTTTTCCTGTCTGTTGCAATTTCGTTTGTGCCACCAGCCAGGATCAGGTCATCATCAACTGATCCCCTCCATGTCTTAAACGGCCTACCATATGGCTTTGAGCCATCGACATAAATGTGGGATACTCTTTGGAGTGTTTCGGATGACTGACGACGAGCGATGTCGTTGTGCGACATACTCTACAGGTCTCCATAAGAAAGTAAGACCGGCAATTTTCTCCATCGATGTGCTGCAGCAAGGATCGTGTCATTCTGATGTTTCGTCGTTGACGATGTTTCGTAGCCATACAAGAGTACAATTCGAACATGTGTGTCGTATGGTGCCACTCTCGCCTACTAAGTAGGTGAATTTATTGACTCTTTCGACACCTGCAACAATTTCTCTTTCATGGAAGTCAGATTTCGACAGTGCTGCAAATGAAATTTGTGCATCTGCTACACATAGCACCGGCAGGTTAGTGCTCTGAAATGTTTTTAGAATCAGGTACTCAGAGGAGAGACCACATGTCAACGTCTATAGTGAAAGTGTGTCTGGATCTAATACAGGGGCGGGTATCCGGCCCGCGAAGGCTTAGCGTCCGGCTCGCCACCCTGCTAGGCTTTATTATTGCAATCCAGTCCGCGGACCTCCCAGTAAAACTCATATCATTTTGAAAATGATGTTCACAAAGTCTCACCTTCGCTCCCAACTCTCGGACCGCGACCTCAATGACATTCTTCTATTGTCTACCTCAACCATCGAGCCAGACATGGAAATACTTTTTCATGGCAAACAGCACCAGCAGTCTCATTGATTTGTAGAGTGTTCAATGCAATTTTTGTACAATTTATTCATGTAAACAAAATATAGTAATTCTGAGATTTCGTTTTTCACTCCGGCCCAGGATCTCCTTCCAAAAGTCTCATCTGGCCCTCACTCTGAAAAGGTTGCCCGCCCCTGATCTAATAGGACTCAACATAGCATGCCAAGTTGTCAGTCTGTGCTGGTATCCACTTCACCACCCCCACCCCCTCTCTTAGATATTGATGGTGAATAATTGAAAGCAAATTATTTGAAACTCCTTTTATACTAGAGATAAATGCTGTAAAACAAAAGAATTGTAAAAAAAAATTTCAAGTGAGACATACTTGAGAAATTTTATAGACGTTGGTGTTTGAATACATGTCTATATTTGTTTATGTATCGACGACTAGCAAGCATTAGCATTAATACAGTGTCTCCAAGACAATTATACAAATGTGGACATTTTAGTTATGATTTAGCAATGATGAAAAATTATCTACAGTTTATTTATTTTAAAAAAATTTATTTTTAATAAATTTAATTCAAAGAAAGCATAATTTTATCAAAACTGATCAAACGTGAATGTATAGTACATAGGATAATGTACAATTGTCAAGGAAATGAACATTTGTGTATGTATCAATGACTGACAAGCATTACCATTCAGAGATAAATGACATTACAAAAATGTTTCATTGGTGGGAAAATTTGAATCGTGCTCATGTGGTATCCTTATATGGTGTTGCAGAGATAATTATACAGATGTGGACATTTTAGTTACAATTTAGCAATGATGGTCTTAGGTTTATTCATTTTGTTGAATGTATTTTTAGTAAATTTAACTACAAACCTATTTTCCTCAACAGAGCATAATTTGATAATATAATGAAATAATTGTTTACATTGTACTACAACTCAAAAGTGCATGTGTAATACATGGCTGATGTACAATTCTCAGGGAAATTAACAGTGTATGAGTCGTGATATAAATGTGTGCGCGTGTATGGAGGGGGGGGGTGCATCAGGTATAATTTGGGCAAATTTTGGGAAGCAGAAGCGTTTTAAAGGATGCAGTGTCTTCGCAGGCAATAATCGATGCAGGTAGTTTGTTTCATGCGTCAGCAATTCTTAGCATGAAAAAATGTTTCCAAAAATCATGGCAGCGGCGCTATTTTCTGACTTTGTAAGCATACCCACGTGTGTTAGACACGTGGAGATCAAAAAAGGTTCTTCGGATTATTGTTAACGAAATGGCTAATAATTTTATGGGTGTTTACTAAGTCGGTTTGTTAGATGTCGGAACTTCAATGAATCCAAGCCCAGGCTTTCAGAGTGTGGTAGGTGTCTGATAGTAGGTATTTGCTTTGTTGCACGTCTCTGAACAGTTTTGAGGTGACCAAATTGAAGTTCCAGACTGATATTCCAAATCTTAAATGTGGTCCCACCATTGCTGTATAAAATTTTAAATACATGGCTTGAGAGCGGCTGACAATTTTTATGTACCATTATGTTTTGGATAACTTTTAAATTACAAAACATGAAATATTAAATAGTTTTTACATATAAACGCAGTAAAGAATCTTTGAAAGTTTAAGCTTTATCTAAAAATAACCCAATTTCATTCAGACTTGAAATAGCATGCAATTTCAAATTGCAGAGGACCGTCTGTGTTATATATTATTTAAAGATTCTGTCTATAAATATTGAGCACTAATTTTCCGTAAATACTCCAAACAAAAACTTATTACAATTAATATTTTATTATGTAGGTTTAGTCTATCTTTGACTCAAACTTGGAGTATAATTTAAAAGGAATATTAAATGGCAGTACACAGTTATATTTACATATTGATGTAGTTATTAATTTTTTTTAAACTAAATTTTCTCAAAAACAAATTGCAAAAATATTTTTTGGGGTTCTCATACATTTTGTAAAAATGTGCCACTTTGAGGCGGGGGAGTAAAAAAAGGAAAAAAAAAAAATGGAAATAAAATAAATTAAAATATTTAATAATAGGTTGAAATTTTAAATAATGCGATATTGAATTTATATTTTTTAAAAATGGGTGGATTCTATTCAATTAAAAACTAATTAGTTCAATTAAAAAATCTGTAAATGAAAAATGAATGTAGAATTAGAAGAATTTCTTTTTAACGAGTTAATAGAAATTAAGTTAGTGTTAAGTTAGTTGCTAAAGTTTTGGTAAACATCATAGGAATAAAAATAGAATATTATTGGTGATGTGTAGGTTAATAAAAAGTGAGGAAACTTGAATATTATGATTATATCACATTTTTATGAAATAGAAGATTAAAGACATTAGGAGAGAAACAGTCACAAATTGAGACGTACCGTCATGGACACCAGGATAAGCAAATAAGTAAGAGGGAATTACGACCCTTTCTCCCTTTTTCGCATGCAGCTACACAAGAAAATAAATGAACTTTGTTTATTGTTGCAGTTTTTATTTCGTTGATGAGAAAGTGATTTAATATTTTGTTTTGGTTCTAATCTCTTCTAAGCAAAATGGTGACTCCCCCGGTTCAGCTTGTCTCCACGAAATACAACAAAGTCTCTTTGCGATAAGACAATATCAACATAGAACTACTTTTGATCCATCTCTTCGACACTAGCTCCATTTGCCAACACCTAAAAAAACATAACTGCCCCTTCTCAATATAGAAACATCCTAGTTAATAATACAAAAAACATACACCACGATATCAACGTCAAAAGATTAAAAAATTTTGAAGACCTTTACATAAAAACCAGACATCCCACATTATACAAAGGCGAGCTACTAAACTTGTTCCAGGACTGTACGATCAGAGTTATGAAAAAAGGTTGAAAGCTCTGAAATTGCCAAGTTTGGCATATAGAAGAATACGTGGGGACATGATTGAGTGCTATAAATTGCTCTCTGGAAAATATGATTTCAATGCAGATAAACTATTGACTAGAAAAAGTACAAGAGTGGGCAACAGGGGACACAGTCAGATGCTTTACAAGAAACAGGCACGTTTAAACCTGAAAAAATATTCATTCAGCCATCGCTGTGTTGATTTGTGGAACAGATTGCCATCAAGTGTAATTGAAGCCGAAACTGTAAAGATATTTGAGAAGCGGTTGGATAAGTTCTGGATTGACCAAGAAATCAAATTCAATTATAAGGCTGCTGTCATCACTGGACGCATACAACGATGAAGACAAGGAGCTGGTGCCATAGGACGACTCATGTCCTTCTACCAGAATTCATCTATGTTTCTATGTTTCTATTATTAATGTTAATAATTACAAAACTAGTCACAACATTTTAAATTGTTTAACATTAACAAGTTCTTAACCATTAAACAATCATTCCTTTTGAATCTTGCACACGCTTAGCATGTAGTCACATTTTGCATGCAACATCTCATCACTACAGACGCTCATTTTAAAGTCGTAAATTACTAGCCATTAAGAAAAATTCAACAGTAATGGCAGAATTGTAACCCCACTAATACTAACTCCGCCTGATTATGATTTGATGAATCAAATCGAAAGTATTCGCGAAAAAAGAAAGAAAAATAGAACAAGAAACCCACAGAACTGATATACACAAATTTGACTGAAATACTAAACAGACCATTCGGAAAATTGAAAAAATAAAAAATATCTTATCAAGCAAAAACACTCAGTGTTATTTCATAACGTTTGCCTAAATGAAGATATTCTACCTAAATACACATAATATATAGATATATTCCTTAGCCTATAAAATG
The DNA here is from genome assembly GCA_963556195.1 of Sepiola atlantica. Classification (NCBI taxonomy): domain Eukaryota; kingdom Metazoa; phylum Mollusca; class Cephalopoda; order Sepiida; family Sepiolidae; genus Sepiola; species Sepiola atlantica. The sequence goes on along the minus strand of OY744515.1, from coordinate 243,718,303 downwards.
AAGGATAGTATTGATTTACTCCTCTCCAGGAGTTAGGCACATGGCCAGTTGTTATCTTACTCCCACAAGTAAGATGTGACCCAAGGTCGGGTCGGGAAAGTGGGGTTTGAAAGCCAGCGCCCGAGATATGAGCACTCTGGCCATTAAAAATTGCCTGGGCAGCCCCGTCTGCATTCCCCGGTAGGGGCGCCTCAGGCAGTAAGCAATAAACTTACTCCTCCCCAAAGAGGGAAGGCGAAGCCTGGGAGGGTGGACCTCCTAGAACTGCACAGGACAGACCCATAGACAGGCGTAAATCAAGCCCGAAGGCCAAGACAATACCAGTCTATGGGGTGCAGTATCCATCGGAACAGATACTACACTTTGATCTTAGCCAAAAGGCCAAGAAAATGAAGGATATTAATTCAATATATTTTCAAGCAAATGCTAGCATCAATCAGCAGCAGTGACTGAAGTCTTAGTATTAGGCAACAATTTTTTCCAACTGACTTTTATTAAAAAAATTGTAGATATGTTGGGGAAACAATGAAAAATATACACTGTCATTTTGGACAGCACGAGACACTAGTTACTAAATATTACCACTTGGCTTTTGAAAGCACCACAAATGCACTCTAACTCTTTTCTTCCCAATTCTTCCCCTTGAAAAGTATATTTAAAGTTTTCTATTTGTTTGGTAGACACCGCATTTTTGAATATATACTATTGTCCCCACCGCAGTTTTCCTGTTGTCTTCGATGCATTTCTTTCATAAGCAGTCACTTTCTTCCTTCTGCCGTTCACATAATTTTATTTGTTTATATAGTCACCTGAAGTCGAGGAACTGGGTGTTTAATGCAATCTCATCACTCTTTCAACATCCTGGCGCCTTAAATCCTCGCCCACGAAAATTGCTTCTTCGGCAAAAACACCGTCAGTTATTAATTTGTGGTTCAGGATTCAATCACGCTGAATTTGTGCTTATCTACACCCACACACGATGCATGTTGCCACAGAAATTCTTTTGGCCGCTGATGAGCGAGGTTTTCTGTCAGTACCTTCCTCACTATCATTTATTTACAGTTTGTCAGTATATATTAGTAATGCTGACAAGACAAAAAAAGCATGTTACAGACATGTACAATTGTACATACATGAAAGTACCACAAAAAAATGACACCGAAACATGAATCCAAAAATAAGCAATACAATGTCTTATAACAATATTGAGCACGCATTCAATTTAAAGAGTAAAATGAAAATGTATGTGGCACAATGTAAAAACTTAGATGTCTCCGCGTGGACGTCTCTCACAGCTTTCCTAATAAGAGCCAGACGCTAGAGATAGACGCTTCGTTTTAATTCACAAACATGTGGAAGGCATGAGAATACAAAAGTACACAACTGTAATGTCCCCTGGTGCCTGAGTCAGTTATCTCCAACTTTCCTTAGTACTCAATGACAGCTGTGCATCAATAAACAGAAAATGATCTCTGCTACAAATTTTTCAGTTTTATTTCTTTAACAATCGACCCATAATGCACTACACTTCCTGCCTTTATCTGATAAATACTCTCCTTCCATCTCTATTTCTTCCTTATACATGACAACTGTAACAAATGATTTTCTTTTCCAAATCTATATTTATTGTTAATACTATGGTATGTCTATTTTTGTGGCATATCGACCCTCAGTTACCGGAACATAATGTGAACACTCCATTCCACTTCGGGAGGAGAATGAAATAATCACTATCAATGACAGTTGAAGAATTAACTTCTCATAATGGTTGATTATGAAAACATTTAAATAATAAAATAAAAACTATGGCACTACAAATTGTATTGGTCTCCACTCCAACTTTCTTACTCAATCTAAACACCAACCAGTCAGAAGACCAATTATAGAGACATCCCACTATGTAGCAAATGAGTCATTGTTGATTAAAAAACCATACCTGGCAAGAAGTGAGGGTTCATACTTTTCCCAAAATATTAATGCAAAAAATGAAACTAATGATATGCCCAAGATTTGAATTCTGTTTACCGATTCCACAATCAACTGATTATAAATCAGCTAAGATACCAATAACGAAAGCATTTTTACAAACAGAACTTTAAATTCAAATGCTTTTTAATTATCAAAAAATAAAAAGTATTTGTTTGAATCTTAAAACTTGTTATTTTTCATACAAGCACTAAAAATAAAATGTCTTAAAAAACGAGTTTGTCTTTTATTTTTTAATCAATAATTGCTAAATGTGATGAACTTATGTAAGAGATGTATGTTTACTACCTACCTTTGGCTGTTAGACCACAGAATATGAAATTCATTAGGAATTTGTAATATTTTGATTATTTGGACGACTATTCGCATCTTGGTTGTTATTTTCACAATGCTTATGAGTATAGCTAGTATAGAATTAAATACAATATGGAAACCAAAAATTATAAATAGAGATTTGAACACCATTAATATAATATATATATTATGGAAATAACATCGATATTAAAAAACAAACAAAACAAAACAAAAAACACTCATTCCATTTCATAAACGCATCACACATTCTGAATTCTAACGGCTATGGTTCGTTCGAAAAAGAACAAACATTCTTTTCACGTCATAATCGCACCATATTTTTTAAATTCTAACGACTATGCTTCATTTGAAAAAAAAGATTCCTTTCACGTTACAAGCACACCAAATATTTTCAAATGTTGTACTCATATGTTATTTCTTCAAGTCAATCATCTTGAGAAAGTCTTGAAATGAAGACGTAATTTTGATGAATATATAAATAATTTTGGGTTTTCATTTCGACATACATATATATATATATATTAATACGATAGAAATACTGAAAGTCTGAATTACTTACGGTTGATTGGGTTAGAAGTTTAAATAATGGTAATTCATAATTCAGTCTTTTGCAGTATTTGATCGTGAATTATTATTTTCTTTAAATTTATATTGAATAAAGATCAGTTTCAGGATAAATCGAATCGTGTTCCTTTCTTTTCTTTTTTACATGCAATTTTTAAAGTTTTCTAATGCTTTGTTTTAAATATTTACAATATCGTATGGTCAACATGTTTTGATATTTTGGATAACTTTAGTAAAGGTGTTTTTTGTTTACAAGAAATAATACATTTGCACTAAGCTTTATAATAAAGTAATGGATTTATTATATTCCGTGATCATTAATTAATAAATACTGAAAATTTCATTAAAATTGGTTGATTTCCTGAATTTTGATGGATTATTTAGTGAATGGAGAAGTTGAAATGCCTTCTTATTGTTATTACGACGGCCATTGTTTTGACACGCAATGCAGTGACGTCAGAGGGGGGCAAGAAGTTAGTTGCTTGGCCTTGTCAACTCTCGGTGGCCATGGCTGACCCACCCCCAACTCCTGTGCATAGTTACAATATATATATATATATATATATATATATATATATATATATATATTAGTAGTAAGTTTTTGAAAGGCTGTGGGCAATGCAAATTCCGGGTAATATGCAAGTTGTAAGAAACAAAAACAATAACAATAAATCGAATACGAAATATGACTTACTATTTATTTTTCCTTTTTTCCTAAAATCTTACATAACAGCAAGAGTGTTTTTAGCTGTTCGGGTGATTAAAAATCACTATTTAATATTTCGGGAAGAGAGACTTCCCTTTGTCAAAAATAATTAAACCAGAAGAAAAATTTCTCCGGTGTAGAGAATCCTACAAAACAAAATGGCGCACGCTGGTCACTGAGGTTCGATGCAAAATTTCTGTGTTAGGTGTGTAGCTCTCACAAGGGATTTTCAGACATTACCTCAGTTTTTGTTGCTGGAAGCGTTCTAGTTTTTTTTTATTGCTTCTGTATAAGGTCAGCGTTTTGCACACGTAAAGAAGTGTGGATAGAACTACTGCCTGGAAGACCATGATTTTACTTGCCATTGTCTGCGCATGGTTGTTGAATACACGGCAGTTTAATCGACCAAATGCGGAGTAGGTTGCCCTGATCCTGTTCTCCACATCTTTCTTACATGTAGGAGTAGATGTTAAGATGCTCCCTAGGTATGAAACTGATCCACTTTCTCTAGTGGTGGGTCATTTACAATGGTGTTAGTGTTTGGGGGCAGGTGGATGTTGGACGAATGTCTTGGTCTTGTCTGTATTCACTTGCATCCCAAAACGTTTTTAGGCTGTGTTGTATGTGTCCGCTAACATCTGGAGGTCCTCTGTAATCTGACCTGGGGTGTAATTATCGTCAGCATACTGCAGTTCTCGTACTGAACACATGGTTGTCCTAGTTCTGGCACAAAGTCAAGCAAGGTTGAAAACACCTCCATCTGTGCGGAAACTAATGTCGATTGAGGGTGTGTCTGGGGGGGGGGGATCTCATTAAGTATTGCTGCTGTGTAGAGAGGGAAACACGTTGGAGCCAGAACACATCCCTGTTTCAGGCCACCATTGATAGGGAATGGGTCAGAGTGAGAGTTCTGATGGCATACTCTCCCCACCATTCCATCATGGAGAGCGCGCACCAGAGTGACAAAATCAGGTATTTATTATTACATAAATAAAAATGTATATAGATCAGCAAAAGTATTGGTATGTTCACCGTTAATTAAAACATTCAAATCACGATCCATTAATTACTTTAGTTCTCTTCTTTCTTTTTTGATAGTTAAACGACAAGCATCACGTGTCCTCATCTAAATGTGTGCGTATGTACCTACTTTTTCGTTACCTTCTACCTTCTCGTTTTTGAATGTGGGTCGCGCTGTGCGATTCTCTCATTTCATTCCTTCTCGTATTATCCCGTTTCTCTTTGTCGTTTCTTTCTTTTTCTCTGGTCGTGTTCATTTTTCCGTCCGGTTGCCAAGACCCGTCGCTGTATTCCGTGTTAATTCTTCGGCGTCTTTTTCTTTTTCATGCCACAGTGTTCATCGCTCTGTAAATAACGTCATCTTACATTACAAAAAAAATTATTAAAAATTACAGACAGGCTCAGAGTTTTTAGATTTATTTGAGAGAGAAACATTCATCGTTTTACAATTATAATGACACTTAGATTATCAAGGAGAGAGACAGAAATTCTATACTTAGTTATTTAGATAGAGAAATAGATAGATAAATAGACAGATATATAAACATACTGACAAACAGACATCTCGGCACTTTCTTTGCCTCAGGCAATTTTCAAAGTTTTGTATTTATCATGGCATCTTATTAGACATCCGTTCGCCATGAATTCCAAAAATGGGACTCAATAAAAAAATTAAAAAATTTTTTCTTTGTTTGTTCCACTTTTGTGACGTCATGTCTGCAAATGAGCTCATATTATTTTAAGTCTGACATTTTTTTACCTCATCCCTGAAGTTTGACCCTACGGGTTGAATTGTGTCATGATTGCCCTAAGAACCAGTTTGTTTTGGATTCTCGCAGTCACGACACCCTTTGACTGATTCGCCTGTCTCAAAATTCATACTAGCACACGTAGCAACCATAATCTAACAGTATGTACACATGCATACATAGACAGCATCAATGAATTAGTTCCACAGCATACAGTCTATACATATGCCAATCAAACGACTAATAATAAAATCCATACATCTACATCTGTTCAGAATAGGGTCCCACAGTTTTTTTCTATAAGGGAGATAATGTAAACTTTCAAATGTATTTCTTAGCACAAATGAAATGCGTATTGTTCATGAATGCATACAAACATCACATAAGTTATTCTCATGTTACTTCTGCCACACAAACTTCATTCAATGTAAAACATGAGTTATCTCCCCCTGCGATCACTATTAAATAATCTAAACAACCATTAATCACAAATATTTTATATTTAGTTGTTTATTTGTCATCACTGGCAAGTATCTGGTTGACACAGATCACAATGAACGGCCCAGGCCCGTCTGTGCTTAGTCAGCCACATCCAATTTCATCCCAGATCTTATAACAGCGAATCACAACATTTTGTTGCAGATCGTCCGAGTGGGCATTTGATCGGCAGCAACTCAGTCACCGTATCTACCCATTATTTTTGATTTCTAATCTTTCTGATTTTTTTTTTTTTTGCCGCGGCTCCATATGCGTTCCACAGTCTCACACAAAACGAAGTATCGTTTGGTGCATCGGCAAACTATGCATTGTGGTTCAAATAAGTGCGTTCTCATCGAGTGCAGACAAACAATTTCCACACGTGTGCATTTATTCTTCATCCATTTTTAGAACTTCACCAAATTTGTTCATGCTTTGGGTTGCACAATTCCTATTTACTTGCCTCCCCATAAAGACAGAGGTCAGTTTTTAATATGGGGGAAACCCAGCACCTCAAAAAGGGGTACTCTAGATTGGGACAAAAATTTAAATTGACTCAGTTTAGAAAGATTTCCCCTTCACTGACCAAGGACAGAAATGATGAAATGTGGTATCGGAGCAAAAGGCGCAGAGTGATATCATTTTTAGAAATAATTAAAATGTTGATTAAATATAATGCCTATACTTTTGACAAGCGTGTGTGGGGGTCGTCGTACCCTTTTGGTCGGGGTTACCAACTTCCTCCACAAATAAAAATAATAAGAAGAATATTTACATGCACAATTAACGGAAGTTTATTTACTGAAATAAACATATTAACAAGTAGAATATATTACTTTGTGTAATGAGTTCATGAGTCCTTTCTTTAGTTTCATGTAAGTAAAAAGAAGAATGTCTTTTCTTTTGTTGAAGTGTTCATTTGTTACAAAATAATAAAAGAGGCAATAGTGAATGTTCGCCTGTGAAATTGTATGAAAGCGCGCGAAATGGTGAACTAGAAGAGTGATAGTGAGATGCGTGTAAGCTCCTGATGAAAGTCCGTTGAAGAAAGAGAAAGTTTTATGTTTGTGTGTGCTTATATACTATTGGGTCGGCTCCAGCGAGCTTATTGAGAAAAGTTTAGAAAAATATGTTTTTGGAGAAATCTCATTGGACAAAAATATCACGTGGTGTGCTTGCTAATACGTCCGCTCGTTTTAAGTTGATTTGGTATAAAAAGGCACATCGGAATGTGCGTGGGCGTTATTTTATATTTGTCACGCGCCAATACAACAATTTTCACTCTGCGCGCCTAAATTGTATTTATTTCAAACAACATTTTTTATTCCAATCTTAACCGTGTCAACTGGCACAATACTCCCCCCAGATTGAAAAAAAGGAAAAAAATATATATATTTTTTTTTTTTTTAATATGTAATGTATTCCTTGAAATGTTTCGGCCAGTGGACTTTTCTACCGGTTTTTGTCGTAGGTTTGACGTTTCGGTCACTTTCTGCTGGACTCCCATGTTCTAAGGGAATTTGTTCTGGTGGGGAAATTGGCTGAGGGTGTTCCTCAATGTATGCTGGTTTAATTCGGTCGATCGCGATGTTGTCTTTCTTGTTTTTCCTTTGGACAGTGAAATATTTTTCACTTCTGTCCAAAACTTGGTATGGTCCTGTGTAATTTGGACAAAATGGCTTTTTGACTGTATCATTCCTAATAAATACATATTTGCATGTGTGAAGGTCATTTGGCATGTGTGTTTGTTTGTCAGCCCTCCTGGTGGGTGTAAATTTGAGAGAAGACATTTTGTTCTTTAATTCCGTCACAAATGTATTTGTGGGTGAAATGTCTGTGTATGCATCAAAATATTGTCCAGGTAGTGTGACTGCTGATCCAAAAACTACCTCCGCTGGCGTGCTTTGTAAATCCTCTTTCATCGTGTTTCGGATCATTAATAGGATTAATGGTAAATTATCTGACCAGTCTGCGTTGTTATGACTCATAGCCAAAGAAGTTTTTAGCTGTCTGTGGAAGCGTTCGACGAGGCCATTCGAGCAAGGGTGATAAGCCGTTGTCTTTATGTGGGATGTTCCCAACAATTGGTTGAATTCTGCGAAGAGTTTCGATTGAAATTGCGAGCCTCTGTCCGTTGTGAGTACTGACGGTACTCCAAAAATCGCTATCCAGTCTTTTAATATTGTGACAGCTACTGTCGCCGCCGATGTGTCCTTCACGGGTATGGCTGTTGGCCATCTGCTGAACCTGTCGACTATGGTGAGAATGTGGGTGTGTCCTTTCGAAGGGGGTAATGGCCCCACCAAGTCAACATGGATATTGGTAAACCTGGCATCTGGCGTACTGAAAGTACCCAGTGGTGACTTTGTATGCCTGTGTATTTTATTCTTTTGACAGGATACACACGTCTTGGTCCAATTTCGAATATCTGTATTCATTTTCGGCCAAACGAAACGGTCTGCTATTATTCTTACCGTGGCTCGCTTGCCTGGATGAGATAAATTGTGGAAATGTTGAAAAACATGTCGTCTGATGCTTGGCGGTATGTATGGACGTGGTTGTTTTTTTGTTGTATCACAATAAAATGTTGTTGTACTAAAAGGTACAGGCATTTCCTTCAGTTGCAAAGACGTTTTCTGTTGTACGTCAGTGAGTGTCTCGTCCGTTTTTTGTTCTTGTGCAATTAATTCCATACTCAGCGAACTGGAATTTATCGAAGTTATTGCAGCTCGTGATAATGCGTCAGCCACAATGTTTTCTTGTCCTTTGACGTATCTGATGTCTGTAGAATATTGAGCAATATAATCAAGATGTCTGATTTCTCTTGGGCCATACTTATCTATGTGTGTATGCAGTGCATACGTTAACGGTTTATGGTCAGTGTAAATACAAAAGTCTCTTCCTTCCAACAGATGTCTAAAATGTTTAATTGCCAAATAAATTGCTAATAGTTCCCTTGAAAAGGTACTGTACTTTGTCTGTGTCTTGCTCAGTTTGGCTGAAAAAAACGAAATAGGGGTCATTGTATTCCCTGTCAGTTGGTGTATAACTGCTCCTACAGCTATGTCTGATGCATCTGTTGTAAGTGTAAGTTTCGATTCCTCACTGTCCTTAATATTATTCAATTTTGTGAAATTGACTAAGGCAGTTTTAGCTTGATGGAAAGCTTTCAAAGCTGATCCTTCCAGTTTTAATTGTTGGTTTTTTGTTTTGTTCTTCAATAATGACGTTAACGGTGCAAGGATTGTGGAACAGTTGGGTAAAAATCGTCTGTAATAATTAATTACACCTATGAAGCGACGAATTTGTCTAACAGACGTAGGTTGTGGAAAATTCGTAATAGCACTTACTTTTTCGGGTAATGGTGATATTCCCTCCTTATCAATTGAATGTCCGAGGAAATTTACTTCTTGCTGACCGAAAATACATTTGTCCAAGTTTATTTTTAAACCGTAATGGGACAGTCTTTGGAAAACTTGTTCCAAGTGTTGTTTATGTTCGTCGAGGTTTCTACTAGAAATTAGGACATCGTCCACGTATGCGAATACGAATGGAAGGTCCCTAAAAACCTCGTCTATCAACCTTTGGAAGGTTTGACAGGCGTTCCTAAGTCCGAATGGCATTCTGACAAATTCGTAAAGTCCAAATGGTGTGGTCAGTGCTGTTTTATGGATATCTTCTTCCGCCACCGGTATTTGGTGATATGCTTTCACCAAATCCAGTTTAGAAAATATCGTGGCGTTTTGCAGTCCGATTGCGAAATCGTGAATGTGTGGGATAGGGTATCTATCCGGTACAGTTTGTGCATTTAATCTCCTGAAATCGCCGCAAGGACGCCATGTTGTCGCGTCTGATTTCTGTACCATATGTAGAGGAGATGACCAGGCACTTTTGGAAGGTCGAATAATTCCTTGTTGTAACATGCGTTGGAATTCGTCCTTTGCGATCCTGTACTTATCCGGCTTCAAACGTCTGGGGGTAGCGTAGACGGGTTGTCCACTCGTTTTAATATAATGCCTTGCATTATGTTTTATATTATCCGCGACTGTGAATGGCTGAGTAAGTTGTGGGTATTTTTGAAACAGCCGACGAATGTACGTCTCTTCAGGAAAGGCAGAACTAATCCCAGTAGACTGGTATCTTGTGGTGATACCTTTTATTACGATTTTTGTTTGGTTATCAGTCAGTGTGCGATTAGTCATGTCTACCGATAGATTATATCGTGCTAGGAAATCTGCTCCTAATATTGGTGTCGTCACGTTGGCTATGGTAAATATCCATGAAAATGTGCGACGCAAGCCGAGATTGATGCTTAAGTACTTCTCACCGTATGTCGATATTTGTGTGCCATTAGCTGCCTGGAGGTGGTAAGGCTGTGGAGTAGCTTTCTGTTTACTTAGCGCTGGTATCACGCTTATTTCGGCTCCGGTATCTATTAAAAAGTTATATCCGTGATTACTGTCACGAATAAAAAATAGACGACCTTTAGTAGAAAATCCAGCAACAGTTGTCGTCTCTACTGGCTGGAATGACCGTTTCCCTCATTCTTGTTAAAGGTGCACGGATACGTGCATCGCCTTGCTTGTGTGCCGAATTTTTTGTGGTAAAAACAGATTTCGTTCGCTCGTTCTCGTGTGTTGCTTCGACCTCTGCTAAAACTTCGTTTTCGGTAGTTAGGTCGATTATTAAATGAATAACGACGGTCTATTTGCATTAATTCCTGCAACTTACGAGTGAGATTTTCGACCGTGGTTTTTAGTTCGGCCACTTCGACGTCTCTCGTCTGTTTTGGCTGTGCTTGTGTTGTGTTTAATCTGCGGCCCCTCAGATTTTCATGTATTCGGTCCGCCATGTCGGCTAGTTTTACCGTGCTTGTCTCTTCCGTTGTGGGTGCCAGAATTTGTACTGTTGTGTCTGGGAGTTTATCCAGCCACAAACTTCTCATAATAGTTTCGGACATTTTGTTGTCTCCTAGCAATGATCGCATGTATCGTAAGAGTTGTGACGGTGTACGATCTCCCAATTCTACTTGGGTGAAGAGATTGCGTAACATTGTCTCGTTCGATAAGCCAGTCCGTCTCAAAATAGCCTCCTTAAGTTCGTCGTATGGATTATGTTCTGGAACGTTCTCCAACAAATCAGTTACTTCCTCGACGACGTCTGCCGGGAGTTTCTCAACCAAATAACAATACTTGGTTCGCTGAGACGTAATCCGTTTTGCGTCGAAAAGGGCCTGGATCTGGATAAACCACGTCTTTATATTGGTGGGATTAAAAGGTGGAATATTTAGCGTTAACGTAGCTAGAGGTGTTTCAACGCGGGGAGCGTCCATTTTGTGTTTTTTTGTTTGAAAGTGATTTTGGAGCCTTTAAACTGTCGGTTGATTTTTTTTATCTTTCGACTTAATAGCGACTACCGGCGTAACTCGCTAATTTGTTGCTACATTGTACTGAGATCCACGCTTCGTATGACGGCTTGTATCATCCCTTGAGATTCGCATCGTCTTTTTCTTCCTTTGAGTGTTACCGCACGCATGATATCGCCAGTATGTTAGGAACCGCGTGTAGCTTAAAAAGATTCCGTTGTGTATGCAATTCTAAGTCGTGGTCACCAATTTGTGGGGGTCGTCGTACCCTTTTGGTCGGGGTTACCAACTTCCTCCACAAATAAAAATAATAAGAAGAATATTTACATGCACAATTAACGGAAGTTTATTTACTGAAATAAACATATTAACAAGTAGAATATATTACTTTGTGTAATGAGTTCATGAGTCCTTTCTTTAGTTTCATGTAAGTAAAAAGAAGAATGTCTTTTCTTTTGTTGAAGTGTTCATTTGTTACAAAATAATAAAAGAGGCAATAGTGAATGTTCGCCTGTGAAATTGTATGAAAGCGCGCGAAATGGTGAACTAGAAGAGTGATAGTGAGATGCGTGTAAGCTCCTGATGAAAGTCCGTTGAAGAAAGAGAAAGTTTTATGTTTGTGTGTGCTTATATACTATTGGGTCGGCTCCAGCGAGCTTATTGAGAAAAGTTTAGAAAAATATGTTTTTGGAGAAATCTCATTGGACAAAAATATCACGTGGTGTGCTTGCTAATACGTCCGCTCGTTTTAAGTTGATTTGGTATAAAAAGGCACATCGGAATGTGCGTGGGCGTTATTTTATATTTGTCACGCGCCAATACAACAATTTTCACTCTGCGCGCCTAAATTGTATTTATTTCAAACAACATTTTTTATTCCAATCTTAACCGTGTCAACTGGCACACGTGTATAATGCTGAAAGATCTCAAGTTTTTTTAAATAAATAAATAATTAATTTTAAAAAACAAAGTTTACGTTGTTCTGGTTTTTCAAAAATATTCTTCTTATGTTATTCCATCAACGTTTCAAGTGTGGACTTCTTAATTATAATGGTAAAAGTTTTTCATTATTAAATTAACCAATCATCCGTTATAAATGCAGTTACATTCCTTTTTTTGTTTTTCATAAAAAAAACTTTAGGACTCTATTCTGGGCAATTGGCAGTAAACGTTTATTTGAGTATGTAGAAATAATGTTTGATGCAACTGCTTAGTCTTCCTTGAACCTTTTTAAAGCGTTGACAATTTTTAGTGTATATGTTACGTCTCGGCGCTTGTGTTGAAAGGGTGTTAAATGCAAGGGATATAACTCCGTTAGACTAAGTGAAATAAACAGATAGTGAATTTGGGACGCTGTAAACGTACGCAACTTATTAGACGGTAGTTTGTTTAAATTTATTAGATGGCAATTAAGAAAATATTTAATATTTATTACAATTAATCAATCGAACACCGAAACATTATTAGACGGCAGTTTTAATTAAAAAAAAATGAATACAAAAATACTATAACTGAACTTACGGTTAAGCATATATTTTTTAAATGAATAAATAAGTATTTTTAAACGTATCTGTATCTTTCAACCTCAACTGAATCCTCATCACTATTTTAGGTGATTTTCCGGACCATTCTAGAGTTTTAGGGAAATTAACCAATTTTTTAATTGGTGGAGGAGGCTATGGGAGATAAATTCTGTGTCTGTGTGTTTTCTTTGGAGAGGGGGGGGGGAGGAATGAAGGAAGGAAATGGATGATATATCGGGGTGCGGCAGCACTTTTCCCAGTCGTCAGCAGCCGCCACCGCCAAATGGCTCAAGTGACTCAATCGCAGTCATTTAAAAATAAAGAATAGTCTTCAATATTAAAGATAAGCACATTTTTTTTCGGTTTATTTTTATTTTTCTACTTTTCCACTAATTTATAATGGGTTTCTAAATAATAACGTTATTATATCAGCGCGGTCCTTAAAGTGCAAAAGATTAAGTATAACATAAAAGATGCTAAAAAAAATTGTATTCGGGGGGAGGGGGAGCAATAAAATTACAATTATATGCTTATTTTTAATAATGAAGACTATTCTTTATTTTTAAATGACTGCGATTGAGTCACTTGAGTCATTTGGCGCTGGCGGCCGGGAACAAGATATTAATTGTTCATTTCAAATGTTCAGTTAGAGAATTATTAAAATGTTCATGCCTGTAATTTATGAGTGCATAGTTCTATGAGAGTGTGTGTGTGCGTGCACGCAAGTTGAGATTTGTCAGGGTGCATAAGTGTACGACTGCGTGTGTGTGTGGTTGTACGAATGTGTGTGCGTGCGTGAGTGAAAATTGATAAGTCGTGCAAGCCTTTGTGTGTGCGTACGTGAGTTGAATAGTAGTCGCAAGGGCAGCTTAGTGTAATATAGATGTTAGAGTTTGCTGATATTTTTCCCAACTGATTTTCTCAACGAAAATCTGGGCTTTTATTGAATTTTATCGACCCCTACAGAGCAGCTTGAGTTTGGCGCCAAAATGGGATTTAAATCACGTGGTGTGGCGGACGTAATAGCCAGCAGGCCATGTGACAGCCATTTTAGTTTTTTTTTGTAAAATAATGCAAAGTTGGTCCTGGGAGTTGATTTTTGGAAACAAATTTCTGATTATGTTTTTGACTTGAATTTGGGAGCGTAGCTTATTTTTTCGCCCATGCCGTCGGTCAGTCAACTTTATAGGATTTGGACAAATGTCAATCTTATAACCTCTCTTGGGAGACTATTCCAAAGTCCAGGAATCCTGACTGAGAAGGCGGCCTTCCTCTGATTCAATCGAAATCGGCAGTGAAATATTTTCTTGTGGTGTCCGCGTAGACCTCTTTCTGGTGCAGGAGTGAAAATAATAGGTCCTGAGGTATATCGTAATGACCATTGAGGAGATTGTAACCGGCGTTACAATCTGCGTAATCGGTGATGCTCAAGAGAAAAGAAAAGGTTAAGTTTCTTGAGTCGGCTTTCATAGGGCAGCTCTGATAGACAATGCACCATTCGAGTAGCCAGTCTTTAAACACTCTTCAGATGCTGAATATCACGTATTAGATATAGAGCAGCTGCCTGGACACCATACTCTAACAGTGGTCTGACGAGGGAGACATAAACTGGTAGAAATATTGCAGAAAGAACGTTGAATGAGGAATAGAGTGCTGATTTCTTTGTTTTCAGCCTGAATAAATGCAAATAAATGAAGATTGATTTGAGGGAATAGAACGGTCACCAGCTAGCAACGCCTAACTTAACATGAACAGAGTTTTGTAAATGAAAAATCAAGGAAAACATGATTAAATAACAAAACATTATATAATTTTACAAGATAAGTCATTTTTGGTCAGAAATGTTCATTTGGAGAAAATTTATGCAACTCGTGTTTTTGGTAGGAAAATGTTCAGTGAATATCAGACACGAGGGCTAAGAGTGTATATCTCTATATATTTGTTAGTGTGGATATGCTTGTGTGAATAATAGACAGTGTATGTGAGTACTAGACAATGTGACACTATGTAAGTATGCGTAGGTTTACCTTGTTCTTGTTGGTGCGTGTGTAGATGTGCGTGAGATGATGGAGCTTGTATGTGAGTTTTGAGGTTTCTTTTCTTTTCGCCTCTCCCACGTCTTTGGCTGGTGGGGGCGGAGGGGGTCATACGTTCTTGGGTCCTTCCGAGGTCTGGATTGGATCTCTACTTTTGGCTGATTATTTCCTCATTCCTATAGGGTCTGTAAGTTTGCGTCGGCTTGTTATATTTCGGGTTTAAATCGAGCAGGACACATTCTGATTGGCCGACAATTCTGATTCATTGACAACATGTGAAAACTCTTTATTTGTTTTTGGAAATGAAGAGAAGAGGCTATCTAAACGAATCGGAGAAAGAAGAGGGTGGCTATTCAAGCCAGTAGCTTTTTGCCGTTGGTTTGAAGTGCATCTCTCCCACTACAGGTCTACTTTTTTTGTCAGTCACGTGCAGTTTTACGACCTGGCCACTTAGACTTGGGGTTAGTGGTAAAAAACTGTATGCAAATTAGGCAAAGGAAAATGTTAATTATTTTTAAATATATCTTTATCTTTAGGAATTAAAAACAGATAGTTTTCGATGTTAATTACTTTTATAGGCTTCAAACTTATAATTTTTATATAAAGATGATAATTAATTTAAAAAATTTTAATTAGGTACTTTTATATGTTTTCTTGTAATTTAATTAGGAATGTTGAGTTGAGGTTAGGTGAATAACTTCGATGCTTCATTCATTTTAGAATGAGTGGAAAGCGAGAAATTATACAAATGGAGGACATAAAAATATACACGTGTGTGATAAGATTTATTTTTGGAACTGAATGCAAAAAAAACAATATTGGCAGAAATAACAAAATATACAGTGGGCGGAAGTAGCTTCCCCTGATACTGTCCAAATTCAATAATCAGCAGTCAACAGCAGCAGTTTGATAAACACACACACATACACATACATCAATATAAGCACACGCTCAATGTGTTAAGAGCCGCTCTCAAGCTACAGCTCACAGTTGCATCATTTCAAAATATAGTCAAAGGGTAGATAACTTTTTTTGATCCTTTTCTTTTTTTCTTCTCTTTTTCAACCTCTTATAATACAAAACTTCTCAAGTTTAATTTTGTTTACTGGTTTTGTGAATATGTCAGCAATATTATCATATGAGGGTGTATAATGTAAATATACATTATTATTTTGAATTTGAGACCTTATATAATGATATTTTACATCAATATGCTTAGATCATTGATGATGAACAGGATTTTGTGTTAATGCTATAGCGCCTTGATTATCTGCATATATATTTATTTCAATTTCAATACCATTCATATCTTGATACAATTTGTTTAGAAAATTTGTTTCCTACATTATATTACACATAGCCATATATTCAGCTTCACATGTCGACCAAGTAACAGTTTTCTGCTTTCTAGATTTCCATGATATAAATGGGCACCATTATTTAATTGGTAGCAATATCCAGAAATACTTCTATCTTCTGAATTTGCCCAATCAAAATCGCAAAAAACAATTAAATTCAAATTATTTTCAGATTTCTAAACGGTTAGACCATAATTAAGAGTTCCTTTAATATACTTCAAAACAAATCTTCTTAGATTCAAATGTGCATTTGTGGGGTTTGACAAATACTGAGACAACATGGTAACTACATAACATAAATCAGGTCTCATGCAAGTCATTGCGTAAATGAAACTGCCAATTATTTCTCTGAATAATCTGTTATTTGGAAATTCTTTTGAAACTGTACTATTTTATTAGCACTTAGGTCACATGGTATAGCTTTTGGGTTACTTCAAATCTGTTTAAAACTCTTTGTAAGTATTTTGTTTGACTCATTTTAATAATACCAGTATTAAATTCAAATTCTATTCCCAAGAAATAACGTAATTGACCGAGGTCTTTCATTTTTAAATTTTGGAATAGGTCATTTTTTATATCTTTCATACTTTCTAAATCTGGAGCTGCGATGATTAGATCATCCACCCAAGTTATAATAATTATTTTTGAATCATTATAATTTTTCCTATACACACAATAATCATTTAATGACTGTTTGAAATTTTGATCTGTTAAAAATTTATGCAACAAATTGTTCCAATTTCTTTCACCTTGTTTCAGTCCATATAAATATTTTTAAAATTTACAAACAAGCTTCTCACCATTTTAGTTTGTTCGTACAAAATATTTTGGCTGTTCAGTATATTCTTCACAGTCAATATTAGCATTAAGGTATGATGTTTTAAAGTCCATCTGATGTACAATTAAATCATTTTGTACTGCTATTTGCATCAACATTCTGATAGATGTGATCTTAGCTGTAGGAGAAAATGTTTCTTAATAATCTATATTTTGTATCTGGGAAAATCCTTTAGCTACATATCTAGCTTGAAATTGTTTCTCATTGTTCGGCCATAACTTCACTGCATAGACCCAGCTACCTCTAATAATTTTCTTATCTTTATGGACAGGGGTAAGTTCGTAAGTATTGTTTTCCTTAAGAGCATCTATTTCTTCACTCATGGTTCTTTCCCATTTTAATTTTTCGGTAGATGTCACTGCTTCTTCATAAGTTTCAGGAATGTCTTTTATCCTATAGCAATACTCGATAGAACAATTTGCTATGTCCGAATTGTCAGGATCTAACACCTAACCATTTATATATTTAGGTTTATTGATTTTTCGTTGAGCACATCTTTTCTCTGTTTCATTTTAATCTGTATTTAATGTTTCATATTTTTCATCTGCATTTGATGTTTTATATTTTTCATCTGCATTTGTTGTTTCATATTTTTCATCTGGTTTTGTTGTTTCTTCTGGTCGAGTTGTTTGTTCTCTGGGATAATCAAATAAATTATTCTCGTCTTCCTCTGTGTCTGGTTGTTGAGATTCATGAAAGAGTACACATCTTATTTTCTTGATCTCTCTTCTATCTGGAAGGTAAATGAGATAGGCTGGACGTTCAGCATCGTATCCAACGAAAATTCCTTGTTCACTTCTTGGATCTAATTTTGTTTTATTTTGAATGTAAGCAAAGCATGTAATGCCAAAAGTATGCACATATTACTTATATCAGGATTTTGGTTTGTGAACATTTCGAAAGAAGTTTTTCCAGTTCTTCTGTTAAAACATCTATTCCTTATGTAGGCCGATGCTCTAACCACATAGTTCCATAAATCTGTTGGTGACTTTGCTTGTATTAACAAACATCTCACCATTTCGAAAAGTGATCTCCATGACCTCTCAGCACTACCATTTTTATGTGGCGAATAAGGCGTCGAAAATTCTTGTCTTATTTTATTTTTTGTAAGTAGGTTTTTTAACCGAGAGCAAGTAAATTCCGTTCCGTTATCTGTTCTTAGTCTTTTGACTGATCCGTACGCTGCTATATCAGCCAAAAATATTTGTGTGGCATTTGCTGCTTGCAATTTATTTTTAAGAAAATAAATATTAATAAGTCCTGAGTAATTATCAACAAATGTTATTACATATTTCGATTCGTTTATCGAAGTTGGTTCAATTGGACCTGCTAAATCACAATGGATTAAATCAAGTTTTTATTTTTGCCTTTTTGTCTGTTTTTCTATTTTTATATTGGTACATTTTTCCTTTTGCATATACATCACAATTAAATTTAATTTTATTACTTATTTTCATGCCTTTAACAGCTTGTTCAAAATTCAAAATGTCTTCTTTATTGCACTGTCCTAAAATATAATGTCGCCCCTTCAGTGAATGCGTTTGTTCAGTTTTGATACCGTTGAGTAAATACAGTTTCTCGCACTTATTAATGTTATACGTGATTCCATCTTGGGTCTTCAATTTGGCGCTATTCTTTGACAAATAGATCGAAGCGCTATCTTCTGTTGCTGATTGTACCGAGTAAATATTTTGTTTGTAAGATGGAATATATAATACATTTCGTAAAATTACTTTACGTTTATTATTATTGTCGTCTCTAAGGTAAATTTCAGCGTCGCCTTTGGCGTGGACTTCCATCAGCTAATTCAATAGTACGTTTTGATTTATCAAAATTTTTATCAGATACCTCTGATTTTTGTAAAATTTTCACAATAAGTATTAGACATCAATTAATAAATATTCACCACATTTCAGTTTCTTTGGAGTATTTTATGGGGGTTTTAGGGGGTATAATATGAGCACAATCTCCTATATCAGATTTGCATAAAATTTTATCCATAGTCATTAGATACCAATAAAGCAAGATTCCTTGAATTTCAATGTCTTAAGACCCCTTAAGCTTTCAGCCTTCAATTTTTAGACATTTTCTAGAATCATAATCATGTAGTGGATGTTGAGCAAAATCAGAATAAGAATTCTAAACAGAAGGTTTAGTATCATTATATCTGAATTTTAATCTTCGTAAGTGGACATAAGTGGTGCAAGACTTCTGTTCTAGGAATTAATTTTACCCGTCCTGGGACGAGTATTCTTCTAGTATATATATATAAAATTTATAATGCTTTACAATTATATGTTGATTAGTCATCTATACTAGCGGTTTCTGTGGTAATTGAGAAATTAAACCCATAGGGTTTAATGCTATAGAGTGCTAATCAACTTATTGTATAGTATTATATGGATATATGCAGCTGATCTAGAAGTTGACCTGGGTTCAGTTGTGGATTGGGGTACGAAATGGCTTGTTTCATTTAATTCAGTTAAGACTCAGCTCGTGTCTTTCAATCGTAGGCGTGTCCCTTTTCTTCCTGATATTCTCATGGATGGCTCTGCTCTTGAGGAGAAATCGACTCTAAAACTTCTTGGTCGTTCTCTCTCATCAAATCTTTCTTGGAGTTCATACAGTAAATCCATTGCTTTTTCTGCTTCTCGTAAAGTCGGTTCTCTATCGCTCCAAACACTTTCTCACACCTGAGGCTATTCTCTATCTCTACAAATCTACTATCAGACCATGTATGGAGTACTGTTGTCATATTTGGGCTGGTGAATCTCTGTCCCATTTGAGGGTTCTTGATAAGGTGCAGAAACGTATCTGTAATTGATTGGCCCTACCCTTTCTTCTTCTCTGCACCCTCTCTCTCACAGATGTGATGTTGCGAGTCTCAGTCTTTTCTATAAATACTATTATGGCATGTGTTCTTCAGAATTATGTGATCTATTCCCGGCTTCTTTTGTTCCAGCTTGTTTAACTCGTTGGTCTAGTGGTCTCCATCAATTCGCTGTTTTGATACCTCATTGTAATACAGCTTCCTATTCCAGTAACTTCTTTCCAAGAACCGTATGCTTGTGGAACTCTCTTCCTGCTGACTGTTTTCCTCCTACCTTGGTCTTTTTAAGACTAAGGCCAATAGGCATCTCCTGTCTTTGTGATAGTCATATTTGTTCTTGTTAACTCCTTACATCAAGTGGCTTCATGCCTTGTCTGGAGCGATTTCCATTAAAAAAAAAATCAGAAAACAACTTAAAATGTTCTTCGAATAATGTTTCATTATTCGATTGATAAATTGTGGGATCAGTTTCCTATATTAATTAAATTAAAATGAGCACACACTTCCGGACCATTTAGATGTAATATGGTTTGATGCTGGATGTATGTATGTTTATTTTAACTAAGTGTATATTATTATAGTATTTCAATAATTTGTTTTTTGGGGGGAGGGGGGTCCTACACTAAAATGAAGCGCGAAAACAATATTTGTATTTATTTGTATATTCTGTTAACCATACTACACATAAATGCCACTACCCGACCAATAACTATAAGTCCGGGGTATTGCCAGTCGAACTTAGGGTTAGTGGTAAGTCATTTTTTAACTGCATTTAATGAATGAAACACAAATATCAACTCATGGGTTGGCCATTTTGGATTTTTTACTGTCTCCGATGTAGTGAATATCGACGAAATCTTATATTGAAATAAAAAAAACTTTTAAACACTTTCAGAATTTTAAAACTATACAGGTCAGTAGAAAAGTAAATTTTATTTCGTTTTGTAGCATTTATTTGTTGTAACATTTAAAAAGAAATGAAAACACAAAAAATGTCACTGACAGTTTTTTCCATTCAAAAAGTTTGGAAAATAATGCCTAAATCTACTTCACTCTGAACAATTTACGTGACTGAAATAAGATTTAACAAAACGATTCTTTCTTCGCTCTTAAACCAAAGAAACACAGCATTATTCCTGAGATGTTATTGACGATGGGCATTTTTTTATACCCGTCCATATTGAAAAGTCCGTGAGTGTTAGTCTTTGGCACGAATGTAATTGTTCAAAAATAAAAACAAATAAATTCACTCGAATTGCTAAACTGCAGTAGTGTCAAATTTTTAGGGAGTAAACTATGACGGTGTGATAGTAAAGATTTACTGCAAATATATTTAAATAAATGGTATTTCAGTCTTCAGAAATATTTTGAATGTTCACACGTAATCGCCTATATAAGCAGAATCTTTAGTTTAACAAAAATAAATTCGCCAAAATCGGAAGAAAACGAAAACATTAATATCCCCCCACCAATTAGACTAAATGTTCAATTGGTCTAAATAACGTTTTGAGTATGAAAAGATTTATTGCTTATTTTTGTGAGTCTTACTTTAACTGACCCAAATTACCCTGTTCAGTGTTTTAAAATCGTTCATGAAGTTGTTGGTATTCAGAGCCCCCACCCCAAACTAAAAAGATGTTGAAACATTACACTGATATTTTGACATTACATGATTAGTATCTCATGTGCTAACGTGAAAGATGAAGAAGTCATTATGTGCGTTGATTGGAGAAAGAAAGAAAATCTTCTGTTTTGTATTTTCTGTAATGAAAGAAGAAAGCATTAGAATAAGTATTTGGACGGAGTAAATAAGCATTAGTTTAAAATGATCATTTAAAAACGTGGGAAAATACATTACGATGTTTTGATTACTGTCGCCATGTTGTCAGAATGGATTATGCTTGTCTGTGTGTTCGTTTGTAAAATAGTTATGTGTATCGTAATGTAGTAATAAAATGAATTATGAATGAAATAATACTATTCTGTTATAATTTAATTGACCGGTGATTTGTGAAAATTTTGCTTATGTAAAGAAATCACACGGTGTTGAAGGTGGAAGGAATTGTATAAAAATTAGAGTAGGTAAAAGAGCGAGCTACCTCCTCTTTGTAAGGTGTTTTTGTGTGAGTAAGTTTGCCAGGATAAAATGTAATAATTAGAGGATGGATTTGTAGTAACTTTATCTTTTTTAGGAACACAAAGAGGGAACCGGGTAGTTTGCAGAGCGGATCAGTTTAGCCTGTTATACAATTGATTATTTTTCTAGTGTAGTCAAAGTTACAGGGGAGAAAAAGCCAACTTTATATAGAAGATATAAAAGACCCCCGAAATCTATTAAACTGTAGAAGTGAGATAGCAAAAAGCTGCCTACACAGAAATAAATTTACATTAGGCTAACGATACATAAATAAATAAACAAATAAGTAAAAAAAACTAAACTAAACAAAAACCTAACAATTTAAAAATGAAAACCTAAAATAGAAATACAAGGAACCATGTGTTAAAATAAATTCACCCATTATATTGACACAACAAAGAAACAGGATATAGGCAAATCTATAGAAAACAGAACAATAGAACAGGATATAGGAAGTAACACTAACCAGACCTTTGTTCGTGGGAAGCCCAACGGTTGACTGAGAGAACAACAAAGAATCTGATTGGTTAACTAACTAGCTAGTCGTGTATATAAAAACACCCAGAAAAAAATAACTCCATGCATTTTAGTCTGAAGATTCCCCTCAAGGATGAAACGTGGGAGCCTCTGTGTAGCTTAATTGCCATAAATATATTCTCATAGCTTACTATATATATATGTATATATATATATATATATATGTACATATATATATATCATCAAATGTTATTACATATTCTCGCAGAAATGTTATGTTTTTAGAAATGTGAAAAAATAAAAATAGAAAAAACATGGTTATTGGAATATAAAATGAACCTGACTTATATATATATATATATATATATATATATATATATATATATATATATATATATATATATATACAAAAGTGAATATCAGTACAGACTAATACTATTTAATCTTACTTGAAGAAAGGAGACAGAGGGAGGGAGAGAGAGAGAGAGAGCAGAAAGGGGCTAATTTTGGATTTTGTCTTTTTACTTTTTAATATGTAACTGACTTTGCAAACTCACTTTTTTCTGATTCAAACAATTTAAACACAGCTTAAGATTACTTGATCCCCTCTTGAGAGAGAGAGAGAGAGATGTCATCTACAGACATCTGTTTCTTCATTGTGGCTAGATATGATACGCCCTTTAAGCTGAGATTCGAAACCCGATGGACAGTTTAGTAGTCAAGTGTTTTTACTCCTAGGCCATATCTGCACCGCACAAAAGCATTTTACACTATATGGAAAGCGTTATTTCGTCCTGCTAGAGAACTCAGCCCATGAGTTGGGAGCAAGTATACATATATAGTTATTAACAGATACGCATCACAGCTCTTAAGTGTGGCTGGACATTGTGAGCATTTCAAGCTGATATTCAAAACCTGAATATATATCGTAACATAGACAAAAACGTAACCTGTGGGTCACTCATTGTTTGAATTGGGAAAAAGTGAGTTTGCAAAGCCAGTTAAATTTAAAAAAATAAAAAGACAAAATTTAAAATTAGACTTTTGTCTCTCTTTCTCTCTCTCTCTCAATGAGTTGAATTACTACTATTTTCTCACTGTTTCTATAATATAAAATCTGAAGAAAGGAGGAAGAGAAGGAAGTTAGATGAAGAAACAAAATTGGTTAATAAATGCAGAGAGTGAACTTCACTTTCATAGTGAAAGAAATAGAGAGTGTATAAAATAAGAGAGCGGGTAAATCAACATATAGTGAGAAAAGAGGAGAGCGATAGACAGGAACTTAGTGATAGATGGCTCACTTGGTTTTTAAAAATATTTGAAGGTTCTTGATGAGGTTCAGAAACGTATCTGTAATTTGTTTGGCCCAACCCTTTTCTATCCTGCACCTTCTCTTTCACAGACGTGATGTTGCTAGTCTCAGTCTTTTCTATAAATACTATTATGGCATATGTTATGATCTATTCCCTGCTTCCTTTATTCCAGCTCATTTGACTCGTTGGTCTAGTGGTCTTCATCAATTCGCTGTTTTGATACCTCATTGTAACACAGCTTCCTATTCCAGTAGCTTCTTTTCAAGAACTGCTGACTGTTTTCCTCGTACCTTGGTCTTTTCAAGAATAAGGTCAATAGACATTTCCTGTTTTTGCAATAATCATCTTTCGTTCTTGTTAGCTCCTTATATTAAGTGGCTTCATGCCTTGTCTGAAGCAAGTCACATCAAAAAATAATATGCGATAGATAAATTTACAAGATGATCAGCTTAAAATACTTTATTTAAGAAAAATAAATTTTGCCCTTATGAATGTGTTGCTTGTTTTGTTGGTTAATTAATTGCAAATCATGGCTAATTTGAGGAATTCAAATGGATTGTTTTTTTTTTCAAACATAACCTGATTGCAAAAGTAAGGAATATTTTAACATGTATTTTCTGTGATTAAAATATGTATAAAAAAGGGTCTTAAAGAAACAAACGTTGATTAACTCCGCTTTTATATATATATATATATATATATATATATATATATATATATATATATATATATATATATATATATATATATATGAGGAATAAAAGAAACAATCTTTCAGACAAAATGTAAAAATAAAAATGGAATAAAGGATAAGCTAATCAACAACTAGCAAAAATAAACTCAAAAACACATATTGAATAGTTCTACCAAAATATTTCGGTTGTTAAAATACAATCATCATCAATTGGTAGCAGAACTTTAATTAAAAACAGAAAAGTTTTCAAATTTATACAAAGAACACAATTTGGGGAAAAAAATAGTCACGTGTAATAAACAGTAGAAAGGGAGAAAGAAAGAAAGAAAGAAATATTAATATATTCGTGTTATAATGAAATAATTCCAGGAGGAAATCCGGGTATGAGAGCTCAATGTAATAAACAGAGCAAGAATAAAATAAAATAAAATATTACGATGATTATGTAATTTCGTGTTACTATATTTTATTTTATATATATATATATATATATATATATATATATATATATATATATATATATATATATATATATATATATATATATATATATACTACGGTTCACCCATTGAGTCCTGGTTAAATTGTTTGGATCAGAGGAAAGTGAGTTTGCAAAGTAAGTTACATATAAAAAAAAAACCCAACAATATCCAAAATTCGCCTCTTTCTTCTCTATCTCCCTCTCCAAGTATGAGTTAAATGATATAATGTGGTGATATTTTCTTTTATTTATAATGGACTATTCCAGTATTATATTCTTTTCTTACTTTCTTAGCTTCGACTGTTAATAAACAGAGGGATAAAGTGAGAGTAATAAACAGCGTAAAGAATCAGATGACGGATCATACAACATACATTGCGAGAAAGACGCTGCTGATAATTCTCCGTTGAAGGTGTTTGTTTCTACCTGTCGCTAGCGAAGCTTGTGTAAGACTCTTTAATCACTTTTCGGTACTGTTCCGGATGATGCGCATGAATTCCGTCACTTCACGTCGACAACGATCGGGTAGGTCGTGGAAGCGCCCGAGCACTGACGGAATGATATCATTTTTTCTTTCTTTATCTTATAAAAACATTGACAAAATTTTACCCCCCCCCTAAAAAACAACATTTTCACAAAAAAAAAAAAATGATTTTAATCTATGTATTTTTTCTTTGAATTTATTCGTTTTATATTAGCATCTGCCAGTCTTCCAGTTAGAACTTGGCAGTTTTAATGCAGGGCTTGGCTATCGCTAAGAACGGGAGCCCTAACCCCTAACCCTTAAATCTAACCTATTTTCTTTCTTTCTTTGTTTTATGTTAGCAAAAAGAAAAAAAAGAAGAAAAATAGCGAAACAAATGAAAAAGAAAACATTGACAAAATCCCCTCCTCCTCCTGCAAAAATTTTTTTTCTTTCTACACATTTGATTGAAAATGGTTCATTTGACACCCCACCCAACAGTTTGTTTGGTTTTTATCTTTTTATCTATGTATTTTTTCTTTGAATTCATTCGTCTTATATTATTGCCTGCAAGCACTCCATTAACGCTTGGCGTTTTCGGCTCGGCAACTCTCGGGCGCTTCCGCGACCTGCCCTATCGTTATTGACGCGAAGTCACGGAAATCAGGCGTGTCATCTGGAACAGTACCCACTTTTCTCCTCACTGAATCGTTACACAAAACTAAGAACTGATGTATATGCATCTAAATACAATGGGCTAAAACTTCTGCTAAATAATACTGTATTTCTGTGAGTATGTAATTAACATTAGGGTTGTTAATATATATGTGCCATCTTACCAATATATTCAGTCGATTTTTCGTCAATTGTAGCTTCAACCCGGGGGGTCAGGAAACTCCCCAATGTCCAACTAAGACATGCTCTTGTGTCTAGTCGTTGAGCCCAGAAGCAGCAGAAGAAGCAACAGCAAATGAACTGCCCTTTTCAGGGAAACTTTTCAACCTTTCTATATGCCCTTTTCAGGGAAACTTTTGGTGCTTCTGCTGTTTCACAGTGACACGTTAACAAATATGTAGCTAAAGAAATGTATAAACTTTGTTATGTACTTACGTGGTAGCTTAATAGAAGACTGTACATTAAAAGTTACGCAAATTCATCCAGTATTTATTAAATAAAAAATAAAAAACGATTTTTATTGGTAGTCGCCATCGTGTATCTTTCAATCGCCCGATGTTATCATGGGTCGCCAAGGGAGAAGGGAGATAATTCATATTGTACTTAGTTGTTTTTTTCTGAAATTGATAAAAAAAATTATCTCCCTTGCCTAAACTGGATACATAAAATCGTTTTTTCTTCTTTTTTTTCTTGTAATTTAATAAATACTGGATGAATTTGCGTAATTTTTTCTGTGCAATCTTATTTTCAGCTAACACGTAAGTACATAATAAAGTTTATACATTTCTTTAAATATTTTAATGTCACTGTGAAACAGCAGAAGCACCAAACTTTTTTTTACTAAACTACTGCAATAACCCTTGCTGCTATCTGCCTCCGGAAACACCCTCCTGCGTCTCCTGCACCTGCTGACATCCTCCTGCATCTCCTGCACCTGCTGACGTCCTCCTGCGTCTCCTGCACCTGCTGACATCCTCCTGCATCTCCTGCACCTGCTGACGTCCTCCTGCGTCTCCTGCACCTGCTGACATCCTCCTGCATCTCCTGCACCTGCTGACGTCCTCCTGCGTCTCCTGCACCTGCTGACGTCCTCCTGCATCTCCTGCACCTGCTGACGTCCTCCTGCGTCTCCTGCACCTGCTGACGTCCTCCTGCGTCTCCTGCACCTGCTGACGTCCTCCTGCATCTCCTGCACCTGCTGACGTCCTCCTGCGTCTCCTGCACCTGCTGACGTCCTCCTGCATCTCCTGCACCTGCTGACGTCCTCCTGCATCTCCTGCACCTGCTGACGTCCTCCTGCATCTCCAGCTTCTGCTGATGTCCTCCTGCTTCTGCAGATGTCGTCATGTCTTTTCCACTTCCCTGTTGATGTCCTGCCTTTCCAGTTACTCTCGACGTCCTGCATTTCCTGCACCCGACGACGTCCTCTTGCTGATCCAACTCTCGGAGACGTCCTCAAGCTAATTCAGCTCTTGGACTTACCTGAGACACCTCATTATACCTCAGAGACGTCAACATCAATATCCCTGTGACATCATCCTGCTTTGCATGCTATCCAGTTTCCAATGATGTCTTTCATCTTTCCCAGTTTTTCTTGTTATTTTTGTACCTTATTGGTACAAAAAAACGACCATTATTTTTTTTTGCAGTTCACCTATGGTTGTCATTCCTTCTTTGTCTTTGTCGTATTTTTGTCTGTTTCTCTTTCTTAGTTGTAAGACCGATCAACCAGCTACCGCCCCCTGCAACAGGTTTTTCTAACATAACACAAAACCAAGGAATATTTTCGCATGTATTTTGTGTGAGGAAAGATATAGGAAAAAGCTACAGTGAAACGAACTTTTATTAACTCAGTTTTACTACAATAGATGGATATATAGTTCCATTAAATAAGCTACTGTAAGAAGCCCATTATTATATATTTAATAAAAAAAGAAGGAAAATTATTGAGATAAGTGGTAACTGATATTAAGATTTTGTTTTTTTTACTAAATAGGTCAAGGTCAAAAGCCACTCGAGTATAAAGGTTACTGAGATGGAATGGTTGTCAGTTGAGCGATGAAGAACTTTTTAAGAGTATTCAGAATAATTGGTGAAGTGGACCAAGTTCGAATACTTGTGGGGATGATGGTTCCTGCCTGAGGAATCTGTTGAAATTGAATTTGAAGACGACCATGCTGTAATCTGCAGGGAATGGTTTTGTGGTAATGTGTCGCACGGGCGGGAAGACCTTGCAAAAAAGCTCTGTTCGTGGAACTCTTGAGAAATTCTAATTTGCTAACGAACCCACGTTCTAATAATACTCTCTTCCTTATGTCAATCAGTCTGAACATCTAACAAGCAAAAAGAGATGACTTTTGTGCTTTAACAGAAACTTGATATTGGTGAGATTACAGATGCTTCACAAACTCTGCGTCAGGTGGTTCAGCCATGGACAGCATGACACACCTTTGCATCAACTCTATAACATGTTTGGATATCCTGAGCACTGGAAATAATGGTAGACTGAAGAAAACGTGTGTAGCGGAGAAGGAGTGTCACTTCTGTAGGAGGAACGGGTTGTTGAGTCGATGTCCATCCTGTAGGCCTTGTTTGATAGGAAGAAAATGGGTTAATGTTTTTAGTTATAAGGACAAACTTCTCCATTACAATTGAAATAAATTTTATTCATTATTCAGCTTTATCGGCAAACAGATATGGGATTGAAAGAGTTATGTAAACAAAAATATGAAAACATGTTGTGTCGGTGGATGCGCGTATACCTGAAACATGGGTTGAGTCTGGGTCACTTGGCTCGCGCCAGCTCAGTCTTGGCTTTTGGAACATGGTCGCCTTGTCACATCAACGTTTAATTTCCGCTTGTCAAAAATGCAGGAACAATGGAATGAAAAAGTTCAGTGGAAGTACCTCCCACACAAAAGTGTTCTAATTGGATAATGTATTAATCACTCTGCAAGGGAGGCTAAACTCACGTAAAAGAAAAAAAGTTAAGTTTTCAAGTGCGAAAGAAATGATATAACTGCATGCAACCTGGCTTATGTCAATCCAGATTGTCAGACCAGATTGCATGGAGAGCATGCCCACACCAGAGTTCAAGACACTCACAACACCCTAAATATGAAAAGGAAAAAGAAGTTACTTGTTTCCATAGTAGTGTCATTATACATGGCACCTGTGAGAATTGTGAGATTAAAGATTATGAATCCAGGTAAAAAAAAAAAATCTTAGTGCAAATATTATAAAACTGCCCCAACGTTAATGAATACACTTCTTAAATATTTTTTGTTTATTAAAGGAATTCTTTTTTATAGACTTCCTTTTATTTTCCATAGGCTGAAGTTTATGAGGGATTGTTTTGTGTGAGTCAGGTGCTTGTGAAGCTGAACTGAGTTGGCATTTGTTCAAGTAAACAATAATAATTGACAAAAGATCAGCACGGTTCAATACCCAAAAGATAACAAGAAAAGGAAAGTCAAACAGACACAAACAAAATATATTGCATGAGCAGATCCGTATTTTTCTTATGAACAGTCGAAAATAAATCACTGTTTACGGTAGATCAAACCATTCTTCTTTCTACTTGTATAAAACGTGTCGATTGAAAATAAAAGAAACTAGTTTATCCTATTGAAAAGGAATGTGTGAAGTTTTGATTCCAGCTCAGTTGAAGTTGTATATATTTTTGAATAACTGGTTTAAGGAAAAATTAATACTTTTTTATCAAATGTTTCGGTAATGCTAAATCAAATTCACACTGTTCGGTTATAATACTTCATCGGGGAGTTTTCATTCACACACAAACCTTCTAAACTCGAATGTAAAAAACAAGTAACAAATATCATATGCCTATGAATGTAGACAGAACGAAAACAGATAATTGCTGCATTATTTTTTTTTTTTATCCTGTACTTGTAATATTGAAAAGACATGACGTAAATCAAGGCAAAATATTCTCTGAGCCAATAAATGGGCCAGGAAAATATTACTTTCAGAGTCATTTGATAAAGTAGAAACATGCTTCTCTAATCTGTGCCTCTCTTTTGCTACACAAATACTTAATTTGAAATCGGACTTTAAATAAACACACACTGATTTCATCCGCAATTGAAAAGATACGATTTCTGTCTTTACTCTTGTTAAATAAGAAAAGGCTTGCTGCTCACACATGTAAGATGTTGAACATTGCAACAATATATTAATTACTTTCCTATGGATAGTAGCATTTGCTTATCTTGTTCTTGCAGAAACCTTAGGGACCTTTTACCAAAACCTTAGTGTTCGAGAAATGCTGGTCTAATCTGATTGTAAAACCAGTTTGCTAAAATTGGAAATTATGTATGGAGTTGTATTATAAATTGATAATTGTATTAATTTGCAGCCTTAAATGTGTTGAGCTTCGGCGGAACAATAATTTGTTCGAATACAAGCATTTACCAATGAAAACAAATTAACAAAAATGAAGTATGCAAAAGAACATTTATTGTTCGCGAACCCGATAGGCCTCGCTTTGAAATTGTGTCTATGAGAGTGTGTACAACAACGTCTGTAAATGACGTGTGCGTGTGTAAGTTAAGAGAAGAAGTCTTACATACCGTGTAAAGTGTGTTTGTGAGCGTGCACATGTTGGCGAGATGTTTTCATAGGAGCCAACCGAAAGAAGAGAGAGAGTCAGGTGAAGTGGTGTTAGCAGCCAGTCTGAATGGACAAAGAGAGCCTCAATTTACTGTGCGACCCGTTTTATATCACGGATTGATGCGCCTTCTACCATCACAAAAGGGGAGATAATTCGGGTCTGAAACGCCCCCTGGTACGTGTCTGTGTAAATGTATTGAGAAGGGTAGGTAATGCTACAAATGTTTAAAAAAATCCACAACATTAGTTAAGGCTTATCAAAATTATATGTAACAATTTTGTTATTTTTAAGACCTGATTTGGTGAAATACCAATCCCATTTTTACAAAAATTGGGTGAATTCTGAGATGTGTGGGGGTCGTCATACCTTTTTTTGGTGATAACTTCCTCCACAAATAAAAATAATAATAATAAGATTTACATGCAAAATCAACGGAAGTTTATTTACTGAAATAAACTATTAACAAATAGAATATATTTCTTTTTGTAATGAGTTCATAAGTCCTTTCTTTAGTTTCATGGTAAGTAAAAAGAAGAATGTCTTTTCTTTTGTTGAAATGTTCATTTGTTATAAAATATTAAAAGAGGCAATAGGTAATGTTCGCCTGTGAAATTGTATGAAGCGCGTGAAAGGGTGAAATGGAAGAGTGATAGTAAGATGCGTGTAACCTCCGGATGAAAAGTCAGTTGAAAGAGAAAGTTTGATGTTTGTGTGTGCTTAAATACTATTTGGATAGGCTCCAGCGAGCTTAAGGAGAAAAGTTTAGAAAAATATGTCTTTGGAGAAATCTCATTGGACAGAAATATCACGTGGTGTGCTCTCAACTACGTCCGCTCGTTTTGAGTTGATTTAATATATAAAGCCACATCGGAATTTGCGTGGGCGTTATTTTTTATTTGTCACGCGCAAATACAATTATATTCACTCTGCGCGCCTAAATTGTATTTATCCCAAACAACAATTTTTATTCGAATCTTAACCGTGTCAACTGGCACAGATGCTACGTGCAGTATATTTTTTTCTTTTGTTACCACCAAACATGGCATATTGCCACTAAAAAGTAAGGGGCTACTATGATAGGATCCATATTTCGGGGGGGGGGGGGGACCCTAAGTGGGAAGTTGGGCAGAAAGATGTTTGTTCATATTACATTTAAATTTCTACATGTTGGTACGGTTGGGGGAGCAAGGAGGGAATTCCAAAAGCAAACGGTATGAGGAAAGAAGCTATTAGAGTAGAAAATTTTCCAGCATCTAGGAACCTTTATAGTGAAGAGGTGGGATTTTGCTGCTAGTCGGATGGTCAGAGGTATTTTCGTTTAGGGGGTACAAGAGTAGTAAGTTCATAGGAGCACATTCCATGGAAGTACTTGTGACACAAGCACAGGGATGCAACACTGCGATGATGTGACAGGGACCGAAGCTTGGTAGACTGTGCAGGACCTAAATTAAATTAAAGACTCTTTTTTTGCACCCTGTTGAAGAGGGAGAGGCTAGTGGTTGGTGCACCAGCCAAGATGTTGCAACAATACTCTATGCATAGGCGAATGGTGGCTTTATAGAGATATAGGATACTTGCAGATGCAAAAAGTTTTCTCGCTTGGTAGAGGTAATGCACATTCTTTGCAGCATACTTGGCAGCATCTTTTCTGTTCATGCTGCCTGAGAATATAAGGAGTCTAAACGTTGGAGTTTTAGTTCGATGGTGCTGATTTTAGCTTGGAGTTTGGTTTAGATCAGGAAGAAAATCAGAATTACGAACTTACTTGAAAGAGTAGCACATCTGGTCAATGTTGCACAAGAAAAGTGATCACCATTCTTCCTTGAAATAAATAATTGCTCCACAACTAGATATATATGAATCTTTATTCACGAAAACACAGGAACAAAGTAGAGATAGTACAATAGGCTGATTCATGTCGGTTAGATTAAGGAGTATCCTGGAGTTCCTCAACTCGTTTACCATTAGCCAAGGCAGAGCGAGAGCAGGATATGCGTCTTGTCTGGTTGAAGGATTAGCTGGAACTGAAGATTCACCCCGTGGTTCCTCTTCGTGCCAAAATGTGTTAGCGCGCATGAATCTAGTTACACATAGAAGTGTTGTACGCCCACTTTGTGAAGAAGCAATGAATACGCAATCGTAAAGTCGAATTATAATCTCAACTGAAATTAACGTAAACCAATACAAAATAGTTCGCTCATGCAACTGCTACAGAGTTTTATCGGCCATTACAATCGGTCGTTGGAAAGGTTTCTTATAATTGTTAAAGGAAAGGAATTTTGTCTTGGTAGCATTAAATATGAACATCCATTTTTGGCCCCATTCTACTATTCTATTGAAGATATGCACAAGTTTAAATATACTGCGCCTCACATAACTATCTTTCTTTTCTTTGATGCCAACAATCAAGGTGAATAGATGTTTCTTCAACGTCATCTTCGGGAACCTTCCACATCTCCCCAATGAACACTTCTTAACGATTAGTCCAAACAAATATATATGTAACACCCACACACACACACTCTGTCACTCTCTCTCTCTCTTCATTATACATATACAATTATATATGTACAATTGTAGCAGTTACAATAATGTTCAAAACGGAATTTTCCACGCAAGGTTAGATTAAGTAAGAAAAGGGAATTTTCAATTTGAGGTTAAGTGAGAGGTTAAGCTCATGTGTACAGAATGCTGTGTCATGGATAGGAAATCTCCAGTGACATGTAGCGAATAAGCTGATAAAATCTTTCTCTTGTTACTGAACAGTGATAGAAAAGAGGATATTTCTGGGACAGCACTTCATCTTTTATATGGTGGATTGGTTGGGGAAGACCCATGAGCTATTTTGTACATATACTGTTTAAGAAAAAAAAAATCCCAAAGAATTGTCCAACCCTAAATGATAGTGTGCTGTAATTATAAGTAACTTTTTAAACTATGACGCCTACTACTGCTATATGTCATCATAAGACTCCAGCTGTTTGTGTGATGAACGTCCTTCCTGATAATCTGCTTTAATTAAAGAATAAGTCCACCGTAACGTTGCACAGTCTCTTCTCTCTCAAATCACACCAAATAAATGTTATTATTTTTAACTGTTTCATTATTTCATCACTTTGGCCTTCAAAGGTTTCAGCTTTTCTCTCAATCCATTGCCTCTAAATTATTCACATTTACTTGAGTGGAAATTATCAGTTTGTCTCTTTTTGAATCCAGGGAGATAGACGACAACACCTGTGTTGAGCGATGCACATGTCAAACTTGAATGGTAGAAAAAGTTTCTTAAATTTCATTTTGGTTTCATAACTTGGAACTAAAAAAATCATATGGGGTTTCTTTGTCATAATTTAGACCAGCCACTTTTCTTTTTTTTTCTTTTTTGTCGCATTGGATCTTAAAACATTACAGCTGTTTCATGCTTTGGAGACATTCTGTCCTAAAACAATAACCTTGTTGGTTTAGAATAGTCAGTAGTTATCTCTCTTGAACCAGATCCAAGTTATCTCCACTGAATCATTATTTACCAACTAGAGATTGCACTCTTCTATCCGAAAATACAGAAAGAATTGATCCACAGATGTGCGAGATTCAGAACGAAGCTTTTGATCTTTCTGTCTTTGAACTTCAAGCCAGTCGGATGTGTCCGAATGTCACTCTATCTTAGCATGGTTTTCACGAATCTGACATGTTTTACTTTCTGGGTAAAATCTATTGTTCCCCCAATATATTCAACCATGACCTTTTTTATGTGGTTGCAATTATCGTTCCCAAATATCATCAAATTAAGTTGTATTTACTTTTACAAAGCCATTGCATCTCTCTATAAATTGTTTGCCCTGGCAATACATGTTAGTTTCAATTGTGTTTGAGACTATCGACATAGACTCTTCCGTTTGTAATTACATCTGTGCTTTTCACCCTATTTTTATGTTTCATATTTTATTATGTCTTTATTACGTTTGTCTTTGACAAACCTTCTCTATGAGAAATAAATATATATGCAAATTCAACTGTTTCTTCATAATTGTCTTTTATCCTTAATATTCCAACGTCGTGTTTACTCAAGAAAACACTGGCGACTATCTGTTAAGGGGGAAAACCCAAACACATGAAAAATGGCTACAAAAAATGTAAAAATAGAATATCAAATATTCCTATTGTTTACACTTTATTGCTGTTGAGAGAATTTATACTATCCATAAACACACACCATATTCAAGAAACAAACAATTTTTCTTTGCAAAAATGAACATTGTGACCAGTTGGTTTACTCCCAGCAACACATGAATGAATGGGAAAACAAAATTATAGACGACACAAAAAATTTCATAATAATTAAACATTTAGTAATTTTGGCAAAAACAGATCAGTTAGTCTTCTGCCACATATAACGCATAATTATTATATGTTCCACTAATATTTTGCAAAAGCTATGGAGGTGTAGTATTGATAAACAATGCCTGACTCATGTACTGATCGGATGTTCTTTACTGACTGTAGTAAATGTTGACATTTTGCTCTCACACAGCTGTCTGAGATTGTATTGGCTGTATAGTGTACTATACACTCACTACAATAGACGGAAAACGAAATTAAGGTCATCATTAAAAAAGGTCACGCTGAAATTGATTTTTTTTTTAACAATTTCCTACTTTAATATATATACAGTATGCATAGGGTATTTAAGAATAGATTTATACATAGATAAAAATGACACTTTGGAACAATGTCTTTTTTACTGAAAAACGTTTTTGAGGATTAGAATAAATATATTGTTTTGTAATTGTATTCCTTAAAGTCTCCTTTATCTTCGATAAGAGCTTTTATGTGAGGTAGAAATCATCTACATGCTAGGATCAGTTGGTCCTTGTTCATATTGGATGATAAAACATTATCATATGAAAGAATGACAAAGAGTTTGTGAAAAATGAGAGTTGAGAGTGTCCAAGGAACATTCTTGAGTGAAAGAGTTGTTTTTTGTGTAAGGAGAAATTGAGTACACCTGTTCATTTCGGCCGTCGCCTTGTACATATACATGTGTAGAAATGGGATAGGCATGTAGATATGTGTGTGTGTGTGTGTGTGTGTGTGTGTGTGTGTGTGTGTGTGTGTGCATATTAGCATACCTGTTTTGTTAGGGAAAGAGTGTATGTACGAACTATGTATGTGATTTCAGTGAGCGGCATTTGTGTGCTTCGCTGGGCATACCGAAGTTTGTGTATATCTCTTGTTGCATTTGTTGACTCCTCCGTTCTTAGGATGATCGGTACTCTGTGTCTGGCAAAGATAGCTTTCAAGCTCCCTATTACAGCTCATGGCAACCTCTGCATATCTAGAGAAGTATTCAACAGCTACACCATAGCTGTGGCCCTTCAATTCAAACAGATCGGAGGCTAAAGTGTGCCATGGTCTTGTTGGAAGCTCAGTTGTCATGAGAGGTTCGAGCGGTTGATATCTTAGCTTGGCACATTTTGAACAGTTTTCTACAACCCTTTTGATTTGGGAGGATAATCCTTTTGATTTGGTAGGATAATCCTTTTGATTTGGGAGGATAATCCCGGCCACCAAATAGATTGGTGAGCCTGGTGATTCCCTTTTTACCAGAATAAAATCTATTCTGGTAAAAAGGGAATCACCAGCAATAATGATCGATCTCAGCAGTGAAAGGATTATGATTTGCATGGTATGCATCAGTAGCCCATTCTTGCATGTGATGCTTCCGTGGTAAGCCTTATATGGTTTGACTGATGCTGCAACATAGTCATTTGATGGTCAGCCGTTTCTTACATATTGTGATATGTAGTTGCTGGTCTTATCAGCTTTGGTGGTTTCCTCCAACTCTTTTAGGCGTTTTTCCGTGGCAGGTAAGGGTTCCATTATGGTGTAGATGAATGCTGTCGCTTCCTCCTTTAAGTTCTTGTTCTGTTTTGTGGGATCATTACTGAGTACTACTCTTGACAGAGCATCGGCTGTATATAGTTCCTTACCAGGAACATAGTGAAAGGTGCATCCATACCTCATTAGATGTACACAAAATCTCTATATCCTGGCCGGTAGCTCGCCAAGGTCCTTGCTGCCTAGCAGTAGCACTAGTAGCTTGTGGACTGTTTCCACTGTGAAGTGTAGTCCAATGAGGTAGTCAGAAAAGCGTTCACACGCCCATGCTGTCACCAGAGCCTCCTTTTCTATTTGGGCATAACGAGTTTCGGTCTCGGACATGGCTTAACAGGATGCATTTTCATGTCGTTCTGTCGTTTTAATAAGACTGTTCTCAACTCATAGGATGAAGTGTCAGCAGAAACTATGGTCTCATTTGAGAGACTATACAAGCATAGCACTGGTTCTGAACACAGTGCTTTTTTGATGGAGCTAAATGCTTCCTGTTGTGCATTGCCATAAACGAATGCATATTTACAGCTTAAAAAGTCCCTTAGTGGCTTAGTCATGTCTTTCAGGTTTGGAATGAATTTTCCTATTTGATTCACCATCCCTAGGAATCGGTAGATTTCAGTTATGTCTGTTGGTGTTGGGAAGTTGAAGATACCAGCGACCCTTTCTGGATCTGACCGCAAACTGTCAGCACTGAGTATGTGCCCGAGAAATTTCAGCGATGGTTTGGATATTTCACATTTTTCCGGGTTGAGAGTGATCCCAGCAGCCTGGATCTTTTTGAGTGCACTTTTTAGTCGAGTGTTTTGTTCCCGTTGATTTTTGCCATGGATTAGCACGTCATCTTGCATGCATATCGCTCCAACCTCATTCTCTAATACCTGTTACATGCGTCTCTGGTAGATCTCACTGGCTGATTAAATCCCAAAGATGAGACAGTTAAATTGATACCACCTGAATAAGCTGATGAAGGTCGTCAGTGTACAGGATTCCGATGAAAGTGGAATTTGCCAATATCCGCTGTTGGCATCCAGTTTGCTCATGACTCTCACTTTCCCTAATTGGGCCAGTAGGTGGTCAACTGTTGGTCTGGAGTTTCCTTATATGGTTGTGTTTTGCTTCTGATGGTGTGTAGACTTGGGTGGACAGACACAAGCTTGAGTTTGTCTACCTAATAATGGCTCCTCAAGATTGGGGATAATGAATATCCGCTGGTTTGTTGTCAGCTCTTTATGCGAGACAATTGCAATGATCATTCCAGTCACTTTGAGTGGAATGCATCGCGGACCATGTAGGACTTTGTAGGCATCTGAGAGGGCCGGTAGGTCTCACCTTAGTTTGTAGATGTGCTCAAGGATTGCAATCACATCTGTGCCGGAATCTAATTTGAATTGCAGTGGTACTCCATTGATGGTGATGTTGGTTCGCCAAGGTTTTCTCAGGCTCATTTCTGATATTGTGAGGTATGCACTCTGGTCACTTTCACCTGAGTCATGCTGAACTTCATGTAGTCTTCTCGTGTGGCAACATCGGACATAGTGGCCAATCATGCTGCAATTGTGGCAGGTGACTGAAATGGTGGGGCCTGCACGTCTCTGATGATGGGTCTTGTTACCGCAGCGGTAGCATCCAGCTTCTCGTCTGTGCTGCTGTGTATGACCTTTCTTCTGCTGGTTCTTGTCTGTATTCGTCTGTATTTACTCTATCCTTGTCTGCAAGTTACATTGCGATTGACACCCAACTACAATTCTGTTACAAATTAGTTCCTTGTAGAGGTCCTTAAAATTGCAGTTTGTAGCCAGTGCATGGAGATCTGTGATAAAAGAATAAACTGACTCAACTTCTTGGTGTCTCTAGTTGAACCAAACCCGTTTGTATATTATGTTCATGTTGCCTTTGAAGTGGTCGTTGAACTTTGACATAGCTATGTTAAAGTTTTCAGCTTCGTTCGGTGAGAGCTTGAATCTGGCGATAATGTCCACTCCTTTATCCTACCTGGCAAGGGGTTGGCTACCCATCCAGTATGGGCACTGTCTTGTAGCGGTTAAACCGTCAAATCCATTTTCCTCATAATACGGGTTGGTTGAATGTGAAGGGTTCTGGTGGGGTTACGTGGCTGTTCATTATGGGGGGTCTATTTGTGGAGTTTTATTTCTTTTTCGTTATTCAGCTCTTAGGCTCGAATTTTTGTTTAACTCTATGTGTTGCTCACGTCTATTTGTAAATCCCTTATTCTGACACTGTTTTGTTAGGTTTCCGTTAGTAATAAGACAAGATGATGTGTATAAGTTTAGACGAAGATGACAGTTTTGTTTATTCACATTTGCTACGAGAGGCAACTCCCGTTGGTACAGAATGTATAGTAAGTTAACACTATGGATTATTGTTTAGTGTTATGAGGGTACTTATTAATCCTTTTCTCAACCATGCTCTTTATATAGAAGTTCAAAAGATTGAAACCTGGGCAGCTAGAATGCCAAATGCTAGGGTCATGTAATTATGAACATTTTCTGCCATCCATTTCTGCATTCCGTAAATCTATTTGCTCTGATTAAGCGGTTTACTGTGACATTTTCTGACATAAGATGACCTTTATTCATCAATGTATCCGATGCCTTTGTGGACAACATTTAAGATTTTTCCTTCTTACAGAGTGTTATTTTGCAATCAATCTCATGGATCTTATAGGATTACCACTAATGGTGTGCTGTACTTGTTGAATAAATGCAGGTGTTCTAATGCTGTCAGTGTGTCTAGAATGTTTTTTAAGTTTTACGATGTCAAAAGTTTAAAACATTACGAAATACAAATGAATTTCTTAAATCTTTGCATAAATTCGAAGTATTAAGTTAAGGTTTTGGTGATAATTTCACATCATTAGAAGATAAGAGATGTGATTTGTGAAAGATGGAAGGGGAGTTAGGGTTAGGGTTATATTTTCGGAATTACTGGGACACATAACTCTTAGCTAACACCGCTTTGGAAAATATATTTGATTTAATCCATAAACATTTTAAACAGAACTTGCATGTTAGGAACATTGTTAGCATTATTATTGTTAGCATTATTATTTCTATCTACAACTAGTAACAGTGATCCCGCCCTCTACGACTAGCAGCAATTTCCGATCCTGCTCGCATCATCATCATCATTCTTTTCCTACCTACTTAGTAGCAGCGATCTTGCCTTCTACAACTAGTAGCAGCTCGCGCTTCTGTCCGCAACAACATCATTATCATCTTTCTGTTCCTGTTTACAACTAGTAGCAGTGATCCTGCTCTTTACAACAAGCAGCAGTTTCCGATCCTGCCTTCATCATCATCATTCTGTTCCTAACTACAACTAGAAGCAATTATCCTGCCCTCCACAACTAGCAGCAGTTTCCGATCTTGCCCTCTACAACTAGCAGCAGTTTCCGATCCTGCTCGCAGAAACATCATCTTCGTCATCTCTCTCTGTTCCTAACTACAACAAGCAGCAACGATTCTCTTCTCTACAACGAGCAGCAGTTTCTGATCCTGCCTGCAACAACATAATCGTCATCATCATAATCTACACCAACTGATCTTTCCTGGAGACATATTTATTTCTTATGAGATAAAAACGCTCTTATTGTTGTACACTCAAGTTCATCTTCCTTTTGTTGTTGTCACATCCATCACTCATCTTTCATTATTGTTTTTACTTGTTTGCAGGGCTTGTGGTGCACTAGACAACCGACCATTGTCTATCTCATCCATCCCATCTCTCTTATTACAATAATAACCACTAATTAATTACAACTAATTACAACATAGAACATAGAGTATAGCTACATAATTATCCTAGACATTAGGTTTATAAATCCAAATAATTCCTCCCAGATTGTCCTACCGTAAATTATAACTGGAAACCGAATTGAATATTTGTTGTAAAAGTAGGCAACGATGGATATTTATGGCCTCTTTTTTAAAAATTATCAAATTCTTTTAATGACAGAATATAAACCTTTCCAACCATCAACTGCAATGGCTGATAGCATCCTTCCCGAGAGTCCAATGTTTTAACTCCTTGACCTAACATTCACAGGTAACATGAATTGGAATAAATATATAGAAGATACTGCAAAGTCTGCTGCAAAGAAAGTGGACTCTGTCTACTGAGCTAGAAAACTTCTCACACCTGACTGTATCCAATATTTCTAGAAAGCTACCATTCGCCGATGCATGGAGTATTGTTGTCACATCTGGGTTGGTGCACCAACTACTAGTTTCTTTCTCTTGGACAGGCTGTAAGAAACAGTCTCTAACCTAATAGGTCCTACACTGTCTACTAAGCTCAAGCCCCTGTCCCATCACTGTAATGTTGCATCCCTATGCTTGTTTTACAAGTACTTCCATGAAATGTGCTCCGATCAGCTTACTGTACTTGCCCCCCCCCCTCCCCACATAAATATCCCCAACCAACTCGAAGAGACCAGGTTAGATCCCTTATAGAATACTACTGGCATTATGTAACTTAGTACAAGCTGTCTTCTGTTTGGTAAATTGATGACTTAACTAGTTACCAACTAGGTTTACCTGGTGAGAAGGATAGTCAGATACCCAGTAGAATGAATAAATAAAACAAGGCAAATGACAGATGAAGGTATTTTTTTAACTATCACACCCGACATAGTTTACCCCCTAAAAAAATTCAGATTCTTCTTTTTTTGGGGGGGGGGGGGGGGGGGCGATTACATGTAAACAGCCTGAAAAAAATATCCGCAAAGAAGGAATTAAAAAAAAAAAAAAAAATTATTTTAAATTTTACAGTGGAGGATCACTTTCCTATATAAATTTAATGTAAAATGAGCACCTACTTCCTGGTCAGTTAGCGGTAAATCGAGACATGTAATCTATTGGAGTTTCCATCTTGGGGGCGGAAAAATAAGGGGGGGGGGGATGAATTTTTTTTTTACTTATTCATTTTAGTTTTTTTTTCTGTTTTGGGGAGGGCATTTTTCGGTATTTTTATGTCTCGATTTACCGCTTACATGCTTCTACACAATACGAATGAAACTAAACCAATTTTGAAAACTAAAACTTTGTTTAGGGTTAGTATAGGGATAGGTTAGGGTTAAGGTAAAAGAAACAAAAAAAATAGTTTAGTTCGTATTGTGTAGATTGTTCAGTAAAGTTTGTTATCGTCACTTTTACTTAGCCAAACATGAATATTTTCCATCATGGTCTAGTTTTTTTGGCTCTTGTTAAAAATGCCCGAATTTTTTGTGGCAAGTGGTGGCTTAATTCAGAATTTAAAAAAAAGCCCCCTCCCCAAAAAAAGCTAAAGGATTTTTATTTAGAAAAATTACCCCCCCCCCCATTTATATTTAAAACAGAAAAAAGCTAAATTGGATGAGTAAAAAAGAATGGCTCCACTCAAATTTTCCCGTCCTGAAATTGAGATATCATTCGGCTATACGTCTCGATTTACTGCTAAGTGGGTAGGAAGTGGATACTCATTTTACGTTAAATTTATATAGAAAAGTAATCCCCCACCATAAAATCTAACTTATTCATTTTTTTTTTAAATTCTTTTTTTTGTGGGTATTATTTCAGACTGTTTACATTTAATAGCAAAAGTAGAATTTGAAGTTTTTGATGGGGTAAATTATGCTGGGTGTGATAGTAAAGATTTACCCAGATAAATCTGTAGTGAACGCAGGGAGATTGGATAACAATTGGCTTGCTAAGATTACTAACTTCTTTTCTGTAATGGGCAAAGCCAATCCCCCCCCCCCCGAAGCAAACAGCAAAGAATCGCCTGTGTCATACATAAAACCTTGTACAGTAAGAGGTGTAATGTACTTTAGTTTTAAATATTAAAATGTAAGATGCAGCA
The DNA here is from genome assembly GCA_963556195.1 of Sepiola atlantica. Lineage (NCBI taxonomy): Eukaryota > Metazoa > Mollusca > Cephalopoda > Sepiida > Sepiolidae > Sepiola > Sepiola atlantica. The sequence continues at coordinate 243,675,912 of OY744515.1, read as the reverse complement.
AAGTTGATTTGAGCTCCATATAAGTTTTTGTCAGATTGGTTTACCGTCACACGTCGTTTTTATGGGTCACCATTAGCATTCACAAATAGATATTCAACCATGGTCCTTTTCTACTGGTTATAAAATTCCTTATCAGAACAGTTCTCAGATAATATCAATCTAAGTAGTATTTATGTAAGTAAAGTAGTATTTACATAACCCATGCATTCTCTATAATTTGTTTGCCCTGGTTATACATGTGTATTTCGATTGTGTGTAGGGACTTTTAACGCAGACTTAGTAATTTTCACCGCCTCCCCCTGCCATGTATCATCTTTTTATCATGTCCCTCTTACATTTGTCTTTTACAAACTTCTGTGAGAAATAAATGTATGGAAATTCAACCATTTCTTTTACACTGTCTTTTTTTTCATATTCTGAGCTCGTGTTATCCGTGATAATACAACATATTCAATATGGTGGCTGAATGTTGGAGAAAGGGACTCCAACACGTGCGTCAATACACAAACAAAAAAATGGAATATCAAATATTCTAATTAATTAGAATGAAAAGAAAGTAGAAAGTGGACCTTGGTTTTACTTTCGGCAACCTCGTAACTCTCGCTTCGCTTATTTGGTCCTTTAGTCCTCACATTTCATGAGCGATGTTTCTGACAAAGGGGGAAAATTGATGTTTTCTTGGTCAGAATCTATCCATAAAACTTATCGCTGGTTAGCTTTTGACCTTGAAGTAGTATTTTTTTTAGCTTCTTGCAGTCAAGTGGCTTCATGCCTTGTCTGGAGTGATTTCTATTTAAAAAAAAATTATGGAGGATTAAAGGTTCATATCGTTACCAACGGTATTAGTGTGTAAAGTAAAAAAGCAGTGTTTTACCATAGTCAAATGCGACTTGAAGGCCCCCTTTTCATTAGCTACAACACCAAGATGTAGGGGAGGGTGCCACTCTTTTCCCAGGATTACTCGACTTACACTTAAACACTCAGTATTATAATGTGATGATCAAGTAAGGGAGCATCAACTACCATTTGCTATGACTCAACCGATGATTGAACCCGGGTCTCCTGGTCCATTAGCAAACATTTATACCAGATGGGCTGGTAAAAATTAATGTGTACTGGGACTGCTTCTCTTCTGACTACAACTTAGTCGTTTTCAAATCCAATCAACAAATTCTTGTCAAAAACAACCTCATAAATAATAATCAGTTCATACCATTGATCAATGTCAGTGCTCCCATAATTTTCATCGTCTTTTGACCGACAATTATTTCTGTCTCATCAACTCTTATCCTTGAGTGACTCTTGGTCTTAAGTATTGACTCAATAGCCAAAAAGAAAAGACCTCATTTAATAGGACAATCACGCACTCCCGTGTCGCAGACTAAGATAAACTTAGTAAATTATTGCATGCGTCCGAGACAGCGAAACTGTTCACTTTTTATCCGTGGAAGTTATTGATGTTCCAGCTGTTACTTAGCACCTGTTACTTTCCATAAAGGCAATGATCTACGATTACCACTACCACCATGGTAGGGATTCAAATCATACTATGATAAAAAACAAGAATTAGGGTTTTAGAGTAAGTATAGTCAATCAGTTGACCTAAATCCAAAAAGTCGATGGAAGCAGTTTACAACTAAATGTTTTATCAGTAAATAATTTTGATATGTCAGACGATTTGAAATGTTTTCCTGTTTAGCATATTTGCATCACTTAAGTTGATCAATTTTTATTTTATACTAGAAAGCCTAACCAGTATTGATGTAGTGAATGCACCTCTGCGTTCTCCTGCTTCCAGCTCTTAATCCTATATTACTATTCTTATAATCTTCTGTAATTTTCAAGTTTTCCTTTTCTTCTTCATTTATGTCATTTATTTATTTATGTTATCTTCTTAAGCTGCTGCTACTACGACTCCTATTCCTCTCTCTCACCACTTGTCTTATTCCACAAATTTCAAATATTCAATGTGCAAACAAGCAAGCAAGATTATCAGAACTAATAGGATCCGTGGAAATTCCACAGTTGTATCTTTCATCCATTGTGCTGTGTGCAAAAATACTTCCATTCTGTTGACATCCGGCATGAATGCAGATCCCCACGATATTATTGTATTACTTTTATTCAAACTGAAACATACTTATCTAAGTACTCTTGTTAATGTTTCGGAATATATCTGGTTAAGGGGGAGGGGGGTATTAAATAGGCACACGGAAAATATCTTTTTCAAAACTTCCCTTGACCATTAAAAGAAAAAAATGTACATATTTATTAGAATTATAATAAATCGAATAATTGTGGAAAATGAAGTCATTTGAAAACGAGAATTTAGGATGCTGAAAGCATACACAACCCAAAAAATAGATTATTTGATATGAATCCAATTTAATAAATTAAGAACAAAATTGGAAAAAAAAATTTTTCATTAGAAATTATGCAGAATATTTTTCCTTTACATTTAGAATACATTCCGACTCATAATAATTTAAATATAAATCAAATAATCGTAGAGAATAAAGTCACTTGAAAACGAGAAGTTAGGACGCTTAAAGCGTACACAACCCGAAAAATAGAATCTTCTGTTTTGACAAATAGGAACAATGATTTGTTTGTTTATTAAAACGTTTTGTAAAAAAAAAAAAAAAAAAAAAAAAATGCACTCTATAAGATTTTATTTTATTATGCATTCTACCTCCATGAGGAGGCAAGTAAATAGAGACACTCTTTTCTTAAAATATACCTTTTCCTATATAAAAAAAATCGACATTGTGATGAAAAACCATTTGTTTAGTGTGCGAAGGTTAACCGGAAGAAGCCGGTGTAGATCCGGATGCATTCTTCTCGTTGTTGCATTTTTCTGGCCCCTTAAAACCTAACTGATTCATTAATCCCAAACCAGAGATGCCCTTTTTAAATTTCTTATTTTCAACTAATAATTCAATATTAAAGTAGCTGATATTTTTACAATTAAAAAAAACAAAATACAAAAAAACGGAAATGCATTGGTTTTAGTACTCTCCCTTGTTGTTGGCATTTGTCTCTCTCAGGAGACAATGGATTTCTGTGCCCCAGATCTAGGTGTGTCTGGTTCTGAGAGCTCTGTTTCAACCTTCTGCTGTAGGTGCTCTCTCCTCTCTCTTCACTGCCGGCCTCTCCTCTCCTTACGGAGCATGCCTTCACAGCACTTCTCCAGCAGCTGCGGTCTTCAGTCACAGACTCCCAGCATGCTGAGTCGATGCCATCTGCCCTCATGTCTCGCTTGCAGACATCCTTATAGCGCAGGACAGGCCTTCCTGCTGTTCTGAAGCTGGTTGCGAGCTTGCCGTATAGAATATCGTTTGGCATGTCTCTGATCAAGGACGCTCTTGTTTGAGACATGGTCCTGCCAGGTGATTCCCAGGATTCTCTTTAAGTTGCACAAGTGGATGGTGTTTTAGTACTTTACACTATTGCATTTTTAATTTGAGTAAGCAATGTTATTATTTATCAAATGATTAGACATATTCTGAAAAGTAATAAATTAATTCACCTAATTACTGTTGACTTTTTTGTGCGTGAGTAAAAAGTTTATAAATAATAACAGGATATGAACTGGCGTTCTCTTAATCTAGTTTTAACAAATATTCTAATCATTATTATAAATGTTACTTTGATCTGCAAACTGATGTAATAGAAATAAATTCTTATTAATTTTACGTTTAAATAAAGAAGCTATGAATCGGTTTTCTGCTAATCTACGTTTTTAATAAATTGTCTAATAATAATTATTTTTAAAAAAAGAAGCAAAATGGCTACATACATGATTTGTTTACTTAGATAAACATGAATTGTTCCTATTTAAACAACATGAAATATTTTTTTAAGGGCTACAATGTTTCATGGGCCGAAATAACTTTTTTCTCATTCTACCTCTCTCTTTTTGGAAGTACGTTTGATGTCGACGTTATTGAAGAAACCACTGTTGAAAAATCATATTTTCTGATAAAAACGAAGGGAAGTAAATATGTCTAATCTAATTCAGAGTCACCCTCTTCCCCGTTTAAGAGTTGTCCATCTGAAAAACATCCTACCTGGATAAATCAATTTCTGAAGGAAATAATTTGAATGACAATTTTTTGTTCTTAACAACATGCTGCAACGATCAGCAAGAGAAACTGATGTATCCAAAAAATATGGATTTTGTTGATTTTGACTTATTGATGAAAAAAGTTGAGAATCAGACTGACTTCTTTTTATGTATAAGTTATAAGCGTTCATTTCATTTTAATTGACATGGATGGCACCCTTCATCATGTTAGATGGCTGTTGTCAAAGCGATGTATGCCATCAATATGAATATTGTTAAAATCATAGTCCCACCCACAGCTATTTAAGATGGTGATTGCTTTTATCCATATTGGGCATCATTCAAGATGTTCCAATATGAATAAAACCAACCGCTGCCTTAAATGGCTCGGACGATTTTCATTGGCTGCAATGAGGTTTTCCACTGCCTCATAGTTCTCAAAGTGGTCCACCTAATCCTAAATTTTCTTTTTGAAGAAGGCTTTTTTTAACTGATGCACGAAAGTTTCCTGTACTCCTTGAACAAGCCTGTCTTATGGTAATGTTTAAGTAGATCTAATTGTGTTCACAAATGTTGCTTCCGCCATGTTCTGCAAAATGATGGTGGTTGATGAATAAATGAAGGATATATGACAAAAAGTGTGCACAGGGCTCGTTTCTTTTGGATCACCCTGTATTTGGATGGGGAGGTTATTAAGGTTGTTCAGAAGTTTTGTTACCTTGGAGCACAAGAAGCTAGTGCTGGTGTGATTGCAAGTTAGGAATGGATGGAGTAAGTTCAGGGAACTTCTGCTATTACTAACCAGCTGTGTATTACTGTTGTCGACCAAGGGAAGAGTCTATCAGACATGTGTACACAGTGTGATGATGTATAGAAGTGAAACCTGGATATGTGTTGCATGGAGAGAAATGATATGAGGATGTGTAATGTGAATCTGAGAATGGCTTACATCTGATGACCTCATAGGAAGATCAAATCTGAACACTATAGGGAGATGTGTGCAGAAAAGGAGATTTCGTTGGTTTGGTCAGATTTAAAGAAGGGACGAGAGTTGTTGCTTTAGCAGATGTAGAACATTTGAGGTAGCATGGTCAGTTGTGGAAGGAAGGTCAAGGAAAAAATGAGAGGAGGAAGTGATAAGGATGGATTTGAGAGAAAGAGGGTGAAATAAAGACCTTGACAAAGATAGGTTAGTTTGGAAATCAACAGAAGAAGAAGAAGAAGAAGATGATGATGATGAAGAAGATGATGAAGAAGATGATGAAGATGATGATGAAGAAGATGAAGATGATGATGAAGATGATGATGAAGAAGATGAAGATGATGATGATGATGATGATGATGATGATAGTTACTGGTGTATACCTGTTTTGTTGAAAGATTTAACAAGGATTATTTCTACATCTTTCAATGGATCAACATTACCAAGATCAAAATAAACATAAATGCACAATTCATGGGTGGGATTTGAACCCTTCAATATCAAATTGGCTTTTATTTGTATCTTACTATTTATTTACATATTTGATTTTTGTTTTGTACTTCCAACAAAAAGGTCAATATGAATAGTCACATTTGCATAGAAGAACTAAGTATCACGTTCGCATTGCTGGAAAGTGAGTAAACAAACAAGAAGGAAAAACAGAATGATCAAAAGAATAAAAAGTATTAATATTTAGTTTTAATAACAAGAGAGCAAAAATAAATGGAAGATTTGGTTTTAAATATTAAAATTACATTATACATAAGACAGATGTGGATTAAGTTTATGATTAGTTTTAAAAACAAAAAAAAAGGAGAAAAAAAAAAGACAAAACTCAAAATAAAGAAATGATCTGGTTGAGAAATATTTTAACACAGCCAGTTAAAAAGAACATTTTTTTTTTCAAAATATGTTTGTAAATAATTAGAAAAGACATTTTTATTCAGAGTCGACACTGGCTATTACACAGATGAAATAGCTGGAATGTCAAATTAAACAAAAACAAAAAAAGAAACAAACAAAAACTTTACTCTGATACGACAGAGGTATGTGAGAAAAATGTTTTCCTTTAGTTTAGGGACACAAACTTTAATTCAAGTCAGAAATTACTTTCTACCTACGTGTAAAAATTACTTTCGAATTATGAGGGGTGCACTGTAAACACATGTCAATCATTTTTAAAAATCTAATCTAACATATAAAGTTATCTTGTCGAATTTTCAAAGTCAGACCCAAATAGCATTTAAGCTGACAAAGCAAACTTTTCCTTATGACGAGCCGAAATTTGTTATTGTTGTACTGTGTTATTGACAATATAATAATCTCTTCTCTTCCCTACAGCCTCTTTCTCACAAAAGAAACGTTGTTAGTCTTTCTCTACTCTATCGTTATTTTCATGGAAAGTGCTCAACTGAGCTCCAATTTATGGTTCCCCCCTGTAAAAAAATGTACAAGTACTAGTCTAGCTGCAACAACTGTAAATAATTTTCCTTTCTTCTGTATTCCTAAAACTAAACGGAACTTCCATGAACAAAGTTTCTTTCCAAGAACTATCTCTCTGTGGAACACAATACCATGAGACTGCTTCCCATAGTCGTGTTCAAGTTCAATGTTAACAAATTCTTATTTTAAATAAGCTAATTTCTGACCAGTCAAACCATTGTTGCAAATCCCCACGCTGTTGTTTCACTGTCTGATAAACTCATTAATCCTTATCCTCGAGTGGCCTATGGGCCTTGATAAGTAGTTACTCGTTAATACATAAAAATAAATAAATCTACTTAGTTACAATTTATCAAAAAAATTACTTCTTATGACTCAGACTACTGCTAATATGAAACATTTTTAAGTAATCACCTAAAATAAAAACAAAATCAGCAAGGGGGATAATTCATTTAAAATTTAAGAGCATAATAGTAATTATCTACCTTAAGTTTAGAAATGTGCAAACAAATAAAATGACTTTACTGTATCCCTGGCAATGCACAGCTAGTAATAAATAAAGACAATTGATGTGTATTTATTATTACATTTAAAAATTCGAAAGTAATTTTAAAGTCTTTAAACTGACAGATAGTAATTTCTGACTTGCATTAAAGTTTAAAATGGCAATATTAAAGTATTATAGATCTTTTTTTATCCTAAAGCAAAGAAAAAGTTCATTTTCTCACGTGCCTCTCTCATATATAAAAAAAAAAGATCCATATGTTCTTTTTAATTTTCACAATTAAAAAAAAATTAAAAAATCAGTTTGAACAAACAAAAGCAAAATATTTTTAGAGATGGATTCTAATCGAAATCAAAGAGAATGTAAAGAAATATCTCAGCAGGTCAAACTTAGCCAAATAAGGAAGGCTTCAAAACGAGATATTATCAAAGCAATCCAGCTTTTCATTAATATTTGCCTTTATTTCATACAGAGTTTAAAATATTGCACAAAATTTGATTTATCTTTCTCATGTTTTTTTTTCTTTTCCAGATCAGAAAGGCAGATATTAAATAAGGATTTGTTTTATTTCTTTCACCCCGTGTTCAAAATAAATGATTTGTCACTGCGCTCAGACAGTTTTAACACAAAACGTGAGGTTTTCAAAAGAGCTCCGAATAATTTGTTAATGATTGGGATCAGGATATTTTCCCATCCAAGTGTACTAATGAATAAGGAAAGAGCAACTTGGTGATATGAGAGACACAAGGTTTTACACAAAATGATCGCTGCCAGACAATGAAATCATCAAGTGGAGGAGAGTTTTAATTTAATTTTTTTTTTTAAAAAGATATTAATTAGAAACTAATGATGAAAGTTTTCTATTCATAGGAAAATATTGGATCATTTTGATGAAAGTGAAATTAGATTTTATCTTACCAGAGAAAGGTTTTATTTTATATTGGCAGTTGGATTACAAAGTTATGGATTTGAATTGGGAAAGATAAAGTCAGAGAAATTATATTCCATGAGGCCAATGAGGGACAATGTTTTATATATATATATATATATATATATATATATATATATATATATATAATAGAGAATGATAGTTTGCGTGAAGCATTGCTGGGAATAGTAGTAGTATGTTTTTAAAAAGGCTGAGGGCAATGCAAAGTCCCGGGTAGGATGTAAGCTGGAAGGAACAAAAATAATAAATCGAAATGGGACTTACTATTTATTTTTTCTTAAAATCTTACATAACAGCAAGTGTGGTGTTAGCTGTTTGTGTGTTGTCAGGATGATTATTAAAAATCATTTAATATTTCGGGAAAAAAGAAACTTCTCTTTGTCAAAAATAATAAACACAAAAAGAAAAGAGAATCTACCAAAAGTGATGCAGAGAAAGGGAATTTTTTTTTCCCCCCGAAATATTAAATAAATGATTTTTAATAATCATCCGGACAACATACAAACAGCTAACACCACATTTGCTGTTATGTAAGATTTTAAGAAAAAATAAATAGTAAGTCCCATTTCGATTTATTATTTTTGTTCCTTCCAGCTTACAACCTACCCGGGTATTTGCATTGCCCTCAGCCTTTTTAAAAACATACGACTAATATTTATATATATATATATATATATATAAATATATATATATATAATATAAAAGGAAAAATCAAAAATTGTTTATATATGCATTGATGTTGTGTCTTTATTGTTCAAACTCAAAGACTTTCTCAAGATGACTGATGTGAAGAAAAACAGACGTTAACTTTTGAAATATCGATGTTATGTACAAAGTTTGTTGGGAATGTTGTGTAAAATCCAGGGTTTTTTTGTATAATACAAATTTATATTAAAAAAAAAAAATTCCGTTTCATAGATGCACCATATATTTCGAAATTTAATGTTTTTTTTTTCAAACCTCCCCCAAAACAGTTTCCATATCATAGAAGTACTACATATTTCAAATTTTAACGTCTAATCTGAAGGAACCACATCAGTCTTCTTGAGAAAGTCTTTGAATAATAAAGACAAAACGTTGCTGAACAATTTTCGCTTTTCCTTTTTTCATTATGTTGCATTATTAATTCATATTGTATTACAGATATATATATATATATATATATATAATCTATTATTTGAAACTTTACATGAGCCATAACAAGTAAAAAATGAAATGCAAAACTTTAAAACTAAAAAATGAATTAATAATAAAAGGACAGCAGATATTCCACTCGGTGAAAAATGAAAAGATTACAAGGTTGTCAGTTTTTCTAATTTGTAATAGAAAAGAAATTATACAACTATTCTAAAACTTACAGATTCTAAATAGTAACTATTAAATGAATATTGTAGAATAATTAGAATATATAAAATTAGTATATTAAATATAATATAAAAATGTGTAAACTTGTATATGCAATTATTCAAAAGATAGTAAAATGATCATATACATATATCACTGTCAATTAAATATATATATATATAATTCTTTAAAAAGGTTCACAATGATAATTGAAAAATTACCTTTTAAAAACTAATGAAATGGTATTCATTTAAACATTCTTTTTATAGTGATCAATATTATAAATTAAAAAATACATATAACAGAGCTGATACAATTTTTAAAGTTACGATTCACCCCACAGATCCAATTTACACCGGAAATCATCAGAATCAACATCCGATAATTGACTCTTGTAGACATAAGACCCAGTGTAATGCTGGATTTGTGTGTGTGAGGGGGGGGGGGATTCAAATTTATATATATATATATCTCTATAACTTCAAAAATGTTAAAATTGCCTCTATATGCAGATCCATCATAAGAGTTATAAACATTTTTAAATAAGAATAAAATAAACTGTTTTCACGTGATAACATTACAAAGAAATATATCAGATTTGAAAAAAGAAACAAAAACAGAAAAGTTGAAATAACGTTGAGATCCACCGGAGAAAATCCAGCACACTTTCTGAATAGAAATTCCTTTTGTTTACACAGGGCTAACTTAAGGTTTTTGATGCAAATTGCCTTGAAAATACTGAGGTGAAAAGATCAATCAATCATTAACATCTTAAATATTAACTGTCATTATGTATCCACATATAAAATGCAATATTTTTATTGTGGTAAATACGATACAGAGAAAATTTGATTAAACATTGATTGATACCGGCATTTTGAGAAAATGTAAGAAATCCAGCCTGTTAGGCTAGAAATTACATCTCCAGTCAGCTAACCTAAGGTTAAAGCTTACTGACTGAAGATGTGCAATTCCAACAGGTCAGATTTCTCACACCTTCTGAAAATGCCGGTATCAATGTCTAATCAAATGTTCACAATAGTTATTACAATAAATATATTATGCTCTTATAAACGTAATTAATCCTTCTGTGTCTATTTCTCTTAAACTACATAACTATATATAACATATATTTTAGCCTGAAGATTCCCCCCGGAGATGAAACACAGGAGCCTCTGTGTAGCTTAATTGCCATAAATATATTTTCATAACTTACTACCTAACTCTACTTACGTATCAAGCACTGTTGAAGTAAATACTGAAAATTGATACATAAAAAATTATATCCCCTTATAAAATTTTATGTGGATACATGAAATAGTAATATATATATATATATATATATATATATATATATAGTAAGCTATGAAAATATATTTATGACGATTAAGCTACACAGAGGCTCCTGCGTTTCATCTCCAGGGGGAATCTTCAGGCTAAAATGCATGAAGTTATTTTTGTCGGGTGTTTTTATATACACGGCTAGCTAGTTAACCAATCAGATTCTCTGTTGTTCTCTCAGCCAATCGTTGAGCTTCCCACGAACAAAGATCCGGTTAGTGTTACTTCCTATATCTCCATGCATTTTAGCCTGAAGATTCCCCCCGGGGATGAAACGCGGGAGCCTCTGTGTAGCTTAATTGCCATAAATATATTTTCATAGCTTACTACCTATCTCTACTTGCGTATCGATCACTGTTGAAGTAAATACTGAAAATTGATACATAAAAAATTATATCTCCTTATAAAATTTTATGTGGATACATGAAATAGTAATATATATATATATATATATATATATTACACACACATGCACTGAATACTTTGAGTGATAAAAATATTGCCATGGTTTCTATTTTGCATGTCATAAAATGAAAAAAAGAAGCAGAATAAAAACTTATAATTCATATATTAGCCAACATGACAGGAAGAAAGCATGACATCATGTTATTGTGGTGTAAACATTAAAAAGAAAAAAACAGGAGGAGGAGAGGACTATAAAATTATATCAAGTTGTAATGCAATAAAAAATCTTTTTTAAAATGTTCATTATTTGAAAATATTTGTATAGTATTTCTAAATTTGTTAGCATTTGTTTTCGTACAGATGTATATCTAAATATTATTGTCATTTATTTCAAGTTCCAAAATATGTATAGTGATAAATAAGCTATAAAACCATAAAAAGGAAAAGAAAAAACAAATTTATAGTGAATTTTTGTCAACATTTGATAATTACTTAGTATTAATCCTTAAAAAAAAAAAATCCAATTTGAAAATGTGGTTTATTTAAAAACCAGAACAAGAAGTTTTGGTGGTGGAAATCCAATAATCAGCAGAAAGAAAAGAAAAAGATATTCACATTTGAACAAAACTAATCTTATTGATGAAACTTAAAACAACATTATTAGTCACAGCAGTGTGTAAATAATATAAGCCTCTTCCCCAACCCTTCACATGATTAGACAAAAACCAACAATAATTTTTTGTTAATAGCAATAGAAGGTTTGAACAGTAGAACACGTTCTCAGAATGTATAATACTGTTAGCAAGTTAAAAACAAATAGTAATTTGATTGCCTTTTTAGAAATGTACAATCTGAAAAACTGACAAAAATATTATTTCAACACAAAATTAAATTCTTTAAAAGCTTTGTTAAGTTGTCCTTTAAAACCAACTATAATAAAACTTAACTAGTACATATATATTCACACAGTAAAATATGTAGTAGGGTTTCTTATATTTTAGAATACTTAATATATTAGAGTGTACACACATACATCTCACAACAATGGTCCCATGTTTGCGTAATTATCAAGGGAGACTGATCCTGTTGGATGGGTTTTACAGTTTGTAAAAAATATCCAATGGGATGAGTTTCATGTGACAATTACAAAACAAATAACATGAAACAGCTGTTGTGAGATTATATATATTTATGATGTAGAATAGTCTGTCCATCAGTTAAGAAGAGAGAAGGAACTGGAACTTATTTAGAGCCATATTCAGTATCAATACAGATCCAAACCCTATCACCATTGAGTTACTGCCTCATCTATTTGAGTATATGAAGCAATCCCTTTCAAAAAAGGCAACTCAATTTTTAAGTGAACAATGGTCAAGGTAGTGGCTTAAAAAAGATTAAATCCCTTCCAATGCCTTATGATCAGGAAAGGTTTGAACCTGAGTTTGCAGTATTTTTTCAGAAGATATAAACATTTTGATTTGTGAACAACTTATTTAAGAAAACATCAGAAATTGAGTATATTATTACACACAACCCTAGCTTTACAATTAGCAAGCAAATAAAATATAAAATAAACTCTTCCAAACATTTATAATATCCCAACGAAAATAAGTGATCAACTTTATAGCTTTTAGAAAGAAAATATAAATCAGTGGTTTTATATGGCAGATAAAATACATGCATACAAGGTAGGAATTATTACAGCAATTGAAACAAAAACATTTATATAAATTATATTGACTATAAATTAAATACCAAGGTCAATTTTTGTATCACTCCATATTTAAATTAGCATAAAATATTATCAGCAAAAATAGTATTGGAGTTGTTGGTTTTAAACAAAACAAAACAAAAACAAAAAAACCCACACCAATGAATCCAATATATAGAAGTTTGCATTTTCTTTCATAAAAATATGATTAACACCTAATACTTATATATGTAGGCATTAGTTTATAAAGATTAAATAATTTTGACCACAATATGACAAATTCAATGATCTGGGTGGATATGCATATATATGCACGTTGTACATTAGTAGATTCAAAACTATTATTAACATTGTGTGAAATATGTATGTAGAGGGGTCATAGAAGGCCATCACTATGCAAGAAGTGGAAATATGTCGATGTTAAGGAGGACAAAAACGAAGTGATTTATTAAAGTTTTTTAGCAAATCTTACTTGATTTAGTGTATGTATGTCACCGTGTTCAATAATATATTTCTGTATAAGATCTTTTTATGTGTTTCAAATTTTCTAAAACTCGGTTACACACGCTAGATCACTGTGTAAAAGTGTAGACTAAATCAAGTAAGATTTACTAAAAAAAAAATCACTTCGTTTTTGTCCTTTTTCTCAACGACATACTTCCACTTTTTTGTATTGTGATAGCCTTCTATGACTCGTTTATATACATATTATTATAATTCAAATTCTAAGATTAAATAATTTATAAAGTTTAAATAGACAAAAGTTTTTAATTATTTGGATTAAAAATGGAATGTTTGTCTATTTTGCTACATAGTTAAAAGAAAATGAAAAGTATTTCATATTTTTTTTTACGTTGTGGTCCATTGACAAGATAGAAAAAAAACAAAAGAAAACATTAATCACTAGAAAACAAAAAAAATGGTAAGTAAAAACAAAAGTTATTTTAGGGTTTTTCAGTTGTAGAAAATTGTGGCCACAGATCTGGAGCATTATGATTAATCAAATAGGAAGGGCTTATCGTACGGTACATAGGTGCATGGGATCTGTTCACCATGAGATGCAGCGATGAAGATGAAAATTAAAGTAGATCATCAATAAGGCCCCAAATGATAGGTGAACTCTTCTCGTGTTCTTTTGCAGCACTTGGTCGACTCATCAAAAACAAATATTTTTTTGTTTCATCTTTTCATTTTCTTTTCATTTTTCATTTTTCTTTTTTTTTAAACTTATTAACTTTTATTTCTTTTTTGGGCAGAACCTTTGCATTGGACAATCGTCAAGGAAAATAAATCACCTGAAAAGAAAAAAAAATATATATATATAAATACCCAACAATTCAATAAAAATAGAAAACAAGATTTATATAAATGGAATTTATAGGATGATTCCTCTAAAAATGACATCCATGGAATCGTAAAAAAAAAAACAAAACAATTCTTTCGTCAATCCAACCATATTTGGTACAAATAAACTTCAGTCTATTCCTGACTTGTCCACCAAGTTTCAGTCATGGATGGCCAAAAGTCTTTGTTTTATTGGTGTTCAATGATACAGGAGGACACTTTGGTGGTTGTCTAATCAGTAGGAGGTGTCATTCTGAATGGGTTTCACACTCTCTAAACCTTAACTCCTCAGAATTTTATCTATAGTGATATCTCAAAGATAATGTCAATCAAAACAATCCTCAAACTATTTATGAACTGAAGAGGAACATCACAACCCAAATCAGTTGTATCCAGGTGTGCATGCAGCACAGGGATGCACATTTGAAGAATATCATCGAGTAACATTAAACGACTGTTTGACATTCATGACTAAACCTTAGTGGACAATTTAGCCATAGATTGAAGTTTGTTTGTACCAAAGAAGGTTGGATTGCAGAAAGGATTGTGAATTTTATCAATGACTCCATGGGTGGCATTAAATTCAGGTCACCCTGTATAACTTAAGATTATTAATACATAGATTCTGTTGTGAAAATAAAAAGTTAAAGCTTGTCCCTTTTCACCTTTATCAAGGCATATCTAAAATATGTCGAAGGAAATATCTCTGTATCTATGCCACCACTAATGCCAGATCCATTGAACATAGGTCATATACATATATTTATCTTTTTTTTTTCTTATAAAAGGAAGCATGAAACTTTACACTAAAACGTTTTTTTGTCTCAGATTTTAATGAAATTTAAACCATAGACAAAGGATGTAAGTATACAAATTCCAAATATTTGTTGACTAAGTGAGTCTAAACTACACAAAATCAAACATTTCTTCTAAGCCCATTAACTCAGTTGTGTAATGTTGAGTTTTATAGTTTCCACACCATTATGCTTTTTGACTGGTTTGAAGCATATTGATGCCAAAGCCTCTTGCAATTGTATTATCAACCCATCCAGAAACAAGTACTCCAGCTAGTTTATATTACAAGTTAAATATTCTGCGGCAAAATAAATCTTTCAAGATTATAGTTATTATACAGGGTGCACGGACTATTTGAAGACATATTGTTTTAAATTCACTACACACTCAAATCATTTATAATATTTTTTTTAATTTCAGGTAAACCATTCAGAGAAAGATGTTAACCCCAGAAATGTAAAGACATGCAGTTATAGTTGCTTTAGCTGCAAAACTGCTACAGTGATTTAGAAATCGGTAACTTTTTGCATGTTGCCAGATCATTTGTTCATGAGGTTCGGTTGGAGCTAGAGAGATGTAATGGCAACGTTTCCCCTAAAGTGGCTATATGTATCTTCTTCTGAAGTGGCCAGGGTGATGCACACCAAATATCCGGCTACTGTTATGGTTTTAGGAGTTGTGAGCAGTGAAGGTCATGTCATGCCACTTTACATTTTCCCCAAGGTCAATGCTGCTGGATACCTTGATGTTCTTAAAACGGTTGTTAATCCTTGGAGAGATGAAGTATGGAATGGAGGGCCATATGTCTTTCAACAAGACTCTGCACCTTCTCACAAATCCAGCGTAACCCAGGACTGGTTATCAAAGAATTTTTATGATCATGTGACCCTCTAACTAGCCAGATTTAAATCCTATGGACTGTTACGTGTGGAGTGTTGTTGAAAAGGAAACTAATCAAGGTCCTCATAATACTATAGCTTCACTGAAGGCCGCCTTTGCCAAGATGATGTCTGAAATGAATAGGGACCACTTAATTGCAGCTTGTGGACACTTTTGAGCCTGAATAGAATCAGTCATTGAAGCCAAATATGGATTCATAGAATAATTAAATAAAGAAGTATCATCAAGGATATTTGTGTCAATTTGATTTAAGTAAACAACATTTTTGTTAAAATATTGTTTATTTAAGATACTAAAAATGTCCTCAAATAGCCCGAGCGCCCTGTATTATTGCATAGCAAAATTGGGGGACTTAGCTCATCAACACTATTGTTGATGAACTAAGGACCGATAATTTTGTTGCTTTTATTTTACACTAGCTGTCCCGACCCAATGTTGCCCAGGTAAAGACAGTGTCAGATGGAGGATCTAGAAAAAAATAATTCAAAATATATTAAGTTACACACCCACACACACACCCTGTATCTACCCGGAATTGCCTTTTGATTTCTTTTTTATTCTTATTTAAAGTAAGTCGATTAAATTTCCAAAGATTATTTTTATTTTTATGAATTTAATTTTGAAAGCTAAATTGATACAGTATCGTTTATTTATTAAATTATAAATTAAACCAAATTGTCTTAAAACTGAAGATGCCGCTTTAGATCTGGCCTTTAATCACACTAGTCGCTTACATCTCTGACAATATGCTTTTGGGAGTGAATAATAAAAAAAAAACTTCATGAAAACAAAACTAAAAAATGTGTTGCCATATGCAGAGATGGAGCAAAGTTGGTAGAAAACAAAGCAAGAAGTTAAAAACAATTTTTTAATGGAAATTGCTCCAGACAAGGCATGAAGCCACTTGATGTAAGGAGCTAAATAAATATTACTACTTCAAGGTCAAAAACTAGCAAACAATAAATGTTATATGGATGGATTCCGACTCAGAAAACAGCCATTCTTCCCCCTTTGTCAGAGACATTGCTCATGAAATGTGAGGACTAAAGGACAAAATAAGGGAATCGAGAGTTACAAGGCTGACGAAAGAAAACTCAAGGTCCACTGTCTACTCTCTCTTAATCATTGTATTATTTAAATGTACATGAAGACCAATTACATTAAAACCAATGTTCGACAAAGCATTGTTGATTAATAATTTTAATATATTTCAGGCATTTAAAACTATATACAGCTTAACTTAAAGAATGCCATAGTAACGAAATATTTAGCTGTACCTCGAAATGAAAAGGACAGACCTTGCACTCTATAAATCTTTCTTGTAATCAAACTTGTACACAATGCAGCAATGGATCACAGACTGGCAACTTTGAAGCTAACTGTGGCCAAGTGTACTACCATTCATTTTGAGAGGAAACATCCGACGTCCACACACTTCCGCCTCAACACTAATATCAAGAAATTTTCCTGTGAATGTGACCTGGGTATTACTGTCAGCGCATCTTTAAAATTATCAAGTAGGCCGAGGGTGTCTGGGCATTATTCAGCAGACTGTTGTTAGCCGTTCTCCAGCCATTTATTAAAAAATGTATTCCACTATGGTGCAACCACACTTAGAATTTACATCATCAGTCTGGAACACATCTTGCTCAGAACATTGACCCTGCAAATCTTTCTTGTAATCAAACCTGTACACAATACAGCAATGCATCACAGACTGGAAACTAAAGCTAACTGTGACCAAGAGTATGTAGCAGTTACATAAGAGATCTATTTTTATTCATATGTACACACAATATCTTGCGTTATGTCGAATTGTAATTTGATCAGCATTCTGATACACAGGCGATTAGCGCACTCACTTGAAGCCTACTGATTTCCGCCCAGAGGATTTAGCGCCAAAGACAAATCAGTTCCTAAGTAGATTTCGTTAGGGCAAGACGCCCTTTATATTCTGTTTGTGACAAAAGCCAACTGACCAAGCAACTCTCTTTATGTTCAGTGTTCCCATCGAATAAATGTTGATTCATATTTTAGTGCAGCTGTTTGCTGTTTTTCATTGAAGATGGTGACTCTTTTCTTATTCAATATTCAATTCCAGTCAGATGTGTCCAGACACGGCCAACTCTACCAAGTGACTTTCTTCACCCTCCAACTAAATGTACTACCATTCATTTTGAGAAGAAACATCTGACGTCCACATACGCCTGCATCAACACTAATATCAATAAGTTTTCTTGTGAATGTGAGCTGGGCATTACTGTCAGCAGCAATTTTCATTGGACACATCTGTAAAATTATCAAGAAGGCCAAGACTGTCTGGACATCACTCACCAGACTTTTGTTAGCCCGCTCTCCAGCCATATCTCTAAAACTGTATATTGGGTGACCACACTTAGAATTCACATCATCAGTCTGGAACCGTCATCTTTCTCAGAACATTGACTGCCGGGAAACCATTCTGAGACGTGCAACCAAGCGAATACTCTTCATCAGATACTTGCCATACTCTGAATGTCTTGCTTCCTTTGACTTAGATTCATTGAAGCGCTGGCATCTAGTAACTGACTAGGTAAACACTCCAAAAATTATTAACCGCCGCCACCGACGACGACCTGAAGCACCTTTTTGATCTGCATGTGTTAAACACATGTGGACATGCCTACTAAATCAGAAAACAGCTTGGCTCCCATTACATTCGAAAACATTTTTTCATGCTCAGAATTGCTGAAGCATAGGAAAAAACTGTCTTCACCAGTTGTTGATGCATCCTTTAAAACTCTCATGCTTCCCGAAATCCATCAAAACTACACCTGATGTACCCCCTACTCCATACACTTTTGATGAGTTGTAGTACATCCGAGCACTGTACACAATTATTTCATGATTGATATTATAATTACAATCACATTTTTTTTAAAGCCTTAAAACAAGAGATGCGATAAGTCTTTACAAGTTGTAGAAAAAAAGTTACTTATGTAATATTCTTGCGAGAAATGATAGAATTGCAAAGACAGGAATTGTTAGCATATTTTATGTATCATAAATTTTGATCTTGCAACAGATTCAAAAATATATCACGATTAACAACAATTTCATATTTGGTGGGTGATATGTTTTTTCTCAAGAAAGAAGAGCGTTGAATATTTGAAGATAAATGATATTGCTATCATGTAAAATGCAATGCTAGATCTCAGCTATAAAACAAAAATACTTTCAGAACCATGTCTTGGAGGCTTCCTTCATAATCTGAAGGTAGAAATCTCCAATCATTAAAAATCATCTTTGCAGCTCATTAGAATTCAAACATTTCTAAAAATTTAGAAACATAATGATTGCGTACAAAACACAATGAAAGTTTTCTCTTAATGGATTATTAAACTTCAATTGAAATTAGCTTAGATAATATGTACGAAAGATTTTCAGATCAGAATATTTTAATTTTGGTTATCATTTTCACGTTTTGGCGAATGTAACCTTAGACTTTCTTCAGGTGCATTTTCTCAAATTCGGAAATCTTTATGTCGAACTTGGGAACTGATAAGAAAATTCAAACTGAACCCTTTATTTAATCAACAGCGGTAGATTGTTCTCGTTCTATCAGCCATGACCGGGTGGAAGTTTTTAGTAATTTAAATTTTTTTATTTTATTCTTAGTTATTATTGTCTGTAGTGAGGATTAATCTTCAACTATCATTTAGAACTGATTGATACTCAACGCCTTTATCCGTTGAACCACATGTCCATATTGACCTGAAGAAGGTCGGAGGTTACATTGGTCGAAATCTTGTGAAAATAATAAGCGAGATGAGAATAGCAGTCCGAATAATACAATACAAATAATAGCTTACATAATGTTTGAACGAGTTAAAGTAGCTATTTTCGGGTGCAATATATTTGTCCAAGATTTGGATTTATCAAAAATGGCATATTTGGATTCGATTACCATCTTTGTCAACAGATTTATGGAAATCTGGATTTTCCAAATAGAAAAAGGAAATATCACAAAAGGCCAAAGATTTCACCAAATGTAAAAAGTATCCATACTAACTGGAATGCCCATCCCACAACAGTTTTATAATATTGTGGCACCCTTGGTATAAAACATAAGTATAGGTTCTGGAACTTCTATAAAATCATGTAAGCTTGCAAGAAAAAAATAATTGTGCAACTACCGGTTCATAGTAGCTGAGAGAGGGTATAGACTGGTGCAATATGACACCTTTTAGGGATTTTAACAAAATCAATCCATTTTCATGTTTGGTTGTGTTATTCATCACCAGACAAATGCAGTAAGGGAGATGAAACATTGTCCCTGAAGTCATTGTTGAACAAATGAGAAAACTAACAAGAAAATACATTTTGACTTGGCATAAATATATATAAACAAAAACATAAATCAGTCATAGGATTGCATACTTCTGCCTGACAACGTATGGATGGGCCAAAGTCTTATCTGGGCCTTACTTCTCCATATTGAATGAAGTATTTCTGAAGTTATGGCATGGAAACGTTGATAACTCAAAAACTTTCTAATCAGGCTGAAATTTTGTATGGTGGTTATTAAGAGCATCAGATCCATTTATCAAATTTGAAAAAGATCGAAAGTTGAAATTCCATCAAAATTACAACTATGCCCAACGAAATTTTAAAAGTTAAAGTCATATAAGAAGAGAGAATTCATTGGCTACAATGTGTGCTAAGTAGTGAGTCTCTACGTTGAACAGAACCAAAGTTATAACCAAAAATATGAAATTTATCTTTTCCATGACATTAACATTCATGAATCGTTTGAAGTCTTAGCCTTCATGGAGAAATTAATATTTTCAATTTTGAGAGAGAAATGTGATAAAAGAAAAAAGGAAGGCAAGACAAGACGGGGAGAGGAAAAGAGAAAAAACATGAAAAGATAAAGAAAGATAAAGCAAGAGAGAGTGAGGAAGAGAAATAAATAAATAAAAATCCAACCAAATAGCGTAAAAAAAACAAGGAGGTAAGACTATAAATTTGACAGAAATCAGAATTTTCTTATTAAAAAAAAGTGGATTCTGTCTAAATAGTGAAGAGCTCACATCCATGCGAGGTTCTAGTGATTTTAATGGAATTCCATTAATTTTTTTAACCCAGAAAAAACGGATTTCCATTAAAAAGTGGAGAACTCACATTCCCTATTTTCAGAACACAAACCAATAGATATGGATAATGAATGATGAAAGATAAATTTTTATGTAGTTTTTGTTTATAAGCCGATTCGAGGAATTGAAAAGGCGGAAAATCTCACTTTATGTGTAAGATAGAATCAAATATATCTTAAAAAAAAAGAAAAGATTAATCATTTATGTGCATGTAACTATACATACGTCATCAATCGAAAGCATTTAAATTGAAAGAATACAAAGCAAACCTTTCCACTACACACAATAAAATCATTCACCTGAAATCAAAGGTGAGACAATGACCGACACATTCTTCTTTTCCAATTTTGGACACTTTTATAAAAAAAATTGAAAATATCCTTTTTGAGAAATAGGAAGAGGTCAAAGATTATGATCAACTTTGTTTCATTTGACCTCTAAACAAAAAAGAAGATACTCAATCACGTTTTCGATCCAAATACAATAAAACGGTATAAAAGTGAACTTTGTCGGCACAAAAACAACTGAGATATTGATTTTTTAACTTTGTTACTATCTTGGAACATTTATCATGGCACGTGTCAGCTACACGCATAGCCCGAGGCCGACTCATTTTTACTTTCTATTCTTTGTGCTGCTTGGTGAAAGGAATTCAAAAACATTTTTGCTTTTATACTTGGAACAACTTTTACTGTTTATTCAATTGAAGTAAATATAAGACTTATTTATTTTATTATTTTGCTTACATTATAAAAACAAACTTTCTTTGGTTCGAAATTCACTACTGAAAAATAAATGCTATTTAGGAATCTTCTTGACATTAAAATTAAAAATCTTATATACATTTCCAAATAACAAGTTAAAATGCAAAATCATCTCTGACCTTCGGGTTAGGATCAAAGTGTAGTATCTGTTTTATTCTCGGTCATGGGAGAAAAAAATCCTTCTTGATTGGAGTAATTTTAATTTTTGTCCCATCCAGAGTGCCCTTTTGGGGGAGTTGGATATATCCTTACATAAAAAAACGTCCTTGTGTCTAACTTTTCTCTCATGGGGAGGAAAGTAAATAAGGATTTTAACATTTTGCAAATCCACTAAATCGAGGCTGGCCAACCCTTTGTGCCCCATACACCAATTCTTTTCACTTTCTAATTGTGATGCGCCACACAAACTGGTAAACCCTTTTAGTTCCTTAAAGTATGGTAATATGGACATAATATTTGGCAGTTATATATACACTCATTTGGTTTGGTAGTTTTGTTTTACGGCATATCAACCCTTTTTGGGTTATTTAATGCCGAATCTGGTCATTATAGTAAAAGTTTTTATGCTTCAAGTTCTTTATATCTTCAAATGTTTAATCATGGTTTTTGGTTTGGTAGTTTTGTTTTACGGCATATCAACCCTTTTTGGGTTATTTAATGCCGAATCTGGTCATTATAGTAAAAGTTTTTATGCTTCAAGTTCTTTATATCTTCAAATGTTTAATCATCGTTTTTGGTTTGGTAGTTTTGTTTTACGGCATATCAACCCTTTTTGGGTTATTTAATGCCGAATCTGGTCATTATAGTAAAAGATTTATGCTTCAAGTTCTAAAAATAAAATAAAAAAGGGGAGGGAGAAAGGGAGAGGGGCTGTTGTTTTTTTTTTTGGTTTTGTAGAACATAATTAAGTTTTACAAAAAAAAAAAAAAAAAAAAAAAAAAAACGTCAATGTAGGTGAATTTCGTCTCAGGGAGCCACAGGGCAGCCTGATCTGGTATCACCAGACACTCATTTGGGATTTTATGTACAGGGTGCGTAAGGTATTTGAGGACATACATTATTTTTACTTTACTATAGCAGAAATATTATTCAACTTTATATTTTTTTATATTTCAGAATTACTAATGGCAGCCCCTTTAATTACACACCAAATAAAGAGACACACAGTTATCCTGATTGTGAAGGCTGAATATAGCAAATTATAAAACCATTTTTAAAAGACGTAAAAGATATTCTAGACATACTGATAGCATTATAAGAATCTGAAAGAACACGCTATTTTAAATCTATTATTTTAATTTATATAAAACCAGAAAACGAAGAAATAAAAGGCACAAACATTTTTAAATACAATATCTATGACGTATTATAATAATAAAAAAAATGGCTCGGCAACCAAAATAGATTACTTTTTTTTTTTACAACACCGCTAAACTCTAACAAACATGAAACAGCAAAAAGTATTCAAAAGTTTGTTAAAAATATTAAACCTAAAATATCGATTTCAATCAATATTTCGTTCGCTTTAATTTCTTATATGAATCATAACCAATTATCATCATATTCGGTTTAATGTTCGTTTTACATGTGTTAGACGGCTTTTAGAAATTGAATTCCAAGCTAACCTATCTCTGACCAGGTCTTTATTTATCCCTCTTTCTCTCAAGTCAATCTTTATCATTTCCTTTCATGTTTTCTTTGGCTTCTCCCTGTAAATTTACCCTGCTACTTCAATTGTTCTACATCTAATCCAGGAACTCTCATCCAATCTTTCAATGTGGACATACCATCAAAGCCTCCTAATCTTCACACATCTTCCTAAACTGTCCAGATTTAATCTTCCTCTTAGCTCATCAGATCTGAGCCTGTCTTTAAAAATTGTGTTATACATCCATTGTATCATTTTTATATCATTTCTCTCCATGCAACGCATGTCCTCAACCCTCACTGGCCAGGTTTCACTTCCATACATTATTACACTGCATACACATGCCTGATAGACTTTTATCTTGGTCAACAGTGGTAATTCTCTGCTGGTTAGTAATGGCAAAGGTTCCCTGAACTTACTCTATCCACTCCTAATTCTAGCACCTATTCCACCCTGTGCCCTAATAGTATCACCAAGGTAACATTTTTGAACAACCTCAATAACTTTGCCATCCACACATATTTTCTCCATATCTGAGTTTTCATTCGTCCCTGTTGTCTTACACTTCTTGCACACAAATTGGTCGCCCCCTATCAACCTACCAGTAATTCCACTGCACTTTTTGTGTATCAAATGCTTACAAGTACCACAGAAAATTGAGTTGTACCCGATTCCCTTACCACAAACTGAATTTTCCTGTTTCCAGAGGATTTCCAACAACAACCACTGATCAACACTTTTGTTTTTATGACATCCACTTTCAGGCTTTTACTTTCCATAGTATTCCTCCAATTTTTTAACTTGACAAGTAAACCCTCCATTGTTTCACAGGTAAGTACTAAGTCATTAGCATACACTATCTCTTCTGGACAACCCGTGCGGAACTTCCTTGACAATGCCTCAAGAAACAGTTGAAAAGTAATGGACTCAGTACAGAGCCTTGGTGCACTCCCACTTTTAACATTAAATCTTTTAATTTGTGTAATTTTAAGGTGTAAAATGTTACATTTATGATAAAAAATATACACTTTTCAAGAGAGAGTTAAAGTTTGTTTGAAGCATTGTGCATTAAAAGATTTTTTAGAAGGTTGTGACAATGTGGAAAAATTGAAAAATTGAAAAAAAAAAAAAAAAAACGAAAAAAAAAAACGACGGTAAGACAATATATAGTGTTTCATAATCTGTAGGTAATAATTTTCTTTTATCACTTACTATTTTCCTCAATTTATAGAGTATAGATCAGGGCAGTCTTAATATTCAAGGCATCGCCTCCTTATCAAAAGTGTCTGGGAAACGTGTACAGTCGTGTATGTAAGTTGTGCATTAGTACTATCCGACTGTACCCACGTTTCTCAAGCACCTTTGATGAGGAGGTGATGCCTCAAAATATTAGGACTATGCTGTTCTACACTTAATAAAGTGAGGAAGAAATAGTAAGTGATGAAAGAAAATTATTAGCCACAGGTGCCAAAACACCATATATTATCTTACTGTCGTTTTTTTCTTTTTCCTTTTTATTCAGTTTTCCCGGTGCCCACGACTTCACAGCTTTCTAAAATATAAAAATCTCTTAATACTTTTTACTTTAAAATTATGAATGTTAAATAAATTACCAAGTAACAAAATTCCTAAAGTACATTTACAAGTCTATAAGATCAATCAATGTTATACTCCAACTGAATTGAAGGTACAAGTTATTTGGAGTGAAAAAGCAGACATTTGAAGCAAAATGTAAAACAGTGTCTGACACGTGCACCATGACTAGGCCTTTTTAATACAGAAATCCCAAGTCTGAAACCATTTGCCTGGGAAATGTAAAACAGACACCATTCAATTTTGCTCATGAGAATCAATAAGCATACCAAATTTGAAAACAAATCTGACCTTTGTTGATTTGACATGGAATGACTCAAATATAATTTTTATAAATAAATTATTACAAAATCGACCCAATCTTTTGCAACATAAAATATCCAGTTCAGTAAATTCTGCCCCCTTTTTTTTTTAAATTGGTTACCTTGATATTGCATACATACAGAGTTTATGAAACATGTTACAATTGACTAAATGACAAACACATCTGCCAGGTTGATATGGTGTAGGTGAAAAAATAGCATAGCAAATATATGTAATAACTTGCAGACAGATGTTAAAGTAATCAATATTATGAAAAAAAAAAAAATTATTTTCTCACAAATTCATACAAAATCTGAAGCTTCTATAATTATCAACATTTATAAAGCAGGAAATTCTTTTAATGGAGATTCAGTTTTGGGACGCATCTTCACATCTCTACGAAGAAGCTTTGTCCAGAATTCATGCGTCAGTTTGAAATAGCACTTTCATCATTCAACGTGCTGATTACATAAACGTGTATTAGGAATAACCATTGTTATGTAAATACATTTTGCATTGAAAGATGTCAAAAAGGTCAAACATGTTCAATTTTATGGTTCGAAATTTTTGAGACGAGGATTGATAATTTGGATTATTTGGATTACTATTCTAATCTTGGTTGTTATTTTTACGTTTTAGCCGGTGTAAAAAAATAATAATCAGTAGTAATATTAAACCTTCTAGACAAATTTAGGTTTAAATCTCCCAAACTCATACTAAAATTGTCCACATGGCATAACAGTTAAAGGCATTGACGATTGATTAACAATCAGTTCTAAGTGAATGTTGTCCGGTGTTGGTGGTTCAATCCTTACTACAGGCAATAATAACTAAGAATAACATAAAACTTAATACTTCTATCTGGTCTGACGGAACGAGAACAATCTACCTCTGTGGATTAGATAAAGAGTTTAATTCGAAATTCTATATAGGTTTCAGAGTTCGAAAAAATGCACCTGAAGAAAGTCGGAGGTTACATCGGCCAAAACGTTGTGAAAATAACAATCAAGAATAGAATAGTAGTCCGAATAATCTAAATGACACAAATGTTAAATTTTCTTCATAGATCAAAAATAATTTGCTTTCAAGTCGATTTTGTACAAGTCGTAAAATTAAGTCGAAAGATTTGAGTACATACATAATCAAACAAAAATTAAACAGCTTTAGTTATGAGCAGGAAAAAAACAAGGTTAATCTTCAACTAATGAATTTAAGATGTTTGAATCCATGATTAATATATCTTGCTTTGTAATTAAATCTTTCACTGATCAACTAACCATCTTCAACTTTGCTATACATCTAAGCCTTTTCTTGATATTGTATAAATCAACAATAGAATATTAGGAGCCAACTTCTACGACAATGCATTATGTCCTGGTTATCGTCTAGAAAATAAGCAGGTATTAAATGAATAGAAAATAAGCAGGCATTAAATGAATAAAAAATGCTCACATCGTCAGCTTTACTTCTTACAAGCATGTATCGCATATTTTTCATAGCTTAATTCAAAGCATCTCTCCAGCATGTTTATTCCAGAGATCGGTTTTGGTCCGACTTTCAAATAAGGAAAGCTTACTACTCTGTCTACTAGGTTTGATTTGGTTGTTTTGTTTTACGCCATATCAACACATTTCAGGTTATTTAATGTTGAATCCAGTTATTTTAGAACGTTTTATGCTGCAAGTTCTTGATATTTTCAAATATTTCATACATTATATTTTGTATAAACATTTTTATAGATTAATTTGTTTTGTAGGTGTATATTTTGTAAATAGTCTGTAAGTGATAAATTCTATTTAACAAATAGATAGGTATATGGCAGGTACTACCATTACAAATAGATCTGGGAATAATGGCTACTAAGGGTTTAATCTACACTCCCCAAAGCTCCCAATTAGGGCCTTACCACCGGTAGTTTTGTCTCATAGCCAAGATGGTTGGGGATAAAAAGAGTTTGAGTAGTTGATAGGGTTGGGAAATAGGGTAGGCAAGGGGAAACAATTAAAAAGTTAGAAAGGTAGATTGTGTGTGGACCTGACAGTTATGTCAATGAAGCAGTGACAAAGCTCTAAAATTGAAGCCCCACCACCAGATGTACTCTAAGATCAAATCCGGGAGCTAATCTACCAGAGGTCACTTTGTTCATCAATGGATCCACCCACCACTACTATGGTTCATGTCTAAACCAATACACTATGTGATCTTAACAGAGTAAAATGCTGTTATCATAAAATAAAATAAAAATATAAACTATTATGGAATTGTTTTGTTTTTTGCAGGGAAGAGAAAAACATTTATGAATTTCTTCATAAGGAATACAACTGAGCTTTATGCAATTTATATTAAAATGTTTCACGTGTAACGGTAATTAAATTTTAGATAAATATATCAACTAAAATCAAATAAATATAAACTAAAGAATTCTTTGATTCAAACATGGATTTAAAAAGACTGTTTTATTAACTTTGACAAATGAAAACTAAATCTGTAAACAAAAACAAAAGAGCCACAAGGAAAAAGAAAGAAAAAGAAAACATTAAATTCCATTCTTTTATAACAAAGTGTAGACAAAACCAGTTCGAATTGTACAACCAAGATAAAATTGTTGCCCAGGTAGATACATATTGGTGGAGGGCTTAAGAAAAATAATTCAAAATATAGTCATATTTACATATTTTTAATATAGAATAAACAAATTCGTTTTAGTTTTCTCTCATTTTATTTTTTATTTCAATAACTAATCAATTAACAGCAAATAAAAAAAAAATGTAATGTCTTAATCAAAGTTACATATAGGCGACACACACACACACACACACACGATCTTGTCTGATAGTTTTATTAATAGAGATTTTCAGACTGGTTCCTCATCTTATCACAACATTTCGGCTGTTTTTTCTCTCTGGCCTTCTTAATGTGTTTTGTGTTTAATTTAGGAACCATCATGGAATTTTGAACCCAATGTTTTTATTCAAGTCATATGTCTACAATTCCATTCCCCGGACCTTGTGAAATTCTTTCAATTAACTTGTTGGCTTGACTTGGTGCCTTTACTAAGGATTGAACTCAGAAACTTAAGATAACCTGCACACTTTAACCAGCATCCTAGTCTCAGAAACACATGCCCAACACTACTAGGACGTTTTCAATCCTGGGCAAAAGCAGTAAGATCATCATATTTGGTTTAATGTCCGATTTACATGTTGGCATGCGTTAGTCGACTTTAAGAAATTGACTTCCAAACTAACCTATCTCTGGACAGGTCTTTATTTATCCCTCATTCTCTCAAGTCCATTCTTATCACTTCCTCCCATGTTTATCTTGGCCTTCTCCTGTGAACTAGACCTGCTACCTTAATTGTTCTACATCCACCTACCCAAAGAACTCTCATTCATTCTTTCAATGTGGCCATACCATCAAAGTCACCTGTTCTGCACACATCTTCCTATACTGTCCAAATTTAATCTTCCTCTGAGATCATCAGAACTAAGCTTGTCTTTAAGACTCGCATTACACATCCATTGTATCATTCTTATATCACTTCTCTCCATACAATGCATGTCCTCAACCCTCACTGGCCAGGTTTCATTTCCATACATCATCACACTGCATACATATGCCCGATAGACTCTTCTCTTGGTCGACAGTGGTAACACTCTGCTGGTTAGTAATGGCAGAAGTTCCCTGAACTTACTGCATCCACTCTTAACTCTTGCAATCACACTAGCACCTGCTCCACCCTGTGCTCCAATAATATCACCAAGATAACAAAACTTCTTAACAACCTCAATAGCTTTACCATCCAGATATACTTTGTCCTGAGTAAGATGATTTAAGATAACTGAAAGAATATCATCAGGCCTACAAAATGGAATGCAAATAATAAAACCACGTAGCTCAAATAAAGAGTTTGGTTCAAAATTCAATGACGCTTCTCAAGTCACCTTGTGATTACAACCGAGATGAAGAAACCAGTTTGAAAATTGAAAATGATAATGAAAATTCCTCATCCCCAAAATACAGATAAATATTATGTAGATCATTTTTTATTTACACAGAAAATTGATCCACCCATCTGCTAAAAATTGAAGTCGTTTCTTCAATTTTTTTTTTATAATTTAAAATTTTGGTACTTAAATGGATATTCTAGAAAAATTATAAATAATAATTCAATCAAATTTTTTTTTAAGAGTAGCGGTGGGTGGCCTCCTTGTTTACTGCAAGGAAATATTTAATAGCTCTTTAACATATATTGGATTTGCTGACATGTATTTAGTGTGGCAAAGAACACTTAAAATAAAAAAAATTATCAACCAATATAAAAATTAGGAAATTATATATTTAATAATATATATGAAAAATACTGACCCAACGGGTCACGGGTGAACTAATATAGTAAGTTATAGAGATTTTATTTTTCTGCATACCAATATCATAGTAGTCTTGGTGATGTGTTTCTGAAACTAGGACGCTAGCTAAGGTGTGCAGGTTATCTTAAGTTTTTGAGTTAAAAAAAAAAAATAATAATTCAGTCAAATTTTTTTTTAAGAGCAGTGGTAGGTAACCTCCTTGTCTACTGCAACCAAATATTAAATCGATCTTTAACATACTCCGGATTTGCTGACACATAATTAGCGTAGCAAATAACACTTAAAATCTTTTCCGCATCTCATCCCCCGAAAGAGGGAATGTTTTTCTCAATGTTGTTTACTGATTTCCACAAACCTATGAACCTTTCTGAAGCGGACAGGTGTGTGACATTTGCTTTCATAATTGTTGAACTTTATAAACAAGATCAAAGTCATGAAGTTGTTATTTTCCAGGAAGCAAAACAAGATTGGACTAAATTCATTCAAAATTCACTCATAAGTGAAATACAGTTTAAATCTATAATATTTCTAAGAAGTATTCATCTTTGTGGTCTAAATATTTTTATTTTTGTGGGATGGGATATATATGATTCTGTAGCAGTTATGTTTACAATCTATTTTAGTGATTTTTATCCAATCAGAAGACTTTGCATGGGAGGCACCTCCGCTGAACTGTTGTATATTGTTTTCCAGCTTTTTAACTACTCGGGAGTTTGGGACAAAGCTGAAGAGACGGCTTTGTTCTGTTCTCACTCTAAACAAAGACTTGACATGCGCGAGACCAGTGGACTGAAACCCCAATCAATGGTATGGATGTTTGCACATTGTGCGTTTGTATTTCTGGTTACGTAACTCTTTCTTGGTCCATGACTATTGGTGAAACTATATATAAATAAAATTGATTTAAAAATGTAAAAGAGGAGTTTGTCCTTATAATCATGCTTATGGTAACCCCCTTTTCTTCTTACCAAACGAGGCCTAAGAATAGACACTTTATCAACTCCCAACATTACAAATCTATCTAAAAGTAAAAAATAAAAGTCAGTAAAGAAAAAAAAAAAAGAATTGGTGAATAGAGACATTCAGCGTAATTTTAAACAATATAAGTTAGTTTGTTTTATTTTGAACAGGCGGTGTAGTTAAAATTTAGTAAACCTATGAAATATTTGAATTTAATGATTCAAGTGGTGGTAAGAGGAGTTGTAACTGACAGAGGAGCATCTCCTGCAACTCTCTATGATATTAGTAATTAATGAAGAAACTGCTGATCGGATTAAATATAAAAATTGATAAATTTGAATGAAAATAACATTTTTAAAAACATACAATCAAATGATGAAAGATTCTTTATATGTAACGTTTGGTGGTCACATGTGGAAAACATTCTCTATACATGATCATAACTGCACATTTGAATGTCTATGAAAGACATTTAAAATAGTGCTCAGGATGCATAGCTCTGCCAATGCCTAGCAATCTCTTTTAATCCAGCTAACCCCTATGTAATCCAAACAAGATCCATATTATCTGAGAATTTAGTAAAAGTTCCTGGATACAACACCACAATTTACTTTGTTCTTCTGTGACCTATGTGTCAACTTTCGATTAAATTTTGGGAAATCATACAGTATAGTTAATGGAGGTGGTTGCCAGTCGGATTAGGGTAAGCCTTTTCTTTTTTACTATCGTTTAAGCCTGAAATTAGTGACCACATAGAAAAAAAAAAAATGACCGGTATTTTTTATTTTTTCAGCTAAGTGAAAGTAACAAAACAAATTTTGAAATAAGAAAGCTTATAAACAGTTTGAGAACTTTAAAACAATACAGGTCGGTAGAAAATTAAATTTTAATGCGTTTGGTAAAAGTTATTTTTTGTATATTTTGTTTATTTTTGATTTCTTAGCTGTTAACTATATTGCATGATTCCCAAATGTTGTGAAAATCAGCTTAAATAATTTTGGTAACATTTTTAGGTTTTTTTTTTGAGCAATCTTCAAAATGGCTATTTACTATACACTTACCGCTTGTTACTTCGGCTTTCCATTCATTTCAAATACAGTCATGTCTTCATCATCATCATCACCTTGGTCCAAAGGTGCCATTTCCAAATCAGATGCTGGGGTAGTGATGATGCCATACTTCTTTGATTTGCTACGGCGGCGGCGTAACCTAAAGGGGAGGAAAAAAGAGGGAGAAAATTAGTGATGACATTTTAAAATTTTGATAAAAAGTAAAATCTTTATAAGTTACTATATTAGACCACCATTGATCCGTTGGGTCAGTATTTGTCATATATTATCGATATATATATATATATATATATATAAAGTAATCTTGATTTTTACCATGCCTCTTCAGTCATTATAAGAAAATAACCGAAGATTTCCTATGCAAATCTGTTCTGCACTTCAATTACCTTAAGCACTCATGATTGTTTGCAGAAATCCGGCATTCAATTCATCCTCATTCCATATTTATTATATTTTATCCGTTCACCCGGACTCTCCCAAACAAACCTTTCAAAGAGAAGGTAGCATCAACTTTCACCAGTTATAATTTTTCTACTACCACCACCACCAGTTTTATCGTGTGCAAATTTTTCCTGGGATAATAACTAAATAAACACTGCTTATTTCAGAATACAACACAATTGCATTTCCTGAAAACCAACTACAACGGCTCACTTATAATTTAAACGTCTGACTTATAAACTTTTACGATTACTTTGTTTTTACAGTTAATTCATTCTATTTACCCTCATATTATTCATGTTAAACAAAGCAAAACCTCTATTTACTTAGATTTATACATTAAATTACGTCGACCTTCCTGTCACCATATTCCATAAACATTTCTACATTCCGGAATAGAGTGGAATAAACAAATTACCAAACTACTTTCACACATGGCACCTTCTGCTCTCAACATTTGCCTACACAAATTAGTAAGAATTTATACTTTCCTGCTAATATAAACTACACTTTCGTATTTTTCCAGAAGTCATTTTCATTGTAAGATATTCACCTCCATAGATGCATTGGAAACAGGTAACATGTTGCTTTTTGCTTTCGCATAAACAATTTATCAGCACGGCGATACCTTTTATTAATGAAAATGTATTAGACTACAGTATCCCGAGGTGAAGTGGGATACAAATCATTATCCCTATTTTCTCCCAACTTAGTTTTTCACAGAGTTTGATGCTTCCATTATGGAAGTGATACTGATCTTTAACAGGAATATTATTACATAAAAATGTATGTAAGAGTAAAGTAACTTCATCTAATAGACATTGGTTCATGAAAAATGTATGTAAGAGTAAAGTAACTTCATCTAATAGACATTGGTTCATGAAAAATGTATGTAAGAGTAAAGTAACTTCATCTAATAGACATTGGTTCATGAAAAATGTATGTAAGAGTAAAGTAACTTCATCTAATAGACATTGGTTCATGAAAAATGTATGTAAGAGTAAAGTAACTTCATCTAATAGACATTGGTTCATGAAAAATGTATGTAAGAGTAAAGTAACTTCATCTAATAGACATTGGTTCATGAAAAATGTATGTAAGAGTAAAGTAACTTCATCTAATAGACATTGGTTCATGAAAAATGTATGTAAGAGTAAAGTAACTTCATCTAATAGACATTGGTTCATGAAAAATGTATGTAAGAGTAAAGTAACTTCATCTAATAGACATTGGTTCATGAAAAATGTATGTAAGAGTAAAGTAACTTCATCTAATAGACATTGGTTCATGAAAAATGTATGTAAGAGTAAAGTAACTTCATCTAATAGACATTGGTTCATGAAAAATGTATGTAAGAGTAAAGTAACTTCATCTAATACACATTGGTTCATGAAAAATGTATGTAAGAGTAAAGTAACTTCATCTAATAGACATTGGTTCATGAAAAATGTATGTAAGAGTAAAGTAACTTCATCTAATACACATTGGTTCATGAAAAATGTATGTAAGAGTAAAGTAACTTCATCTAATACACATTGGTTCATGAAAAATGTATGTAAGAGTAAAGTAACTTCATCTAATAGACATTGGTTCATGAAAAATGTATGTAAGAGTAAAGTAACTTCATCTAATAGACATTGGTTCATGAAAAATGTATGTAAGAGTAAAGTAACTTCATCTAATACACATTGGTTCATGAAAAATGTATGTAAGAGTAAAGTAACTTCATCTAATAGACATTGGTTCATGAAAAATGTATGTAAGAGTAAAGTAACTTCATCTAATACACATTGGTTCATGAAAAATGTATGTAAGAGTAAAGTAACTTCATCTAATACACATTGGTTCATGAAAAATGTATGTAAGAGTAAAGTAACTTCATCTAATACACATTGGTTCATGAAAAATGTATGTAAGAGTAAAGTAACTTCATCTAATAGACATTGGTTCATGAAAAATGTATGTAAGAGTAAAGTAACTTCATCTAATAGACATTGGTTCATGAAAAATGTATGTAAGAGTAAAGTAACTTCATCTAATACACATTGGTTCATGAAAAATGTATGTAAGAGTAAAGTAACTTCATCTAATAGACATTGGTTCATGAAAAATGTATGTAAGAGTAAAGTAACTTCATCTAATACACATTGGTTCATGAAAAATGTATGTAAGAGTAAAGTAACTTCATCTAATACACATTGGTTCATGAAAAATGTATGTAAGAGTAAAGTAACTTCATCTAATACACATTGGTTCATGAAAAATGTATGTAAGAGTAAAGTAACTTCATCTAATAGACATTGGTTCATGAAAAATGTATGTAAGAGTAAAGTAACTTCATCTAATACACATTGGTTCATGAAAAATGTATGTAAGAGTAAAGTAACTTTATCTAATAGACATTGGTTCATGAAAAATGTATGTAAGAGTAAAGTAACTTCATCTAATAGACATTGGTTCATGAAAAATGTATGTAAGAGTAAAGTAACTTCATCTAATAGACATTGGTTCATGAAAAATGTATGTAAGAGTAAAGTAACTTCATCTAATAGACATTGGTTCATGAAAAATGTATGTAAGAGTAAAGTAACTTCATCTAATAGACATTGGTTCATGAAAAATGTATGTAAGAGTAAAGTAACTTCATCTAATACACATTGGTTCATGAAAAATGTATGTAAGAGTAAAGTAACTTCATCTAATACACATTGGTTCATGAAAAATGTATGTAAGAGTAAAGTAACTTCATCTAATACACATTGGTTCATGAAAAATGTATGTAAGAGTAAAGTAACTTCATCTAATAGACATTGGTTCATGAAAAATGTATGTAAGAGTAAAGTAACTTCATCTAATACACATTGGTTCATGAAAAATGTATGTAAGAGTAAAGTAACTTCATCTAATAGACATTGGTTCATGAAAAATGTATGTAAGAGTAAAGTAACTTCATCTAATACACATTGGTTCATGAAAAATGTATGTAAGAGTAAAGTAACTTCATCTAATACACATTGGTTCATGAAAAATGTATGTAAGAGTAAAGTAACTTCATCTAATACACATTGGTTCATGAAAAATGTATGTAAGAGTAAAGTAACTTCATCTAATAGACATTGGTTCATGAAAAATGTATGTAAGAGTAAAGTAACTTCATCTAATAGACATTGGTTCATGAAAAATGTATGTAAGAGTAAAGTAACTTTATCTAATAGACATTGGTTCATGAAAAATGTATGTAAGAGTAAAGTAACTTCATCTAATAGACATTGGTTCATGAAAAATGTATGTAAGAGTAAAGTAACTTCATCTAATAGACATTGGTTCATGAAAAATGTATGTAAGAGTAAAGTAACTTCATCTAATAGACATTGGTTCATGAAAAATGTATGTAAGAGTAAAGTAACTTCATCTAATAGACATTGGTTCATGAAAAATGTATGTAAGAGTAAAGTAACTTCATCTAATAGACATTGGTTCATGAAAAATGTATGTAAGAGTAAAGTAACTTCATCTAATAGACATTGGTTCATGAAAAATGTATGTAAGAGTAAAGTAACTTCATCTAATAGACATTGGTTCATGAAAAATGTATGTAAGAGTAAAGTAACTTCATCTAATAGACATTGGTTCATGAAAAATGTATGTAAGAGTAAAGTAACTTCATCTAATAGACATTGGTTCATGAAAAATGTATGTAAGAGTAAAGTAACTTCATCTAATAGACATTGGTTCATGAAAAATGTATGTAAGAGTAAAGTAACTTCATCTAATAGACATTGGTTCATGAAAAATGTATGTAAGAGTAAAGTAACTTCATCTAATAGACATTGGTTCATGAAAAATGTATGTAAGAGTAAAGTAACTTCATCTAATAGACATTGGTTCATGAAAAATGTATGTAAGAGTAAAGTAACTTCATCTAATAGACATTGGTTCATGAAAAATGTATGTAAGAGTAAAGTAACTTCATCTAATAGACATTGGTTCATGAAAAATGTATGTAAGAGTAAAGTAACTTCATCTAATAGACATTGGTTCATGAAAAATGTATGTAAGAGTAAAGTAACTTCATCTAATAGACATTGGTTCATGAAAAATGTATGTAAGAGTAAAGTAACTTCATCTAATAGACATTGGTTCATGAAAAATGTATGTAAGAGTAAAGTAACTTCATCTAATAGACATTGGTTCATGAAAAATGTATGTAAGAGTAAAGTAACTTCATCTAATAGACATTGGTTCATGAAAAATGTATGTAAGAGTAAAGTAACTTCATCTAATAGACATTGGTTCATGAAAAATGTATGTAAGAGTAAAGTAACTTCATCTAATAGACATTGGTTCATGAAAAATGTATGTAAGAGTAAAGTAACTTCATCTAATAGACATTGGTTCATGAAAAATGTATGTAAGAGTAAAGTAACTTCATCTAATAGACATTGGTTCATGAAAAATGTATGTAAGAGTAAAGTAACTTCATCTAATAGACATTGGTTCATGAAAAATGTATGTAAGAGTAAAGTAACTTCATCTAATAGACATTGGTTCATGAAAAATGTATGTAAGAGTAAAGTAACTTCATCTAATAGACATTGGTTCATGAAAAATGTATGTAAGAGTAAAGTAACTTCATCTAATAGACATTGGTTCATGAAAAATGTATGTAAGAGTAAAGTAACTTCATCTAATAGACATTGGTTCATGAAAAATGTATGTAAGAGTAAAGTAACTTCATCTAATAGACATTGGTTCATGAAAAATGTATGTAAGAGTAAAGTAACTTCATCTAATAGACATTGGTTCATGAAAAATGTATGTAAGAGTAAAGTAACTTCATCTAATAGACATTGGTTCATGAAAAATGTATGTAAGAGTAAAGTAACTTCATCTAATAGACATTGGTTCATGAAAAATGTATGTAAGAGTAAAGTAACTTCATCTAATAGACATTGGTTCATGAAAAATGTATGTAAGAGTAAAGTAACTTCATCTAATAGACATTGGTTCATGAAAAATGTATGTAAGAGTAAAGTAACTTCATCTAATAGACATTGGTTCATGAAAAATGTATGTAAGAGTAAAGTAACTTCATCTAATAGACATTGGTTCATGAAAAATGTATGTAAGAGTAAAGTAACTTCATCTAATAGACATTGGTTCATGAAAAATGTATGTAAGAGTAAAGTAACTTCATCTAATAGACATTGGTTCATGAAAAATGTATGTAAGAGTAAAGTAACTTCATCTAATAGACATTGGTTCATGAAAAATGTATGTAAGAGTAAAGTAACTTCATCTAATAGACATTGGTTCATGAAAAATGTATGTAAGAGTAAAGTAACTTCATCTAATAGACATTGGTTCATGAAAAATGTATGTAAGAGTAAAGTAACTTCATCTAATAGACATTGGTTCATGAAAAATGTATGTAAGAGTAAAGTAACTTCATCTAATAGACATTGGTTCATGAAAAATGTATGTAAGAGTAAAGTAACTTCATCTAATAGACATTGGTTCATGAAAAATGTATGTAAGAGTAAAGTAACTTCATCTAATAGACATTGGTTCATGAAAAATGTATGTAAGAGTAAAGTAACTTCATCTAATAGACATTGGTTCATGAAAAATGTATGTAAGAGTAAAGTAACTTCATCTAATAGACATTGGTTCATGAAAAATGTATGTAAGAGTAAAGTAACTTCATCTAATAGACATTGGTTCATGAAAAATGTATGTAAGAGTAAAGTAACTTCATCTAATAGACATTGGTTCATGAAAAATGTATGTAAGAGTAAAGTAACTTCATCTAATAGACATTGGTTCATGAAAAATGTATGTAAGAGTAAAGTAACTTCATCTAATAGACATTGGTTCATGAAAAATGTATGTAAGAGTAAAGTAACTTCATCTAATAGACATTGGTTCATGAAAAATGTATGTAAGAGTAAAGTAACTTCATCTAATAGACATTGGTTCATGAAAAATGTATGTAAGAGTAAAGTAACTTCATCTAATAGACATTGGTTCATGAAAAATGTATGTAAGAGTAAAGTAACTTCATCTAATAGACATTGGTTCATGAAAAATGTATGTAAGAGTAAAGTAACTTCATCTAATAGACATTGGTTCATGAAAAATGTATGTAAGAGTAAAGTAACTTCATCTAATAGACATTGGTTCATGAAAAATGTATGTAAGAGTAAAGTAACTTCATCTAATAGACATTGGTTCATGAAAAATGTATGTAAGAGTAAAGTAACTTCATCTAATAGACATTGGTTCATGAAAAATGTATGTAAGAGTAAAGTAACTTCATCTAATAGACATTGGTTCATGAAAAATGTATGTAAGAGTAAAGTAACTTCATCTAATAGACATTGGTTCATGAAAAATGTATGTAAGAGTAAAGTAACTTCATCTAATAGACATTGGTTCATGAAAAATGTATGTAAGAGTAAAGTAACTTCATCTAATAGACATTGGTTCATGAAAAATGTATGTAAGAGTAAAGTAACTTCATCTAATAGACATTGGTTCATGAAAAATGTATGTAAGAGTAAAGTAACTTCATCTAATAGACATTGGTTCATGAAAAATGTATGTAAGAGTAAAGTAACTTCATCTAATAGACATTGGTTCATGAAAAATGTATGTAAGAGTAAAGTAACTTCATCTAATAGACATTGGTTCATGAAAAATGTATGTAAGAGTAAAGTAACTTCATCTAATAGACATTGGTTCATGAAAAATGTATGTAAGAGTAAAGTAACTTCATCTAATAGACATTGGTTCATGAAAAATGTATGTAAGAGTAAAGTAACTTCATCTAATAGACATTGGTTCATGAAAAATGTATGTAAGAGTAAAGTAACTTCATCTAATAGACATTGGTTCATGAAAAATGTATGTAAGAGTAAAGTAACTTCATCTAATAGACATTGGTTCATGAAAAATGTATGTAAGAGTAAAGTAACTTCATCTAATAGACATTGGTTCATGAAAAATGTATGTAAGAGTAAAGTAACTTCATCTAATAGACATTGGTTCATGAAAAATGTATGTAAGAGTAAAGTAACTTCATCTAATAGACATTGGTTCATGAAAAATGTATGTAAGAGTAAAGTAACTTCATCTAATAGACATTGGTTCATGAAAAATGTATGTAAGAGTAAAGTAACTTCATCTAATAGACATTGGTTCATGAAAAATGTATGTAAGAGTAAAGTAACTTCATCTAATAGACATTGGTTCATGAAAAATGTATGTAAGAGTAAAGTAACTTCATCTAATAGACATTGGTTCATGAAAAATGTATGTAAGAGTAAAGTAACTTCATCTAATAGACATTGGTTCATGAAAAATGTATGTAAGAGTAAAGTAACTTCATCTAATAGACATTGGTTCATGAAAAATGTATGTAAGAGTAAAGTAACTTCATCTAATAGACATTGGTTCATGAAAAATGTATGTAAGAGTAAAGTAACTTCATCTAATAGACATTGGTTCATGAAAAATGTATGTAAGAGTAAAGT
The DNA here is from genome assembly GCA_963556195.1 of Sepiola atlantica. NCBI lineage: Eukaryota > Metazoa > Mollusca > Cephalopoda > Sepiida > Sepiolidae > Sepiola > Sepiola atlantica. Next base: position 243,636,308 of record OY744515.1, on the reverse strand, counting down.
AACTTCATCTAATAGACATTGGTTCATGAAAAATGTATGTAAGAGTAAAGTAACTTCATCTAATAGACATTGGTTCATGAAAAATGTATGTAAGAGTAAAGTAACTTCATCTAATAGACATTGGTTCATGAAAAATGTATGTAAGAGTAAAGTAACTTCATCTAATAGACATTGGTTCATGAAAAATGTATGTAAGAGTAAAGTAACTTCATCTAATAGACATTGGTTCATGAAAAATGTATGTAAGAGTAAAGTAACTTCATCTAATAGACATTGGTTCATGAAAAATGTATGTAAGAGTAAAGTAACTTCATCTAATAGACATTGGTTCATGAAAAATGTATGTAAGAGTAAAGTAACTTCATCTAATAGACATTGGTTCATGAAAAATGTATGTAAGAGTAAAGTAACTTCATCTAATAGACATTGGTTCATGAAAAATGTATGTAAGAGTAAAGTAACTTCTATCTAATAGACATTGGTTCATGAAAAATGTATGTAAGAGTAAAGTAACTTCATCTAATAGACATTGGTTCATGAAAAATGTATGTAAGAGTAAAGTAACTTCATCTAATAGACATTGGTTCATGAAAAATGTATGTAAGAGTAAAGTAACTTCATCTAATAGACATTGGTTCATGAAAAATGTATGTAAGAGTAAAGTAACTTCATCTAATAGACATTGGTTCATGAAAAATGTATGTAAGAGTAAAGTAACTTCATCTAATAGACATTGGTTCATGAAAAATGTATGTAAGAGTAAAGTAACTTCATCTAATAGACATTGGTTCATGAAAAATGTATGTAAGAGTAAAGTAACTTCATCTAATAGACATTGGTTCATGAAAAATGTATGTAAGAGTAAAGTAACTTCATCTAATAGACATTGGTTCATGAAAAATGTATGTAAGAGTAAAGTAACTTCATCTAATAGACATTGGTTCATGAAAAATGTATGTAAGAGTAAAGTAACTTCATCTAATAGACATTGGTTCATGAAAAATGTATGTAAGAGTAAAGTAACTTCATCTAATAGACATTGGTTCATGAAAAATGTATGTAAGAGTAAAGTAACTTCATCTAATAGACATTGGTTCATGAAAAATGTATGTAAGAGTAAAGTAACTTCATCTAATAGACATTGGTTCATGAAAAATGTATGTAAGAGTAAAGTAACTTCATCTAATAGACATTGGTTCATGAAAAATGTATGTAAGAGTAAAGTAACTTCATCTAATAGACATTGGTTCCATATTATGAACAACATATAACACTATTTTTTTACAATAGTGTATTTAAAAACTTCTCTCATTATAATTTCTGGAAAAAAAAAATCTACACTTATACATAAATGGTTGCTTTGATTATTTGTCAGAGAAAATAAATACATTTCCAAGTAAAATAGTCTGTTTTTCTCTTATTTAAAACTTCAGGTTTTTTAAAAACTTTTTGTTGTGACCCTGTTTAGGGGCCGAAATGAAAACATGGAACACGGGGTTAGGTGAACAATATATATTGAAGAAAAAAAATGTACAGAAAACAAGAGAAGTGGTATATCAGTCCTGACGGCCAGGGTAGACTGGAGTTCAATCCAATTACGAGAAGCCTAAATGCTTCCAGTATTTTATTAGGAATGGACGAGTCCAACTGTTCGTCATATAGGTACGGCACCATAACACTTTTCAAAATAGAATTAACGTTAAAGTGTAGTATCTGTTCTGATACTATACTTAATCTTTTCTCTCCTCGGTCAATGAAGGAGAAATCTTTCTAGACTGCAGCAATTTAAATTTTTGTCCTAATTCGAAGTGCTCCTTTTTGGGGAGATGGATTTTCCTCACATTTAAAAACCGACCCTTTGGAAGTGCTCTGTGAAACTCAGAATTGATGATGCAAGTACTGAAATTTTCTTGGATACCTATTCCTAAATAGTACTATGAATTTATTACAAAACAAAATAAAATAATCTGTTTTTCAAGAAACAATTTAAAAGAAAATCCTTAGTTATAAATAACTTTACTTAATTTATTTTTTAACAATCAACAAAAATAACAACGAACAATTTAAAAAATATATATATTTACTTAAATATAATTATGTGCTTCTACACAATACGAACCAAACTAAACCCACTTTTGCCGAACTAAAACTAAAACTTAATTTAGGGTTAGGGTAAAAAAAAGTAAAACAGTTTGGTTCGTATTGGGTAGAAGCATCTATAACTTTACTAATGTCGTTTTGTTTTTTTAATTAAAAAAATCGGACTACTCTGTGTATGGAGGGGGATATTCAAAGAGTGCACAGATCAAAAGAAGCTCACAGACTTTTCAGATCCATACAATTGTCAAAATATAAAAAGAAGCAATTTAAACAAAAAATATATAATCTGTTTTTTTTTTTAATTTATCAATTAGCGCATGGTTAATTTTATAAGAACACCAGGAAAAAATATCCATCAGCTCAAAAAGGGGACACTCCAGATTGCGACAAAGGTAAAAAATCCTTCACTAACCGAGGATAGAAAAGATTAAGTATAGTATCAGAACAGATACTACACTTTAACATTAATTCTATTTTGAAAAGTAAAAAAAAAGAAAATAAAAAATAATAAACACATAAACCGAAAAGAAAAAAAATATTTGAATCGAGAGGAGAGTTAGACAAAAGGTCGGTTTTTAATGTGGGGAAAATCCATCAACGTTAATTCTATTTTGAAAAGTAACTAAATAAAAACAAAAATAAACCGAAAAAAAAAAAAAAAAAAAAAAAAATTGTAATTTCGGTGAATATTCAGGAGGGACATAAAAATAAGCACCAAATTGTATTTATTTTTAATATTGAAGGCAGACGATTCTCTTTATTTTTAAATGGTTGCAATTATTGGTTAATTTGAGTCATGTGAAAAATTCTTGATTGTGATTGATGGCAGCCAGAGGCGGACATAAAGTGCTGCCGCTCTAATAGTTATTTTTTTAAAGTTAAATAATTCTTTTATAATTCCCCCCCACCCCCACCCCAGGCAATGCCGGGACACGGGACCTGCTAGTTACATATATATATAATTCCTTAATTTTAACATTGTAAAAACATAATTATCAACCAAAGATTACAAAGTCAAAGAATTTCACGAAGTCAGAATGCATTGTGATGTCATAATAGACCCTCTCACTCACTCTCTCTGGTGGTGATGTCATAAGAGACCTCCCCCTCTCTCTCTCTCAATTATTTAGATCATTGCATTCCTCTCACCACTTCTTATTATTCACCCTTATTTAAGTTATTTGTTCTTCCTCCCACCATCTAAAACATTCATGTACAAGTGTGCACAGTGACAAGCAAGATAACAATATCAGAGTTTTAGTATATAGATTAGTTTTAAGATCTTTGATCAATTTTTTTTTACAACAGCTACAATTCAACATTCTCGAAACCCGTTGGCTCAGTATTTGTAATATATATATATTATTATTAAATATATAATCGCACAAAGAAATTTTCACAAAGTCAAAAGATGTCAGAATATATGGTAATGTCATAATAGACTATTTTCACACTCTTTCTTTCAATTATTTATATAATCCAATTTCTCCCACCACTTCTCTTATAATTTGCTCTTTATTTACGTTTTTGCCCTTCCTCCTACCACCTAAAACATTCATGTATAGATGAAGTGTGCATGGTGACAAACAAGTAAGCCAGATAACATCAAAGTTTTAGTAGTAAATTAAATAGATTAAATCTATGCACTTATGAAAACAAACACAAAAAAAAACCCAAATAAAACACACTTTGAAAACAATCAAAACCACTAAATTCGAAATGCATTTATTTAAACTTTTGTATAAAACTGAAAATTAATGAAAAAAAGCAAACTTTTAAAAAACTATTTCTGCGTTTTACTTTTTCATTATCCATATAAGAATAACACGCCTACAAGGCAACAGGTGTTAGAGCAATTAAAAAAATCATCAGGATTTATGTTTTAGGCTTCTCTAGCTGGACTCATGCATGGGTGTTGCCCAGGAAAAATGAAAACCCAAAAAAACTCCCGCACACACCTCTGAACCTCATAAGTATTTTACCCGATTTTCATAACTATCTATGAGTATTAATTAAAATGCTTAATTATTACATTTATAACTACTAATGAACATTTTAAAAGTTTGTATTATTTCATAACTAAGTGCACACTTGCAGCAACATGCTTACACAGAGGTAAAGATTTATTTTTGTTTCAAAATTTATTTTTGCATGTTGGACAGGAAATTATAAATAATAGTGTCTATACACCAAACATTGGAAGGAAGGTACTATTTTATAGGAATACAAGTATTTGTACATAAAGTAAATTTTCTAAGTATCATTTTTAAAAAAAATCAGTGTTTAATTAGAAGAGTAAGGGAATATTTTGTGCACAAAATCGGCTCTGGATTTGAATAATAATTACAAGATAAATTAAATTTAAATTAATATGGAAAATAGCAGTTAATGTATAAATAAAAACGAACATCGAAACGTTCATACCAAGTTATAACTATGAATGGTCATACTCGAATCAATGTATGTTTATGTAGTAACTGACTTTTCTCATTCGACACCGTGACTATGTTTGTTTCTATGGTAACTGACTGATAAGAACTGTTATTTACTAGCTGAAATTTACTAGCTGAAAGCGGCGCGAAAAAAATGCTTAGGTGTAAAGCAAGTAACTGCTACTTTTCTCATTAAGTAAACAAAGAACCGAACAACTGAAAGTGAAACATAGTATGTAATGGTTATTAAGGATGGAGTTTAAAAGAAAGAATTGTATGGGATGTTTTGTTATACATATTCTAAGAACGACATGAGAAAGAAAACTGGGGCTTTGTGCATTATTTGTAATCTAAAAACGTAACTTTGGAACTTTTTTTTATTAGCTGCGTAATTACTGATAGGCATAGTAAGGTGAGCGGATTGAGTGTAATACAGAAAAGTCACTCTAATTAAATTTCTACAATATTTCTTTTTACCTTGTTTTGATTAAAGAACGAGGACTTATTACTGGGGAGGGATAGTCACTCCTACTCTTGTGCTAAAATTATTAAGGAAAGAGAAAACGGTTGAGTGGATAACATATAAACATCTAGGAATTCACATATAACTAAATACAGATTCTGTTTAAGGAGCTATACCAGTGGAGCAAACAGAAGGAAATCTCACATTGCTTTATAAGATTTAACAAATTGATTAAGTCATTAAAATACAGAAAACATACTTTCCTGAAATTTCTACTTTTATTTGTAGTCTCATAGATTTTTTATAAGACTGACATTAAAAAAGAAATTAAGTGAACCCCATCTACAATCAATCTTTCTTAAAAACCTATTCATCACAAGTTGAAAAAAAAAAAGATGATGAATCTGGTTATATTTACATGAACAATCTTGAAGAGATAATGATAATCCCTTCCACGGACAAGACAGGACATGTTTTCAATGAAACATGTACAAACAGCTGCCAGTTATAACCAAATCTCAGAGTAGATTTGTAAGTGTGAATTTCAGAAACTTAGCCAAATACCCAATATGTTTATGGGGTTGATATTTAATGAGGAAGACAATTGAATGCTTTACACTAAAAGACACTAACACATTTTTTAGAACTTTCATAAATCTCTGTGAAAAACATTCCTTTACAGGTTGACCCAAATTAAATGCCGACCATGGAATAAAATTCACAATTATTTCTGCAATCCAACCATATTTGGGACGAAATAAACTTAAGTCTATGCCTGACTTGTTGACCAAGTTTAATTCTTGAATCTGCAACAGTCTGTTTTATTGCAAGGACAGTTTGGTGTGATAGTCTCATCAGTAGGAGGTGTGATTTTGAATGGTTTCACACTCACATGATCCCCCCCTCTCCTCAAGTTTTTATCTGAGAGGTTATTCCAAAGATGTCTATTAAAACAATCACCAGACTATTCCTGAATTGAAGATGGTCATCACAGACAAAATCAGTCGTATCCAGATGTGCTTGCAAAGAGGAGGTACATATTTTAAGCAAATCATTGAACGTTGATTAAATAAGACTGTAGGATATTGATAACTGAAACTGGGTGGACAATGTAGGCATAGACTCAAGTTTATTTGTACTAAATATGGTTGGATTACAAAAAGAATTGAATTTTATTAATGATTTCTACGGGTGGGTGGCATTTAATGTAGGTCACTCTGTATTTGTTTTTAGCACTGTGAGAGTAAAAAATGGTTTTAATATTGATAACTGTTGCTTGAACATATTAATAAAAAACATTTTTTTTTTTAAATCAGTAGCCAGAAATTTACGAAAAATGCCAGAAATTATTTCATAGACAACAATAAGCAAATATTGTCTACTTCAGTAATATTCATACTAAGCGTATTTTGGCAAATTCGAATTCTAAAAATTATGTTAATTTTCATTTTTTTTCTTCTAAACTATGTTTACTATTTAAACTCTTTTAAAATAAATATGAAAATACCCCCCCCCCCATCACAAGAATTTCAGTAAACTTGTAATGCAAATAGCGTTGCTACATTCATTTTTACTTCATTAATTTTATGAATTAGTATTTTTAAAATTTCCTTCCACATACAACTTCTTTAATAATCTCCGTAATTTAAATGATTTTTGCAGCAATATTGAGTGGGAGATAAATTTTGATAAGAATATAATAACATGCGTCTCAGATTTTCTCATTCATTTCCAGGCAACGCCGAATATTCCTGTTAGTAAATAATACAATGTGAATTGTTAAATATCTATAATCTTGGTCTTTTCAAGACTAGGACCAATAGGCATCTCTTGTCTTTGCGATAATCATCTTTCGTTCTTGTTAGCTTCTTACATCAAGTGGCTTCATGCCTTGTCTGGAGCAATTTCCATTAAAAAAAAGTCTCACTAAATGTGTGTATAGACAAGAATGTCCATATTTCTACCACAGGGTAACTCCTCAAAAATACCACTCATGGATCGTTAATAAAATTCACAATCTTTTCTGCAATCAAACCATATTTGTTACAAATAAACTGAAGTGTATGCCTGACTTGTCCACCAAGTTTCAGTCATGAATGTCGAACAGTCTTCGTTTTATTGCCCTTCAATAATGAGGGAGAACACTTTGATGATTGTTTCATCAGTAGGAGGCGTGATCATGAATGGGCTTCACAACTCTTCAGATTTGTTTATCTGTCGGGGGGGGGGGGGGGTTATCTCAAATATAATATTTATCAAACCAATCTCCTAAATATTCCTGAACTAAAAAGGGCCATCACAGCCCAAATCAGAGCAGTGCCAAGAGAGGAGTGTAGAAAAGGTATTAACAACTGTGTACATCGTATCGTGGTGTGTTTATCATTGAAGCTAAACATTAGCACAGATATTCCATAAAGGTGACTATTGACATCTACCTGATTGGGCATTTTAAAATCCAAGATGGTAGCCATTTTTTCAAGATAGCTACCAAAATATTTTCTATAACACGTGTAATATTTGTGGTGGAGATTAAATTGACATTAATCTCAGTTAAGATAATTCTGAAATGTTAAAAACCTGTTCGATTATTTTAATGGCTTCTAGTATACAATTTGCTGTGGTATTGGTAATTTATTCATAAATAGATCGAGTGTCAGCACATTACTAGGGCTCACCGGTGAGATCATTAGAGCATTCTGGCATAGCATGAGAAATAGCATTTTTGCTCAATATAAAATTCTGCTTAACCGTGACAAGAAATTTTGTGCATAATCATATAAGAAACGTCGCAAGCCAGTTTGAGCCAATAATTTATGTTTTATAGGAAGAAGTCTATTTTCTTGGATATTTTGGCATCCATCTGGAAAAATGCTAATGAGGGAGATTTGAAGAGGTTACTAATGAAGAGTATCCGTGCCAACTTTCAAGCTTGTGTCATTATTTGAAATATTTTTTCATTCATCTGCTCTATTACCTTGGAGTCTTCAAAATCTATTACACCCAATTTTATTTATTGCCATAATCAAACAACCTACTGGCATCTTATACAAATGCAACAAAACGGTTAATTTAAAAGACTAGCAACAAAATGAGCCCAGAGTGCATACATATTTGCTTGTATGAAATTCTTCTTAATATTCTGAAAATAAAAATGTGAGAATATAAAGTAATATCTTTGAGAACTGCGACATAGTTTCTGTTACAGACATGCAAACACAAAATCTATTATATTTTCCTTAAATAATCTTTTTTTATTATGTGCAAATTTATGATGTGAGTGATCAGAAAGTACTTGTGCACTTAATTTTTAAAAATAAAGTTCTGTGCAGCTGTTTTAATTATTTTCTGTCCTACTATTTTGCTGTTTGATTATAAAAAAAAAAGGTGTACGAGAACTTTTTGCCAGAATATTATTTGTAAATGTTTGATAGCTTGCTAAAATGTGAAGAGAGGTAAAAAAAAGAATCAGATTTTACTATGAGAGAGAGAGAGAGAGAGAGAGAGAGAGAGAGAGAGAGAGAGAGAGAGAAAGAGAGTCATTAATTAGTCCCCCTCTCCCCTTTGTTTATGTTCGTTCACTTGCTTGCTATTCCATGAATATTGAAAAATTAAATCTTTTTTTTATATCAATAAAATTGAAAAAGAAAGTTTTAATTTATTTTATTCTTGATTATTCTATTGCGTCTCGTTTTCTATTTGAACTTCCTTATTAGTTTAATGCCCAGAATAACAGAATGAATGATTTATTTCGCTCTAGTGGTATGACGTCACATTAGTCAGGTGGTGTATTAAGCATTGATGCATGATAAAGGATGTAAATACAATGAATATATCAGTCATACTACAAGCATGAATTTGTGCCTATTATTTATCAAATACAACAATGAAACCTTGAAACATTTTTTTATTTTTATAACATTCACATTTTACTGAAAACTTTGTCCCTGTGATTCTACAATGGCTCAAATAGTTTGTATTTTGTTTCTTTTTGTACATTTGTCTCATTTTATATCCTTTAAGAAAACAATGATGACATTAGCCCAATGATGTGTCCAAGTCATATTTACCATAATTAACATGGAATAAATTCATTATAAAAAATTAAGTGGGCAATCATTGACGTTTGTTTCTGTTGTAAACTGGAGCCCATTGATGTGGTAATTGATAAACAAAAATTAACAGGTTTGAAGAGTTATTTAAAATTGATGATTCTGAAACAAAAATTGTAGTTTTTGATTTATCCTAACTCTATATGTGGCAAAACGAAAAATACAAATTTCATCCAATAGATTTTATGTACACTGGTAGTGTTTTTACTTACATTTTGGTTTTCAAAATAGGCTGTTTATTTTGACCAAAATAATATTTTTGCTATAAACAAAAGGAAGTAATTCTCTATTGATGAACAGAATTATATTATCCCTCTTTTTTTTAAGATGGTGTTCGTATGAAAATAATTCCGACCCAGTCAAAGTATTTTCTTGAAGACATTAAATCGAATTACATTTTATTGTTGTTAACAACATGCTGCAACGATCCACTAAAAGAACTAACGAGCCAGAATCAAATATTGATTTTGTAGGAAGAAAGCTATAGCTGACAAATCGAAAAAGAGACTAACTTTACTTTATATATTATAGATAACTTTAAAATTGTTATAGCAATGGGGAAATATGCTTACAACAGTTTACATATTAAAATACTAAAATATTTCAACAACCAACATAGTACAACGATTGTAGCAGTTATATATGGCCTAAAAAAATCCTAATGGTGCGTCTGATTTGACTCCTAATTTAGACCCATTAGACAATTTACACGGACAATCCTACACTTTATAATATAAGTATAGCAATAGATCTAAAGATAATTGAAGCCATGTACCATGTTAACAAATGAGGAATAGTATTTTAGTGACTCATTTCAAATCGTTCCCTTAATAAATTTTGTCTATTAAAAGATGTTTAATTTTAAATCCCTTATAAAATTGCCATGAAAATAAAAATATAATAAATGAATATATTTAGTCTATATTATTGGTCCATTTGGCATAATGGTTAGAGTGTTTACTAATGGGCTGGGAGATCAGAGTTCAATCCTCAAGACTTCACAAAAAAAAAAAAAAAAAAAAAAAAAATGGTACTTGCTGCCTCCTTACTAAAACACTCAGCATTATAAGGAGATAAAGAGTAAGTGGGGCAATCCAGGGAAAGGAGTAGCATCCTCACCTATATCTCGGTGTAGTAGCCAATGAAAAATGAGCCTTAAGGTTGCCCTCGACTACGGCGAATCCATTTATTATCTTTATTTTTATCCACCTGTATGCATAATATTCATGAATGTCAAATAGTTTTTTTAAATAAAAACAAAAAAAAAACTGTAACATAGGTTTAAAATGATTAAAATTTATTCAAATTAAAATTTTTATGACCTTGTCTGTGGCTGAAATTTCATTAACATTCAAGTTATTTTTTTAGTAAGGGTCTTAAATGACTTATGAATAAAGGATAGCTAACTATCCATGGTAATTATATTATCTATACATGGTTTTAGTAAAAATTAAATCTCTAGAAAATGGGGGAGGCACCAACTAATTGAAAGATGCATCTAGAAATTTATGTTAATATTTCTGATACTGCATATAAAAAATAAAATAATACAATTTCCAAGATATTTGTAGTTATCCAAGAATTCGTACTATAACAAAAATAATTCATGTTATAACAAAGGAGATATAAAAAGGCTACAGAATAAATTTGCAGCAGAGTAGAACGAAGGAAAGACTTATAAATACTTGAAGAGACAATCAAATCAGATGATGTAATATATTTCTTTAAGCAAATAAAAATACATTTTCTAAGTTTGAAACTCAAGAAAAGAAAAGAATAATAAAAAAAATCCTTACAGATTTAATCTTGGCTAAATCTGACGCTGGTATCTATTCACATAACAGAAGCCCAAAAAACAAATAGATAAATCTTTATCCAGAAGGAAGAAAAGTAATGAAAGAGCATTTTGGGACAAAATCAACAGATTTGTTATTACTCTGAAAAGGCGAGACAATGCATTATTCTTAAAAAGACAAAAGAAAAAGAAATACACGTCGTCTCCTGAAAAGGGAAGCAGATGAAGAAAAGACGAAAGAGATTGTATCTTGACAGACAGATTGGAAAAGTTAGTGATGCAAAGAAAAAGTATTGAGAAGAACAACAGGACGAATTATGGCCCAAGAAATCAGTTCAATCAGGCATGAAAAGAAAGACGGACTAAGAAGGAAGAATGACAAGAAAAGTAACAAATAGAAAGCTAATGAGGAGTAAACAGATATCTGAAAGCTGATTATCAGCCAGACATGGATGGAGAGAGATAAGTATATAGGATGTTGAGGAGCAGCCAAGTATAATTCCAATGTAGATGGAATATGGAAATGCCTTTTTCAATGTTGCAATTTAAGGAGAAGAATATGTAGAGTAAAAAAAGTTTTACGAGATCCAAATCATTATTTAATATAATATACTGTTCTTGGAGAGCATTTAGTAATATATTTTTTTTACTGGAGGGAAGTTCTTGAAAAGAAACTTTGTGGAAAGTCCGTTGTATTTGGGGCATACAAAGGGAGAAAGTAAAGGTTTTTGCAGTGGTGGTAGGAGTCAGTTTCTTACTGTGAATGTTTATTTCGTCATTAGACTACTAACTGATGAGGGAATTATGTGCAATATTCCTAGCCCAATGGGCTATATTTCCCCACTCCCGAAACTGGTGGTATTAATCAATGTCGAATCAAATTTTCACTGTATAATTTTATATATATATATATATATATATATATATATATCAAATTTTCACTGTATAATTTTATATATATATATATATATATATCAAATTTTCACTGTATAATTTTATATATATATATATATATATAAATCAAATTTTCACTGTATAATTTTATATATATATATATATATACATACTGGCAGGACCTGTGTCCCGGCGTTGCCAGGGGGAAATAGAAAAGAATGATTTAACTTAAAAAAAAAATATTAGAATATCAAGCTAACTTGTTTTCATTTATATTTTGATTTCTTAAAAAAATCCAATATATATATATATATATATTAATACATTGCATTATTTAAACATGTTTTCTCAGTCTAGAAGGATTTCTACTTCACTGACTGAGGACAGAAAAGAAAAAAGTATAGTATAGAATCAAATTAACACTTACCGGCTCCAGTATTTGCCTATAATATATAGGGCATTGGAGCCGGTAAGTGTTAATTTGATTCTATATATAGTATACTACACTTTAACAGTAATTCTATTTTGAAAAGTAAAAAAATATAAAATAAACTGAAAAGAAAAAATATTGTAAAATCGGCAAATATTTAAATCGAGGGCAGATATAAAGGTGGGCATGAAAAGTGCTGCCGGTTAAAATCAATTTAGTATTACATATGAAATCTAAAGAAAACCACTTTTTAAATAAGTAAATATGCTAGTGTTATCAGCTTATTTCTTAGATGACGACACCAGGCTTGATGAAAATAAGTAAAGTCTTTGATTTAAATAAAGATATATATAAATAAAAGCATTGGTTTAAAAACATAATTTTTGTGGTTTCGCAACACAAGTTTATTTAAAAAACACTGAAAACGTTTTAAAGTCTTAAATAAAGTTTCATATTTCTCTCACATTTCAATATCCCAGAAATCTGAGTATTTACTTTCATAAAACAAACAATTTTATAAATATTTTAATTTTCTAAGTAAAATATTTGTATAACTCACTAAAAGACTTTCAACTCCAAATTTAATATATGGCGACAATGTTATTTCCTAGTTTAGTCACGTAAATATTATCGACGTAAGAAACAACTGTGACCTATTTGCGTCAATAAAGCCATATGTAATCTTTGTTCTGATACTATACATCATTTGTTCTGTTCTCGGTCAGGGCAGGAAGAATTTTTCTCAACTGAAACAATTCGCAAAAGAAAAGTTTGTAAGAAAAGTTAGAAAATAATTTTGAAAAATGCTTGAAGACATGAAGAGTGGAATATTTTGTTGTGCTCACTATGACTAATGGTCCGTCTATTTGACATGCAATCTGATATTCCTTTATTCCAGGAATAGTCAGAATGTGTCCCAGCGTTATGCGGGAAAAATATAAAATATTAATTTAATTTAAAAAATAAATAAACATCAGAGTATCAATTCTGAGAAAAAAAAAAGTAACTGAAATTAAAAAATAATCGGTAAAGCTTATCGACGCAGACGTCTAAACTCTTAGTGAACATTTGTTTTTCAGAAATGCGAATGTGAAGCATTTGTTAAGTATTTTGGAATAACCAGTGTTCATTTCATTCTTATGCCATGAAAAATTAGGACACAGTGAATCTGGTTACGGGGGAGTAGATAATAAGATGTCAGTAAAAATAGATGCCACCTTCTCTTTGGAAGGTTTATTTGAAGGGAGACCGATAATCTGGAGAAAATATAAATACTGAATAGAGAAATGAATGCATAATTTCTGTAAACACGCATGAGAGCATAGGCTAATAGGATTGCAAAACAGATTAGCATATAAAGGTTTTGGTTATTAACCTATTATGTCTTAATGTAAGAAGGGATATATCGAATTTACTTTATTATATATATATATATATATATATGATGAATATTGTATATCTGCTTTTCATACTTTATCCATCCAATTATAATGATTAACCTGAGGATTGGTTATAGCAAAAAAAAAAAAAAAATCATTGAGATTAAGACTCTTCCTTGTGACATTGATAAATTTTAAGCATAAACACTGGAACCTGATTTTAAGACCAACTAAGAGTCAGGGAAATTTCTATTTTAAACCCATACAGGAGAAATAAAACTACTTGATTTTTCATATTTAAAATCGTAAATTTACTTTACAGTTCAATTTAGTGAAAAACGCTTAAGTGAAAACAAACACCCAAAACAACTAAACTTAACAAAGCTCTCATTCTTACAAAGATATTCAATCGTTGCTTAAAAGGAAAATTGCTTCCCATCACGTTGGACAACTTCGTTAGTCTGCCCAGTATTTAAAAATACTGGAGATCGGTCTTCTGCTTCTCAGTACAGAACAATCAGTCTCCTGTGTGTCATGAGTATGTTGCTTGAATCTATGATAAACCAAGGATCCATTCTGGGCCCAACCCTCTTCCTGATCTTCATCAATGATCTCTCAAGTCACATTCTAAGATCATTCATCAACATTTATGCCGATGACACAACCATCTATGGCAACACTTCGAAGAGCAGTAATGATCAAGATCTTTCTAATTCTCTCTCTTCTGACCTGTAGCAAGTGACATTATGTTGAAAAAGATGGCTAATTAGAATCAAAACCAAGCTTCTCTCCTTCACCACTAAGGCTCGAATTTCTCACTTTTTCCCTAATTGAGATGAATGGCTCCCTCCTTGAGGAAGTCCCCTGCTTGGATAAGCTTCTGGGACTGACCTTCACTTCAGACTTAAAATGGAAGTCTTACATCAAATGTGTTGCTAAGGTCGCTGGAAAAATGATTGGATCATTCTATCACTCCAAAAGCTATTTCATGCCTGATGCAATCCTTTACCTGTATAAGAGTCAAATACGTCTTAAGATGGCTAGGCGCAGCTCAGAGCACCCTTTCCTGCCTTGACAGAGTACAAAGCCAACTTCGAAATCTAGTCACTTTCTCACAAAAGAGATGTTGCTAGTCTTTATTTGCTCTATCGTTATTATCATGGTAGGTGCTCGATTGACCTCCAATCTACCCCCCCCCCCCCCCCCCGTAAAACAGTCACAACAAAACTGGTCTAGTTACAACCACTGTCAGTAATTTCCCTTTCTCTCTCTGTGTACTTAAAACTAAATAGAATTTCCATGAGCAAAGTTTTTTCCTAGAACAGCCCGTCTGTGGACCACAATACCGCAAAACTACTTCCCATCTGACTGCAACATAGTCGCTTTTTCAAGTCCAATGTAAACAAATTCTAGTTGAGCCTTCCTCTTAAACAGTCCAATTCTGCCCAGTCATGACCATCATACCAATCATCACGGTTTTGTCTCACCGTCAACCTGACAAACTCTTTAACCCTTATCCTAGGTGGTTTTTGGGCCTTGCTAAGCGGTGACTCATTAGTATTACGGTTGCGTCTCGTTGGGAACGACAAGACGGTCATGCAACAGAAGAAGAAAAAAAGAAATGATTTTGGTCCTCACGTTCAGATATGTATACACACCGAACAAGAGGGGAAATGGGGCTCTTTCTCACAACACCTGTAAAGATGAAGAGACAGACGACAAACACTTCGTGAAAGAGCGGAGGACCAACACAAGTTAAGGAGTTAAAAATAACAGAGTTTGTTTATAAAATGTAAAAAGAGGGACAAGATATAAAAACAAACCAAAAATTGTATCAGACAGAGTCTTAACAGGTACCTAATTAGACAGAGTGAAGATATATACACAATACAAAAAAGAACTCAGCTTGAGAGAAAGAGGGGTTTTTGACTCACAGTTTTCAAGTTAGTAATACACACTCGAGTCCTAGAGCAGTTGTGGATAGTTGGCAAAATGCCGCCGGTGGTTGTAAAGGGGGGGGGGGGGGCAAGAAAAGTTCTTATCGACTTAGCATACTTCAGCTGTTTCGTTAGTCGGCGTCTGTATCGATGCCAGGCGATTTAACAGTTTCCAATATGCAGGGATTTTGCACAAATGCTTCTTCAAAGTTTTAGCAGTTGTCGCGTTTTCCTGTCGTGGTTCAGAGCGACGAATTTCGCTTCCTTTGAATAGCTGTTCTATCCTTTTTTTCTTATTATTTGTTCAGCAGTTGATATTGGATCAGATGTCGGATTTGGATAGGGGATACGGGTCGCGGAGCAGATACTCATTCCTTTTTCTCACTGGTCACATTCTTAAGACTCAAAAGTGGGAAGGGGACAGCCGGGCCCACGGAAACATACACTCTCACCCCACCCCATTCTATATTTATCTTTTTTGTCTCAAGCCGAAACAGAAAGTTTTAAAAGGGAAAAAATATACATATACACCTGCTCGGCTGGCGATATCGCTCTCAAGCTGGGAAACAAAATAATATTTTTAAAAGAAAAAAAAAATCTGGCCCACGGACCTCCCAGTAAAACTCATATCATTTTGTGACATAATCGAAACCTACTTTTACGTCTAAGATTTACAGTGGGATGAAAATGTATAAATATCAGCGAGCAATGATGCATGTATATTTCATTTTTCTTTAACTATTAATTTCAAATCCTTGGCCTGAGATGAAAAAGAGAAAGAGAGAGGCCAAGAGGAAACGAGAGACGAGGAAAGGGCATGAAAAAGAGAACCTATGTGAGGTGTGTCAAAACGAATGCTGGATCAACTTGCTACTTCTCCCATCATTATTTTTTATGATTTCAAAATGGCTCTTCGTCGGCGCCTTTTATAACATTACATACAGTAGTTTTCTGAGAAAAAATATCAGATTTGTAGAGTGTTCAATGCAATTTTTGTACAATTCATTCATGTAAACAAAATATATTAATTCTGAGATTTCGTTTTTCACTCCGGCCCGCGATTTCCTTCCAATTACGTCACATTAGTAAAAAGCAACAAAAAACAAAACAAAACACCTATTGGCTACGTACACATTGTGCGTCGGATTTATTTAACAAAAACTAATTATTGGTACTTGTTTATTTATGATAAGCAATTTCTAATTGCTTTATTACAAATTAAAATTAACACCTTTTTGTTCTGCCATTTAGTTGATGTGCAATAGAAGAAACTTTGAGAATCCTGGTTTAGCCGATACTTCAGCTAGTAGAAAATACATTTTTTTATATAGTAATGAATCACCACTAACCAAGGCCAAAAGTTACTCGAGAACAAGGGTTAAGGAGATTGTCAGGTGGATTATGAACACTACTATGAGAAGATTAGAAACAATTGGTAGAATGAGTAGAGTTTGATTACTTAAGATGACTTGACAAGTATTTGTTATTGGACTTGAAGATGACCATGTTGTAGTCATGAGGAAAGCAGTCCTGTGGTATTATGTTCTACAGATGGGAGGCTTTTGGAAAGAAACTATGTTTATGGAACTTAAGAATAGTTTTAGGTACACAGAGGAAGAAAGGAAGTTCTTTGCGGTGGTAACTAGATGAGTTCTTGCTGCAAATCATTTGCAGGGGGGGGGGGACAGAAATTGGAGCTCAGTCGAGCACCTACCATGGAAATAACGATAGAGTAGAGAAAGACTAGCAACGTCTCTTTTGTAAGAATGAAAACAAATATCATGTAAATTTGCTTAATGATCATATGGATAAAATAATGATTTTTTGGAATTTTCACTACTTCATTAATGAGTTCTTTGTCAAACATATTTTGATTTGCTATTCTTTGTGTGAAAATATGTAAAGAAAAAACAACACAAAACTGACCTTAAAAAAAAAAAAGAAGAAAAATATAAATCTTTTGTACCAAAAATTAAATATATTTTTCAGAAAAAGCCGACTACATATTTATACTTTTTCATTGGATAAAAGAAATATTGCTTGATAAGGTCACAGAAAAAAGTTTTATTAAAAATAGCATTTATAACCAGATAGCTGAGAAAAAAAATCCATGTTGGTTCACTGATAGTCGATACAAAACAAAATATTGTCCATATTTGTAATGTCTGGATACCAATAACGATTGTTAAAAGGTTACAAGGAGGTATAGAAAGAGTGAAGCGCAAATATTCTCGAGACATGCAGAGCATCTGGTCAATACAAGAGAAACATCTGCTCGAAAGTAGCATCGATCGAGAGAAAACAAAGTATAGAAAATGTCTAAGATGCTCTTGTATGAAAATATTCATTTATCAACTTAAAATTTAAAATCGAGAGATAAGACAGGCCTCTTTTATCCAGTTTAAGACATTATATCTGATTTGGTGAGGGTGAGATGGGAGTGATTTTGAAAATCAATTTGTTCAGTTTTTCTGCTAAAAACTAAAAATGTGATCTTGCTATGAAATCGTTTTGCTCATTTTATTTTTATTTTAGAAAATATATAATTTTCAAACTGAGATGACCTTTAACAAAAGGTATTTGTAGTAGAGATATATTGTGTTTTGTTAATTGAAAAGTATTTTTTTAATAATTATTCATGTACGAATGCAGGGTGTCAATCAAGCAGTTTATTAAGAATGTATTATTCTCATGGGAACAGACGCAAAACAAATAAAATCTCAATTCACAATTTAAAAAATTCCAGTATTTTAAAAATACATGAAATGGATGTTATATGATGATCTTCAGTGTTTTAAAAAAAATGGATGGGAGATTAAAAATATTAATCTAGTGAAAAAGAAAACCAACTTATTTATCCTTAGTCATTAGGATCTGTGAACTTGCAAATCTGCATTTGAGAAATGTATCTCTAATGCGAAATTCTGATATTTGGTGCACTGAATTTTGGGATGTTTTGTAAAGATTTAGAAAATGTAAGGATATTTTTTTTATTTATCTATCTATATCTATCAAAATTATGAAATGCAAAGTTTATTTTTCATTTATTACTCCTATATAACCATCAAAACGGCTTACCATTATTTAAATACAATAATACACTTTCATATTTTGAAATACTCTTTCTATAGTACAAAACGAAAGATGCAAAAACAACTATTTAAATAACTATTTTTTTAACAGTTCACAATAAATTAATGTTTGGTGGTATTCATTTTTGATTTTTTTTGTCCTATTTTTTCTATATATATGCAATAATTTTGTCGATATTAACAGTAATCTAATAAAAAAGGATAAATTACTAAAACCTTTCTTAAAGTAAACTAACATAGCTCTGAGAGAGAGAGAGAGAGAGAGAGAGAGAGAGAGAGAGAGAGAGAGAGAGAGAGAGAGAGAGAGAGAGAGAGAGAGAAAGAAAAAAAAAACAAAAAAAAAACTCTTGCTTTCTCTCTCCTCTGTCTATCTCACTCCCCTCCAGTTAGAGGATGCCACATTTTCTTTTTTATGTTTTTTTAAATTCAATGATTGTTTTAATCATGTAGACAAAACGTTTTGCATTTATGTTTAAATGTTCCTTTCCGGCCTTTAGGGAGACTGACTTGATTTTCAACAAATTGTCATTCGTTTCTAAATTGTAAAAAGAAAAGAAAAAAAAGCCCCCCCCCCCCCACATACACACCATCGCTCAGGTGAATTGATTTTTTTCTTTCTTTTGATTTCATTATGGCCTTTAAAAAGATAAATTTGTATACTAATTATCAAAATTATAATATTCATTTATTTATATGAATAAATGTGAAAGTTTTAGTCTTGTGTTTACAAGAAACTTATGAATAAAATGTTTATTATTTAAAATTTTGGTTTCAAGTAGCGAACTTTGTGAAGCGATAGGGAGCTGGCAAAGTAAGCTAGTATTTACCTCCATCCCATCGTGAGAAGATGTGACACAAGGTCGGAAGGTGGGGATTGAAAAGACCACGACCAAGAGGTAGAGCACTCTGGCTACAAAAAATAATTGAACAAACTCGTTGGCATTCTCCGGTAGGGGCGCCCCAGGCGATTAGCAATAAACTAACCTCTTTTCAAAGAGAAGGTAAAGCCTGGGAGGTGAACTTCCTAGAACTGCACAGAACTATACTTCAGCCTGACAGAAAAAAAGGCCACGTAACTCAACTGGCCTAGACTCTGTCGGACTGATTGTCGAGGACGTATAATCGACTTGGTATGAAAATCACAGCCACCCTTAAGGGTCAGGTTGACACACTAGATCCAGCTACTAAAACTATGGATCTTGCTTGTTATCCTGTTTTGTTTGCACAAAGAGATGATGTCATCCACTAAAACAGCTTTTTTATGTCAAATGACCTCATCCACTAAAAGAGAGAGAGAGAGAGAGAGAGAGAGAGAGAGGGGGGGGGGGAAGACAAAAAAAAAACAAGAAAGAAATATATATTTATTTGAAAATGGATGATGTCACAAAATGAGTTTTATTTGTTTAAAAGTTGCCAAAAGCTACCGTTTACCTTTACGATGTCATCCATTTTTAAATAAATACTTTCTTGTTAACTAATGTCAAAGCAAACGTATTTAATAATAAAGCAAATACAGAACCAATCGATCATGGCTGGTCTAGTAAATTATAAAATTATGTAAATGATAAATTCTATTCAACCTATAGATTGGACCCTACTACTTAAAGTTAGAATGGACCTGGGAGTAATGGTAACTTAAAGGTTACTCCACACTCCCCAAAGCTCCCAAATCGGGGCTTCACATCACCAGATGATGTTTAAGGTCATACCCAGAATCGACGGAATGATGGTGTTTTACTTACATGAGATTGGTTTATCACTAACAGACATTCTGAACATAGTGAAAATGAATAGTTTTATGGAGGGAATATATTTCATATGAATAAAGATTTTTTTCCTATTGATACGGCAAATGTTAACATTTTGATGATGACGGCTTTTGTTACAACATTAATATTTTCTTCATAGTTTGGTCACTTGCATATGTAGAATAGACTTAATAGCAGAGTCACAGGGTCAGAGGTTGTGGAACGAGTCGGACTAGTAAGAATGCCAAGAGGCGGATTTTTTAATCTCTGAAGGAATCAACAGACAGTCTGAATATTGGAAAACTTTCAGATAAAGAGTAAGAGTCAGAAGTTTTGGAATCCAAGGAGTCTAAGTCAGACCTTATACCTTCCGACTCCACAACCCTGCTTAATAGTCTACATGTAACTTTTTCTTGTTTGATATGAAGTCATTATTCAGAATTGATTAACAACATTACTTTTTGTTTTTTATTACTATATGCTAGAATTATAATCATCAGTACACACAAAACTTGAAACATTTTGTTGATAGATAGAAACTGCATCCGATGCTAGTTGTTATGTTTCTATGGAAATTAGAATATCAGTTTTTAAAAAAATACCGAAGTTACAGACTAAACTTGTAAATATTAAATATATCAGATTTGTCCATATAAACTTGATGAGAAATTTGTGTAGTTTCCAAATTCTTACATTCGAGTCATTTCCATTGAAAAATGTGTAGAACCCTGTTCTGAGCAAACAACAACAAAAGCAGCAGCACAGAAAACACAGAAAAAACGATTTCTGCCGCACACACTCTTGTTAGTCACAACACGGTGTTATCAACTACTACACAGACTAAATCTAGACTTAGCCGCAAGGCCATAGGTTCTTGGCAGACGACACAAGAAACATTGGACGACTAAACATAACGACAGCTTATACACAGTCTCACAAACTCACTCATACACAGACAAAACAATACTCTTCATCTAGAAACTTAGAACTCTTATTAACTCTTAATTTTGACAAGTTGTAAATAAAATTGATATATTTATGTATGGATAGACTTTGTCATTCTTTTGAATATTGCTTTCTCCACTACATATTTTGTGACCCTTGACTAATGCTTAGCCCTTCTGACAACTTATTCCATTACATATTTAGTGACCCTTGACTAATGCTTAGCCCTTCTGACAACTTATTCCATTACATATTTAGTGACCCTTGATTAATGCTTAGTCCTTCAGACAACTTTTTCCATTACATATTTAGTGACCCTTGACTAATGCTTAGCCCTTCAGACAACTTTCTCCACTACATATTTAGTGACCCTTGACTAATGCTTAGCCTTCAGACAACTTTTTCCATTACAGATGACAGCTTTCCATGTAATCTTAATTTAGAACATTGAAAACATTGCGTTTTCTTTTTTTAAGTAAAAGAGAAACCATTTCTCACTGTGTAACTAACCCCCGCCAATGTAAATACTTTTTCAAATAATATTTTGTTCACCTGAAAAGGTTTGTTAACTTGGTGATAACATTGAAGGAGCTAGTGCTGGTGTGATACGAGAGTCAGAAGTGGGTGGAGTAAGTTCAGGGAACTTCTGCCACTATTAACTAGCAGAGCATTACCGCTATCAACTAAGGAAAGAGTCTATCAGGCAAGTGTGTGCAGTATGATGGCGTATGGAAGTGAAACCTAGCCAGTGTGAGTTGGGGACATGCATTGCATGGAGAGAAATGATATGAGAATCATACAATGGATGTGTAATGTGAGTCTTAAAGACAGGTTTAGATTTGATGACCTCAGAGGAATATTAAATCTGGACAGTATAGGTAGATGTGTGCAGAACAGGAAACTTCAGTGGTTTGATCACATTAAAAGAATCAACAAGTGCTTGGATTGGTAGATGTAGAACAGTTGAAGTAGCAGGGTTAGTTGGCAGGAACTAGCCAAGGAAAATATAGGAGGAAGTGATAAGGATGGATTTGAGAGGAAAGGGGATAAAGACCTGGCCAGAGATAGGTTAATTTAGAAGTCAATTTCTAAAAGTTGTTCAATACTTGCCAGCATGTAAAACAGACCTTAAACCAAATATGATGATTAGTATTTCTTAATCAAACTATTAGTTTAGTATGGCTATTTTTGTTTGTTTGCTTTTTGGAATTTTAGAGTTGCTGTAAAAGATTTCCACTCCTATAACCTCACTTTCCCGTGAAGTGGACTCTTCTGAGACACTACTTAAATGTGGCCCCAGTCATTTAGTTTCTCTTATCTTGTACTTGTCTTGCATCAGCATATTATCTGTACATAAATAATTATTTTCATTGATCCTGATATGTAGCAAACCATTTTTTTTAATGCACAAGCAGTAAAAATGCTAGTCTCAGTAATCTTGTATTTTATAGATTTAGGTAAAGAATTTCAAAGAATGCAAATATAAATTTGTGTTGTGTGCAGTTCTAATGTCTTCAAAAAAATTATCTAAATCAATGATGAAACGAATCATCCTAAAATTATTCAAATCAAATTCTCACCACTCATTTTTATATTCCAAGCAAATAAAAAAAATTACTTTTGTGATAGAAATAACCAATGTTTGACATGAGTTTATTACTTTAGATAAACACTAGCAGGAATATTCGGCATTGCCCGAGATTGAATTGTACGAAAAACTCTTATATCCCTCTTTCTGTAACCTAACCCTATATTACTTATTCTTATTTTATTATATATTCAATTTTGAGGGTGAGGCTAAAAAATGTACTCAACATTGATTTGATGAAGGGTGTGTAAGTACAGAAACAGGCATTGAAATCATTTTCAGTAAATTTATAATCTTTAATCTGCTCATAGCAGACCCAGCGTTTCCAGGAAATCAATGTGTACGCCTTCACCAAGCCCTGAACCCCTTTATTGACATTTCTATAATTCTTAAGTTATAAATAAAATAAAATGTCAAATTCCCTTTTGGAAGTCCAGCATGAACACAGACCCCATGATATTGTACTCCCTCTGATCAAAATGAAGTTATAAAATATATATGGTCATGAAGGTCTATCTCAAAAACTATAGTGGGAGTTTGTGAACAAACAGAGAGGACTACAACTTTTTGAGAGAGAGATGAGAAAGATGATAGAGAATGATAGAGAATGAGAGAGAGAGAATTTATACGTATACTAGTTTAAATGTTACATGTTTCTAAATATAAAATGTTCTTTACTTATTGTCTGTCTACAATTTATGAATGAAGAAAGTGTAGAAAGAGAAAGAACGGTCGAGTTAGTCTTAATGGTTTTAATAACAATTAACCTCATTCCATTTACAGTTGTATGCCTGAAGTAGCGACAGAAATGTTAATTGAATAACTAATATCACATAAGTCAGAACTTGGGATTTGCAAGAGAATCAATTCATGAAGACAAAGAAAGCAACTTTATTTAATAAAATGTGATTTTATAAAGCGAAAATCACTTGAAGTATTAGACGAAAAACTAGTGCACTTAACCAAGGTTGTTACAATCTTTTACATCTAAATTTGCAAGAGTTTGTAGATTTTTTACATGACTCAAGTGAGAAATAAACTTCTTTGGCTTTTTGGCTAAAATCAAAAGTGTAGTATCTGTTTTGATATTACACCTCGGTCAGTGAAATTGAAATCCTTCTAGACAAAGGTAATTTTAATCATTGCCCTAATACAGAGTGTCACTTTATGGGGAGCTGGATTTTCCCCACATTAAAAATCGACTTTGTGTCTAACTGCCCTCGTAGGGAGGCAAGTAAATAGGGGCTCAAGTGCAAAACTAAAAATTAAAATTTTTGTGATTTCTATTTTTTTTACAAATACATAATCTACATGAGTCATCTAAAAATCTACAAAGCCTTGCAAATTTTAAGCTGTTCCTCTTAACTACTGGAGATTTTCCATTATCTTTGAATTCCCATAAATAATTCGGTAGTGTTGTGGTTATATCTATAATCTTTTTTTATTATTAAATGAACATTTATGCTTTTTTTTTTAACATAGTTCACTCCAAACAAGGCAGGCCGCCACTGTAAGGGGCTACTGAGAAAAAAAGGAGAAGGTTTGGGGGGGGGGTCAACCTAAATTGGGAGCTGCGCAGCGAGATGTCTGTTTACATTAGTTTTAGATTTCTGCATGTCAGTACCGTCGGGGAAACAGGGGGCAGGGAGGGAGTTCCAGATGCCAGCAGCACGAGGAAAGAAGCTATTGGAGT
Source organism: Sepiola atlantica (assembly GCA_963556195.1). Lineage (NCBI taxonomy): Eukaryota > Metazoa > Mollusca > Cephalopoda > Sepiida > Sepiolidae > Sepiola > Sepiola atlantica. Next base: position 243,611,703 of record OY744515.1, on the reverse strand, counting down.
AGAAAGCTCTCCGGCATCTGGGGACCTCCACAATGAATGGATGGGATTTAGCTGATTGTCGAGTTAGTCTAGTGAATTTACGTTGAGGGCACACAATCCATTGAAGTATTTGTAAAACAAGCACAAGGATGCTACATTGCAGCGATGGGACAGGGATTGGAGCTTGGTTGACAGTGAGGGACCTATTAGGTTGGCGACTCTTTTTTGGACCTTGTCAAAGAGGGAGAGACTAGTAGATGATGCACCAGCCCAGATGTGGCAACAATACTCCATACATGGGCAGATGGTGGCTTTGTAGAGATACAGGATAATGTCAGGTGTGAGGAGTTTACTAGCATGGTAGAGGGAGCCCACCTTCTTTGCTGCCTCCTTGGCAATGTCTTCAATGTATTTGCTCCAATTCATGTTACCTGTGAATGTTAGGCCGAGGAGTTTGAATGTTGAACTCTCAGGTAGGGTGCTATTTGCCATGACAATCGATGGTTGGAGAAGTTTCTTGTAGTTATTGAAGGAAAGGAGCTTTTTCTTTGCGGCATTAAAAGTTACAAACCATTTATGACCCCAATCCACTACAGCCTGAAGGTCATTTTCGAAGGATTCAGCCATTGCCTCGGATATGATCGCATCTGTTTTGCCAACATGACGAGAGTAAAGCGTGGTTTCGTCCGCAAATAAACCAATCTCAGACTATGTCATCAGGGAGATCGTATCTTTTTTTTTTTTTTTTAAATCTAAGCTAGTTTCCCTATGTAATATTTTTTGTGTTTCAGGTTTTCAATTTTGTATATTTGTAGCTTGGAATATTAAACTCTTCCGTAAACGATTATTTTTAATGAAGGTAATTCTCACTCTTTTACTATTTCATTTTTCCCTCTATTTTATATCAGAATTTCTTTCACTATATAATTTTATTATTATAGTTACTTTTTTCACTATTATTTTCTTTCTGTTGGTGTTTTCATTTAATATTCTATAATTATGTCACTTGATAATAATTTCTAAATTTTCTGCACAGCTGTAACTAAGTTTTAATGTATTTTTTATTAAAGAGTTTATGCAGAGGATTAGTTGAGTGAAAATGTTTGTTTATGAAATTTAGTAATTTCTTACCTAGCTTAGTTTTCATTATTTGATTATATGAACTGGACCAAATAATCTATTTCCCCATTCCTATTATTATGCTTGGTGTCCTGTTTGATGACAAGATTAATATATCTACTATTTTATAGCAATGTTATAGTCGTTACTTAGTTTGTTGAATACATTTTCATTATCTTTGTTACTAAGTCTAAATTCAATTGAAACGGAAACATGTTTGATACTGGATGGTGAACACATGGAATTTGCATCTCTTTTTATGTATGGCTTATTCTTATTAGCTAAATTACAAATAATAGTTTGGAAGTTGTTTAATTTTTGATTTCTCACTACTTCAACCGAAGGCCTAATTTTTTTATTCCCTTATAATTTTTCTGGAAGTTTCACCTTAAAACATGCTTGAGTTCATCATCACAGCAAAACCATCTTTATATAAATCAATATCACTATTTTCAAATATACTCGTCAATGTATACGGAATATATAAACCTACAAATTATTTGGCTGAATCTAGAAACCCATCATAATATCAAAAGGTTTGATATCCAAGTTTTTATCTACTGATCATTGTTGTTAATCATTACTGGTCTTCTATACTTCTTGATGTTAATTCCATTTTTTAAAAAAATGTTTGTATAGATCTTCACAAATTAATGCAGAGATTGACAGATAAAAATCTACAATATTGAATTACATAAATGTGCAATTGGTTTGTCATCGATAGCATTGATCCATAATATTGTTCCAACAGTGTTAACCTATTGATTTAATTCAAATTCTCTTTATTATTAATTCTGGTAAGATTTATTTGACTAATTCTTCCAATTGTAGGTCTGGTCAGATTAATCAACTTCGTGGTCAGTTTGTTATCAAAATCAATCTAATGGTCTTTTAGTAGTATCTAAGCTTCTTTTTGTTTTAATTTTGATAATGTTAAGTTTATTTGTAATTAATTTACTTTCAATGTCTTATTTCTATGCAGTTATTTTGCAATTTTTTGTAATGTTTCTTTGACGAGTTCATTATATGCATGTTTTGTCATTTTATAAAAGTTTCTAGTTTTGTGTGCTTTAACAGAGATATTGTTAGAGTTGTTAATGCTTTTTAACTATATTTTCTAATTTTTTTGAAAATTATTTGGTTGGTTATAAAATTCTAAATCATTAATTAAATTATTTTCAAAACTTACTATAAAATCGATGCAGTCCATTTCATAAAAATTACAGACATCACCATAGATTTATTTATGAGAACTCAAAGATAATGGAAAATCTTTAAATTTTCAAGGGTTGATTTCATATATATATATATATATATATATATATATATATATATATATATATATATATAGAATAGAATAGAATAGGCAACTTCCTAGGGTTTTTTTTTAAATTTAAATTTGAAAATCAAGCAAAAAGCCATTGAAAGCCATTGATAAGATGCAAATATTTGTATTATTTTTGTTTTTTTCACTTTTCTCTTACATTTTTAGGGTATAAAACCTTTCCTCAGAGACATTTTGGGTGTTTCCGTCATATTAGTAAAAGTTACTGTTATTTTTAGTAAGGTCCGTTATGTCTCTGAGGAAATATTTTATACCCGAAAAATTTAAGACAAAAATGAAAACAAAAATAAAAATATTTGCATCTCATCAGTGGCTTTCAACAACTTTTTGCTCGATTTCAAATTTAAATTAAAACTTGCCTATTCTATTATATTTATTAGCAGGCCACATACTCAAGTTCTGACTAAGGGTTCTCAAACACACCGTTTCATTATATCAAGAGAACATAACTCATACAGCAAAGGTAAATTCAAGGTCATGCCTATCTTTTAAACTTAAGATTATTCCTATCTCCTTACGCAAGAAAAAAGTTTATATCTAAATTCACCTAGACATTGAACAGATCATAGCACAACTCACACAATATACAGATCACACACGTCTACATACATATAAAAACGAATGTGTGTGCATATATGTAGGTGTGTATAGACAAGAACTCATGCGCACACACACACACACACAACACGCATATATATATATATATATAAATATATATATATATAAATATATATATATATATAAAAACTCATAAATTTCAAGGGCAATCCTACCTTTCAGACAAATCGACTAAAATGAACTCAAAACAACACACCCTAAGATGACCCACAGAGATAAAGGTCAGAAACATGCATGCATTCTTAAAAAGGACACAGCTTTGACCCAGAGAAGTAAAGCATATGAACACACACACGCAGAAACACGAAACTGTTAAAAAACAAATCCATTTTTTCAAACGAAAAGAAAATCTGAAGAGCCAAGATGCTTGAAACGCGTTATAAAATAAATAATAAACAATTTAAAAAAAGTTTTTAAAATTCATAAAAATGTTGGTAGCCTCACTTCTTATATATATATATATAACGATAGATGGACGAAGAGTGATAAACATGCACGAATGTCCAAATTTATATCAAAACTTCGATTGTTCAATGCAAGGTATATTCTGTAATAAAATTATGTTTATTATTCTTTCCTTAAGCCAAGGCTTTTCAAAAGATCGAGATCTTAGAGGAATTATACAGATAGATAAGTTGGCAATAGAAAAGCCAAAATTCAACATTTGAAAAAATATTTAAAAAATGATGGGTGAAAAAAGTTTGTGTAAAAAGATATTGGGTTTGTCCAGGTGGTAATTGTCCGCCGATAAGGTGTCCAATGGAAGAAAGTGTCGATGGAGAAGAAAAAGTTTCGTGGAGGCATTACAGAAAGGCGTTCAAAATGAAGTAAATCTAATAGTGAAAATTGAGTTCAAGTCGTTAAACGGAATTAAAATGAAGAAATCTGGCCATTTAAAAACAATGCTTCCTTGACCAAGAAATGAGTTGTAAGCGAATGACATTAGCAATGGGCATTCCCATTGCTAATGGATAAAAGCTTAAAAGACTGCTTATGAAAAGATAAATTATGGGCTACAAATAGATTGTAGCAGTGAGAGAAGTTGAGTTAACTGTGGGGAGAAAGGGTAGCAGTCGGAGTAATTACACCACGAGGGAAGAGGAGGAAACAAATTATATATATATATATATATGTGTGGTTTTTGACACGGCCGTTATTATTTGATAAACTTAAAGATCCCTCCCCTTCGATCGCCATAGTTAAATATAAGATTTAAATTCCCCCTCTCTCTAAAAAGATGTATCAGATAGGTTGCTACTACCACTCTCTCTGGTTGTGTTTGAATTGTCGAGGTTTAATTCAATTTTCTTTCAGTCTTAAAAATGTAATTGTCTGGATTGATGCTTGAAAAAACCACAAGGTTGAAATAAATTATTGCATCGACAATTATGTAATTTCGTGTTATTATATTTTATGTTATTCTTGCTCTGTTTACCACATTGAGCTCTCATACCCGGATTTCCTCCTGTAATTATTCCATTATAACACAAATATATATATATATATACAGGGTAGGCCAAAATAAGAGTCCTATCTTTAAATTTGAATAACTTGAATTTGAATAACTTCCACAAAATAAAAGTTAAACTCACCAAACTTTATGTATGTGTAGACTGCCCCTTTCGAGATTTTTTGAAATAAACAAAACAAATTTTAGCCGAAAAACACTTCTTAAAACTTACAAAAACTAAAGTATTGTTTTTTACACTGTTTTGAGTTTTTTAAGCAAAAATAATGTTTTCTAAATGAGGGTACGTTCCTTAGGGCTAATACGGCTCATGCTTGCTTCGGAAGGGGTCCTTTACTTATTCTAAAAAAAAAATTTTTTTTAAATCAATAAATAAAAAAGTTATGAATTTTTAAAAATAGGACCCTTATTTTGGCCCACCCTGTATATATATAATTAAAAGGTTTTTTAAATTATTTATTATTGTTATAAAGTTCTGAAAGGATATCGAGCCCTTTATGTGAGCAAGATCTATTATCTTGGCTCGGATCTGTTCTGACAAAGAGTTTGATTTTTCATGTTATTGAAACATATATATAATTTTGATACAAAAAGGGGAAAAAACTAGTTATGTATTTTGGTTTTCAAGTGTTTGTCCATGTTTTCGAACAAGATCGGGTGTGTGTAAAATCTCTTCAAGATGCCCTGTCGTCATCCTTTTTATTAGAAGCAGTCTGAATGATCCTAGCCTTATATACTATGAATTTCACAATACACACTTTCAAGAGAGCATACTCAATCCAGTATAGAAGTGTATGTTGGTGTGGTGTGTTTTATAGTTTTTTTTTGGATTATTATTGATTTCCAATGTGGAGCACAACAGTAAGTAATTCTATTTGTACTGAATTCCTGTTAAAGAGTTTGTGGAGAGGGTGCCGAAAAGAAAATGTTTGTCCAATAACTTGAGGAATATTGATTCAAATTTGACAAAATGGAAACATACACTGGATGAATTCAGAAATAATGGTCTTTACAGCAATATTTTTTAGATATATCTGATGAAATATTTAAAAGAATTTGATCGGTATATTCTAATTTCATGTACTATGACAGTAAAGCTATGTGTATATACACGTTTTTTTTTAATTAAAAGTTAAAATGGAATTGATTAAAAGAGATACCTAAACATGTTTAGATTAGGTTATGTGCATCCCCTGGAGAACTTCATTACATGATTGGGAACAGAATTGTGCCAGCCATCAATCTTGGGACTAGGGGTTGATTATTTTGTTGTATGGTTTAGCAGATTATACTGAAGTACTTGTTAAAGCCATCTTAAGGTGGCTTTACCAAGTAAACAGCTTGCCAAACCGATTCTCTGCTACTGGAGCAATGCACCTTCCCATTGTCTAGAATGGTCTTCTGTGAAGCTGTGATGTTCTCTCTGCTGAAGCAACCATTTGTCGCTGGTTACCACAAGAATTACAACTAGCTGTAAAGAATAGAGACGTTTTTGTTTAAGGTTTACTCTTCTAGATCTGCCGTGTTCTTTTATGCCCATGTATATTAATAGGCTACCCTCATGAAGAGTGTGGTCTTCACCACACACGGACAGTCATTCACTATGATAAGGCTGTATTTTTCCCATCACATAGTACTGGTGTGCATGGAGACCAGCCGAGGATACCATGGATAGACCATCTCGAAAAGGCACTACTCCTCTACAAACCCTTAAGACACTCTCCCATTTTCCCCTTAATTGATAGGAGATTGGACATATCACACATGTGCAATCTAATACTCTAGGACCTCTAGCTATTAAAATAAAAAAAGATTTTTTGAATATAATTTGGCAGGAAAAAACAGTCAGCTAGATAGCCATGCATTAAAATCCCTTTTCCCTCCAAAAAACAAAAGAAAAAAAGAAACGGACATATTCCTCAATTACCAAAAGCAAATAATTGGCTAATACTTCGGTTCGAAATTAATGAACAAAGAATGTTGTGAGAGTACTGAAAACATAAAAGACATTTACATAAATTTCTCCCATTAGCAAATCAAATTTCTATCTTGAAAGGTTTTCCTTCTTTCCTAAAATATACAATTAATTCCCAATAGTATGACCTAATGCCCTCTTACTCTGATAATCTATTGTGATTTCATCAAATTAGTGGTTAGCACATTATTACAAATAGGTTTTCTCACTGAACAAACATCAATCATTGATAGGCCTATTATCAAAGATAATTATATTCAGAATATAAAGAGGGGAAAGTGAATTAATGCGTCCCTTTCAGAACATTTTTACCAGACGTAGCAATTTCAATTTATTATGGAATCTAATGGCAAACAATGAGTTTTATAGAATATCTTTGAAATATTTTCAAATGTAAATTTAAACCTTGAGTTATTTTAAAGTCAATGTAATAACTGACTGATCTGGACATTTGAATACTTCACAATTAAGAATTTATGTTTATTTTATTCACAAACTTACAAATAAGATAATCAAAACAATGTTTCAAAAAAAAAGTTTCATATTTTTAATTAAAATAAAAAAATCATTCTCAACAATCCTTCATAATTAATTATTATTTGAATATAAACATGAGGAAGAATGATTTTGAATGATGATAGGAGTTTACATTCTTTTAAGGAAAATGACAAAAGTTAGTACAAGAAAACAAAAAAATATTCAAATTTGACAATCAAAATGAGATGACAACATTTAAAGTAGATTCACTTTCTGTTCTGGTATTTTTCAAACTGCTGAAACCCATTTACCTCAGCAGAGAGTTATCCATTAATAATCAATAAAGTACATTTAGATGGCAATGTTATTGAGGGTGTCCAGAAGTTTTGTTACCTTAGTGATACCATTGGAGTACAGAGAGGAACTGATGCTGGTGTGATAGAAAGAGCTAAGAGTAGATGCCATTACTAACCAGCAGAGCGTTACCACTGTCGGCCAATGGAAGAGTCTATCAGGCAGTGTGATGATGTATGGAAGTGAAACCTGGCCAGTGAGGGTTGAGGGCATGTGTTGCATGGAGAGAAATGATATGAAAATGATACAATGGATGCATAATGTGAGTCTTAAAGACAGGTTTAGATCTGATCTAAAAGGAAGATTTAATCTAAACAGTATAAAGAGATGTGTGCAGAACAGGAGACTTTGTTGGTTTGATCACATTGAAAGAATGGATGAGAATTCTTTGGTTAGTAGATGTAGAACAGTTAAAGTAGCAGAATCATTTGGCAAGGGAAAGGCCAAAGAAAAGCATGGGAGGACGTGGTAAGGATGGATTTGAGAGAGAGAGGGGAAAAATAAAGATCTGGCTGAGATAAGATAGCTTGGAAGTCAATTTCTAAAAACCACCCAACACATGCCAGCATATAAAACAGATGTTAAGCTGAATGTGATGATGATGATGAATCCAAATTGTTCATCACAATCAATTGTATCATTCTAAACAATATTTTATTCAGATTTTAAAATTTCAAGTATTATTTACTTGATACTTTTTTAAATAAATGTTAGTTATTTAAACTTGTTTTAAATTGAAGAAAAGAAAACTATTGAACATTAATTTTAATTTTATTTCCTTTAAAATTTCTATGATTATTTGAAAAATAAATCTATTCACTTAAGTTAATGTTTTATTTTAGCCAAGTATGTTACGATATTTTGAAAACTAACAAAATATGCCCACCTAGGCAATGCCACATAACCCTGCTAATTAGTTTTTAAAAAAAATCAACTTTCAGGTTCACAAATACAAAAATCTATAAAACGGAAATTTCTTAATATAAATACCTTAGTTAAATCATTAAAGCTATCAAGTAGGCCGTATTTTGCACATGGAGACCAGCCAAGGATACCCGGGATAGACCATCCCGAAAAAGTACTACTCCTCTACAAACCCTTAAGATACTCTCCCATTTTCTCTTAATGGGCGGGAAAGTGTACATATCACACACAGTCGGGGTAAATGCCTTTATTCAGTCTCGAGAGACAATGGATATCCCCTGTAAGGGTGCCTACGAGTGGAGTCTATAGTGATGCAAGGGTTGTGCAATCTCACACTGCTCTTTATTGAACTGGCATTGCTGATGGCAAGAAGAAGTCCAGGATGACTAAAAACAATGCCGGGATAAGCAGAGAAAAACTGGTGTTATTTCTGAGTTTTCCTTCTAGATTAGATACACAACCAAGGCTTGGGAGTCTAGTCTATTCTATTATTTAATTCATAGCTGGAGGGAGGATATTAGATAAAGTGATGCAATAGGCCTGATAGAACTAACCCGGCATGCCTAGCCCACAGTCCATGTCTGTAATAATTACACCATGCCACTAAAGAGATACAAATATTTTTGGTTAGAATGAGTCACAATAGATGTACAGCTTATAATAAAAAAACAAAAAAAACAAAACAAGCACAAACAAACAAACAAAACAAAAAAACAAACAAAAACAAACAAAACAAAAAAAAACTATAAAACAATGAAGCTTAAGCTTGTATTTGGGTGTGACTGGCTGAGTGAGTGTTCCAGTGTAGAACGTTATGAATTTTCTTGACTTATTACAAAGATTTTGTTTTGAACCACGCCCAACCCCACTACCACACACACAGGTAAATCTTAACTGGAAAATATATTTTTAAAAGATCAATAAACCAAGTTGTGCAAGCTGCTACAGTAATTACACACACAATCTCCATATTAATAAAGTTGTGATCACTTCTCGTGTGCATGTGTAACATGTTTTCGTTTTATTATTCTTTACTAATAATCGATTATTTATTGAAATAAAAAATGCAATAGCATAAAATAAAGCAACATTTTTGAAATCCTATTTAAATTTCATGAAATTAGGTCCACCAGAATGCATTTCGGTTTATTACCATTAAGGTGCTTTTGAACTTTCTTGACTGACTTAATTTTGTTTCAGTTATTCTCCGTTTTGTATTATCTCCTTTTACCGATATCAAATCATTTTTGTGCTGGATATTTTTAACCTGATATTTCTTTTTTTAAAATTCCAAACTATATTTGTATTGAATGATCGGGTTAGCAACAAAGCAGAAGCTATTCAATTATTTTTCAAAACATTCTTTCACCAATAAATTATTTTTCAAAACATTCTTTCTCCAATAAATTATTTTTCAAAACATTCTTTCTCCAATAAATTATTTTTCAAAACATTCTTTCTCCAATAAATTATTATTCAAAACATTATTTCTCCAATAAATTATTTTTTAAAACATTATTTCTCCAATCCAATTGGGTTGTTTTCCAGTTTTTAGGATTTTGAAAAGAATTGTTTTTTTGTTTTTTTAAACAATTTATTTAACACAAAGTGTGATTTTTTTTCTCGTTCGACTTTGTTATGTTGGACATCAAGTGGCAATGTGAAGGGGGGGGGTCTACCGTTTTAGACGATTATGTGCGATTTTACGACCTTGTCACTCACACATTAGGGTTAGTTGTAAAAACATTTGGTTAAGTGTCCTAAAACGCTACAATGGCTTGGAAATGGGGGATTATTTTACATAAAATTTATATACGAAATTGATCTGCCACTAACTTCTAAAATAAGTGTTTCTTTTTTTAATTTTTCAGCGTTTTCACATGTATCACCTAAGGAATGTAGAATCTCATTTTCTTTGGTGGTGGGGTTGATTTAGCAAAGGGTGTTACTCTACAAATTTACAAAAAACAAAAAAAGAAATCAAACATCTTTCTCGTTATGGTTTTATTTTTTTTTAAGTTAAAGAAAATAACGTAACACCATATTAATAGGCAATTCAAAATACCAAAATAACCGAAGGATAATTCTATGGCAAATCATTCAGAAATTTAGGCTTTTGAAACCCACATCAACAGATTTTGTTGTAATTTGCACCACTGATGGACACTATAAAAACTAAGAAATCCTGAAAATTTGAGCATATAACTCCAAGCGGTTTCCGATTTAGAGTATTTTCCGTTTCGCATAAATTGTGCCAGACGTCCGGGCGACATTTTAATAATTACATTTTTTTGAATATTTTCAGTTTGGAACATGATGTGATTCTGAAAATTTGCCCAGATAAGTTTTTCGATCCAAGGAATCCAAAAATGGCATAAGATTTGCTCTATGAGATTTTATTAAATTTTGGAATTTTTCACATGTGCACCAATATGGGGTAAAAAATGATGTGGCTAATATGGTAACAGTTTTTTTCATTTGGACATTCATTTAGACACTATGAAGTACCTCTGGACCAAAATGGTAAAAAGTTCTTGTTTTGTTCACTCACAGGTCCTTTTTCCGAGGGTTCAGAAATACTCTATTGGGGAAGCAACTAGTTTGGGTATGTGAGATGAAGTTGAAGAGACCATTCATCTAAATTTATATAAAATATTAAGTTTTAGAAAGAAAAAATTAAATAGTAAAAGGTAAAACAGTCTCACAGTGATCAGATATTTACAATAAAAGCTGACTTCACAACAAAAACCAGCATATGACAACATTATGTACATGGGTTATTTTCGTCAATTTTAACTGAGAATAAATGTTGAATGGTTTTATAACATAGATGAAGTTAGCACTGTTTGTGTTTATTTAGTAACTGCATAGGAGTTCTTACTAAGGTAAAAGTTTTGGGCTGTTAACACCATCCATTGTAAAATGACTGAGCGGAACATCGTACAAAATGTTCCATACGCAACAGCGCTTTGGTCCAAGGTCACCAGAATTACGTAGAATTACACTACGTTCCAATGAGTATGCCAATTTTGGCGACTGAATCACAATAGCTGCTTAAATATTGATCATATTTCTTTTAATATGTTTTATGACAAAGTCGTTCTTTGCCTTTTATGCCTGCATTAGTTGGTGGTAAATTTTTTCAGTAAAATGTGTCCCATACGCAACGGAGCTGGATTAATGCATCATAATATACGGTAACAACCCTAAAATAATTTAAAATGAAAAACACCATCTATACCTAATTAAAATATATAATAGTGGTTGGTGCAATTTGTTTATTCCATTATGCAGGCAAGGAAGTTAGGCAGCACTTGATTCTTTGACAAAATTTGTCTCATATGCAACAGTTTTTGCTCTAATGGCTCAACCAGGGTGGATGAAATTTTCATGGTTGGATAAATCCCCTTACTAGAAGTGTTAATATACCTACGATGTAACAGTGTCTATTTACTGTTCCAACATATGGAAGGTAAATCAGCCATGTCCCATATGCAACGGATTATCATTCATGTAAGTATTGATGCTCATCATTCACATTTGGGTTGTGTTCTGAAAACCTATTGATTACTCGCATATCTTTCTTCAATTTGCTTACATAAATTTTGCTAACTTTCATAATTACAATGAAAATAACCATAAAAAGCACTCAATTCTTTGATAAAATCTGTCTCAAAGGCACAACATATTTTGGGTCTTACAGGCTCAAAAATGTGGATGAATTTTTCTTGGTGAGATAGATCTGTAACTAATGTTAATACACTATAACAGTGTTTGCTATATTAGGATATTGAAAGTCAATAAGCCATATCTCATATGCAACAGATGCCCCATACACAACAGCGTATCAGTAAGTAAACAATAATGTTCACCTTCTACAAAAGAGTGTCACTTATGAAATGCATTCTTTTGGTTGAAAATCAATTTTGCAGGAACAGGAAGGTGATGATAAAACAATGAATTTCATAGTTCTGTCACTGTTTAGACATGTCAAGACTGTTAAGACTGTCTAGACACATCTAATTTTGGGAGGCTGCACAATCGAAAATTCTGATGAAACAGAGAAATCACTTTGGCTTCAAAATTGAATTGAGAAGCGATAATGAGACTCAGAATTTGACGATTTACAGAGTCGGTGAGTTAATCTGACTCGTTCTGCAGACAATGCAAATCGTTTATATTAGATCAGCTAAGTGCATTGGATTATTCATATTGCTTATAGCAAGTCTTCCAGATATTCAACAAAAGCTGATCTACATTTAGCCTCCAAATTTTTTTTTACAAGAAAATTTGCAGTGCTAAAATTCTAGAAAGTACTTACGAACACCAACCTATTGATGAGTTATATTGATAAGCTTTGATTTTTCTTCTTTTTTCTATCTTTCTGATTTGGGAAAACCGGCAGGGGGAACTCTGGCCAACTTGATTAGTTCTAGTAGTAATTTATGTAAATTAATGATGAAATAGTTCATTGTTCTTGTTATGCTTTCTTTGTTGAGCATCTCTTTGTACTATGTGATCCATATAGTTACACACACACACACACAACCTCCTCCTCCTCCTCCTCCACAATCATCACATAATTTGTCATAACTTCTCTCTCTTCTAATTATCATTCATGGGTCCTTCACATGATTGGTATGTTTTATTATTGGTCCTGACTTTAGGAGATTCACCCTATTCTGTTCGTTCTCAAGTAAGATTTTCGGATTTTTGATAAAAAATCTTGTCTCCCTAGGAAGGAAAAATGGGGACAGCATAGCCCAAAATGATCAAAAATACCTCCTTTTGGCAAATCCACCCATTAAATTTTTATGAAAGTTGGTAATAACCTGAAACTAATGGCTAAACATTAATTGAATGTTGCTGACTCCAGGAAAAACACTTTCCGCCAAAACAGTAAAACTGGTAGTACACATGTATGAAAATGATGAATACAGCCATCAAATGCCAGGCAAAAAGGACTATGTTAGTATTGCAAAAGGTGTTCATAAAAAAAAGAGTTTGATACTATGTAACCTGCATGAATTGTATGCTGTTTTAAACAGAAGTATCCCAATGTCAAGGTGTGTGTAGGATACATCAGAATGCGAAACTTCTTATAGACGCCATTGATTGGGATGTTACTTACAAGGATTTATTTCAAAACTAGTTTGTGATTCTGCCAACAAGGAATGCATGATGCACCGTTATGAAGCATGTCCTGGCAGAAAAGCATTGCAGAAGTTCTTGGATGAAGAGCTGGTTGATGTGGATCCAGATGGTGAATTTAATTTTAGTCAATAGGACACAACTGTCCGTGCCACATTACGTACCCATACAACAACATATGAAGAATACAAACATTTTTTGATTGACACAATCGACAATCTCACAAGACACTTGTATATATCAAAATGCCAAACTAGATTCAATTGGCCGCAAATCATATGTTCAAAACTGAAAATATTCAAGAAAATTTAATTATCAAAATGTCACCCGGACGACATTTGCGTGATTTACGCGAAACGGAAAATACTCTAAATCGGAAATTGCTTTGAGTTATATGCTCAAATTTTCAGGATTTCTTAGTTTTTATGATGTTCATCTGTGGTTAAAGTTACAACAAGCCTTGGATACTTTGACACGGAATTACCTCAAAACGAAATTCCTCCAATCAAGAAAGTTTACCTCGTAATAAGCCTACATTCATTGTTACTATCTCTCTTTTATATATATATATATATATATATATATATATATATATATATATGAGAGAAAGAGAGTTTTAATTATAAATTAAGACGCATAAAGGAATATTGGTTCATTTACAAATCAAAAAAAATCAATTCTGAAATTAAAAGAAAAAAATTATGTGCCTCAGGGTTGTTTATTCTCAATTCTATTTTAAGAATTTCTTTCAGTTCTGTTATCACTTTTCTAATCTAGACTTAACATTAGTCTTATCTTTTAATTTTATTAGAATACTATTTTGCCTTTTTATGTGAAAATATTCAAGATACAGAAAAGATAAGATGACAGGAGATTTTCAAGATTGTATTTAAGTTCTTGAATAATTTTTTTTTCTCCTTCACTGCCGCACTCCATGTGAGTGAGTTTTTCAAACTTCCAGCCTCTTCCTTTTTTATCTTCCTCGCTCGACTGAGCAGATGCAGAAACTACTGCCTCCGTCCAGCAGCCACCCGGCATGTCTTACTGTGCAAATTTCATGCACATGGGCGACCCTGAAGCCCCTTATTCAAAGTTTTTCGAATCTACACGGCTCTCCCACCAAGGCTACATGGAGAAGAGAGAGATGTTAAAACAAAACTGAAAGCTAAGTCCACAAAAATACCACCATTTTTTTTTTGCAACAACCTTTATCCTTCCTTTTTTATTTTTTAAGATACATAAAATCTTGATATAACTACATCGTTGTTTGTTCTTCTGTCTTACCTTGTCACTTGTTTAGTAAGCTTTTACTATACAGCGGACCAGAAATTTTGTTACTTATTTTTATGGATAAAAATCCGAACATATTTTCAATCCTCTCATAATATTCGTAATTATTATTCAACTGACAATCTATTCATCTTCTTAACTCTTATCCTCGAATGGCTTTTGCTCTTGATAAGTTGTGACTCATTAATAAACAAAAAACAAATTTTTTTAAAATTAAAATTGCGGTAATTTTACTTTACTTAAAAATACACGTCCCTAAAGATGTCAAAAACATGAGTAAAAAAACATTAAAGTTCTATTTTCAGACAATTAAATATATTTTTGAATTATATAAAAATATAGATTTGATTTATATTTTATTGTAACAAATCCACACACATTATGTACAACACTGCTTTTTGGTTGGCACTCTTGTTTATATAGGTAAGTTTATATAGGTAATACCATTATTAAATAATATTTATTTATTCTATGTGCTAGAAAAACAGAAAATTCACAAAGAGAAAAATGAGACCCCCAACAGGATTCGAACTTGTGCCAACAAATAAGGACAGTCATTAAATGACATTGCCTTAGACTGCTTGGCCAACAAGCCTTTATCTATATCACACTACAAATAAACTTCCCCTTTTCTTTCCTGTTCTACTTTATTTGCTTTTCCCTTTCTCCCTTCTCTTTTAACCCTCAATAATCTTCCTTATTCATTTGTGAAAAGATTTTTTTCTTGGTTTTTGAATATCTGAAGAAGTTATTACATAAAAATTTGTTAAAAGGTCATTAATTTGAATTGAAATTTCACATTATTCAAGGAATGCTTGCTATGACAGCGGATAAGGTTCATATTTTATGATGCTCCAATACAAACTAATATAGCAAAGCATTGCCCCTCTCCAAATAAAAATGGCTATTTAAATTATAAATAGATTTTTTAATCTCTTTTCTATGAGCATTTTTCTCTACGAAATGAATATGATAAATTTCAGCTAATTAAACTAATGTGAAAATATTTTAAAGTAAAATTATTGCAAATAATTATAACATCATATTCGACAAATGTTTTCCTGTAATAACTGTATGTTAATTATATCAAATACTAGCTGCAATACACTTCCCATGATGGGCTTTTAATGGAGAGACACTTTGGATTGTTTAGTGCAAGCAGTCAAACTCCAAATCAATAGAAAGAGTACTGCAATGGTGAAACCTGTGTGAAAATAGAGCTTCCAGGTTTAATAATTGAAATGTAATTAGCAGGCAGACGTCATATAAGTGGGCATTTGTAATGGCATGAACCATAGATCTAGGTACCTGTAGTACTTAAAACAGCATTCATCTGGAGTGTGGTTGAGCCGGCTCCATCCATCCTCACCACTGCGTCCTTCATGAAGGATGACCAAGCTTAACAATTTGAAGTCAATGACTGCATTATCTCTAGTCACTCACTGTTCTAACGACGAACTCCGTAGACATGGAAGTGAGGGGGGGGGGAAGGTTAGGTTCCAGGTCAGTTTTAACAGTCATCAGCCAGGTTATTCATTGTTAACCACATCGCTTTTTCCAACCCTGTAGGGAAGCTGAGGTAATTTCCCCGAAGGTTAACGAAGCCAGCGCAGACGTCTCATGAGGATGACTTGTCAGAGGGAGTTCATTTTTCAGCAGAAACGTACTGAGTTGTTTGAGACAAAGTGCTGCCATCTGACGTCATCTAGGTGTGAACACTAAAACGGTGCAAACCAGAAATAACAAAAATATGTTATTCTTATGTAATAATGTATCTCATGTGCATAAATGAGAGAGTCTAGATCAGTGATTCCACAGGGAATTTGATTTTGAAAGGGGAAATTGTGTGTGACTCAATTTATTTTGAGAGGATTTTCTAATATTTCAATATTCTAATACAGAAATGTTCTCTCTTTATTACCTGCGAATATTCTTATTTTTATTATTGTCATGATTTTAATAACACTTCATTCTTTTTACAATTTAAAAAAAAAAAATTTCTTGCTCAGAACTTTGTCTTTTGTTTATTTCACTGTTCCTTTTCATGGATGACATGTTCTTTTGATACTTATTCAAAGCAAGTTATTGGTGTCTTAAATTTCTTCATCTGAAATGGAGTTCACTTTTTAAATAAAATTTAAATATCATCACCTTGAAGGGGGATCAGGATTTTAGGTGATTATATCGTGCACGAACAAACAAAAAACAGAAAGAGAGATTGGGAACCACTGGTCTTAGCCTGATGATTTCCCTTGGGAATGAAACACAAACGTTTCTGTGTAGATTACTTGCTGTAAATATATTTTTATACTACCAACATTACATATGCATATCTGTGTTAGAAGAATAGATGACTTTTAAAAGAAGGAAAAAGTGCACCATTTCTATTCCACCTCTAATATAGGTTAGCAATTTGATGTTCTGTACACAAACAGACAGACATACATTCATTTGAGGGAAGTAAATACTCTTATAGAGAAGCAGTGAATAGAATAGAAAATGCTTATTGTTAAAGAAACATATTGAATTATTGATTTGTCACGTGCAGAATTGATAACAAAAGAATGAGGATAATTTCACAGGCAGAAAATGTATAAATAGAACAACATGCAAATATAAAAGCGAGCGAGTCATTTGTACCCAAATTAATGAAGTCCACGTTTTGAAAGCAGCTGGAGCTAAAGTGAGACAACTTAAGAGAGTAAATGATTTATTAGAATAAACTAGCAGGATAACCCGGCGTTGCTCAGGATTGAATAAGGAATACTATTTTTTGGCCCCCCCCCTCCCCTGCATATAACACCATATTACTTTTTTCATTGTTAATTTTACATGCTAATTTTTTTTAATTTTTTTTTCTTAATGGAAATTGATGTTAGGAGCTAAAAAAAAAAAATACTACTTCAAGGTCAAAAATTAATCAACAAAAAGTTTTAAATGGATAGATTCTGACTCAGAAAACAGCAATTCTTCCCCCTTTATCAGAAACATTGCTCATGGAATGTGAAGACTAAAAGACAAAATAAGGGAAGCGAGAGTTTATTCTGTAAGTTTAGCTCAACATTTCCTGGTAATGAACAAATTTGAAGTTTTAAGGGGAAGAGGAGTTCTGTTCCATATCTCCCTTAGAGGATCACTTAGATATTCTGGACCACTTCCATTGTCTTCCTTGGAAATGTTACATATAAATACACTTTCTTTCGATAGAAACCAGACATATATATATATATATATATATATATATAGAGAGAGAGAGAGAGAGAGAGAGAGAGAGAGAGAGAGAGAGAGAGAGAGAGAGAGAGAGAGAGAGAGAGAGAGAGAGAGAGAGAGAGAGAGAGAGAGAGAGAGAGAGAGAGAGAGAGATATCATCACGTGTAAAAAAAGAAAAAACTCCTTCAAATATTGCTGATTACTGATTCTTCACATCTTAATATAAACTAGCAACTGTACCCAGCATTGCAAAGGTATTTATTAAATAAGGATGTGTAGCAGTTACATGACGAAAGTCTACTTTCTTTTGTATTTACACGTAATCTATTGCGTAATGATTAATATGTAGTTCGGTTGGCTAAAACAAGCATATTAAAACTAACGTAGACTACATCCGGCATTCGAACACTTCTGTGTATGCGCGACTTTCAGCCATTTCCATTCAAACCAGTTCACGCGCAAATGATCAGTTCCAGCCAACATATAAACATAACAAAACGTCAAATCTCTGGCTCATCTCTCGTCATTAGATGAGAGATGAGCCCCAAAAGCGAGTTAAAAGACCTGGACTCAAGTATATTTCTTCTCAAATACATGCCTGCCGAACCAACTTGCAACTTGTTTTGTTGTTGTATATTCCTATGTTCCTCTTCTGTTTGACGACACTTAAATAAAGTTGATTTTAATGTAGAGAAGATGTTGGTATTTTATTTGGAACCTGGTGAACTTATTTTCTTCTTCATTTCTAGTCAGCCTGGTCAGAAAAGTGCAGACACGGCTTCACTCTACAAAATGGCTATCTCCAATCTCCGACATTTAACTCAAACCAACTCTCACTCTACAGATGCATTATTAACATTATTTTTATGTTACAAAATGTCAATTCTAGCTGAATTTGTATTGTATAGATTGCAAATCAATAAAAAGTTGCTATTTTAGCCCAGTATATTTCCACCCAGCCAATGCTCAATACATCTGCTAGTAAACAATATTATTCAATATAATTTTTTTCACAATTAAAAAAAAACAACATTCCAAAAATTTTTTTTGTGTATATTCGTGAAGGCTACAACAGTCATCCTTTCCTTCAACAACTACAAGAAACCTTTTCACCACCGATTGACATGCCAAATAACACTACCTGAAAGTCCAACATTCACGGGTAACACGAATTGGAATACACAGAAGACATTGCCAAGGCTGCTGCAAAGAAAGTGGGCTCCCTCTACCTTGCTAGAAAACTTCTCACACCTGACAGTATCCTATATATATACAAAGTCACCATCTGCCCATGCATGGAGTATTGTTGTCATATCTGGGCTGGTGCACCATCTACTAGTCTCTCCCTCTTTAGACAAGGTCCAAAAAAGAGTCGCTCATCTAATAGATCCCTCACTATCCACCAAGCTCCAGCCCATGTCCCATCGCCGCAATATTGCATCCTTGTGCTTGTTTTACAAGTACTTCAATGGAATGTGCTCCGATGAACTTGCTGCTCTAGTGCTACCTTGACGTAAATACACTTGACCAACCCGACAATCAGCAAAATCCCATCCATTCACTGTGGAGGTCCCCAGATGCTGGAGAGCTTTCTACTCCAATAGCTTCTTTCCTTAAGATGCCGGCCTTTGGAACTCCCTCTCTGCTCCCCGTTTCCCGTCTGTACTGACATGCAGAAATTAAAAACTAATGTAAACAAGCATCTCGCTGCACAGATTCCAATTTAGGATGACCCCCTAAACTTTCACCCTAATTCTCAGTAGCTTTTTACGTCTACAGTGGCAACTTGCCTTGTTTTGGGGTGAATTAAGTTAAAAAAAAAAAAAAAAATCTTCAAATCCAATGTCAATTATCATAAATCGTCTGTCATAAGTCATCAAATTTTATTCATTCTATTCATTAATTTCAATCTTCTCATAATATTCATCATTTAACTGTCAGTTTATCCATCATATTAACCCTTATCCTCAAGTGGCTTTTGGCCTTGATAAGTGGTAACTCATTAGTACATAAAAAGTTTTTTTTTAAAATGTTCAATTGAGAGTAACCACTTTCTTTTAAGTAGTTAAAAGTTTACTTTTGCACATTATTTTTAATATAATTTTTTATTTATTATTTTTAAATCGTCATTTATTTTGTTTTACATCAAGGAAGAAAAGATTCAAATATTTATCACAGATTTAAACGCTAAATTGATGTAACATTTGTTATTATTAGATACGTTTTATTTTACGAATATATTTGCTCAAAATTTACTAGTATAATTCTTTGATCAAAACATACAATATAAGTAATCAAACTATGTTTTTGGTTGGGCATTGCGCAGATTTTCATTATCAGAAAAACATAATAATAATATACACTTCAGTTTAAGTATTACACCAGACAACCCGTGACCCATTTGGTTAACTTTGGTACATTGTAGATTAGTGCTGTTAACCGATTGTGAATGTAAACAGAGATATTTTAAAAGTACATCTAGAGAGAATAAGGTCACCGTTGGCTTTCAATTTAACAGACATTAGCAAGATTTCAGAAATAAGCTTCGGAGATGTCGGTTCTAAAAAAATAAACACAATTTCAAACATTGCTGCCACTGAATAAAACTACATTTATGTCATCCAATCAAAACCCTAGGTGCCATGGTTACTGACCAGATGGACGAACAATTACGGGTTGACCTATTATTTACATCATTTATGTCATACTCTTACTTTCCTCCTCTTACGTTTCTGATACTAATACCCCTAACTCTTATCCCCTCTACCCACCACTTCTCATCTCACTCGAGCTATCTAATAGATTCAATGTGCAAACAAGCAGGCAAGATTACCATAGTTTTACTATTATATAATTATAAATTGGTAAAGGGGAAGAAAAGCAGAAAGTTTAGACGTTTTTCTTCTAAACTAAGGTTTCAAGTCTTAGAAAGGATTTCAAAATATTAATATGACTGTAAAAGTATTGTTAATAATAGTTCTCACACAAGTCATTATCAGTGATGGCTCACCGGCAACAACAGGTGGTGTTCCCTGGAGTCTGGATGACAACAAGTCTCGCAAGATTTTCAGTACTCTTCGTATCTTTCGATATATGTAAATCTTTTTGCATTCTCGTAACAGCCATTTATCGTTGATTTCTCAATGACAATGGTAGGTGGTCTTTTCTGAAATTTGAGTGGCATTAAACCTCCTAAGGATTCAAATAATCTTCCTGTCCTTCCAGAGGAGGTGTGGACGGTGCTTTCCCTCCATGATCTTTCTATCTTCCTTGATCCTTCACAACTATTTTGTGTGATACCAACTTTGATATTTTTTTGGAGGGGGGGGGGTCAGGTTATGGGATTTCAGTTTCAGTTCGCTTGGATTTGTGTAATATTCTATTTCTACTTAACTGTGTTAACTGTGATTGGTTGGTTGGTGTTACCTGGTTATGTGGGTTTGTTTCCACACTTAAGGATTTTCTTTAATATATTATTATTACTAGTAAAGCCCCATGGAAATTCTATTCTTGCTGTCTTTATTTATATGCATAATTTACTGTCAATGATATTTCCTTTGAAATAATACATTTATGTAAAGTTAAATAATATTAATTAAAAATTGTTTCTTTTCTCCCATAAAAATAATTGCCATTGACTAGCGGGACCCTGTGAAAATTCACGGCTTGCTTTCATCATCTATCTGCATAATTTAGTTTTAATATTCTCTTTAGAATAATACATTTATATAGGGTTTAATATTAAGCAAAAGTTGTCTATCTTCTCTTGTAAAAAATAATTGTTAGTGTCAGTTAAATATTCTTTAAATAAATAAAACAAATATGTCTTCTCTATTTATTCAAAATTGTAACAATTTATACCTTTTTAAAACAATATTCTTTCTTTCTTTCTTATCGTACAAAATAATTAACTAAATATTTTCTTTTAAATAAATGAAACGAAAGTTTTAACCGTTTTATTTAATTTATTGTTACAATTTAAATTGTTTCAAAATAAATATTTTCTTCCTACTTACCATAAAAATAATTGTCAGTTAAATATTCTTTAAATAAATAAATCTTTGGGATCGGGTGATCCCATCTTTTAAAAAAGGGGGTGGGTGACAACGTACTTATGGACATGAAATTGCATTAGAATATTATTATATAGATTATTATTACTAATACTATCAGGCCAGAAATTGATGAAATCTCATTTGCACAAGTAAGAAAAAAGTATGATTTATATAATTTCTTTTTTTACTGTTTTAATGTTCGCGTCTTGCCATGTTTTTTTCATTATCCTATTTCCATTTGCAAGGAATATTATTCGTAATTTTATGTTTTGTACAACTGTCACTGTTAATCCAGAAGTTTTGCTGAACATCTCACCTATTCTTACACCCACTTCCCCGTCTTATACTCCATCAGACTTGCATCAACTTAAGTATTCTTGTCTTCGCACTCCACCATTCGTCTCATTCCATTAATGCATTCATCTTACTTTTCAACGATGAAAGAAAAGCACTTGCATAGAAACGACAATTGCATCCATTCTCAATACTTCTTACCATTCCTGCCACGCATTCAACCAACCACCACTAATAACAATGGAACCCAAATAACAAAACAGTTACATCATCGTCAACACTAATATCTCAGTTACTTCATTAGGAAAGGAAAAATCTGAAAGCAAGAGACGGTAATAAATATACATCTCACTATTAAATACATTTGTGGGAATAAATTTAGTAACATTTTTACTGTTTCGATTACATTAATTCATTACATGAGTATTTACAGGTAGTTCCTTCACATTGTTTTCTTTCAAATATTTATGCCTTACAGGTCAAGGTGGGTGCATTCAGTCAAGATGTGTTTCAGCGAGCACAACTTGTCATGGTGTGCACATTGGTTGTTCTTTTCTAAACAAATATGCATCCTTGAGGTAAGTGTTATTTCCTGCCATAAAATAGAGGAGATTTCGTTGTTAGAAATTATATCGTTGACCTCGTACAAATCTTTCTATTTACATAATGCAAAATAAATCATGAATTTTTAAAATGGAGCATGAAGAAAATTGAATAAAGAAAAATAAAAGAATTTGATGTACTGTTATTTACTTTTTATTCCCTGAATATTCTCTGTAACCTTAATCAAAAGATTAGACTGTTTAGGTCAAAAATAGGCAAATAAATTTTACTGAATTGTCTATTCTCTTGAGACAAATTAAACATCTACGAATATAGAAGAATTCTTTTGTACATGTCTTCCTTTTGATATTAACTTTTTTTTCTTATTAAATACAAAATATTCAAGAGATTTTATTTATTCATCATGTTGCCTATGCAAACTTGAGGTTTTCATGTCCTGTGAGCAATTTTCAAGTGAATGCTTTTTCTATTTTATTCTTTTGTTTCGATAATAGGCTGGGAGACCGGGGCTCAATCCGCGGTTAAGTCATACCAAAGACTAAAAAAAAGTGTCCAAGACTGTCAAATGTGTTCTTGCAAAAAAAGAAACACTGATTTTTTTAGATTTAGTTGTTTTTAAATTAAATATATAAAATATAAAAGGCCGATAGAATTAAAATTACTGAAGTAAAACAAATATATATATATATATATATATATATAATTTATTTAGATACTGTATAAATAAATTAAATAAATTATATTAGCTCTCTTATATGATCGAGCACTTTATTTGATTTCTTTTCATATACAACCTGACACATAATATATATATATATATATATATATATATATATATATATATATATATATATATACTGACATTGAATTGAAAAAAAAAAAATTAAAATATAGATGTTTAAAAGAGAGTTTTTTTTAGTTTAGTCAAAAATGATAAAATTGATAAATTCATGACATTTTAAAAAAGTTTCAATAAATTTCCTCAATAATAAAAGGCATCATTTTCCCCATGTATAAATTTACATTTTCATGTACAGTGCTTTCTTGTTTTTATCACCTAGTCAGCATACAAACATGATTTTTTTATGTATTTCTACAATATTTTTTATTGTGATAACAAAACAAACAGAATCAGTTTTTTTTTCTATTATATACATGATACATATATTGTGACTATCACAATATCTGACCAGACTATTACATGTTTCAGAATTTGTGAAACGAGTATTGATTATTTGGATTATTCAGACTACTATTCTCATCTTGTTTGTTTTTTTCACAAAGTTTCAGCTGATGTAAGCTCCAACCTTCTTCAGATGCATCTTTTCGAACTCGGGACCCTATACAGAATTTTGAACTGAACCTTTTATATAATCCATGTACCCACACACATATAGTAATAAATAGTAATTATTATTACATAGACAAGATTAGGTTTCAAATTCCTCAAATTTATACTAGAATCGCCCACATTGACCTGTGGCGTAACGGTTAAAGGCATTGATTAACAATCAGTTCTAAGTTACAGTCTTCTGGAGATTTAAGGGTCAATCCTTTCTACAGGCGATAACTAAAAATGACATAAAAATTAACACTTCTACAGTTATGGTTGATGAAACGAGAAAAATCTAGGAGCAGATTTTTTTTGTTAAAATAAAGGATTAAGTTCAAAATTCTGTATCGGTTCCCAAGTTCGAAAATATGCCCATGAAGAAGGTTGGCGGTTAAATTGCCCGAACCGTGGTGAAAATAATGACCACGATGAGAATAGTAGTCCGAATAATCCAAATAATACAGACTGTTGTATGTCTAATAGAAACCATTTAAAAATATACAGTTGAAAATGTTTCATAAAAACATGAGCGGAGGAGTGTGTATCATTCTAATTATAATACATAATGGAGTTGTTCAAATATAAACATGGTTGTAAATACTTTTATGTCACAGAACTATATAATTGAATTACTAAAGTCATTAGTATTAATGTATTTGATCTGTGTTTTCAGTATAAACAAACGCCTCAAGATAAAGGGTTGTGCATAAATATTTGAAACCCACAAAGGTGATTTGTAATGAATTATTAAGTTGGACAATCTACTGCATCACTTTGATCATCCTGGTCATCTTTTCTAAATCTTGTTATGCACACGGACTTGTGATTCCAGATTGTTTGCCAGCCGTAATTAGATCATAATTTTCACCATTTATGTTTCGATGTAACAAACGGTGTCAAGTATATTTTAAGCTTTAAAAACACCTTCATCCAGTTTTGATATTTAGGGTGTTGCACAGTGTCCCGGATTCTGAGGTGGGAAACATCTCACACCTGTTACCCACACCTCTGATCCAAACGGTTGACATCAGCTAGGTTGCATGTAGTTATATCACTTCTTACACACTCAGACCATGTCTTCCTTGGTCTACCATGCTCTCTAGTGCGTGGGATATTTAAATGTGTTATATAGAGTTGATGCAAAAGGTAGCACTTTATGTGGCCGAACCACATTGGATGTCGTGTGCGTAAGGCATCTATATTCTCACCAATACCAAGTTTCTAATAAATCTCAATTGATGGGATATATCCTTCCAATTGCAAATACATATCTACTTGGTTATGGCATGATCATTACACCGAAGTCATTGCAGATAAAAGTTTTCGAGCAATGTCTCACTGCTGTGTAACCTGGCAGAGCAAACACAGGTTGAAAGGACTTTGATGTAGTATATACTAGCTGGCCTTGCCAGCTCGCTATTACTTCGCAAAGTTCGCTACTTGGATTACTTGAAACAAAGATTTTTAAAAATAAACATTTCATTTATAAGTTTCTTGTAAACACAAGACTAAAGCTTTTGCATTTATAAACAGATAAACATTAACATTTTGGTAATTTTTATAGAAATTTATTCATCTTTTAAATAAGACTGCAATGAAAAGAAAGAAGAAATCAATTCGCCTGAGTGATGGTGTGTGTGTGTGGGGAGGGGGGGCTCTCTTTTTTAAACTTACAATTTAGAAACGGATGGCAACTTGTTGAAAATCAAGTTAGCCCTCCTAAAGGCCGGAAAGGAACATTTAAACACAAATGCGAAACTTTTGTCTAAGGGATCAAAACAATCATTGAATTTAAAAACCATAAAAAGAAAATGCGACGTCACTAACGGCATAGAGAGAGAGAGAGAGAGAGAGAGAGAGAGAGAGAGCAAGCAAGCAAGCAGTCAGTCATCCTCTCCCTCCCTTTTTTCTATGAACTCTTCTCTCTTATTCCTCATCGGTATCTTTCTTTCCAGTGAGCGATGTTAGTTTAATTTAAGAAAGGTTTTTAATAATCTATCATTTCTTTTTATTAAATCACTTTAATTAATTACTGTTAACATGGAGAAAACTATTGTATATAAGACATTAAATTACAAATAAATAACATCAAACATTAATTCACTATGAACTGTTTAAAATATAGTTATGCAAATTAGGTATTCAAAACGCTGTACTATATATACAGTATTTAAAATATTATAGCGTATCATTGATTTAAATAACAGTAACTTGTTTTGATGGTAATATAAGAGTGATAAATGAAAAAAAAAAAAACTCTTCCGCATTTATTCATTTAGATATTTGTGGCTTGTTTTTCTGAGTATAAAAAAACAACCTGTATAAAGAGATACATTAATTACGGAATAGGTTATTTTCACAACTACGAAGGGGGGATTAATGAGGATTCATTTGCTAAAAATATATTTAAATGATGGCAGTTTAAACAGTAATTCGAAGACATAATGCCAGTAGCATTTAACTAATATGCTAGTATTCATTTTGTATCTGCCTCAACTAAAAAAGCTGGTTTTAAACCTTTAAGATAAAGTGGCTCCATTTTGTAATATCTCGGGTTTATATATATATATATATAAATAAATAAATGCAAGCCGTGCGTGCGTGGTCCCCCTCTGTATGTGAGTCGATGTGGCAAGTGTAAAATGCAATGAATTTGGGCAATTTGGGGCATTTTTGACCCCTTGGGGGTGCGAACCAGAATTTTTCTGGGGGCCAAAGATGCTCATTTTATATCCAGAACAATTGCCTCTACATTTTGGCCAAGTTTCAGAAAAATTGAATCGATGGATCAAATGTTATGGGAGAAAAGGGTCATTTTCTGCCATTTTGGGGGCTTTTGACCCCTTGGGAGCATGAACCAGATTTTTTCCAAGGTCAGCGATACTTATTTTCTATTAGGAACAATTGCCTCCACATTTTGGCCAAGTTTCAGAGAAATTGAATGGATGGATGAAAAGTTATGGGGCAAAAAATATCATTTTTTGACATTTTGGGGCCTTTTGACCCCCTGGGGGGCTAACCAGATTTTTTTTTTTTAAATCGGAGAATGTCACTTTCTAACCTGACCAAAGTTACAACTTCATGCAAAATTTCAGAGAAATTAAATGAATGGTTGCGGAGAAAAATCCGGACGGACGGACGGACGGACGGACATGCCTCAAAACATAAGTCCCCGATTTTATAAATCGGGGGACCAAAAAGACCTGCTGGTGATTGTCAGGTTTTATCACAACAGTTCACATGGGTATTCAGGGCCACCATAACAACTACTGACTTAACAGAATTGTAACTGACAGATGCTTTGTTAATGTATCTTGTTAAAGCTGACGATGACAGGCAAATCTGATGATAAACCAAGCAGAACGAGAAGCTTACCATGCATGAGATTTAAATGGTTTATGAGGCCAAACGAAGACAACAGGAAAATATATATGTCGGCCCTTCCATTGTTATTTTATTCCAGGAAAAGTTTTGTACCCACCGTTTTTTATTGGCTGCATGAAGTAAATTCAACTGAGAGATAATTAGAATATCCAGATTGGCACCATTATAAATCTTCTTTTGCCTCTCCACAACAAGCCACCACAGGAGGATGTGGGGGGGGGGGGAAGACTGTTGTTTTCTTATCTTTCCCGTGGTTGACACTGTTCTCCAACCTCTTCTCTCAGACAGGTAACTGGAACATGTCCATACATGAAGGAGACCAACATATTTCATTGCACTTAACTATCGATCCATTCTCCTGAACAAAGAGTTACTTCTAGCTGGATCATCCTCCACAGGGATGCAATCGCCCCTATTTATCTGAACTTTTACATGTGTGTTATCACTAAACTATCTTCAGCAACTGAGCTCACTTCAAATCCCTTCTAGGTCACATGATTCAACCAACCAATCAGATATCAGACCTCATTTTGTGCAACAGATGAACCTGGAGATCAAACCTTGTCAATCATACCCAAGTAACCATAAGCATTCAATATCTACACCGACCTCTCCAAAACAATTCACTCCCAGAATATGTAACATCTGTTGATAATCTTTCCAAGTTTTCAATATCCATCTCCATATTCATAAAAAAGACTTTGAAAGTTTTCTAAATCACATTAGATGTGTTTATGATCATCATCATCAATAAACATCCTGACAGAGTGGATAGACATTTACAGATTATCCACAGTCATCATTACTCAGAGGAAAAGAGTTTTGTCAAAGCTTTTCAGTAAATTTAATTGCTTACTAGATTATCATCATCATCATCATCGGTTTAACTCCCCAAAACAATTCACTCCCAGAATATGTAACATCTGTTGATAGTCTTTCCAAGTTTTCAATATCCATAAAAAAGACTTTGAAAGTCTTCTAAGACACATATTGTATTTGTTTATGATCTTCATAAAGTGATTGCTTGAGGAATCATTTAGACATTATATGATTCATCTCAGATCAACTTTAATGGGACGAGTCTTCTTTATGCTTAAACTGCAGTCCCACGTTTGAACCTTTGCTCTCAAGAGCCATACCCTTCTACAATTAGAATCCGAGATACTTCTAATGAATTTACTTAATTAGCCTTGCATGTCTTCAATAGGTAGTCCATCTCTCATTGATATAAAGAAGCTTTTTTGATGACAAAAGCTTGAAACAATATTATTAAACAAGCATGGGTAAATTAAACAAGGTCAGAATACTAAATGAACGATATTAGTTAAAATAAAGTTGGTCACTTTTCTTTGATTTTTAAATAATTGAATAATATGCATCTTTTATAGAGGCATTCGGTCATTGATTATTTGAAAATCAAAATAAAATTGATCAAAAAGAAACAAAAGGTGTTTAAGAATAGACAAGGTTAATTTTTTTATTTTAAATATTTCTTTCAATGTTTTTTATCCTGAATAATTTGTACTTAACTAAAATCAAATATGTTTGTAAAGAAAAGTTTAAATCTGTAAATGAAGAAATCTAAAAGGGAGAAAAGAAATCAATTCAGGTGAATTTTTTACAGATTTAAAATAGCCAATTAGCAGAACATTCCTGGTCATGTGACCAACTAATTTGCTGACACCTACAACTTTTCACAAATATTGAAATGGCATTGAGAAAATATAAAACTAGCAGGGTTACCTGATGTTGCACAAAATCAGAGTTAAAAAAAATGTGATATAACACACACACACACACACACATCTTAAAGAAAACATTAATTCCAGTGCATAAGAGAATTAAAAAAATAATTACTAAGCAACAAAAACCTACAGAATTTCAATAGTGTCAACTGTCTAATAATACCTGAATTGATTGAACACATGAACAATATTGTCTAATATAGTTGGTTAAGAACCCTGGGTTTGGACAATTAACATTAAGTTAAAAAAAGAAAAGAGATTCTACTTTTTTAGACAATTACATGCAAACAACCTGGAAAATATCTGTAAAATAGTAATTGAAATAAAACAATTTAGACTAGAGTGGTGTATCACTTTTATGTAGAATGATCACCCAGTTCAGAAAGTGCAGGGGAGAGTAGTGGTAGTAGTTTCTTCTTCAGCCTGAATGGTTCTCAGGAATCTGGTCTTATAGCATTAAGTAGAATGGATGACCTAAACCATTCCCATGAAACGACTCTAGTTTGCCACCAGTAATATTTCCTAGTAAGGATGGTACTCATTTATACACCTGAGTGGAGTGTTTGCTTACATCACCTGGTATTCCCAAATCGTCACCCAGCTAAATAAGACAAGGTTAAACTTTGGTGAATTGATGGGAATCGGCATGTCAGAGAATGGGTAACCATTAAAATAATAAAGAAAATGTTTCTCAACATACAGATCAATTTTAAAAATTTTACATAGAATTTTTTTTTCTTTTTCTGAATTCTTTAAAACAGACACATACAACAACAAAAAAAGAAGAATCGCAGGGATCTGTAATTTTGGGAAATATTTATAGTAATAGTGTTAAGTGTGATAGTGTTCATAAAATTTAAATTTATGCAGAGAGGGGAGATATGCAAATATGTACATAAGCACAGATAAATACACATACAGATTATATATATATATATATATATATATATATATATATATATATATATATATACACACACACAAACATATCCATATATATGTGAACAAAATATATATACCAAATGTGTATAGAGGTAGTATTAGAAAAAGGAAAGGCGGAATTAAAGAGCAAAAGGGGGATCCAAAGGAAAACTAATGTCAAAGTAGGGAATCATCCGGTGTCTAAATATATCTTATTTTCATTTAATTACGTTAAAAATCTTAATTCATCATTGTTACAGTAGTTGCACAATCCAAAAATACTGTTTTCTTTTGTTTGGCACACAAATAATGAACCATAACCCTTTTTATAAATTTAAATTTTAGCCAATGTAAAAGCTTTAAAATCAATCACAAATGTCGAAGGCTACAAAGTAAACAATAACACTGTTTCCAATTGTCAGAGATTTCTCTGTTGTCGTAAGAAATTAAAAATTGATTTTACAGCTTTGAAATTAGAAACTAATTTCTGGTGAGAATAAAAGTTTTTAAGTCAAAGACGAGTTTCATGACAGATAAATGATCTGCAATAAATGATATACACGATTGGAAAAATTGAATTTTTTAATTATTTAAACTTCAATTTTAAGGTGATTTTAAAAAGGAAAATTACGGTTAATTAAATTAAAGTTTTAACCTAACTTTTGTTTCAATTGGTCAACAATTGCAATTTTTATTTGTTACAAAAGTCTTTAAATTTTAAATCTACTTAAACTTAAAACAACATACATTATTAGATAAATACGAATAAGTTTAATAAAATCCAATAATTATTTGATTTTTGATAGATTTCTGACTTAGGTTTAATTTAATTTAATATAAAATTTAAAAAAAAAAATCTACCAGAGTGCGAAAACGAACTCATGCCCTTGATGTTGTTAGTAAATAACCCATTTGTTAAAACCATGCTTAAACTGATAGAACACTGTACACAGTTCAATATACATTAAAAAAATCTTTAGATTAAATATTAAAAAAAATTATGATGGCACTATGAGCTTATGATGTTTAGTCAATATGGAGGTAAATTAATGCGAAATAGACGTCCAGTTAATTAATAAAACTTGGATTAGGATTGGATTTCTAAACTTATTTTTTAGTCTCTCTAAACCATCATAAATTGATAACGGACTTGTTTTAATTTCTACACGGACTGAAAAGAATACGAGCAAAATCCCAAAAGAATTTTTCTTTAAAATATTCCACATTGATACCCGCGGATACTTTGGAATGTAGGACTTCAATCAATGAAGGTTACATTTCCTGATTGAGAACCTGACATGAACAAAGAATTCCCATTCGCAGTGTGTGCAAGAAGTAGGTGGGAGTGGTGAATCTATATATAAAGAATGTTTTTATAAAGGTTGTTGATTGCTTTAGGTTCTTTTTGCATTGGGAAACTTAGTTCTTTGAAACGTAAAATGAGAAAAAAATCGTAACTACTGAAATGCAGAATCTATGCAATCTGCATATAATTGATATTAAAATGGCAGGGGAGAAAAGGGGATAGAATTTCTCGAGTTGATATTATAGATGAGCGAAAGTTTGATTTTCTCAGCCTCTTCTTACCAATATTAATCTGAGGTATCTCTCTTGCTGCCAACATGTCTGCAACAGACATATGCTGAAGAAATCATAATTCAAAAACTATAATGTAAATTTTAGTGACTTTGATTTAAACGCAGATTTATGTCTAAAAAAGAGAGACGTTCCTTAATGTGATAAATGATATCTCATAAAAAGCAATTTTGTTTCTGCATACAGTCTTTCTCTTAAGTCGACATCTTAAAGTTAAAATTATAGTCGACTAAAATTCACAAAATCAAGTTGGTAAATTAGCATACACATCCAAAAAAAAAATGGATCTAATTCCTCGGGGTATTTTAATGGTCAGGATCAATAATAAAAAAAATTGCAACTAGAAGTGTATATAATGCTTATTTTTAACTACAGATAAGGCAAAATTAATAGACTTCTTACAAGTGCGCAGACTAATTTCAGGTGTGAAGACCTGTATCTGTGACCGTGAAATGCGACTTATTCCCAACACATTAAAAAGTGATGGGTTTATATGGCGATACCCATGCAGAAAATGGGGTTCCATTAGGCAAAAGAAGTATTTTTTTAAATTCCAAAATGCCTATCAGAGAAACATTGAAATTTAACCCTAACCCTATTTTCACACAGATTACTGAATTGTAGCCAGTGTGAAACCTTTTTTTTTCACATGTTTCATGTAATTTTCATTTCAATTTCAATTATGTATTTGTTTTTTTAATGTGATGTTTAATTTTATTTCAATAAATCTAACTTATTTTAACATTCTTAGAAGTTTTATTTGATTTCGTATTAAAAATTATTATTTATAATCAATAAATGTATTTAATTTTGATTTTGTATTAAAAATTATATGAGAAAATAAACATACATTTTCGGAGAAATTCGAATTGAGAAAACACTTTGAATTATCTCCCCTTTCAAAGGGTCTTCTAAATTAGAGATGAAATTTCATTTGTCGCAATAATACAGAAGCACCAAAAAAATTCATATTAAAATGTTTCTGTAATAAATATACAAGTTATTTTTTTTTGTTGAGATTTTATGAGAATGGAGGGGTACAACAATCTATATTAATAAACTTGTGCAACCATTTCACATGTGTCTGTATGTATTTTTCTCATCTTTAGGTGACTTACATTTTTTTGTACTATTAATAATTGCTTATTTATTGAAATACAAAAATACAATAGCATACAATACCAAAAATCCCATTAAAAAAATAATTTTACTACAAAATTAAATCCACCACTAATCTTTTGTCAATAGTTGCAAAAAACAAAAAATCAAAAATACAAAAACGAATGTCTATTCAAGATTCAAAAGGAATTTGAAAGCATTTAAACTGTCGAATAGAAAGTCATTTCTAGCTTTAAAATTCTTAGCAAATCTTCATGAATTAAAAGATGGAAAATTTGGAAGTTATTTACATCTAATAATGTTATAAATACAATTACAAAATTGGTTCAATTAATAATTTAAAGACCAAACGGTGCTATAATAATTAAATTTCTAAAATCTTATTTAAAAAAAACAAACTATATAATTTCAGGAAACAAAACAGCAAATTGCATAGTTAAAAAAGAGCCAAACGAAAATAAAGACTCCCGGGCAACGTTGGGTAGATACAGCCAGTTTTTAATATTGCTTTATAATAGAAAAGGACACTTTTTTTTATTATTAGATTGCATATTTGATAAAAATACAGGAGAAATTTAAAATGAAGAGTAAAATTTGAATGAGAAATAGAAACAAAGACAAATAGAAACAAAGACGAACTGATTATTGTTTCTTTTAAGAGCTTACAGGAATTAATCTTTATGAATAAATCCGAAAATCAGATATTTTCACATGAAAACGGCTTGCAAAATGTTAAATCATTAATACATTGTTAGCATGATATGGCTAAATACTCTTTTTAAAATGCTTAACCATTGGCTGTGGTACATCTTATTTGCATAAACATGTAACAGTCACATGAATGACCGGAAGTGCACTCTTCACTGCACGAGATTCACATAATAAATCGTGATTTGGCACAAACCCAAATTGCATGATCAGTGTGATCAATCAGTTTGGGGTGAATTAAAGTAATAATAAAATAAAATTAAAAAAATTGAAAACGTATCTCCAGTATAAAAGTTCTTATATATATTAGATGCTATGCAATAGAAGATATGAATTCGTATACTAAATTATTAAGATTATCAAATTATCCACTGTTAATCTTTGAGGATACATGTTGATGAATTTGTACTACCTATATAGTCTATATCTTCAGTTTATTTATCACATGTTATCTTTTTTTTTCTCCCCAATATTTATAGGAAAGTAATGAATGTTTTTCTAAGATCAAAGTATGGCATCTGTTCTGTCCTTGGTCAGAGGCTGAAAGATCCTTTTTAACTGGGGCAATTTTTTATTTTTGTCCTATCCAGAGTGTCCCTTTTTGGGGGAGCTGGATATCCCCCGCATAAAAAAACCTACCTTGTGCCTAACTTTTCCCTCATAGGGAAGCAAGTAAATAGGTACTGAGAAGAAGAGGCACGAACCAGTTAACTGGTCCTCATCTTGCTTTCATTTGTGAGTAGAGCATTCAAGATTTACCCCCCCCCCTCCCCCGACCCATCCATCATAATTTTGTCATTGATTTCATCACACAGGCAATTCTAATAAAAATTGTCCAAAGTTATGTTTTTATTGTTTTGTGTTTTACTTTGAAAGAAAATTTGTTTAGTTATGATTATGTTTCAATTGACACAGTTTAAATTGTTTATTTGAACTTATTTTTTTTTTAATTTCCTGTCTCTCTTCATTGGGCAACAGTTTTATGAAGACAGACATGATCAGATCTAAAGAGTGTAATCTTATACTTAACTGGAAAAAAAACAGCAATTTTAGCTTAACCTCTAATGTACGATTATTTGTGTCATTATTGCATTTTTTTTTTCTAAATGGGTAATGGGAGTGTGTCCAACGTTTAGGCTAGTTTGATCTAATAATTATTGCTTTCATTATGATTAATTTTCATTTTCATTTGTAAGATTTTTTCACTTGTTTCAAGCCTGCATTTTTAGTTATACACTGTGAAAATTGGTTTATGGACCAGAGCCCACACAAGATGGAAAATTTCCTAATTCCCAACAAACTTTGAACAGTCATAATTCCCAACCTAACAAAATAAATTTGGTACCATTGTTTATGTATTGAAAAGATCTATGTGCCAAAATAAAAGTTTTTAGATATAATGAATAATTTTTGCTTGGGATACCTAATATTATGTATCCTTTCTTCACCATTTTCAGTTAAGTCTCTTAATATTTTTGTCAAGACTCATTGCTTTAAAAAATAAACCTGGTCATGAAATTAAAGAATATAGAGACAATTATTAATTCAGTAAAAGTTTTCAAAATATTCAGTCATTGATAAAAGATTTGCGTCAATTTTTTGTTATATAGAACAGAATTATTGTTTAAATCTGATGTAACAATTATGAAAAATAGACCATTGAAAATAGGTGGGTGTTCGATTTCTTATGAATTTAAATAGATAAATCAAGTAAAGTTCAAATGGGATAGGATAACTTCAATTTTTATAAATATTACTACTACTAAGTTCTGATCTTATACGCCAATTTCTCAAGTAGCACATGTTTAATTACTCATAGAATATATGACCTTCATTACTTATGTGCAAGAAACCCAGAAAGTTCAATAATTCAAAGAAGTGGTATGCATTTTGGGTGCTTCTGTATTATAGGGCCGAAAATTTTTATTTTATCTTTAATTTTGAAGAGTCAAATGACAGGGGGAGATAATTCAAAGTGTTCCTCCAGGATTTATCTTCAAAGGCATTTTACCGTTATTCATGTTAACTTGAAGTAAAAAAAAAAATATATATATATGCATAAAAGGATTATTTAGGAATCAAACAATCACAACACTTTATGGTATTCGGCACCAATAAAAATGAAAAAAATTTATTGAAATAAATTTTCCTTTCATTTACGTATTTTTCTATTTTTCTACTTTCTGTGATTCTTAATTTATTTTAATAAATCCTTTTTTTATTTTTATTGGTGCCGAATACCATAAAGTGTTGTAATTGTTCGATTCCTAAATAATCCTTTTACATATATATATATTTTTTTTTATTTTAAGTTAATTAAAATGCATAACGGTAAAAATTCCTTTGAAGATAAATCCTAGGAGAATTACCTCCCCCTGTCATTTGACTCTTCAAAATTAAAGATAATTTTTTTTTTCGGCCCTGTAATACAGAAGCACCACTTTTAGTACATCAAATCATGAAAAAAAATATCCGTTTGACATTTCAGTGAGAAAAAAAATGGCATATATTTACAAATTTTTTTAACAAGAAATTATCTAACCATATAAATGTTCGATGTTACTCTAAGAATGAAATTGAATTCTCAATGGAGAGTGGGCTAATAGATTCATACACTGACTATAAAGGGTTTGAATTTAGTAGAAGGGAGGAACTTGAAAATGACAAGGTATGGACATCCTGCAACTGTAACCATCGAGTTGATTGACTATAAATTAAAAAATTAAAATGCTATTACCATATCTGAGGACAAAATTGAGAATATTCAGAACAATGAACTTGGCATGAATAAAGCTTTTGCTAGGTGGGTGCAATCTCTTGACATCAGGTTGATCACATCATGGGAAAATCTGACATTGAGGCAGATACAGTTTGTTTCCTTGAACTTTTCTTTATTCAGAATAAGTTTTGGGTTCAGTTTTTGAGCCAGAGACAATTCAGGCCATGAAAACAGCCCTCCTCACAAGACCAAGGTAGTTTCATCTGCAAAAAAGGTAATGACAGTTGCAAAAGGCATTGTGTTTACCGTCTATCTTCAAAAGGGCCACACCATTGAGGAGTATTAATGCCAAGTTATGAAATACTATCAAGACTAAATGTCTAGAAAAACTGACAAAAGGGGTTTGATTTCACCAAGACAATGCTCCAGTACAAATCATTGGTTTCAATGACTGCTGTGTGTAACTGACTTATCATCTTACATATTTTTTATAATTAAGCCTCATCATCTGTTTCCAAACATGAAAAAACACTTAGCTGGGAAACAGTATCGCAGTGATGCTAACATCATATCTGCTGTTGACTTTTTCAGCTAATAAGATGTTTCACTAACAGGATTCAAGCACTGCAACACAAATAGAGAAAATGTGTGGACCACAAGAGGGATTATGCTGAAAAAATAAATCTCATTTGGTCACATTAAATAAGAGTATCTTGGTCAGCCTATAAATTTTTAAGTCGACTCTTGTGTCCACCATACAATAATGTCAGACACTAAAGGCAACAAAGTTGATTAGTCATTTAAAAAATTAAAAGAAAACAATTTCATTTGCTAACAAAAAAGGTACAATGTTTTTTATTATGTTTCTATTGTAATTAAAGAAAACAAAAAAAGTTTCCACAAATAGAAAGAGTGATTAATTTTTCTTTCCACTTATCCTAGATTTGAAACAAATATCCATCAAACAGTTCTGGAGTTAGCTAAGGGGAAATATATTTATATGACTGACTAGATATCCCAAACCAAAATATTATTTTCATTATATCTAAAAACTTAATGTGGGCACAAAGATCTTTGCAAAACAAACAATGGTACAAAATTTATTTTGGTAGCTCAATTAACCAGCAAATTATGTTTGTTTGTTAGATATTAGAAAATTTATCGTCTAACGTGATATTGTTCAAGAAGTAAATTTTCATAATGTATACCTAGACATTTATTTATGCAGGCTTTGAAGAAGTGAACAATTCTTATAAATGTAATGTCATCTTGTGGTAAATGAAAATCAATCATAATGGAAGCAATATTTATTAGATCAAATCAATCTAAATATTGGTCAAAATCCATTACCTCCACCCCACCAAAAAATGTGGAAAAATGACATGAAAGTACAACTTTGTTCATATAAGTTTCATTTTAACAGATACCACATTGACTCATCTTGATATGATTCATAGCACATTAAAGATCAAGCTAGATTTTTCTTTTAGTAGTCAATCAAGGAATAAAACTCAGATTTGGATCATGTAATATTATATTCATTATATTCATATTCAGAAAAACAATTTAATAACAGAGCAAACATATTTTTAGTATTTCATTCACTAAAATTAACTTTAATTTTTTGTATGTGAAAGACAACTTAAAACCCTTTATTAAGCTTACTATATTGACGAGTGGCTGTTTTTCTTTAAGATGGGATTATCTTTATATGCACCTCACAATATCACACCAAATTTGAAAAACACCAACATTTTCTTAGCGCAAAAAAATAAATCACCTGTGATCGAAAATAATAAAAATTGTACATTTATAAAGAAAAAAATTAAATTTTGTTTACATCAAAATTTAATTAAAACAACCCAAAAACAAATGAAATATTGTGAGTTGGGAATTTCATTATATTTACCCGTTTTCACACTCTAAACTAGGCTGGTTTGTAATACTTTATATAACTAGAGTCAAATAACAAATTTACTTGCATTAAAACCTAATCCACCATAGTGCTAAAAGATTTAAAAGGACATTATTTTGAGATAAAAATCTAGACAGAATGTATAAGATTGTTTACGCTTAAATCCTTTAGTTATCTTCATGTAACAGATGGCATCCGGCCATCATGGAGTCAATGTTTCACATTTGACAGAGAACAAAATAAAGCCAATTTTATTTTCTCTTTCAAAGCCAGTGTTGGTTAAAGATATTTAAAAGAATTATGAACAAACTCATGGAAACGAGAATACACTATTTTAAATTAATGGAATTGATATAGAGTAAGATAAAAAAAAATATCAGGAAAGTTCAAGGATTGTTCGTTTTATCAACCCTTTGTTGGGTTATTTAATGCAAAAAATATTAATTTAACAGAATCTTTTGTTTATAGCAGGAGATTTCCTAATAGTTTTAGTGCATAAGTGAATAACATTTATCTGGCTGGATCTGAACCCAGTTTGTCAGTTCCGGTATCTATTCTAGTAAATATTAGATCATCCATACCACTTCCTTATTTATATGGAGAAGAGATAGTTCAATAGAACACATCTGAATTGTCATTGGATAAATGGTCAATCCATGTCTCTCTCTATTTAACGTCACTTTTCCCTTGTCCGGGGCTCAGATATTTTAATATTTTGCAAGCTCACTCTCCAGTGCTCATGTATCAACAGATCAACTGTCACAAAATTCCACTCTATACAGTCTTGTCTAAACAATAAGAACTAATAGTTTATTAATAAGATCTTCTCTTGCAAATTAATTTGCAAATTAGTTAACCATACAATGTCGATCACATACACATGATAAAAATATTAGAAAGTTGTTTTTCTATTATGGTTTTAATCTCACTATTAGTGCGACAACTGACCCAACTTTCTTTATAAATATAGAGATTATACATTTGGCTGAATTTTCAAAGTACTTCTTATAAAAATAAGAAAATTTTTATGCAGTCTTGAATGATCACAGCATTTCAATTTCATATTTCTATATCTTCACGTCTATTAAAAAGTAGTTATTATTTTAAATCAATAAATGTTCGAGCAGAAATGTATGAAGCTGATAATGGAGAACAATTTTTTTTTTTTCATTAATTGTAAATGGTTTTAATGTCATGAAAAAAGAAAACAAATATCAAGACTGCTTTCTCTCTCAAATATCAGGCAGAGACGCCTTAAAATCAACTTTTAACTCTCCCACTTTCATAATCGTATTCGGCCCTTTGATCTTAAATGCCTGTAAGACAGAGATCAATTACCTGCTCCTGACAAATGTCAATCCATGGCCTTTACAGAAGATTGTTTATATTTCGGAATTCTTTAGATGAGGATTCATAATTTAGATTATTCAGACTACTATTCTCATCATGGTTGTTATATTAATAACATTTCAACCGATTTAACATCCGACCATGTCCATCTTTTCGAAGTCGGGAACATATGAAAAATTTCAAAGTGAAATCTTTATTTAATACTAGTGGGTAGCTTGCTCTTATACATCTACCAGGCCATGGCTTACAGAATGAGAACAATCTACTTTAATGGATTAAATAAAGGGTTTAGTTCAAAATTCTGTACAGTTTCCCAGAGTTTAGACTAGAAGATTCTCAAGTTCAAAAAGATGCACCTGAAGATGTTACATCTACTGAAGAAACATGAATATGACAACCAAGATGAGAATAGTAGTCCGAATAATCCAACTAATACAGATGGATTATAATTGGCTAACAAGGAATCACTATTCCTATGCAAATTAGTATTTCCATTGTAATGAAATGATGAGTAACAGCGCCATCTATAGAAACGAACCACTTTCTCTAATCTACCAGTTATTGAAGAGGACATAACTCTCAATAGAAAGAGTTAACAAGCATTCCAACTTTGAGAGAGCTTATTGTTCCAGATGCATCAAATTTGGAGCATTTTTTCGCTCTTGTTCATTTCTCTACTACATGCTCTACAAAATTATACCAATCATATATAAAACTTAATCTTAAAAAGTCCTGTCAGCAAAACACATTAACATTGTACTTTTCCAAAAATTCTGACCGACTCATAGAATTCCTAAGTATCTGACTCCAACTCCTTATTCTAAAGTCTTCCAATATTCATGTCGGTTGACTCTTCAAAAGATTAAAAAATCTGACTCCAAGCATTCTTAGGAGTCAAACTCCTTCCAAAACTACCAACTCTGCTTTTCAAGCAGGCACTTCTTCAAAGTTCCCAAAGTGCTGGTTAAAAGAAAATATTTAGAAAGCAATCATTTTTATACATTTTATATTTTTCTTACTATTTCAGTGAGTTTCATTTTTGGCCTGTTTATTTAACTCATAGCATGTAAGAAATGGAATCACTCAATTTTATCTCATCAAAAAAGCTTTGGCAGAGAAATGAAAGTATTTTTAATAAGATTAACAGAAAATGAAAAAAATACTTTATTCAATCAAATTCATAATTGTTAGAAATGTATTTGTGAATCAAATAATCATTTATTTGATTGAACAAAATTTGGAAGGATGTGCAATTAAAATTAGCTGAAACAGTTCTAATAGTGTATATATATATATATATATATATGAGAGAGAGTAGAAATTATTGTGAATCCAACAAGAAACGTGTATTTGAAAATGAAAGGTGATGAATGTTTCAAATTTTAAAAATATTTATTTTCCATATTATTTGTGACACATGTTTCGGGTGTAGTAATCTCATCAGTGAGTGTGGTTTTTCTCGTACTGAGAGAAGGAACAGCAGATTTTATATATGGGGAATTGTGTAAGTTCAAGTCATTAGTATTTTGACTATTCATTTCTTAGTAGCATCTTATTTTTCTGTGTGAAGTGTATGTGTAGTTATCTTATGTGTGTGTATTTATTACCATTTTTATGCGCGAATGTGCGTGGTATTTATGCTTTTTTTAATATGTGTTTATAGATGTGTCTTTTTTGTATGTGAATTTGCATATGTTTTGCTCGTCTTGTTTGGTAGTTGTGGATTTGTATTTGTGCATCTTATAATGTGTGTAGGAGTATATAGGTGTATTTCTGTTGGTATATTTTATGTCTAGGTGTGCGTCTGATTTTGTGTATGGTGTCTTTTTACCAGCAGGTGTGTATATATTCATTCTCCATGATACCTCCTAACCCAAGAAAAAAAAACAAACTTTGTTGACACATTCACACTAGAACTAAAACCATAACCAACACAAAGTACGTATGTGTACTTGTGTGTGTGTGTGTGTAGCTTGTGTGTGTGTGTGTGTAGCTTGTGTGTGTGTATGTGTTGGAGATATTTGTATGTATGTACCATCTAGATTCAAATATAATAAGGCAATATGCATGTATGGAGAACAAGTACATGTACGCACACTGAGTAAAATAAGCACACTGATCAGACCGGACACACACATATATACACCATTAGCATTCTCTTATAACAGTCAAACATAAATAGAGAATAAATATATACAAACCTACTGGTAATAACAGACAGCACACACACACAGCCTGCACACAAAATCGAACATGCACACACACATGAAATAGACCAACAAAAAGACACTTATAGTCTTCTACAGATGTGCACACACTCACAAACACATTACAAGGAGGACGAATATACACTCATGCAAGAGTATACTCTTTAGAAGTGGACTGTAATTATCATATCTCTACCCTTCCCCATCTTCTCAAATTGCTGTAGAACCGAGAACAAACTATACTCTAGTTTTGATGCTTCGAACTTGGTGTCTATACCCTGTGTTGATGAAGAGACTTAATATCAATAAAAATTCATATCGTCTTAGAAACGATCATACACAAAACTGTTGTTTATGTTGAATTCTTGCAACATATGTAAATGAATATGTTATGAATTTGTTTAACTCTGAATTATAATATAATAGCTCTGGTTCATCTAGTAGTTCTACCATTGAGCTGATTTTATATATTTTTTTAATTACCAAATGAAGAAAAAAGTGTTCTTTCACAAAGACAATGCACCGTGTCACAAGTCGATGACGGAACTAAATAAATTACACTGCGAATTGCTTCCGCAACCACCCTATTCTCCAGACCCCCCCCCCCCCCAGCGATTACTGCCTGTTTGCAGACCTTAAAAGAATGCTGTAGGGAAGGAGATTTTGCTCCAATTAAGAAGCGATATTGGAAAGTGAGGATTATTTTGAGGCCAAATACAAATTGTTCTACAAAAAAGGCATCCAATAGTTAGAAGCATTGTGTCACCCTAGCAGGAGACTATGTTGATAAATTTTGCCTAAAAGTTGTTGTTCTATCAGTTAAGATTGGGACTTCAGTCATGTGTTTATTATTATCTAATATATATATATATATATATATATATATATAGTAGTATAAAAATATACTTATGGCCCAGAAACGTTTGTGTTTCATTGCTGAAGAAAATTAACAGGCTGATGATTTCCTTTGTGAATGAAACAAACGTTTCTGTGTCACTTACTATACGTATATCTTATACT
Source organism: Sepiola atlantica (assembly GCA_963556195.1). Taxonomy (NCBI): domain Eukaryota; kingdom Metazoa; phylum Mollusca; class Cephalopoda; order Sepiida; family Sepiolidae; genus Sepiola; species Sepiola atlantica. Next base: position 243,568,863 of record OY744515.1, on the reverse strand, counting down.
ACTCAGCTTTACTCATGTATTGAGTACTGTTGAAGTAAATATTGAAATATGAAATAATATTTTATGTATATTTTTTGAGTATCTATATGAAACAGTAATGAAACATATGAAACAGTAATGAAACATATGAAACAGTAATATATAGTGTACATGTGTGCAGTAAGTTCAAATTTAGCATTTCTGTTTTATTTTAAAATCTCAACTCTGACATTTTTTAAACAACTGAAAACAAAACAAAAAAAACATGTCCGATGTGTTCATAGAGTATGTTCACCAAATCCGGTTGAGCTATTCCAGGAGTTTGGACAATAAAACATGAGAGTTTAGATCTGTAAAGTTTCTGACATTTGCATTTTATGATTTCCATAAAAGAAAATATGAAAACATCCAACAAGAAACAAAGAAACCAATTTCTTGTGAAAGGGGAAAAAAATAATCATTTTTTTCTAGTGAAATAAAGAGGAAAGTTTTAAAATTACTTTCTCATAAAAATAGCTGGAGTAACATAAAAAGAAATTAAATGGCGAAAAAAAACAAAAACATTTGAAAATACTTCAATTATATTTGTTGGAAAGAAATTCTCTTGCTCCCAACAATCTATTTTTGGTTGCGGATTTTATTTAGAAAGAGAATATAGGATTAAACTTTTTCAAAATAAGGCAACAATTTTTTTCTTCTTAACTTTGAATCATGTTATATTGAATGATATGTAGTTCAATTATCAGAAAGTCTCAGAAAGATGAATTCTATACACACACACGCACTTAGAAATAAGGATTCTTACTTCTCTCTTAATCTGTATTTCTTCATAACTTCAGAAAAAACTTTATTCATTTTATTTAAGGGAAACTCAATTTAAATAGGCAAAAGACAAGGTAACATGTTATATTATTCGAATATTGTATCTCCTAGTAATAGCAAGTATTTTAACATATACATACATTTGTGAAAGTCCAAAAGATGAAAACAATAAAATGCAGCAAAAGAATAGTGGACTTTATACTTTCTATATAATCTATATTTTTAGAGTATGCATATATGTGCGCGTGTGTCCTGAATATGACATTAAAACTTCACCCAGTGATGAGGCCACATTTCTGGAGTTTTGAGTCATTACTTACTCATGGGTCACAGACTCGGAATGATAGTACCTGATTAGAATGCTTGTATGCTTGTAATGCTATATAATGCTTGTAATTTTCATGGACTTTTGAAAGAACCAAGACACTATCATTTAAAAGCATAATTTAAATTTTAAAAATAAATGTTTTTAATTTTGCCTTTTTTTATGGGAAAACAAAAAAGGTTTGTGTGAGAAAAAGCAAAATGAACTTTGATTGCTTAAATTTAAATTAGACAGTGAAAAGATCAACTTTCTTCTATTTGTTCTATTACTTTTACTGATGTGATTAAAATGTTGAAATTAAAAAAAAGAATTGTAAACATTTAAAAAGGTAGATTGAACGTCATAAATATTTGAGTTTAATCACTCTTTGACTAAAATGCACAAAATAGGCATTTTGGTAGGTCAAAAGTAAGAGGGAAAACATTGAGATATATACACCATTATATTAATAATCTCAAGAGTACTGCTAGATACGATAAATGTATAAATTTTAAGGCTGCTGTTACCATTTTTATGTTTTGTGAATACAAGGAGCAACCAAAAATCAACTCAAATTGTGTCGATTTTTTGTTAATACCCTAGTTATTTTTTATTAAGAGCCACGACCTTTGTTAGAGCCCCCAAATTTTTTACAGTTTAAACAGATTTAATGTTCCAGAATTCAAAATTATTCCATTGAGCTAGATCTTAAATAATTTCGAATTAATTTTTCTTGTTTCAGAATTTTTGAGATAGGGATTGATAATTTGTAATTATTCAGACTTCTGTTCTCATCTTGGATGTTATTCTCACGTTTCGGACGGTGTAATCTCCGACCTTCAGGTGTGAACATAAGAATAACATCCAAGATGAGAACCATAGTTCGAATAATCCAAACAATCCATATGTTTTCTTTATTGTCACATTTTTCAAAATTTGAAGTTTAAAATTGGATAAAAGTACTACTTGTTACTGTTCCTCTAGAACCATATTGCTTATGTCGAATCATGTTCACAGCCGAGGAGAGTAAAATTAGCTCTTTGATCTTCCCTTGTTTAAAAATAATACCTAAACAAAAGTCATGCTAAAATTATTTCATAAATAAAGCTTAGATAACTTTTTTCTATTTTTGACATATTTTGTATTAATGTGAATTTTTTAATAAAATATTATGGTACAAAATAAATGAGAAATAAAAAGAATTTTACAGATGATAATAAATTTTATCAGATTTGATAATAAATATAAAATCACTAAAAAATAAAATTCGACATGTCCTCATTCGGACAACATCTCTAATGTATAAATTATTTTTAAGAATCTCTAAGCTAAGTGATAATTTACTTTATTTTTCTGTTTAATCATTAAGTTCAGTATCCATAAAAATGATAAAAAATATATCGTCAAGCTTAATATTTGAACGGAATTTAGGTACTTCTGCAGTTTACGGACAGTGCTGAAAACAACGTTTTGTCAGTATATTCCGGCAGGTTATGTAACCGCCGGAAGATGCCAAAACGCTTAGCCAATCAGCTCACAACAGCCGACAACTGGTAATTGTGAATTAAATATTGCGTGAAATTCAACAAGCTAAGAAAATTGGTTAAAGCCATCATGAATTTCATCGAGTTAGGACAGACGCTTCAGTCTCCTGAAGGAATTATTGACTTTTGTCAGAAAAGAAAACTCATAAGTCAAAAGAAAAGTTGCAGAACATGCACACGTATATGCAAGTTAAAAAGAAGAAATCTTCTGCATTTTGAAAATTGAAAACAAAAATTTCGAATTCAAAAAAAAAGAAAAAAGTAATGCAAGGAACTAATTTCTGCATGAGGTGCAGTCTAACCCTAACAAAAACTGTTTTTCTTTTTCACCCTACAAAAAAAAAACAACCTAACCCTAACCTAGTCATTCATGTTTAAAAGAAGTACAAAAGAAAAACAAATAAAAAAAAACTATATTTTCTTCGTAAAAAGGAAAACATTTTCATGAAGATTACCATACGATGACTGTTTTTTTTCTTGATTTGAATGTTTTTTTCCTCACTTTTTCCAGTATGACAGCGTGTTCTTAAAAAATACATATTTTTCTATTAATTGTTCATTATATTTTCTTTGTAAGAAAAATTTTTTTTTTTCATTGAAATTACCATACAATGACTATTTTCTTCTCCTTGTAAATGTTTTTTCCTTAATTTTTAAAGTTTGCTAGTTTTTTCTGTAAAAGAAAATCACAAAGTTTTCGTTCGGCATCTTCCGTCAGTTTACGTAACCTGTCAGAAAATGCTGACAAAACGTAGATTTCAACAGTACATAAACTGCACAAGTAATGAAATATATTATTTCATTCATTCATCTTTAAAACGTATAAATTTCAGATTCGAAACTGCTGGAAACTAAATTTAATTATAACGTTTTAAATTATAAAAATATTTTTTTTTTTTTTAAATCCTATTTTATGTAACTGTCGAAAGTTTCAAAATTAAATAATTGCCTGATGTTTGGAATTAAATTGATTTTTTTTTTTTTTTTTTTTTTTTAATGTAAATTTTGACCACAATTTGTAATAACATTAAATAATGCTTGGTTAAAAATAATCTGTTATGCGTGTATGTGTATTTATGTATCTGGATGGTGATATAGAGATACCTAGGTTAGTCCAAGCACATGGCTAGTAGGAATGAAAGATACCTAGGTTTGTGCTGAAATAATCTGGACAGAAACCCCAAGGTGTTTTGTGGTTTCTACGGGTAGTCTCAATTTCTATTGGATCATAATTGTAAAACTGTCAGTTAGGGAAAAGTGGGTGTGGCGCTGTGCAAATTAATTCAATTGAATATTTTCATACACAAAAACGTCTACGGCTCAACTGAAGCTTTGTTAGTTTTTTATTTTATCACTAATGAGTCACAACTTATCATGGCCACTCGAAGATAAAGGTTAATGAGAGAGAGATCGAGATCGTCAGTTGAATGCTGAAGAATATTATGAGAGGATTGAAAATGATGAATGGAATGAACAAAATTTGATTACTTATGAGGACGATTTATGACAGCATTTGTATGTTCAAATCTCCTGAAACTTTAGTTTTCATTTTGCATATTTAGTGATAGACATATCTATGAAACTACCGGTGCTAAAAATTGCTGTCTAAGTAGGTAGACAAGCACTGAAAATGTATGTCCAATGCTGATCCAGAATACCTATAAATGTTGAAGTTTTATCATTTATACATTTGACACAGATGATAAAAATATCTGATAAAAAGGATGGTTACGTTATTGAATTCAATTTTATCACTATAAAAAGTAAATTCGTATGAATCAGCATGCTAAGACATTTTTAAGTGGATTGATTTTGTTGTTGCTATTGGTTCCCCCCCCCCCCCTATTCTGCATTCAAACCCTGCTAAACTTTAATTTTGTTTATATTCCATAGTAAGTATTTATATGTGGGTGTTTTGTATTTTTAAATGACCATATAAAAAAAGTTGCTGTAAATAGTTATACCAATGATAGTTTTTTTACTTTTTGGGCTTCTTCAGAGTGAAGTGGATGATGTTGCGGACTGACAATCTAGGTGTGCAAGTTCCAATCCAGTCGGTTCTATAACAGTACTTTCATTTAGGGATGTTGGCAACCTTCATGTTATCCCACCTGTAAGTACTTGATTCTAGAAAGAATAGGGGAAACCAAAGCAACAACAGAATCAAGCCGAGTAAAATATTCTTACCATGTTGATTCATATGAACTGACTTTTTTTACAATGATAAAATTGAATTGACTAAAGTAACCATCATCGTTATCATTTATTTTTAATTCTGTGTCAAATGTATGAATTGTTCATGGAAACTTTTCTATGTATTGTCATTTTTAACCATTTTCGTGGATACTTATATCCAGAGTTGGAATTGTCAATTTTTGCGGGAGTTTGATTTTTTCTATCCGACTCTCCACCTATGCTTATATCTATAAACAATCATATTTGTTGAATACTGCAAACATGTTATTAATTTGTATCCCCATAATATCTTTTTAAAAACTGAAGACCTACACTTTATGCAGAAAGCTACTTGAGCCTTGGAACTATATAACCAGGAGTCTAGAATAATAATAATAATAATAATAATAATAAATAAATAAAAAAAAGGTATTTTAATGAATGTGGTTGCTGCCAGATTTGGATTTTTCTAAAATCAACAAGTTTGTGTTTTTTTAAGCAACATGTGAACAAGTAACTCCCAAGAAAAATGCCAAAGCCAATAGTCCCTTAAAAGAGAAAATAAAGATATTACAATATAGCTTACTAACTGTACCTACCGAGCGTTGCCCTGGAGTCTTTGTACTTTTGTTTAGGAGTAGACTTTTATTTATCAACCAGCCTTGTGCCTTTTCCTTCCCTATTGAGTTCTTGAAATGCTTACTTTTTGGCCAGCCTCTTTGGAGTCCAGGAGGATTGGACACTTGGTTTGACTTGGAAGTGATTCTACCTTCCTTTCTGGTTTTATTATTATGATTAGCTCCTTACACCAAGTAGCTTCATGCCTTGTATCTGGAGAGACTTCCATGAAAAAAAAAAAAAAAAAAAAAAATTTCGTTCTGCATTTTAAAAAAAAAACCTATGCTGTTTTTTTTTAAACAAATTTCTTCTATTTTTTAAATAGGATTTCTAAAATTAAATTTAATTATCAGTGTATTGTTTGATCCTTAAATTATTAATTGAACCAAATTGTTATAAACCTATAACTAATTTAATTACAGTAATGTTGTTTTAATTGGATCATATAGGAAATAAGGACCCCGGAAAGACGAAATTCGATCTCCACCGGTTGACTTTACCTCATGTGGCATTTTGTAAACAAACGGATACTAAAGCTTGCTTTATAATATAGGGAAATATTTAATTAAATATTTATTTTTAATGTAGGATGAAGGTTTTTTTTATTTATTTACAAAACTTTTTAATCAAACGAAACATTGCAGAATTCTCGTTCTAAAATATCTTTGTGTCACTATTTACTTGCCTCCCCACAAGGCCAGAATGCATAATAAAATAAAATCTTATAAAAGGTGCGTCTTTTTTTTTTTTTTTTTTTACAATACGTTTTAATAAACACAGAAGATTCTATTTTTCGTGTTGTGTATTTTAAGAAAGGGGGGGGGGGTATATTAAATATTTATTTTTTCATGTAGGGTGCGTTTTTTTATTTTATTTATAAAACGTTTTAATAAATAAACGAAATATATACATATTTTAAAAATGGGCGAACTTGAGTAATCTTCCGTTTTGCCTCCCCATGAACGTGGAGTTAGACTTAAAAAAATAAGTTTCCAAACTGAGGAAATTTTAAGTTTTGTATCAATCCAAAGTGTTCCATTTTGGGGGGAACTCTTTTAATGTATGGGGAAAAATCAAGCTCCCCCAAAAAGGGCAATCTGGATCAGACGAAAATTAAAATTACCTCAGTCTAGGAGGATTTCTCCATTACTGACCGCAGAGAGGAATGATGAAGCGTATTCGTTTATTTATTAAAAAGTTTTGTAAATAAAAATAAAAAACGCATCCTACATGAAAATAAATGTTTAATATATCCTCCTTCCCTTTTCTTAAAAAACACAACACTAAAAATAGAATCTTCTGTATTTATTAAAACGTATTGTTAAAAAAAAAAAAAAAAAAAAAAAAAAAAAAAGAAAAGATTTTATTTTATTATGCATTCTGCCCTCGTGGAGAGGTAAGTAAATAGTGACACAAAAACATTTTAGAACGAGAATTCTGCAATGTTTCGTTTGAGTATTAAAAAGTTTTGTAAATAAAAAAATAAAAACGCATCCTACATTAGAAATATTTAATAAATATTTCTTAAAATAAATCTTTCCCTATATTAAAAAGCAAGCTTTAGTATCCGTTTGTTTACAAAATGCCACGTGTGATAATGTCAACTGATGTAGCTCGAATTCTGTCTCTTTTCATCTTTCCAATTTCCGAGGTCCTTATTCTCTATATGATCCTTTTAATTTAATCTATAAAATTATTCAATGTAAAAAGCGTCCCAAAACTTCTGATCTAATACATGGGGAATTGCTAAAAAATGTAGATGCTTCCAAGGGAAGCTACTCTTGGGGAAAATCTTTGTTACCTTACTTTCATTATAATGAACAAAGGAAAAAAGTATCCACTTTAAATGTTTTCTTAACCGGAATAAGTATTTTTTTTAAATAAACTAATGTGAAATAAATTATATTCCTGCCAATAACAGCAGAAAGAAACGAGACAAAAAAAAAAGAAGGTTAGTTTGAGTCAAGTATCGATTTGGGTCTGACTTTGAACAATCCACAAGATAACTTTATAAGTTAGATACACACAACATAATGATCTGTTATGCAAGATAGACTAGAAATCATTTTAGAATTAAAATGGTTAGAAAAGTGAGCTGTGTGAGCATCAGGATAAATTGGTCTTAAGGAATCATTGCTTGCACGGAGATACAAAGGATTTGTTGTAAACAGACTGTCAGCGGTGTCTCGTGTGTTTCTAAGCTCAGTATGTTTCGTCGTATGATGCCATGGATACAAATTGCTTATCTCCATTCTGCCAATAAGGTATGAATGCAACTTTTACATAAATGTGAATATTACCATTTTCTTTCGATAATAGTGTTCTTCGATTTTCTCTACAATTTATTGGTCCCCCGATTTATAAAATCGGGAGACCTATGTTTTGAGGCATTTCCGTCCGTCCGTGTGTCCGTGTGGATTTTTCTCCACAACCATCCATTTAATTTCTCTGAAATTTTGCATGAAGTTGTAACTTTGGTCAGGTTAGAAAGTGACATTCTCAGATTTTTGAAAAAAATCTGGTTAGCCCCCCAGGGGGTCAAAAAGCCCCGAAATGGCAAAAAATGACATTTTTTGCCCCATAACTTTTCATCCATCCATTCAATTTCTCTGAAACTTGACCAAAATGTGGAGGCAATTGTTCCTAATAGAAAATAAGTATCACTGACCTTGGAAAAAATCTGGTTCGCGCCTCCAGGGGGATCAAAAGCCCCCTAAAATGGCAAAAAAAATGACCCTTTTCTCCCATAACGTTTGATCCATCCATTCAATTTTTCTGAAACTTGGCCAAAATGTAGAGGCAATTGTTCTGGATATAAAATGAGCATCCTTGACCTCAGAAAAATTCTGGTTATCGCCCCCAGGGGGTCCAAGGGGGGTCAAAAATGCCCCAAATTGCCCAAATTTATTGCATTTTACACTCGCCACATCGAGTCACATACAGAGGGGGACCACGCATGCGCGGCTTGTTGTATTTCGTAAACAATAAGTTTAACTTTAGACTATAAAATTGTAATTTGTACTAATATAAATGTTTCCTGTTTATCTAGAATATCTTTCGTATAAGTAGACACATGATGCACATCCCATGTGTTCGATAAAACTTTGTTGAATTTTTCCTTTGTACTATGTGTGACGAATGAGAAGAAACTCCAAAAAACAAGTTTGTGTCTTTTGTGCAGTCTGTCATATGTGTGTGGGGGTGGTGGGGGGAGAAGAAAATAATCAATGTTATTAACACCTTCATTACAAGTAACAAATTATACTAATTTTCTTTGCTTCCCTACTAAGAAACCAATGATAAAATTTGCATAATAATAAGCAATGTTTTATTATTATTGTGAGATGAGAGAAGTTTTAACTTCGGAAGATGATGTGCATTTCCTTTGTTATACATGGAAGGTTGGATTTTTTCTTTTTTGCATATTTAGATTAATTGTAATTTTGCTTGCTAGATGGTTTACGACCACTTTCCCTTTGGACTTTGCGAACACTGATTTGAGATTGTATTGAACTTAGTTGGCATGCATATTTTGCTTGCTAGACTGTTTGCTACCGCTTTACTCTGATTTTTAACAGATTTGCGATCGAACCTATGGTTGGCACGTTTATTGTTTTTGTGTTTATTTTTATTGACCCTATCAGTTAATAACTCTTCCCTATTGAATCAATCCGGTGTCTTTCACTTTGATTTGTTAGATATTTTCTTTGTAGATATTAGTGCATACTTGTAGAACTGTTCAAACCATTTCTCTGCTCATGCTGACTTTTGTCAGCCCATACCATCTTATCTTAACTGCAGTGTTCCCAGCTGCATTATATGTTTTGTATAGAATAAGCTTTAAGCAATTTAGTTTTCTAACAAACAAGAAATAGCCACAACAATTACAATGAGTCATGCCCAACACTATAACAGGCCAGGATTTCTAACATTGGAGTCTCTGACTGGAGACAAGATTTACAATCAGTCAGCAGATATCTTTTTAGCTGCTAACGATCCGTTGTCATTGCTCCCAGGAAATTTCATTCTGAAAGGATTCTAATCATGGCCATGATTAATTACACATTCTCTAAAAAAAAATAAAAAATAAAATCCCATATTGAAATAAAATTCACTCACTGAAATATGTCTTTATTTATTCAAAGTTACCTGTCTCTTCATTTAGGAATGCATCAATAATTGTTAAATTTATCAATTAGCGCATTGTGGTTCTTATTATTTGATATTAAAAAACATAAAAACATCAAACTAATCTCATAGGGGAATACCCCCTGTTTTTAACTGCTATATTGATTATTTTAATAGAAAATTCACATATAAAGAGCCCAGTTGCATGATCACCTGGCCTGTTATAGGGATGGTCATGCAATGAATACATTTCTGAGAGCAAAGACAAGCTTTAAAATATAACTTATCACATATCATCATCATTATTATATATATATATATATATATATTTAGGCAAACATTGTTAAAAATGACAGAATTCGTCTGTTTAATTATACCTTTTTTTATTTTTCTGATGGTCTTTTGTGTATAAAAATCAAAAATATTAATAAATGTTCCATAGGTTTCACAAACGTTTTCGATTCTTCATGGAATCATCCTCAGGTGTCAAAAGCAAATGAACAAAAAAGCTGGAGAAAGAGATTTTAAAAAGACAGTGGAGAAACATGCAGAGAATGTTTTCCGCATTGTTCCAGGAAGTCGTTGGCGATTTTAAATTCAGTAATGCTGGATGGCATCACAGAACAAAATCGCATTACGTTAAGCATTTTTAAATGTTACCACTAGTTCCATATGTGATGTTGTTAATTTTAGGTTGTTGTGTTTTTATGTAGATAGCTTCCAGTATTTTTAATTTTGTATGTATACTTTTAGGGTTATTAACTAGAATTTGTGTTAAATCAGAGTGAGGGCAGTTATGTTTTTGTAGATGTTGGTAAATTGAGCTAGAGTTTACAATATGCATGATGAAGTGGCAGGATAGGGTAATGCTTGTAAAACCAATGTAGCTATTAGCTTTATTATTATTATTTTTATGGGAGTTACATTCTCCCAAAGGGCACTTAAACTTATAAATAACATTGGTTCTTTCTAGTGATTTTGGGGTTGGGGAGGAATTGTTTTTACTACAAAATTTTGGGTTTTAAATTTCTTACAGTAAGTAATGAGTCTAATGTTATTGTTACTGTCAATTGGGGATATGTATCTGTGTATAATATTTTTCATGGCTTTTTCTTCTAATCTAAAGTTTTGTTGCATTTGATTACAATAGTATTTGTTAATATTGTTTGAGTTGTGATGTTGAATATTATTATGATTTGTACTGGTGTTTTTTAAGTTTCGAATCATTAATTCTATTTGTTCATCAACGATGTAATTAGGGAATTCGTTGTTAATAAGTACTTGTTTTATATTTTTTAATTCAATGAATGGTATCTTTTTAGAGGAGATTAATTTGGCACAGTTTAATAGATTTTTAACAATAGCTATTTTGTAGCGATAGGGACACTCGCTCTTGAAATTTAAAAGACTAGAATTTAAGCTGGTTGTTTTTTTATAAGTGGAAGTGTTAAACGATTTATTAGAGGCGTCAATAAGAACATCTAGGAATGGAATTTTGTTATTTATGTTCAGTTTAAAAAAAAACTGTTTTTAAATTTATCATAGAACTGAACGTAAAGAACAAAATCCTATTCCTAGATGTTCATGAAAAATATTATACACAGATACATATCCCCAATTGACAGTAACAATAACATTAAACTCATTATTTACTATAAGAAATTTAAAACCCAAAATCTTGTAGTAAAACATAATTCCTCCCCAACAATGTTATTTATAAGTTTAAATGTCCTTTGGGAGAATGTAACTCCCATAATAATAATAAAGCTAATAGCTTCATTCGTTTTACAAGCATTACCCTATCCCGCCGCTTCACCATGCATCTTGTAAACTCTAGCTCAATTTACCAACATCTACAAAAACATAACTGCTCTCCTTCTGATTTAAGACAAATTCTAGTTAATGACACTAAAATTATACATTCTGAAACCAATTTAAAAAAATTAAAAATACTGAAAGCACACAACAACCTAAAATTAACAACACCACATATGAAACCAGTAGTAACATTTTAAAATGCTTAACGTAATGCGATTTTGTTCTGTGATGCCATCCAGCGTTGCTGAATTTAAAATCACCAACGACTTCCTGGAACAATGCGGAAAACGTTCTCTGCACGTTTCTCCGCCGTCTTTTTAAAATTCTCTTCTTTCTCCAGCTTTTTTGTTCATTTGCTTTTGACACCTGAGGATGATCTGACGAAGAACCGAAAACGTTCGTGAAACACGTGAAACCTATGGAACATTTATTAATTTTTTTGATTTTAATACAAGAAAAAGATTTTTAAATAAAAAAAGGTATAATTAAACCGACGAATTCCGTTATTTTTAACAATGTTTGCATAAATGAGAAAATGCTGCCTAAATACACACACATATGTTGTCAAAACGATCGGTTTCAAGTTCAACTTGAAGTATTTACTTGAGTAGCCAACCTGAAGAACTGTGATCACTATATATGCTCTCCACCTTTGTGTGTTGAGTACTCTAGTAAGAGAGAAAGCCAGTAAACATTAGTAATAATGTATAGCTCTTTATAAAAAGAACAGAGCACTCTTGGCTGCTGAAAATGTTTAATATATTTCACTTAGTAGCTTTTGCTGATAGTATAATGGGTATGTTCGCCAGTCGTCAAAATGGTCGGGTTTCAATCTCGGCTTGAAGTATTCACTTGTGAAGCCACACTGAAGAGCTGTAATATAGCAAAGCAGTGTCTGTGGATGACATGTTCCCTTTGTTGGGTTGAGCACTCTGGTAAGTAAAATCGCCAACTGCCACCAGCATAAATGTAAAGCTCTTAGTGTAAACAAAGGGAACACTTTCTGGCAATTGATAGTGTATAGGGGTGCCGACTGTTGATAAGACGGTCGAGTTTCAATCCTGGTTTGGGAAAATTGCTTGTCTAGCCACACTTAAGAGCTGTGGTACAGCTTCCTTTGATTTTTTCTTTGGATTGCTTTACAAATAACATCTTGGAATTTTGATCCTTTGAACATTCTTCACGACCGTAACTATATCTTCTTTTGGAGTAAATGGTGAACACGCTTTTAATCCTGTTGTTTTTTTACCCTTATTTCCTCCATGCGATGAACCTCACGTTTTCTGTTTGTTTTGAACCAAGACTTCTGATGAGAAGAATTTGTTTTATATAATAAACCACCTGGATATTTTGTTTACTGTGCAGATTTTTTTTAAACAATTGCAAATCCATTGAGTTGTTTTGGGTATAAATTATTATAAGATGATATAATATAAATCTTGAAATGAATACATCTATAAGTTCTATTTAATTGCTAAATATTGAGCTTGTTATTTATAATTGAAATTAGATTGCTTGAATCAATTTGATCTATATAAATTTAATTTATATTATCATCATTTTTTTATGTATCTCATATTATATATATTATATATATATAAAAGAAACTCAATGTGTGTGTGATGTTTGTGTGTTCCCTACAAAAAGAAAAGTTAGAGAATCTACATAAAATCTAAAAGTTTATTCATATGTAAAATTTGGCAGAGAAGACAATAAAAGTGTTCCGGAACCTCGAAGTGCACCCCTAAGGGAGCTATAAGGACATAACCCCCTTAAAACTTCAAATATATCCTATTTTAATGATGTTTATATCCTATGTATAAAATTCTCTGGGGAAAACAATGGAAGTGGTTCTGAATCTCTTTGTTACCCTCTATGTGCCGAATATCTAAATGCTCCACCTCTAAGTCGCCAATGCGGATAGAACCCCCCCCCTAAAACTTTGTACATCCAATTTTAATTAAATTTAAGCCATATGCATAAGAAACTAATTAAGAGTTTTCCACCATTTCAGCTTCTTCAGACTATATTAGGGGGCGAAACGAGAGAAGTAAAAATAACGAAAGTAACATGGTGCTGTGAGCATAGTGAAAATGTACTTAGTAATGATTCTCATTCAATCCTGAGCAATTCAATGAGAACATTAAGGTTTAGTTTTATTGCATAAAAATCTATTTCAGGTTAGATAACGTGAATGTAATTGAGATGCTGAAAGCTGCAGATATGGATGTTAACAGTGGTAAATGCTGACATCATAGTCCTAACCAATGTCATATTCACTGCCATTTTTTTTTCTTTTTACAAACAGACAAATAAAACACCTGCAAACTTTTACAAATACAGAAGATTAATTTTCCATTTAATTCAGGAGTAATGGTCACATTTCCAAATATACATTACTCAAAAGTAAAGCATTACCTCATGTCTATAATTGGTGAGCTACTTGACTTTTCAACTGTCATCATAGCTAAAGTTGACTCAGTCTCCCAAGCTTTACCTCTTCCCTGTCGCCTGAGATGCTCTCATATGTGAATGAATGCTGACAGGACTATTTTTGTATCCACTCCAAAGTGACCCTTTTTGGGATGCCGGATTTTCCCAACATTAAAAAGGGTTAACTTTGCGCTCGTGGGGAGGCAGAAAAATAAATTAGCTAAAGACAGTATTTTGCGACCATTCATCAGAAAAAAGCCAGACCTTTTAGCACACATAAGTAATAATAAGGATAAAAATGAATAAACATTTTGCATGAATTGTTATTAGTTGAACACAACTAAAAGAAACTAGTTGTAGCTACCCAGCATTGTCGGGGTGCAGTCAAGTCATTTTAGTTTTTAATTACTTGCACATTTTTAAACTTAAGGTAAACAACTCCGATTGTATTCTTCAATTTAAAAAGAGTTATCCCTCTTGTTGATTTGTATTTTTAGATGATTATTTAAAAATGTTTCATATTAATAATCGTCTGGGCCGGACTAAGTAATTGTAAAAATAAAATGTAGCTAAGTACGTTTATTATATTGCCAAAAACACGGTTGAACAATAACACATAAAAATTGTCAGCTTAAATGCTATTTGGGACTGACTTTGAAAATCGGACAAGAGAATTTGTGTTAGAAGAAGTAACTTGTACACATTTAATTTTATCAGTAATTATGAATTTTGAATTTAGGTTACCAAAATAACTGCAAATAATTAGCAACAGATAAAAAAATGATAATTTCATTATTTGTCAAGATTCTATAGAGAATCTAAGTATGTTTATTTACTCCTCGCGGAGTTAGGCACAAGGCCAGTTTTATCTTACTCCCACAAGTAAGATGTGACCCAAGATCGGGTCGAGCAAGTGGGGTTAAAAGCCAGCGCTCGAGAGGTGAGCACTCTGGCCATTTAAAAATTGCCTGGGCAGCCCCGTTGGCATTCCCCGGTAGGGGCGCCTCAGACAGTAAGCAATAAACTTACTCCTCCCCAAAGAGGGGAGGCGAAGCCTGGGAGGGTGGACCTCCTAGAACTGCACAGGACAGGTGTGCAGTATCCATCGGAACAGATACTACACTTTGATCTTAGCCAAAAGGCCGAGAAGTAAATCTAAGAATGGATTGGTTACACGGTACCAAGATCGTTTACAAAATGCTGAAATGAAAATTTTGTCTTTGAAGATGAAGACCAATTAGGATGTCCTGTTGCGTTTGATGAAGAACTCTTTATAGAATTACTTATTCTCGAGTGGCCCATGGGCCTTGATAAGCGGTGACCTTTGATGTACATTTTTTTTTAAATCACTTAAAAAAAAAAGCAACAACAATAAAAAAAACAAAAAACACAATTAATTGTTCATCGTCGACTTCAACAACTTTAAAAAGTTTCTAAGCTTGGAAAATGGTTGCCTTGTGAATTGAGATCTGCAGACAATTTATGAAACACCCATTTTCCACGCTTTTTAAACCTTTCCAAGTTGTTGAAGAGGACGATGAACAGTTGTATGGTTTAAGGAGAGATGGGAATCTTTTACTATAATCAACAGAACGAAAAACGAGGGGAAAACAAATGTGCAACAAATAAATGTTAGCAAAGGCAAGTTAAGTAACTCATCTTAAGTTTAGCTGGATAATTTTATTTGTGTTTTAACTTATTTTAAAGGGTGGTTTTCTTGTTCAAAACAGTCGGTGTTGACTGCTCGAAAAGAAATTCAAAATGGAGGCTCGCCCATGGCTAGGATGTGAAATCGATAAAAAATCGAAAACTAAACACTATGAGCCAACAAACGGAAGCGCAAAAGTAAAAGTTAAAAAAGGAAGCGCACAAGTTAAAATCGATTGAAAATGAAGATTGCTAAATTATATGAGCGCATCTCAACTACAACTAGATTATTTAATTTTCTTATAGAATTAAAATTATTCAAAGATTCTAGAGTATTTTAATCGTTGCGAATTTAGAATGCTTACGCAGTAAAAAAAACTCTTAATGCAATTCCTAGCAAATAAAGTTCAAATTTTAAATTAATTGTTTTATTTGAAACGTTCTCTAGAGATTCAATGTGCTAATTAATAAGGCAAGCAAGTGTATACCTACAAAATTGCCGTATTTTTCTGCTTCAATGAACATATGGTAAGAAAGATTAAAATAAACAAACAAGCAAAGAGAAATAACACAAAAACAAAACAAAAAGAAAATAATGCTGATTATGAAAATAAACTTAAGGCAAAAATCTTTAAAATTTGGGCGATTTATTTTTTTTAACGAACATATAATAAATTAAACTCAGCCGAGTTTAAGCTTTTTTGTGTAGGTGGGGGGATAATGGATTTGACCTTTGTATTTATGTTTTAAAAAAGTGAAGAGGAAAATACCACCGGCAAATCTGTCCTCAGTCAGATGAGAAATCCTTCTCGACTGGTGAATTTTTTTGTTTGTTTTGTTCAAAAGCGTCCCTTTTGGGGAAGCTGGATATCCTTTTATATTAAAACTAGACCTTGTGCCTAACTTTACCGTCGCGGTGAGGCAAGTAAATAATAGGGACCACCGGATAAACCAGACATAGCCATCTCTTAATTTTAGAAAAATCTTAATGTTTTAAAAATTTATTTTGGGTATTTCTACAGAATTTGAACCGAACATAATTTATTTTTTATTTTTAACTCTAACCAAACCATAAACTAACCCTAACCTAAGTTTTAGGTTTAGTTTGGTCGTTTATTTAGTTAGTCGATTTGGTTCGGTTCAAATTCTATAGAATCACTTAAATAGATTTTGTTCATTTAACTTATAGTGATTAGTTTCTCTTCACAATCAGAAAAAAAAATGGCAAGTATTGGTGACACGTGGCATGTGTGGAGCCATTGAACAGCTGGGATGTCACGAGGAAACTGACACGTTATAATTTTTTTTTAATAAAAGAAAAATATAAAGTGTTAGTTAATAAAACTAAGACATTGTTTAAAAAAATAATTAGTATTAAAAAACGAAAGCAATAAGAACAACAGAACAAGAATAACCTGTAAAAAGCATTAGATTCGTTCTGGATTAAAGGGATTATCGATTAATATTTGAACAAATAAATAATTTGGATTATCAAGTCTACTATTTTCATCTTGTTATAGTCACAACGTTTCGGCCCATGTAACCTCCGACCTTCTCCATGTGCATATTTTCGAACTCGGAAACAACCGAGATGAGAATAATAATCCGAATAATCCAAATTTGAAATTATCAATCCTCATCTAAAAAAAATTCGAAACATTAAAAATCTAAAAGAAAAAAATCTAAAAAAAAGCCAAATAATTTGTTCCAGTCTGAAAACGTAAGTAAAAAAAACAACAACAAAAACAAGAAACTATTAAAATGAATTCTATTTCTGCGTGGCAAGAGAAACAAAAAAGTAAAAATATGTTTCAGATGACATAGTGAAACTAACCTCAAACAAAAACTTCCACTTTCTAATTACTTTTCTTTTAAATTGTAGTTTAGTTTTATATGAAAAAATAAATGATAAAATATACTTTTAAAAATTTAACGAACTCATTAAAAACATTTAAAAACAAATAAAAATTTATGAATTTTCGTTTCGTTTGAAAATGAAAGTAAAAATGAACGCAATCAGTTTCCTTAAAGTGCTTGCTAACGTGACATCTTTTTATCAAGATACTTTCATAGTTTATGGTAAAAATCGTGACGGATATTGAATAGATCAAAATAAAGATTTAATTTTTAAAAAGTGTAGTATCTGTTCCGATGGATACTGCACCCCATACTGGTATTGTCTTGGCCTTCGGGGCTTGATTTACGCCGGTCAATGGGTCTGTCCTGTGCAGTTCTGGGAGGTCCACCCTCCCAGGCTTTGTCTTCCCTCTTTGAGGAGGATTAAGTTTATTTCTTACTGTCTGAGGCGCCCTGCCCAGGCAATTTTTAAGGAACCCTCGGTACTCTTCCCCTAGAGTGCAAATTCCCACTTTCCGACCTTGTGTCACATTCTACTTTGTGGGACGTAGATAAATAGGTGTTCCTTAAAGCGCTTGCTAGCGTGACATCTTTTTATCAATATATTTTCATCGACAGACTAGTTTATGGTAAAAATCGTGACCGATATTGAATAGATCAAAATAAAGATTTAATTTAAAAAGGGGGGGAGTAAAAAGGGGAGGCGGTAAAAGAGACTTCTCTAGTCAACAAGTAAGGGGGAAAGCAACTCTGAGCTGTATACGTTTTCAGCGTCCCAAAATCTCTTTAAAAAAACATCAATTCAAAATTATATTGCAATTTCAGATGTAGTAACAAAGTTACAAATATTTCATTTAATATCGAGTCTTTCTTTTTTTAAAGAGAACCTACGATATCGTTTTGCTAACTTTAATATTAGAAGGAAAAAAATGGGATAAAAAGAATTCTGAAGCAACAGATACATGGAAGGAAGGTGAAATTGACTTTTAACGGTCCCCTTACACCCACATTGAGTGCATTTATTTTGTTTTGCCTTATTTATTTTTTTTACTTTTTATTTTTCGTATTGCCACTTAGGGTTAATGGTAAGGTTAAGAAAGGGCATGCATTTTTTTACGACTTTTAATATTGACATTTTGAATATAAAGTTTCATCCAGGAACAATACTAACTAAGCAATAGATTGTTCGGGACCGTTGAAAGTCAATTTCACCAGGAAAAACGATAGATCTGAATTTAAAACTTGGTAAAATTTAAACTAAAAATCAAAACAAAAAACAAACAAGAAAAACACGTTCTCTCAAAAACCCAAAACAACAAAAAAGAATATATATTTAAATTAAATATTTATGAACATTTTTACTTTATTATATTTTTAATGGCAAGGTAACTTTAAAACCAGAAATTGGATAATTGAAAAGAGAATTTGTGGCCCTGAAAAAATGATACAGAGTCGGGGTCAACTAGGTTCACTTGATGATCACGCTTTTATGAACAATACATATTTTGCTTTCCTCGGGTTTACAGACCCCCAAAGACCCTATTTATGGACCATCTGATGCAATATACCTATCGTATGATGTTTTTCCCCCCAGTATTTACTGATTGATTAAAATATATTAATCGACATAAAAGATGGTTAATGAGTTTTGGGATGCAGGATTATTTTGATGAATTTGTTGGCCAAAAGATAAAAGCAGAAACTCTTTAACAAAAACAAGGTAAGTAAAACATTAGTACAACGAAAAAAATAAAACAAAAACAACGGGTTCTTTTCTAAAATAGTAGCTCTCGATAAATACTGTTTATCTTTCGTTTCGCAACACAACTTAACCATAATACTAGACGTTGGTAAACGTTACTTATGACGAAATAAATTATTTTAAAGGAAATACAGTTGGGAAATTAGTCAAAACAATTTATTTTGATTCCGAGTTCAGTCCTTTACTCATTTGTGACGTATTTACGTAAAATAAATTAATAGAAGTAACTTCTAAGAAGTTATAAGTATTTTAAGTTCCGTAAATATTAGTTGTGAGTAAAGTAATAAATTTAGGATCAGACATCTTGTTTGTTGACAATGGACCCCTTATTACTTTACTCACAACCAATAATTACGGAACTTAAACTATATTCATTTTTTTTAATGCAAATAAGTCATATGAGTAGGTAAACTAAAATAAATTGCGTTTTACTAATTTCCCAACTATTTCCTCAAAAAATACAGTATGTTACTAATAGTAATGTTTGCCTAGACTTTAACATATAAACATTAATTATAGTCAGAAATTACTTTCGAATTGACACCAAGTAGATTTTAGCGTGGGTCCTAATCTAAGAAAGCACCAATAATTCAAAGTATAGTCATGTTTACAATTTTTTTTTTAATTCGTTTTCGTTTTCCCTTATTCTATTTTTTATTTCAATATTCGATTAATAGTAAAAAAAAAAATTAAAAAAATGTGTATTTATCAAAGTCACGTATAGACGTGAAGCACGTCTCGTCTGACAGTTTTATTAATACGGATACGATGGAGAAAAAAAATATATATATATATATATCCGACACGATGTTTACGTTGTAGACTTCAACGTTCGAAAGTGATTTTGTAGCCTTTTAAATTGGGAATAAAAAGTAATTTCTGGCTAGAATGAAAGTTCATTGATCAAAGTTATGTATTATCGTTTAGTCAGGTTGTTAAACTGAAGATAATATGTATTTAGCGAGAGAGATCACTATTGAAGAACCCCCCCCCCTCAGTAAATTGCTGTTCTGTCGACCACGTTTATAAAAAAAAAAACACACGTAATCGTCTAAAAAAAAAAAAGAAAAGTAGACTCCCAGCAAAACGGACAGAGTTTATCTCCCATAACAACACAAATAATTTGATTAACTGCCCTAAAAACACTACAATGGCCCGGAAATGGGAGATCATTTTACGTTAAATTTATATGCGAAACTGGATCTCCCATTCTAAAATGATAATTTTTTAAACATTTTTTTTTTCTGGCAAGTTTTTCGATGTGGTTACACGTAATCGCCCAGAAAAGTAGAATCTTATTGTAGCTGAGGGTGTTAATCTACAATAATACCGAAGAAATGGTTACTTAAGTTTTTAGTTACTTACCGGACAGCTTTAATGACAAAGTAAATGGCCACTACAGTTGTAACCCCGATGAGGACATACAAGGTCCTCAGTAACATCCCTTTCTTGTCTTGTATCTGGCTGATAATGTCATGGTACCTGGACGTCTGCGTGTTCGTCTGATTGTGACAGGCGCTAGAATTATTGTCACACCCCGAAGTCGTGTTACTAATCCGGGGCAACGCTGTCATGTTGCTGTGATTATTAGTGTTACTACTGTGAACGCTGGCCTTATTTCCTGCTGGTGTCACATTGTGACCGGTTCCAGAGCAACAACTGGACATCAGTAACAGAAAGAGACACGATAAAGGAACACTGGTGTGACACAGCAGCTTGAACGAAATACCCGACATGTTTATTGTCGTAGCGTCTTTGATGTTCTCGGAGAAATCGACTCCACACAAAAAATAAAAAAAATAAGTAGGAAACCTGTCTGATTCTCTTTCTGTAAGGTTTCTCTGGTTTCTCGGGTATGAATGGGTCAAATTCCGTGGATAGCCAGCAACGAACAAGCTACAGCTGGTGGGGAAGCTCGATTTCTCCGACGAGCTAAGTTAACATCGCATCGTGACTGAGTTACTACAACGTGACTAACATGGACGCCGCCGAGTTGTTCGGTAATATTCGGCAATCTCCGGAATTTCCCGGCAACGTCACATCCTGACGTAGCTGAGAGGAGCTCCTCGCAGAAACAGCTGTCATTTTCAGAGTGACTTTGCGGATGGGGGTCACCAAATCGCTTTATTGTTAAACTCACATTAAAAACTGTGTTCTTTTATACGACAGGAGCGCGTGCGAAAACTACTGTTTTTCTTTGGTCTCGAAATAACAACAAAAAGGCACCACAATATTTCACTTTTTACTTTAATTCAAGACGGAAATTATTTTTTTTTTATGCAGTTTAAAGACTCCAAAATTACTTTCAAATAAGAGTGTCATATCACAGTAAAGCACGTCAACCGTTTTTTAATTAATGAATAAAAAATAGCTGACATAATTTTGATTTTTTACTCTCTAAACAAGGCATATTGACATTGAAGCGTAAGGGGCGACTGTGATAAGGACCAGATTTATAGGGTGAACCTGAGAGTTGGGCAGCAAGATGTTTGTTCACATTACATTTAAATTTCGGTTAAAGAGAAAAAATCTACTTGGTGACGGCTTCCGGCTTTGAAATCGGAAATTGACAAGCGGTGTTTATCAAAAAACAATTACCGATTATATTTTAGGTCGTTTTTTTTTTTTTTTTGAGATTAATTAATAATTTGTTTTCACTATTTTAAAAAAATTATTAACACATGAAAAAATCAAACTGGTTTTTATAATTGGAATATTTCTTTTTATTATAAATAATTAAAGCAAATTTTTTGTTGGGGGGGGTCTACATTTTTTAGGTGATTACGTGTGGTTATACGACCTTGCAGGGTTAGTGGTAAAAGAAATTTGTTTAACTCTCTTAACGAAATGTTTACAAACTAGTGAAATAAAATAAAAAATCTGCCAAAGTCTAAGCAGTATAAAATTATGAAGAGCTGTATTTTGATAAACACTGCTTGTCAATTTCCGGTTTCAAGAGCGGAAGCTGTATTGGAATTTCGCAAAATGTTGGGATTAAATATCTCTGGAAGAAAGTTCAATTCTCGCACGTGAGAATGCAGTAACAATTATGTAGATAAGTGCAAAATAGAAACAGAGCAACAGCTTTTGTGAGAAGGAACACAACAACAATTGTATATAAGTTTAAAACAGTTTTACTTGTGAGAAAAAATGAGGGCATATATATACAACAAATGGTGAGTTCAAAGTTCAGAAAGGAGGAAGTTAATTTAGGTTTGCGAAAACGTGCTTCGCGAACTTATCTTGTGGCAATTCTAGTAACAGATTGAACGTGCGCCCGCCTCCAATTCTGGCTCTTGTCGCGATGTAGTCACTTCAGTCCAAGATGGTTGATAACAGGAAGGAGTAGGGGCTCTCTGCGACTGCCATCGAGGGCTTTGTCTCAGAAGGATCAAGCCGCGGTCCTACCAGGTTCAAAAGGTGGGTCGAAAAGAGGCCGGGACACAGCGTGCAAGCGTTTTTGTGGGCTGACTCACTAAGAGAGTAGGGGTTGGGATGCCTGACAGCCAATCCGTGAGACCCTTAAGGGATAAGGCTGCAGCCAGTCAGTGAGGGGGACGTTAATAAATTACAATAGCTGTCACTAAGTAGACTTTTTCTCTTTAACCAAGAAACTATCAGAGTAGAAAATCTTCCGACATCTAGGGACCTCTACAGTTAAGAGGTGCGATTTTGCTGCTAGTCGTATAGGTCGGAGATATTTTCGTTGAGGGGGTATGAGTGCAATAAGTTCATTTAGATTATTCAAACTACTATTCTTATCTTAATTGTTATCTTCACAACGTTTCGGCCGTTGTAAATTCCGGCTTTCTTTAGATACATCTTTTCTAAGCTGGGAACCTTCTAGTCGAACTTTAGGAACTTTTATGTCGAATTCGTAACCTGTACGGACTTCTGAACTGAATATTTTATTTAATCCATATGATTAGATTGTTATCATTCCGTCAGCTACAACCGGGTAGAATTGTTTATTTATGTTATTCTTTCTTATTGGCTGCAGTTGTTGGATAATGGCCCTGTGGGGCTGGACGTATGTTGAAGTGGGCGTATGTGTGAGGGATCGTTTGGTTTGGCTTACGCGATTTAGTGCGGGTGGACCCGTACAGTCGACTGCAAAACAAACTGGTTCTCACAGTCGGAGCTCACAGACGTTGACAGGGCCACCACGTTGAGGAGACCTCAGGTCAAGGGTCAAGGTGCACCTGCGCATAAGGGTTCTGTGACGTCATGGGCTTTTGTGTGGGAAACAGAGTTTTGCCAGTTTGGGTTTTGGAAGCAAGCCGAACAGACGATTTCTCTATGTAGTCTTCAAATGATTAGGGGAATTAAATTCCCTAAGAGAATACAGGCATGAGATTCCTTCTTCCTGCTCCTCGAATGCTAAGGACTTAAGCTAGGAATTAACTATGATAAAGTAGTAATTTGGTCTCTCCCTTAACATTGGTGAAACATCTCCAAGATCGACGGTAGACTGACGCCTGAAATAAACAAATCAAAATAAAAGATTGTTTGCCTGCCTTGAATCGTGGTATGAAGGTTTTTGTTGCAGACATAGCAGAGGACATCGAGACTACATTCCCTCCGCGACGAAGAAGAGAAGGTACGAGAATTTAAAGGTATGCAACACAGTAAGCATCAAACCTTAAACCTTAGAAGACTTGCCATTTAGTACTAATTGTTAGACAACGCTCTTAACCAGGTTCCCGAGTTCCGCTAGAAGGTTCCTATAACATTAACGTATGAACTATTTCTCTTATTGGATTGACATCCTCTATTTTATAAACAAACGGCGTAAACACAAAAACAGAAAGCAATACCAAATTCACTTCAGCAACAAAAGCTCAAACTGGGGCCATACAAATCAGCTCCCAGAGACAGTCTAACAAAAAGGTGCAAAAGAGCCAAAAATGTTGATCACGTGGGTGCTCCCAATTACGTCGGCCAAACCACTGGTGAAACAATATAAAAGCAGACCGCGCAACAAAATCTGCCTCTTTTCTCTTTCCTCTTTTTCTCTTTACCTCTCAAAAGCTTAACAGAGAATACAAGTTTGGCACCCCTCGCCTTTGGGCGAGGGGTGCCAGCATATCGGCTGACTACTAAACACACACACACACACACACACACGCACGCACACACACACACACACAGAGGCTTACACTCCTATCATTCTTCAATGCACACAATCTCACACTTCTGACAGGGACACACACATACAAATGTCTAAACGAATTATCAACTCTACGCTCACATGCACATTTGCACACTTCGACGTACTAACACCAAGCCTCACACATGGTTACACTATGCACATACATACACATTCATAAATCACAGACATTAGCATTTATCATTTCTCTAACTGGACACTTGAAATGAACATTTTATGCTCTGTAATTTGTAAATATATAAATATTTTGTGTTACTTTTAAACTACGTTTTATTCTTCCTTCAACCATATGCATGTTTTTTCATGTATCTGTTTTTACTCTTTTAAACATTTCTTCAACGATCTAAATGTAAGCGCGGATCTTAGCATATTCTCTAAGACACAATGTCTTAATAGGCTAAGGTCCGCACTCCTACACTCTACGCAAACCCAATGTAACCTCTATCATAGGAATACCCTGGGACTCTCTCTAGCGTCACTTCTAGGCCGAGGCCTCACCGATTGTTACTGTATTTTAATGTTCAATAAAAACCTATTTATATAATAACAACTTCTTTAATTAACGTACAACAGCATAACATAATCTACCTCAACACTTCCCAAGTTTGAAAAGATACACTTAAAAAAGATTGACGGTTACATCGGCCGAAACGTTGTGAAATTGACACCTATGCCCTTCCAATGTGTAAAGGTATGCAGGGAGGAGTGATTTCTGCTAGTTGGTGATAATGACACGCTTAAAAAAGTCTTCCTTCATCACCCCGATAGCTACGACATTCGAAAGAAGTTAATTTCTACTCGCCAATTTTATGTTTTATTCTGTCTGATTTCTTTTGGGACGATTTAATATTTAGTTGATTTCACAGCCCCGTAGAGATGTACTAACATTGAAACGCTGGTTAATTCGTGTAGGCTGTTCTAAGGTTTAAATTATTTTATATATATATAAATTTGTGAAAGTTCATTTTTTTTAACCATCTTTAGAATTTTAAACATAAAGATAGAGGCAAAATGCCTTCATAAAAACCATGTGTTAGATGCAGATATTTTTATTAAAATCAAAATAAAAAATCTAAACATTTATTTTTTAAATTCGACGGTATGAATAAAAAAGGAAAAGCGGAAGACCTAAAACTCAACGTTTCGCCCAGCTGTTGTGTAGGCTTTATCAAGTGTGAAAAAGCTAAAAGAGGAAAATAAACGAGAAGATCTGTAATTTTGGGGAATATATATAAAAATAGGGTATAATAAATGAAAATCTATGTAGAGAGGGAAGATATACAAATACGCACATACATATACATGGTTTTATTAGTTAGGTTAAGATTTTTATTTTATTAAGTAGATCTCCGGGCTAATTGTAGAAGAGCTAATTGTACCTAGTAATGAGGTTAGTATTTTAGTAATGTCATGTACAATTTTATGGTTAGCACTGCTAAAGGTATACATAGATGACCAGCGAACACATTCAGTCACAAAAACTAGGTACTTGTGATTTCTGGAAAATCTTCAATAGTGTGGTGAACAATGGGCAATCAACAATTCCCTTGCTATCCAACCACAATGATGTCGTTTGCATGGCAACTGATAAGGCTGAACTATATGCCCAGCGTTTCGTCTTAAACTCCACTTTGGACTCTGCAAACCACTCCCTCCCAAATTTCCCATTGTGGACTGAAGCCGCACTTGATGACCTGACAATCACCCCTTTTCATGTCCAAGACATCATAAATAACCTTGACACCTCCAAAGCATGTGGGGCTGATCTTATACCAGTAATAGTAATAAAGAAATGCTCTACTGGACTGGCCCCTGTCCTCTCCAAATTCTTCAACAAATGCCTTGCCAAATCTTGCTTCTCTGATAGCTGGAAAATTGCCTCTGTGGTACTAGTCTTCAAGAATTTTTGTCTTTGTAGAACATGATTGAGTTTTGGAAAGAAGAAAAAAACAATGAAACATCAATGTTTGGTGCATTTTGGGTCAGGAAGCCAATATCTT
Organism: Sepiola atlantica; assembly: GCA_963556195.1. Lineage (NCBI taxonomy): Eukaryota > Metazoa > Mollusca > Cephalopoda > Sepiida > Sepiolidae > Sepiola > Sepiola atlantica. Next base: position 243,542,606 of record OY744515.1, on the reverse strand, counting down.
CAGACATCCTGACCTGTTAGCACCAGTACAAACAAAGGGAAACAATTTAACTGTGTGAACTTACACACACAAATGAGCAATTTACTCATACAAACAACTTTCATACCTTAGTAAATATATTTGTTGTTTTTGTTAATTCTGTTTTCACCTTCTTCACTTCACAGACAAATTCTATTTACTATTACTTGTTCGCATGAACCATGATACACAAAGGTAAAAGGATCTCATCTAATCTATTTGTACCATGCGCACACTAGAAAGGTTTACTAAACGCAAAATTTTTTTCTTTCTTTTACTGCCCTCCTCTGCCCCTCTGCTGCAATATATATAGCTATCACTTGAACCACCCTAGAGTGACCACTTGAGATAATAAGTTGCTAATCTATGGACATACAAAACTGACTGACCAGGAGATCCACCATCTGGTATAAACCTTAATTTTGGAAAACCTCAAGTGGGTCATAGCCCCAGCATGGAACCACATATCTAAAGGAACATTACTATTTCAAGGACGTTTAGTGGTTTGATTTCTCAACATGAACACCTGTTTAAAGGGGCAATAATTTTTTCAAGTGGAAAAATCACATTCTGGGTGGTCAAACACCAAGCCAGATATATTTGCCATTTTTTGGGTAGTCACTCTTCTCTCAGTTAAATATTTCTCCCACAACAAGCCTGATATCTGAATGCATTGCAACTATGCAATCCACTAAACATGCAACAGCACACATGTGAACATGGCATCTTTGAAATAATCAGAAATGTCTAAAATCAACGAATTCTGGGAGCTGTTTCTTAAGAAAGATTTGGATATAAGTCAAAATTTTCTACTCCAGGGAATACGAAAAGAACAACATATTCTGCTTAGCAAAGAAATGTTACTCGCACATCTAACTTGACCATAGCAGCAGCAGCAGTCAACAAAAAGCCTTACATATGCTTAGCAGTCAACAAATAGCCTTACATATGCTTAGCAGTCAACAAATAGCCTTACATATGCTTAGCAGTCAACAAATAGCCTTACATATGCTTAGCAGTCAACAAATAGCCTTACATATGCTTAGCAGTCAACAAATAGCCTTACATATGCTTAGCAGTCAACAAATAGCCTTACATATGCTTAGCAGTCAACAAATAGCCTTACATATGCTTAGCAGTCAACAAATAGCCTTACATATGCTTATACACAAAAGACTAGTATAAATAAAGAAAAAAGTAACTCTGCCTTTATATTTCTACAGACCCAAAAAATAAAAAAAATACAAAAGAAAATTTGTTTCTGTTATTATTATTTAGTTTATTTTAGTGAATAATTATTTAAATGTTACTGTAAATATAAGTTCTGCTGTTACTTTTCCTTAAGAGAATCTTTTCTTCCTTTATTATATTTTGTGTCGTTGTTTTGTTGACTGACACTCTCATTTTAAGCTCTATTGAAACCCGGGTTAGCCCAGAATAATCTGAGTTATCTTAGTCTCTTTCTGGCGTGTCCTTCAAAGTGGATGAACGTTTCGGCCAGTTCCTCCTACGAGTATGCCTTCCAAACCCTAGTAGGCATTGTTTCTAGGTTACGTCTTCTGATAGCAATCACATAGACCCTCAGAAATACACAACACGAAGTAAGTAACATTTATTTATTCATTGCTAACACAGTTCTCTATCTCCTACCATGGTAACATTTGTTCTTTCTCATTGTATTTGGGACCATAATGTATTCCTTCTTTAGTACTTAACACATCACTGAATAAGTCCCGGGTATAACTAATAAAACTAAAACTTTTAGGCAAAATTCGACTTTATTCATCAATATTGCCTCCTTCTAGGGTGATACACCGACTCCAACGCTCTTCTAACAATTCGATGCCTTTTTTGTAGAACCATTTGTCTTTGGCCTACAAAATATGCCTCAGTTTTTGCAATATCACTTCTTCATTGGAGCCAAATTTCTTTCCCTGAGGAATTCTTTTGGTGTCTACAAACATCCACTAGTTACTGGGAGCCAGATCTGAAGAATAGGGTGGGAGTTGGAAGCAATTCAAAGTGCAATTCATGTAATTTTGCGATCGTTGCAATCGACTTATCACATAGTGTATTATCTTGGTGAAAGAGAACTTTATTCTTCTTCATTTGTGGACGTTTTTTGGCGATTACTTCTTTCAAACACAGCAAAAATGTTATAGAATATTCGCTATTGACGGTTCTTCCTTTCTCAAAGTAATCAATGAAAAAAATACCTTATGCATCCCAAAATATGGAGGCAAAAACCTTGCCTGCTGATATTTGTATCTTTGGACGGTTTTCAGTTGCTGCTATCCACTCAGCTGACTGCTGATTTAACTTCAGAGTGAAATGGTTGATCCATGTTTCATCCATTATCACATATGAATGCAAAAACTCCTTGTTGCATTGAAACAGTTGGAAACAACGCTTTAAATCACCGACGGGTTGTTATTTCTGATCGATTGTGAGCAAGCACGGCATCCATTTTGAACACAATTTTCTCAATGACAAATGTTCATGCAAAATACACTGCCTTCTCATATCTCTAATTCCTCTGCTATCTTATATAACTCAATTTACAATTGGCCAAAACAAGTTTGTGGACTTCTTTATGTTTTCCGCGACAACTACTCAATTTGGGCGACCTGAGCATTTAGCATTATTTGTGTCTGTACGATCACATTTAAAGTCAGCATACCACATCTTAACCGTTGTTTCCGATGGACCAGAGTCGGAATAACACTTATCAAGCCATTGCTTTGCTTGAACAGCATTTTTCTCATCAGAAAGCAATGCTTTATCAACACATGAAATTCAGATTTTTATAGTGTTTTATAAAATTTGCAACAGTAAACTAATAATTCGATTGGGCTCAAATTTTGACGCATGCTACTTGAAGATTAGTACTTTATGAAAATCATATGTATTTTTTATTAGTGGCGCAAACTATATGTCAGGCACGCAAATTATTGAGTAATGTGTTCTGTTTGTTGTTCTCGACTTTCTTCTTTCTACTTCTATTCCTTTGGCGTTTTCTGATATAAGCAAGCTCACTATCCACTTCTCACGGTTCAGCAGGTCAGCAGTCTCCAAATTCCACTCTGTGTAGTCTTGTCCAATCACTTGCTTCCAAGTTTTCCTTAACCGGCCAACCTTCCTACAATTTAGGAGGATGAACGTTCCACATGACCACACCAGCATAATCGATTTATCTTTAGGATAACCTCCATGCTGGGCAAGTGTAGTGTTTTCAGCAAACCCTCTGACCTGATCTGTTGGTTTTAGTCAGATTTCACCTTGCTGATCAATCTGATCATGGATCTGTCATTGTGCTGCAGACGGGCGAGAGAGGACTGGGTGAGGGACCAGCATTCACTGCCATATATCATGACGCTCCTGGCACAACGTATCCCGAATGTAGAGAGGGGCAGCACGTGATGCTATCAAAGGCAGCAACAAAGAAATTTTGCCTAAGCTGCCTTCACTCTTGTGATCATACTGAGTTCACATCCACCACTTGCACTCAGCATATCTCATAGATAGAAGAAAGAGTCTACTACTTCTACTACTACTATCACCTTGTATATTATATTGCGTACCACATATCTCCCTTTTACGTTTGTTTTCGACAAACTATTTATCTGTGAATGTTAATCCAGTTGTTTCTTCACTATTTTCTATTTCTTCCGACACACACGTGTGTCATCCACAATTTCCCGTAAGAAAAAATATTGTTACCAAAATGGACGTCTTAGGATTTTGCATTAACCTTTCATCCACAATAGCACAACATGCAAAATGGTGACCTGGTGTGTGGGAAAGATATACCTGAACATGCGGTCGCTAAAAGCGTAAATGCTGCAATATAAAATATTAATAGTTTTTCACGCGGTTAGACAGATACCCCATACTATGTCATATGCAATCTGTTAAAGTGCTGATGACCATTTCATGAAAGCCATTAGGCCATGATCAGAGTTCTCCACTTGCTTCTGTATTTCGCAGGATCTTGTTAATCGCTGGTGTTCATATTCCTCCATTTCAAGTTTCTTTTCAATGTGTAATTCAGTGTGAGTCTTTGATTCCTACTTACCTCATACAGTGAAGAATACAGCAGTTACTTTGTTAGTCATTTGAGTTCTATTTTCACCAGGTGCCCTCTTCTTTTACCTTCTCTTCTTTCTTGAGGCATCCTATGCCAGTAGGCATAGCTGAAACGTTGACAAATTCTGAGCTCCAGAGGTGGTTCTGTGACTTTGTCATGTTTTTTCTAATGGCTCGATATATATATATATATATTTTTTTTTTTTTTAATTTTTAAATTTTTAAATTTTTAAATTTTTAATTTTTAATTTTTTAACGGCCTTAATTTTTGAAATGTTAAATTTCTTTCCTTCTTCTTCTCTTTCTCTATCCCTCCACTTCATTCTCTCCAAATATGATCTGAGGTTAAGATCGGATTCTAACTCTTCCTGATGAGATCTCAGTTTATAGTAACTGTTGATCGATAACATCGACATGCCAGTGTCGCAGATTTTGTACATGTCTGTGTAAATAAAATTATCATATATAAAGCTCTATTTTGATATTGAGCACTTTTTATAAACCCGGTTAAAATTCTCTGGATTACTACCCTGTGGATATTTTTCACCTGGATTATTACCATTATTATATATATATATATATATATATATATATATATATATATATATATATATATATATATATATATAGACGCATCGCCACACCTGTATATGTATAGAGCACCTGATATTCCCAAATGATCACTCATCTGGTACTGACTAGGCTTAATGTTGCTTAACTTCAGTAATCTAATAAGAACCGGTGTGTCAACATGAGTATGCCGTATATACGTGCCCTACCCATTTGAAATTCTTCTGTATTAGTAGAACCGCCATAAATAGTATGTGTGAACATTCCAGTATTTCCTGATTGGTGACCCATAATCTACCTTAGATGCGTGGTAATATTTAACAACAAGCACATGTATGTCATGAATGAAACAGAATTGAGAAACGCGAGCAACATTTTTAAATTGAAGACATTTATTTTGCAGGAGAAAAATAGTGTGATTACATTTTTCTTTCTCCTGATTTCCTCGTGTCCGTACTCCTTATCGCAACAAAATGTTACCACGGTCTTGCTCTACCAAATGATATCTCTCCGAACAGTATTTCATCCAGCCCACACACCAACGTAGTCACCAACTCAAATCACCAACTCATAGTCCCTCACTTCCTTCAAAACATTCCCCTTTTATTGCCAGTGACATTGCACTCATGCAAATGAGCATGCAAATGAGCAGTGAGCTCTTCTGCCAGAGAGATCAGGAAGTAATGGGAGGTCTTTGCTATAACTAGCCATTTCACTCAGGTTCTGTTTCTTTATGAATCCATTCCTGGCTGGGGTAAGTCATACTTTGCTAACCACAAATAGGAAGAGGATCAGTTGTTAAAACAGTCCTTCTTGTCTAGCCATTAATTGTCTTAAGAATGCTAGAGTTTATATTTTCGGATAACTTATCTTGGTGAGCTTGTCAGCATGGAGCCGAGTCATTAGTTATCCGTGTGTTTGTCCAACTTATCCATCAAAGGGTTGAAGTCAAAGCGTTTTCTCACTTTGAGGTACTTGCTGCAACTACTGTATCTCAACCTAAATTCGCCTATAACAATGGGAGCCAATTCTTATTAGTTAAAATACATGTCAACTTCTACTGGAAAGCCATGGGAAATTAAGGATGATAACATATGTTTTTTATAAATGATGCATCGTCTAGCCACTAAGCCGTTTCATTTTAGTACGTATATATTCCATATTTCCATTCCATAGAGCAGAGTTGATAGAACAATTGCTCTGCGGATTTTGCACTTCATTTGGATGGTAACATGTCAAAAGTTTCTTTCCAAGAACTACTCGTCTGTGGAACACAATACTGTGGGGTTGCTTCCCAGCTGACTACAACATGGTCGTTTTTAAGTCCAATGTTAACAAATTCTTGTTGGGTCCTCCTCTTAAATAATAAAATTCTGCTCAGTCTCAAACATCATTACCAATCATAACGGTGTTGTCTCACTCTCCATTTGACAAACTCATTACCCCTTATCCTCGAGTGGCCTTTGGGCCTTGATAAGTCGTATACATTAAAAAAAATTCAACATTTGACAAAATCTTTTTCAACCACCAAATTTAAAAAGCCTGTATTCAGAACATCAGGAAGTTTCAGCGGATGTTCTGTTGGCTTGGCTGGTTCAGGAAATCCCACGTGGCAGGGCCAATCGCTCTACTCAACTTGTTTTTATTGGACCCCCGTGTGTGAGTGAGTATTAACTTTTTAAATGTTGCTGAAAAATTTTCTTGGAGAAAGAAGAAGAAAATTATTCAAATGTACAATATATTTCATTTATTCTTTCAGCAATTTCCCGTACAAGGAATTTTGTTCCCAAAATGGACTCCTTCGGATTTTGCATTAACCTTTCTTGGTCATAACAACAGAAAAGTTCTCTAAGGCAACTAGGTGACATCAATTGCTATCTAAATCTATAACAATTTAAATTTAAAACAAGCTTTTTCACATAATAAAGGATGACTAAAAAAAAAAATGCTGCCAACCCATGGAATCATTAATAAATTTCATAATCCTTTCTACAATCAAACCATTTTTGGTACAAATAAACTTCAGTCTATGTCTGATTTGTCCACCAAGTTTCAGTCATGAATGTTCAACAGTCTTTGTTTTATCGCCATTCAATGATATGCTCCAAATGTCCACCTCTGTGTTGCAAGCAAATCTGGATATGATTGATTTGGGTTGTGATGTTCCTCTTCAGTTCAGGAATAATCTGTTAGAATCGGGTCGTGTTCCCGACTATAAGCGAGTTCATAAAATCAAGCAATTGTTGCATGCAAAAACAGAGTAATAATTACCAAACAAAAGGAAGTAGTTCAAATAAGGTTTATTGAACGTGTGTGTATGTGGGATGATGACGTGTGTGGTGTATGTATGTGTGTCGATAGATAACAGTTCTTGAAAAGAGTATGTGAAGAAATGAGTCCGGCGTGGGAAAGTCCTTGAAAACCGTATATAAAGAAAATGAGTTGAGAACTCTTACTGTTGTTGAACACGTGTTGATGGAGCGCTGGTGTCTTAGCGTCGTTCAGCAAGGCCAATAGAATAGAGAAGAGGCCTTTTTCCGGTGTCCCTTGGTTATATATCCCCTAAGGACAGATAACCCCTGGTCGCTTTCAGCGCCACCTAACGGTGAACAGCGACACCTACCGGCCGGTTAGTGCACTTATGTTTTGAAAGGAGGGGATAACTGCTACAAATCTGACGATTGTTTTGATAGATATTATCTTTGAGATAACACCACAAATAAAAATCAGAAGGTTATGGTCCGATAAGTGTGGAGGCTATTCAAGATCATACTTCCTATATATATATATACGGCATACTCACGTTGATACACCGGTTCTCATGAGATCACCGAAGTTAAGCGACGTGTAACCTGGTCAGTACTAGATGGGTGAACATTTGGAAATACCAGACGCGGTATATAGGAGGACAGCAATACCTCTCTGCAAAAAACTGCAAACACTAACGCCATTAAAGTTATCTCACCTGAGTGTGAGATACACATACGACTGAGGCCTGATTGTGAATTTAATATTCTCTAGAAATGTAATCCCTTGGAGGAAGCTGGCTCAACTCACCAAAGGTGCATGCTGCACCAGGACAGATGGACAACTCATACTGATAAGACTGATGGACATTCATGACTGACATTTGGTAGACAAGTCAAGTATAGACTGAAGTTTATTTGTTTGCAGAAAGGATTGTTAATTTTATAATTAGATCAACCAATTTGAGTCTTTGGTATTTTTCAGCCTGATTAAGATGGAGATCATGTAACAACTAAGATGGTGAGAGGGGCCATTTACCAAATTTTAATTTGATCATTGGAATAAACTAATGACACATCTTTCCAAAGTGATTTTAACAAAAGCAATTCCAGGTAACGTTGCCAACGTTTTGTATTTTACCCTCAACCATCAGAAATTTATCAGATAATATTCTCACAATGTTTCGAACGATGTAACCTCCAACCTTCTTCAGGTGCGTCTTGCTGAACTCAGGTTCTATTCGAAATTTTGTACAGATTCCCGAGCTCAAAAAAGACAGTCGGAGATTACATCGGGCCGAAACGTTGTGAAAATAACATCCACGATGAAAACAGTAGTCTAAATAATCCAAATCATCAATCCTCATCTAAAAAATTCTGAAACAATTTATCAGATAAGTTGAAGCTCTGTTGACAACAAACAAAAGAAATTCTTTCTTTCTCGATTTTGTTTTTTACTTTCCCTCAAAAAAAAAAAAAAAATACCAACCGAATTATTTGCTATAAACAGGAAAAGCCATGTCTGAAATGAAAGAGTTTTTTTTTATTTATTTGTTTTCTTTGTTAACAGAGTTATACAAAAACTATTGTTGTATTCATATGCAAATAATTCTCAACCGTATAAAGAGCGATTGATACTACTGAAGGGTGAATCAGTTAAAGTTTTGAACACACAGCTGCTCGGTCAACTATGATGAAACTAGGAATGAATAGAATAATATAAACCACTTTGGTAAACAAAGTTTGACTCTTAGCAAAGTAGTTACTCAGTATCTGTTCCGATGGATACTGCACCCCATAGACTGGTATTGTCTTGGCCTTCGGGGCTTGCTTTACGCCGGTCTATGGGTCTGTCCTGTGCAGTTCTAGGAGGTCCACCCTCTCAGGCTTCGCCTCCCCTCTTTGTGGAGGAGTAAGTTTATTGCTTACTGCCTGAGGCGCCCCTACCGGGGAATGCCGACGGAGCTGCCCGGACAATTTTTAATGGCCAGAGTGCTCACCTCTCGGGCGCTGGCTTTTCAAACCCCACTTTCCCGACCTTGGGTCACATCTTACTTGTGGGAGTAAGATATAAACTGGCCTTGTGCCTAACTCCTGGAGAGGAGTAAATCAATACTCACTCCTACTTTTCTTGTAGTTGCTTTTTCAGAGGTTGAACATATTCATTCTTTTTAGAATGTTGAGAATTATTTGCATATTAATACAACAACTATAAAGGCAATTAATGACGCACCACATAGGGGACCATCGTGAATTGACTAGGCTTTTTAAGCGACTATGGGTTGCCACTATTTAAGGAAACGCCTTGAGCATGCTCTGGGCCTGTCAAGGACATCCCATGAAACTTCTCGATGTGCCGAATATAGGCTTTTTAAATTTAGTGGTTGAAAAAAAATTTCATGAACTTTTAAATTTGATTTATATATTGTTTGTCTAAACAAATTGAGTCCAGCAGTTACAGGTTTAAAAAATACTTTATTCTGATGTTCAGGACTTATATGGATTGTGAAACAGTGATTTCATCCGACGTATCTGCCCCCTTTATGGCGCACCGATATGCATCGGAGAGATCAGCCCCCCACGTGGAGAAAGGTGACGGTCTGGGAGGTGTCAATTTCGACCAATTGACACGAAATAAGGATTGGGCGGATGTGAAACAGTGGTTTCAGCGACGGAGTCTGCACCCCGGGGTGCACTGGAATGCATCGGGGAGATCAGGCCCCGCGTAGAGACAAGTGGAAGTCTGGGAGCTAGTACATATTTTTGACTGACCAGACCTTAATCGCCGTTGGCGCCAAAAAGTCTGAAATTGGTTCTCGTGTTGACGTGGCGATCGAGCCCGCCCGAGAAATGACAATTTCCATGTGTCTGGCGGGCCCCGTTAATCGTAAATACTGGGGGAGACATCAACAGGGAAAAGCAAGCGTGCCAGGCTCTATGTGTGCGGGCGCGGGCGGCGGAGATAGGATCGCCGATCGGGCTGTCACTTTTGATTGTGGCCAGAGCCTCCTCTTCCCGATGATTGTTTGATCTAGATAACGTCGGAGGGAGGCGAACCAGAACACCCCAATTGTCGTACCACCCGACGAGAGGGGTGGGGACACAGAAAAAGGGATGGGGGAAAGAAAGAGAGTAAGTCAGCATCGCGCGTACCACACGACGAGAAGAGAGAGAGAGAGAGAGAGAGAGAGAGAGAGAGAGAGTATGAGTTATACGCTTTTCGTCTTTGTTATTTGACGCGAAAATGCGATCACAAAAGAGTTAGAACGGAGATCTCGGCCGAGCCGGTCGTGATTCCCTCGGATCCCGAGGGAGCCGTTGCCCCGGGGCCCCACCATCGTTTTCCAACAGAGATTAACGTCTCAATTAATACCAACAGTCGTAAAGAGATTCACGCACACACACAGAGAGAGAAGGAAGATAAGATAGTTAGAAAAAAGCCATTATCGAAGAATAGACTTTGGGTTAAAAACCCACCGTTCATTTTTATTAAATAATTATTGTTGTGAAAAGACCTAGCCGTTTGTTGAGTTATTCTGTCATCGAATTGTGCTGCTAAGTAATCTTGCCCTCACAGAATCACGGAGTCGTCATTCAGCAGACCCGGGGGAGATTCGAGCCATCTTTCTTTTTACAGCCACTACAGACGAAATCACGAGCCAAAGAAAAGGTGTTCACAGTCAGGAAGGATTCCTGCACCGGGACGGTTCTCATTTCCATTACATTTGATGACGTCACGTCGCAAGGAGTGTAAGAGTGAGGGGTCTATGTTATAAATGGTGCCGCGACCTAGGATCATGGTACGGTGAGGAGTGCCTGGCAACCTCGGGAGAAGAAAAGAACAAAGCCAACCACGGCCACAAAGAAAACAATTTTTTTTTCCGGCAAAACACCTTGGAAAAAGAAAAAATAGACAGACAAATTTTTAAAAAAACCCACGGGCACAACGGACGATTTTTTTTTACCGGCAGAGAGAAAAGTTTGACGGACATCGACACCCGTGTTTGAAAAAAAAAAGAAAGATAGAAAAAGAAAAAGAAAAGAGAGAAACAGTTTAACGGGCATGTACACCCGTGGTTGAAAAGGAGAATAAAAAAAAAAAGGAGGAAGGAAGGGAAAAGAGAGAAACAGTTTGACGGACATCGACACCCGTGTTTGAAAAAAAAAAGATAGAAAAAGAGAATAGGAAAAGAAAAGAGAGAAACAGTTTAACGGGCATGTACACCCGTGTTTGAAAAAAAAAAGAGAAAGATAGAAAAAGAGATAGACTGAAAGAAAAAACGTTTTTTAGACTTTGAGATCGGTCTGGGACCGCGAACTTTTAGTCAATTGATTGAAAGGCCCAGACGGACTCGAAAAATAACAAGCAACCAACCCAGAGACGAGGGACCACAGGAGCAGCAGAGGAGAGGGGTAAGTGACTCGTTGATTTCTCTTGTTCGCTTGCTCGGTTTTGTCGGTGTGTCGATTGTTGTCCAAGCTTTGCACACAGTTTGGGTAGTTCTGTTGTTAGGGGTGGTAAGCTAGAACGCAAGGGGAATGGGTTCGGAGGAGGACCTAGTAAATAGTATGACAGATATGGGGGGAGATGAGACCAGAAAACTAGAGAGACCGATTGGAGGAATACGCGTGCCTTCCTTCAGAGGCCATTCCGCCGATCTAAGAGAGTGGTTGGCGGTAATCGAAAAGAAAAGTTTTATTTACGGCTTAGAAAATCACGAGATGGTGCTGCTCGCTCTAGAGGGAGCGAGGGGCCCAGTGTCGAGATTCATTGAGGGGAGGTATGTAGAGAACCCGGGGATCACTTGGACGGAGCTCCGCGAGCAGCTAGTGAGGCAATACGCCAGCGAGCGAACCGCGATTGAGGCCGTACGCAAGTTGACCCGGCTAAGGTTAAACAACGGCGAGGGACTCGACGAGTTAGTCGAACGAATCCAGGGATTGGCGGTTCAGGCCTTCCCGGATGGGGCGATCCGAAATACGGGTCCCATCCAGGCAATCCTGGTGGATGCCCTCGTAGACGGGTTAGGTGCTAGAGAGACCCAGAGGGAGGTACTGAGGGGTCACCCGCTCACACTAGCGGAGGCCCAGAGATTAGCGAGAGACAGTATAAGACTAGGGGAACGTGTAGATAGAGGCAATGGCGAGGAAATGCCTGGGAGAAGGAAAACGGTGGGGAGCGGGGCGAGTCCGGGGCCCCGAATGGAGAGAGGGGGCGGAGAAGATTGGGAGGCAGACTCCGATCGTAGAAGGGAGGCATGGGACCTTCAAAATGAGTACGATAGGCCCGCACCGGCCAGGCAGGTATCAGTCCGCTGGACCTGCAGGGGCGAGGGGCATAGAGCAGCAGAGTGTCCCACAAGTTATGGGCGCCCGCGCAGCACGTTTAGACCGAACTGCACTAGGTGTGGTCGGTTCGGACATGAGAGTCGGTGGTGCACAGCAGCATAGATCGGAGGTGAGGAATTAGGATTCCAAACCTTAGTGTGCCACCTGACACTGGGGTAAAGAACCAGGGAAGCGCCCAGAGGCCACCCCACAGAGTATAAAAAGTAGGGTGGCCCCCAGAATGATAAGTTTAGTGAAAGATAGCGAATTTAAATGGGAAGAAGACGGGCTTGGGTTTTGTTCGCCGGTTTATGAGAAACCGCAAGAAGCAATGAACCCCCCCGTAGAGAGAGATCGAATTAAACGCGACTGCTAGGTCGGTTGACCAGTCCAGCGAGTGGGAGGAGAGCGGCAAAATACCCCCCTGCCCAGCTCCAGAAGAGACTGAGAGAAAATCGGTTAGCCAAAAAGGTAGAGGAATTACCTATGAAGTTACGGTAGAATGGGAAGAAGACGGGCTTGGGTTTTGTTCGCCGGTTTATGAGAAACCGCAAGAAGCAATGAACCCCCCCGTAGAGAGAGATCGAATTAAACGCGACTGCTATGTCGGTTGACCAGTCCAGCGAGTGGGAGGAGAGCGGCAAAATACCCCCCTGCCCAGCTCCAGAAGAGACTGAGAGAAAATCGGTTAGCCAAAAAGGTAGAGGAATTACCTATGAAGTTACGGTAGAATGGGAAGAAGACGGGCTTGGGTTTTGTTCGCCGGTTTATGAGAAACCGCAAGAAGCAATGAACCCCCCCGTAGAGAGAGATCGAATTAAACGCGACTGCTAGGTCGGTTGACGAGTCCAGCGAGTGGGAGGAGAGCGGCAAAATACCCCCCTGCCCAGCTCCAGAAGGGACTGAGAGAAAATCGGTTAGCCAAAAAGGTAGAGGAATTACCTATGAAGTTACGGTAGAGGGGAGCAGACGCCCCACCACAGAATAGTAGGAAAGCCAAGCCAAAGATAGTCAAGGACCTGGGGGAGAGGCCGAGGTTGTGCTGTGTCACATTCGTTGGCCCCACCGCGCGCAGGGAGGGCCCCCATGCGTGTGCGGTGCTGGTGGTTGTGGCGCGGACAGTTGTCCTGGATGCCCTCCCCCCCGAGATAAAACGGACATATAAGGATAGAAAGAGATGCATAACTGGGACCGATGGAGGGTCGTCGTGGTTAGATCCAAATGATCGATCACAAGTAGTAATATACCTGCAGCTGGATGGGCTGTTGCCGAACGACCAGGCAGATATATAGTGAGTTGTAAAAGCAAAGGAAAGTTGAAGTAATCGACAGATGTTCGAACCACCGTGAATATGACAGATTGTGGTGCGCCTTACGAAAGGGCACAGAAGTAATGATAAGCGAAGAGAAGGATATGAGATCCTATCTAAGATAGATAGTGTTGATACAGACGAAGCAGAAGAAATCGGTGGCCCCCCCGTTGCTGGGAGAGGCACTCGATGAGTAATTAGGGACAGTGTCGGGAAGCGATGAGAGAATGATTATGAAGAAATTGGAAGTTATAGGGAAGAACCAAAAGGGTTACTGTCGCATGCAGCCAGGGAAGGCGCATCGATATCGAATGTCACCGGGCCGAAGTGAGCCAAGAAGGTGTTAGTCTGAGAGAATTGTTTTTCCCAGAGAAGGGAACGAAGAGAATCCGGCCGAGGTGGCCGACGCAATGATAGTGACGGTATGCGAACCAGACAGGTCCGTACCAAGAGAATTTCAGTTGTTGATACTGACGAGTGAGTGCACAGGTGCACAGTTGGATATGCAATCGCTAAGACACTTGTCGCCGAATATAATCATCTCGGCAGATTAAAGCCGAATTACCAAATCGTTTGCGATTACCGGTCGACCCCATCGAACAGTTATGAAAGTATTATAGTGTTAAAATGCGTTGCATAACCAGAAGGTAACAAGCTATTAGCTTTAGAGAGATTGAGGGTTCGATTAACCCCGTCAGGAAGGGAAAATTCACGTTAAAAGGTAGAACTAGACACGGGCACGATAGGGCTTGGTCGATGTTAGTGAGAATTGTGCACATAAATAATAGGGTTAGCTTTTGCAGAAAAGACAAAGGGCGCGAGAAAGACATAGGGAGAAATTGGACGGCGTGAGCACACCGACGGCCGAGTGCATGAGCGAGGGAGGGTTACCCTTGAGTACACTTCACCCAGATCGCGAGCGGGAGCAGGAATCCCTGCCCTGTCGGAAATCCAGGTGGATGACCAGTGAAGAAGTAGAGATTGATTCCGAGGAGAGGGTGATGGTGACGTAATTTGTAAGGGGCGTTGCGAGCTCCAATCTGTATTAACAAACTTTTAATTGCATGCATAATAATTCATTTTGTCACCTACCCACCTCCCAACACAGCAACCACAAAATGCATACGCACATACACACATACATACGTAGTCCTGATGTTTTAATAGACTGGAAAGAGAAAAAGAAGGACAGACCAAAAGAAAACAGAACAGAAAAAGAAAACTTTTGTTCCATTTTTTAGCTACAGTTTGTTTTAATTTTTGATTATTATTGTTTTGATTGTATTATCCGTTGTTCTCTCTGTGTGTGGGGAAAGGTAACGGTCTGGGAGATGTCAATTGCAACCAAGTGACACGAAATAAGGGTGGACGGATGTGAAACAGTGATTTCATCCGACGTATCTGCCCCCTTTATGGCGCACCGATATGCATCGGAGAGATCAGCCCCCCACGTGGAGAAAGGTGACGGTCTGGGAGGTGTCAATTTCGACCAATTGACACGAAATAAGGATTGGGCGGATGTGAAACAGTGGTTTCAGCGACGGAGTCTGCACCCCGGGGTGCACTGGAATGCATCGGGGAGATCAGGCCCCGCGTAGAGACAAGTGGAAGTCTGGGAGCTAGTACATATTTTTGACTGACCAGACCTTAATCGCCGTTGGCGCCAAAAAGTCTGAAATTGGTTCTCGTGTTGACGTGGCGATCGAGCCCGCCCGAGAAATGACAATTTCCATGTGTCTGGCGGGCCCCGTTAATCGTAAATACTGGGGGAGACATCAACAGGGAAAAGCAAGCGTGCCAGGCTCTATGTGTGCGGGCGCGGGCGGCGGAGATAGGATCGCCGATCGGGCTGTCACTTTTGATTGTGGCCAGAGCCTCCTCTTCCCGATGATTGTTTGATCTAGATAACGTCGGAGGGAGGCGAACCAGAACACCCCAATTGTCGTACCACCCGACGAGAGGGGTGGGGACACAGAAAAAGGGATGGGGGAAAGAAAGAGAGTAAGTCAGCATCGCGCGTACCACACGACGAGAAGAGAGAGAGAGAGAGAGAGAGAGAGAGAGAGAGAGAGTATGAGTTATACGCTTTTCGTCTTTGTTATTTGACGCGAAAATGCGATCACAAAAGAGTTAGAACGGAGATCTCGGCCGAGCCGGTCGTGATTCCCTCGGATCCCGAGGGAGCCGTTGCCCCGGGGCCCCACCATCGTTTTCCAACAGAGATTAACGTCTCAATTAATACCAACAGTCGTAAAGAGATTCACACACACACACAGAGAGAGAAGGAAGATAAGATAGTTAGAAAAAAGCCATTATCGAAGAATAGACTTTGGGTTAAAAACCCACCGTTCATTTTTATTAAATAATTATTGTTGTGAAAAGACCTAGCCGTTTGTTGAGTTATTCTGTCATCGAATTGTGCTGCTAAGTAATCTTGCCCTCACAGAATCACGGAGTCGTCATTCAGCAGACCCGGGGGAGATTCGAGCCATCTTTCTTTTTACAGCCACTACAGACGAAATCACGAGCCAAAGAAAAGGTGTTCACAGTCAGGAAGGATTCCTGCACCGGGACGGTTCTCATTTCCATTACATTTGATGACGTCACGTCGCAAGGAGTGTAAGAGTGAGGGGTCTATGTTATAGGATGAATAAATAGTCACTTGAGATAAATGATTTCTGAAGGCAAATTTTATATTATTTTAACTGATGGTCAAAAGGATGTCTTATCTACAATGTTTTTTTTATTGAGACAACATTTTGTGCAAACATGGCTCATGAGGAAAATTATTTGAAGGAATTTTAGGTAAATTTCGTAGTTTTCATGTTTGGATACTGTTTAAAAAGAAAAGTCAGAAACGACAACAATTTTTATATAATAAGTTTTATATAAGAAAGATAATATACGGCATAATAACATTGACACACTCGTTCTTGCTATGACCACCGAATTTAAGCAACGTTGAGTCTGGCTAGTACAAGATGGGTGACTAGTTGCTGTATGTGGGAGAATGGTGACAGCTCTCTGAAACAAAACCTAATGTTGTCAAAATCGGATTGCGGCTAACAACCACAAAATAGAGGTTATCATGTCTATATTCTCAATGTACACGTATATAAAGAAAAGATATAAGAAAAAAAGAAGAAAAAGAGGGAATAGAAAATTAAAATTTTTGCAAATTAGTTGTAATTTGTGGGGCTTATCTGTAGCATTTGTATTATTTGGACTCCTATTTTGTTTTTTTAAAAATAAAAACAGAAACCACCACTTTATCAAGGCCGAGGCCACCCGTGGACAAGTGTTAATGTGATTTCTATTTATCCCCCCTCCAGGAGATTAGACACAAGTATCGTGTGGGTTTGATGGAAGCGTTTTCAATAGAATGACTTGGATTTGAACCAGGTTCTCAGTCCGCGTCGATACTAACTAAGCCACTGTTCTCATCTTGGATATTATTCTCACAACGAATTGTGCTTAGTAATAATCAGTTCTAAGTGACAGTTTTCTGGAGGTTGATGGTTCAATCCTCAGTACCGGTGATATTAAGAATTCAATTATTACTTAAGACTTCTATCCGGTCATGGCTGATGGAACAAGAACAAGCTACCTCCCATGGATTAAATACAGATTCTTGAGTTTGCCAAGACGCACATGAAGAAGGTCAGAGGTTACAGCGGCCGAAATGTTGTAAGAATAATATCTAAGATGAGAACAGTAGTCCGAATAATCCAAATAATACAAATTATCAATACTCATTTAAAAAATTCTGAAAGATAATATCTGAAGCAGTTTCTGAATAACAGCTTCGTTAGAGTTCTCTGTTCATGTTCCAAGTTTTGTTCGGTTAAGTTTATTTTCAGTTTGGTACAAAGTTCTTGATTGGACGGGTGATGTCCATGTAACTTGTATTTCAGTTAGTTCATAGTTCCTAGTTGAACTGCTTCTTGGCCATTATTAGCCATTTCTTTGGTTGATAGTGGAAGGAAGCGGTTTAAAATGAAATGAGTGTCAGCTGAAAGATGACGAAATCAATGAGAGCACTAACATTGATTAAACGTATGAACTTATTACTTATGGGGCGGGTTTTAACAAGTATTTGTTAACATTGGATTTGAAGACAACCGAGTTGTAATCAACAGGGAAGCAGTCCCGCAGTACTGTGTTGCACAGATGGTAGTCCTTGCAAAGAAGCTCTGTCCATGCAACTTCTGCCTGACATTAGACACATGGAGTTCAAGTCCTATTAGATGTACCGTGTTTAGTTATGCACAAACAGTTCAGAAATATATGAAAACCCTATTTATGGCTAAAATAGCAATTTGTATTCAATTAACTGTATACAATGATTCATTTACAATATGTATTGTGTTTTGCCATCAAATACCCTTAAAAGGGTTTATATGTCATAAAACTGACGAACCAAACTAAACACTTCTCTTTATACATAATTCCTGTAAATAAAAATGGTTATGAATACGGTCGCCGCCCCAAAAATGCCACCCATGAAATGGTTAATAAAATTCACAATCCTTTCTGCAATCCAACCATATTTGGTGCAAATAAACTTTAATCTATGCTTGACTTGTCCACCAAGTTTCAGTCATGAATGTTCAACAGTTTTTGTTTTATCGCAATTCAATGATAGACACACCTGTTACGACGTGCGAAATTGTCAATAAATCTTAAGCTCAGATAAGTGTAAAGCTTATTCAAAATCACACCTTCTACTAATGAGACGATCACCAAAGTGCCCCTTAATATCATTGAACTACGATAAAACAAATAATGTTGAACTCTTGAAGAGGGCCATCGCAGGCAAAATGAGGGCAATGAGTCAGAGTTATTGACAATTTTTCACGTCGTATCCAGGGTTGAAGTTTATTTGTACCAAATATGGTTGGATTGCAGAAAGGATTTTGAATTTTTTTAATGCTTACATGGATGGCATTTTCTTTTTTTTTGGGGGGGGGGACCCTGTAAGTAATCATCTTGCATGTTTTTTTGTTGGTAGGGGGTCCTTAAATAATGAAGTTGGAAACTGGTGTTCAGTCTGTCCTTTCCTGTATGTGGAGATCTCTCATTGGTTAATTTTGGCATGTGGTCAGCCGTATAAAAGGTATGACACAGAAGCTCAACTATCTTTTCCTCCTGTAACAACATCGTGGCGAGTCGCTCCTTCATCCAGACCGATTCTGTTGACATGTCTTTGAGACAAGATCTCTGCAGCATATTTTCCTACAAGAATCAATACGGGTAAGTCTTTCATAATATCCATATATCAGAAATTTGTGCATTTTTGGTGTATTCTGGTTAAATGTAAATAAATCCTGTTATATTTTATAAGTAATTTTTTTTAGTTCTCTTTTGTGATCAATAATACTTATACTGGAAAGTAAATGGTCAAAGGATCTGATCTTGTCAAAGTCACACTGGCAAAATTGAAACTTTGTCAGCATATTGATAAAACTGGTACAAGGATGCTACAATTTAGAAATTATATTTTCTAAAGCATTTTTGTATTAAAGATAGGACTTTGATCTGTTGACTTCAGTAGATTTTTCTTTATTCTTAATACTAATGGTCCACCATTTATCAAGGTCAAACTCCACTCAAGGATAAAGGTTAGTGAGATTTTCAATTGGATGATGGAACAGTAGTATAAAATTATTGAGAACTATAATTAATTAACAAGACGACATGACAGATATTTGTTGACATTGGACTTGAAAACAACCATGTTGTAGTCTATAGGGAAACATTCCCACGGTAACATGTTCCATAGGTGGGAAGTTCTTGGAAAGAAACTCTGTTCATGGAAGTTCCATTTGATTTCAGGTACACAGAGGAAAAAAGGAAACTCTTTGCAGTGGTGGTAGGCGGACGAGTTCTTGCTGAGAAGATTGTGTGGGAGAGGAAGCAGAGCTTGAAGCTTAGTCAAGCACCTATAATGGAAATACCGATAGAGTGGAGAAAGACTAGCAACGTCTCTTCTGTGAAAACTGGGCTGCAGGGAAGAGAAGAGATTATCTCCCATTAGATCGCAAAGTCGATTTTGTACTCTGTCTAGGCAAGAAAGGTGTTCTGAGCGGCACCTCCCCAAATGTGGCAGCAGTACCTCCCCATCTTGGGATGAATCTGACTCACATACAGGTAGAGGATTGCATCAAGAGTTAGGCACTTTCTGGAGTGGTAGAATGATCAAACCATTTTTCCAGCGATTTTAACAACAGATTTGATGTAAGTCTTCCATTTCAGGTTTGGAGTGAAAGTCAGTCAAAGCAAGAGCTTCCTCAAAGAGAGAGACATTCATTTCAACTGACAAAAAACAAGGATTTGTACATTGGTTGTGAAAAGAAAAACGCTTGGAGGTTTTTGAGATGTTAAAGATAACAAGCCCTTTTTTCTACCATTGCACCACTTGCTCTTGATTGGAGGAGAGATTATCGACAAGGTTTTGATCATCAGTGCCCTTCGAAGTGCTGCAGTTGTGTCATTAGCATAGATGTCAACAAATGACCTCAGAATATGATTTGGAAGATCATTTATGAAGATCAGGAAAAGGGTTGAGCTCAGAATAGATCGTTGAGGCATGCCAGCATTGATTTTATGTGCTTTCAGTTCAATGAGGCAGTCAAACAACTGAGGTGATTGTATGTTTGGTAGAATGAAGTTATTCATATAAGTGGCAACATATTTTTTTAATTAGGTTATTTGAATTCCTAATTTGTGACTAGAGAAAATTCTCGAGTCAGTAATAATATATTCAAAATTGATTTTTTATGATAAATATATAATATAGTCACAATTACATACAAATTTAGAAATTTTATGGTTGAAGGAACATAATATTTTTTATATGAAATAATCATAATGAATTAATTTACAATTAAGTTTATTAGTACTAGCAGGACCTATGTCTTAGCATTACCCAGGAAAATTGAGTAAACTCCTGCTTCCACCCCTGAACCCCATATAACTAATTTTATTCGCATTTTTTACTTTTAATATAAAAAAGGAATTGCTAAGCATTTTGTTTTGTTTTGGTGGAGCGAGGGAAAAGAAGAATTTGCTTTTGGAGGGTGGGAAGAGTTTCATTAAAATTTAATACAATGTTATCTCTGAAATATATTTTAAACAAATAATAGATGAAAACTATGTAGTTTTCAATGCAGCTGAAGTTCGAAATAAACAATGAAAAAGAAATAATAGGAATAATTCAGATAGTTCATTAATTTATAATTAAAACACGTACTGTTGTTATGCATACCGAATGTTTTTGGCACGCTCCTCGGCAGTAGATGGAGTGATACATGTTAGTTGTGCAAATGCATTATTCCCATTATTTTCTGGTGAATGTGTTGGAAAGTATCTTATTAATTTTGGGCACTGGTGTATGTGATACAGCATAATCACAATGACACACTAGTTCTCGTTAGATCACCAAAGTTAAGCAACGTTGAGTCTGGTCAGTACCAGATGGGTGACAATTTAGAAATACCAGGCGTTATATGTAGGAGGACGTGCAAGAAGTGCAAAAACCTAACATCGTCATCTCTCCTAACTGGGATATACATGCGACTGAGGACTGCTTGTGAATTTGATACTTCCATGAAACTTCGGAGGAAGCCGGGTCAACCTGCCCAGTGTAAATGCCATACCAGGTGCAGAGTAGGTACTGGTGTACGTGAGGATAGGAAGAGTGCATATGAAAGAGGGTGTGAAAAGTACTCCCACTTCCTTAATTCATAGAAAAAAGGGAATCAAATATTGATCTGGACTAAATATGAAAATGTAACAAATCTATCAAAAGTAAATTGTTTCTTTCTAACAACACAATATGTGCCATAGCCGACTAACCAAACAGATCTTTTTAATTAAAAGTAGGTTAAAGCCCACTGTGTGAAAATATGTTGTTGCTGTTAAAAGCTACTGTATAAAAGAATTTCTTGAAATATTTTAAGTATAATGACAAAAAATAAAAATGGCAAAACCATTCTTTCTGGAGAAGTTGTTATTATTAAAAGCGAATTAATATAATTTTATGTTACAATATTTTAAGTACGATGACAAAATATATAACAAAGGAGGCCTTCAGAGCACTGCCAAAACCACCTTTTCCTGGTAAAGCAAGCTCGGGTTTACTATGTGAAAATATGATGCTGCTATTAAAATCTACAATATATAATTTTTTCTTACAAAAGTGCTATAACAAAAGATACAACTAAGGAAGCGACTGTATATAATTTTTATTGCAATATTTTAAGTATGGTGACAAAAAATATAGCTAAAGAAGCCTCCAATGTGCTACCCAAACAATCCTTTCGTGGAGAAACATGTTTTGGCTTATCCAGTGAAAGTATTTTTTTGCTGTTAAAAGACAATGTATATGGTTTTTCTTATGATAACTGAAGAACAATGGAACCATAGAAAGAAAGAGGCCTTTTTAGTGATGCCGAAATCATCCTGTCCGTTGCTGTTAAAAGTGACACTGTATAACTTTTTAATTCATTATAGTGACAGAAAATATAACTAAGGAGGCCTCCAATGCGCTGCCGAAAACATCTTTTCTGCAGCAAGTAGGCTTGAGCCCCTCCCATAAAAATAGGTTTTTGCTATTAAAATCTATTGTATATAATTTTTCATTACAATATTTTAAGTATTGTGACCAAAAATAAAACTAAAGAGGATGTCTGAGCAGTGCTAAAACCATCCATTCCTGAGAAAGCAGGCTTGAGCTCACACATAGAAAATATGTTGCTGCTATTAAAATCCACTGGATATAATTTTTCATTACAATATTTTAAGTATGGCGACACAACAAAAAATAAAGAGGTCTCCAAGGCGCTACTGAAACCATACTTATGGGGAACCCTGTGAAAATATGTTGTTCCTACTAAAAACCACTGTATATAATTTTTTTCAACAGTATAAATACAGTGATTCAAATTAAAAGTAAGAAGGCCCCCAGAGCGCTGTCTAAATTATGATTTAGGGCGAAAATCATGTGAAAATATGTTGTTGCTTGTAAAAAAGTCAATGTATATAATTTCTTTTTACAATATTTTAAGTAAAGTGGCACAAATAGAAACTAAAGAGGCCTCCCAAGCACTGCCGAAATCATCAATTCCGGAGGGGGGGGGGGGAGTATGATTGGGCTTAACCAGTAAAAATATGTTGTTTCTGTTAAAATCCACTGCATGTAATTTTTTCTTACAATATTTTAATTACGGTGACAAAATTTGTGTTCAAAGTGTTTTATATTGAAACTAGACGCATTGTAGCAGCAGGCTACAAGCAGCGACTTTGAGTCTGTTTAATTCATCAGCTCGGCACTGATTGGTGCCAGGCATTTAACTTCCTTTCCGGCTTGCCCAATCAGGGACCATCTCTCATGAGAGCTGATCACGTGATAAGAGACTATAAAAAAGATCGCACAGCGTTCACTTCCTCTTTTTCTTGGTCAAGACCCGGCACTGTCAACAACAGCCACGTTGCTCGGACCAGACCCCAAATTACTCTCTTGGGACGCAACAGACATCTTTGCGGGGCTTTGGCCCTGGGTTCGACTTTAGCAAGAAGACACAAGGATCCAAAATGGCGACTGCCTCATACACATGGACTTAATATAACACACACAAATAACTACATACACATGACCTGACTTTCATACCTGTGTACACACACATATCTTTCATACAAAGAACTCTTTTCTCGCCCTTACTTTGGGACATTTATTTAACCATGTGGACTTTCTAACTTTTCCTCTTCGTCCATATTCATGGACGGATTCATTCACTAACACCTTTCTTTTTCATTTCTCTTTTTATTCACATGTTCATGAAGACAACCAATAAAGTTGTTTTATGTATTAGAAATGGACTTAGTCTCATTTCCTATAGAATACCCCGGACAGAATAGGTTTGCACCACTTTTATGTCCCCTTACAAAGATTAAAACCAAGATATAATGCTATTAAAGCTTATGTCTATAATATTTATTCCTATCGTGATCCAAATCCATTACATGGTTTTGATTCTAGAAAATGTCTAAAATTTAAGACTTTAGCTTAAGGGGTCTTAAGAAGAAATTGAAATTCAGGGAATGTTGCATAATTGGTGTCTAATGATTATGGATTTAATAAAAATCTGAAATATTTGAATATTCAAATGTGAGGCTGTGCTCGTATTATGCCCCCCCCCCTTCAAAATACTCTAAAGCAACTGAAATTTAGGGAATTGACTTATTGTTAAATTTTTTCCCAAATCGAAGATACTTGAATTTTTCAAAAGGGCTCCCACCCGTTTTTTATCCCCTTTGTATAAAACTATATTAAACTAAATATAGCCCATATTACCACACTTAGACCTAGCAGCTGCATTCCCAAAATTCATAATGATCGATTAATTAATTTAGGAGTGAATTCTGTACATAGAAATATATAAGAATGTACACATATCTGACTTTATATAAATAGAGATTAAAAATATTTTTGATAAGAGTTTTGAGTAACAACATGACCATACATTGACAGAATTGAGTGAGAAAAGCAATTACTGTAGGAATCAAGGGAAAAAAATTTCTTAACATCAAAGTGGATCAAAACTTCATGCAGAAATTGAATGGTGAAATAAATAATTTACACCAAACAACAACAACAAAAAACAGAAAGAAAGAATTATTATCAGTTGGCAAATGGAATAACAAAACTGATTATACATTTTGGAGTGAATTCTAAGAGAAATAAATATTTGTTGCTCCCATCTCTGGTTTCGTCTTGTAAAATATTCACAGCAAGAACTCATCGTATTACAATGACTGCAAAAAACTTTCCTTCTTTCCTCTGTGTGCTTAACATCAAACAGAATTTCCATGAACAGACGTTGCTAGTCTTTCTCTACTCTATCGTTATTTCCATGAAAGAAGCTTGACTGAGCTTCAATCTCTGGTTCCTTGTTGTAATACATTCACAGCAAGAACTCGTCTTCAACCACAACTGTAAAGAACTTTCCTTTATTCCTTCATGTGCCTGAAGGTAGCATAACAGCAAATAGAGCTGCAAATGGAGCGTTTTTTCTACTTATTTTGTATAAAAATGGAGCTGGTCTAATCCTGCTCCATCCTAATAAAAAAGAAGCCGTCCATGAGCATGCTTCTTCCGCTCTCACTCCATAAAATTTCTGCATTTTGGATAAAGTTTGGAATGGGTTAACACAATTTAGAAGTATTTCTATTACTCATTTTACAATTTTGTTAAATAACTGAGCGTAGGAATGCCACATCTTCATATATAGAGACTCCAATATGTTTAAAAACATATAATTATTTTCAAATATTACATAAAATAATATTTCAAATGCATAAGAAGTCGCTTTAAAAAACAAAAATTATTGAATATTGCTCTGGAAATTTTATATTTAACTTGCTCTATGAGTCTTCCACATTTGGGTACAGGACACCTGTTCTGATTAGTGCTACAAACACTGAGGATAAACACAGGTCCTAGGAGTCTTTGGGCTTGAAAGAATGTTTAATTTATCATATATTATTTGAAGTACCCATCTTTTATGCATGTGGTGGTCTCATACGGTTCTTATTTACTTGCCTCCCCAAACGGGCAGAATTAGACACAAGGTCGGTTTTTAATGTGAGGAAAATCCGGCTCTCCAAAAAGGGGCACTCTGGATTGGAGCAAAAATAAAAATTGCCTCAGTCTAGAAGGACTCTGTCACTGACCGAGGACAGAAAATACTAAGTACAACAACATCAGAACAGATACTACATTTTGCTCCTAGCTAAAAGGCAAAGGAAGATATCTCATGCTGCTACATGACCAATTTCCTTTGTGCATTTCATCTTCGCACTTTGCGAAAAGGTCGATCTCATGTTGTTTTCGTGTTTATTTGCACTCGTCCTAGCATATGGAAGGTGGCTGTAGTGAAGTGGATACCAACGTGGACTGATGACCTGGGCATACTGAGTTCGAATCCTGTCGGTTCCATAGTACTATTTTCACTATTGATGTTGGAAACCTTCATGTGGTCCCTCCTGTAAGTATCTGATTCTAGAAAGAACTGGGGAAACCAATGCCAACAACAGAGCCGGTCAAAAAGTCGTATCATGCTGATTCATACGAATTTATGTTTTTTTTTTAAACATATGCATTATATAACACATGGTTTAGTGCTAAATAACAAATGTTTCATAATTTTAGATATTTACATCTATTTTATGCGGGGTAGCCGTGTTATTTACTTCGGGTTAATGAAAAGGAAAACAATATCACCAGCGCTTAAGACCACACGAGTTTCAGGAGATTTGAAACACTTACCATTTGATAAAGAGGTCTTACCTCGAATATATATTATAGAACACAGTTGCACACGTTAGATCACTGTGTAGAAGTTAAGAATCAAGTAAGATTTACTAAAAAAAAATAAATAAATAAATGAAAAGAGAAATTTCATTTCGTTTTTCTCTTTCTTTTCAACACCGGTATATTTCCATATCTTGCATTGTGATAGTCTTCTATGACTCCCTCTATAAACAAATGTTTGTTTGCGTTCATTCTAGTTTAGTACAAAGCTGGGATCTCTTAATGCTTTTTTTATATACTAATGAGTAACCACTTATCAAAGGCTGAAAGCCACTTGAGGACATAAGTTAATGAGATTGTCAGTTGGCAATGAACAGCACTTTTGAAAGGAGATGATGGGTTAAATGGTCAACTTCTTCTTCTTTCGTTTGCTTCACAGCATCTCACTATTAGATCACCAGCTCGGTTGAGAAAAGCCATGCTAATGTTTTGTTGTCTAGCGCAGCTATGCCAGCTTCGCCGTTGGGTGGTCGATATTTAAGGCATGACTCGATGATGTGGTCTGCTGTCTGTTCAGAGTGACCATAGTCGCAGACAGCCGAGTCCCTGAGTCCCCATCCTTTCATGGTCGCGGCGAAACGGCCGATACCTGTCCTGAGGCGGTTGAGCATTGTCCACTGCCGGCGAGGGAGGTCCATGCCTTGTAGGTTATCCGGGTCCTCCACATATCTGTGCAACCTTGATTTATCTACTGCCTGCCATTCCTCCGTCCAGCAAAGTTTCAGCCAGATTCGTTTTGTGACGTCACTGGGTGTTGAAAGCAGGAGCTGGTGGGCATGCTCCAGGAATGGGCATCGTGACTTCAGGCGAGCTCGTGGAGGGGTCTCTGTGGCGAGCTTGTGGAGAAGGTGATCCTCATCGATAGTGGCCTTTCTTGACAGTGCAAGGACAGCCGCCTCACAGCGCAGGGTTGGTGGTGCAATGCCAGCGAGAATCGGTAGTTGGCGGCTCAGCAAGAATCTGTAGCAGCCCCGTAGTATCTTATTCCACAGATGGGAAGTTTCTGGAGAGAAACTTTGTTTATGATAGTTCTGTTTAGTTTTAAGTACACAGAGGAAGAAAGGAAAATTTCTTTACAGGTGGTTGTAGCGAGACGAGTTTTTGCTGTGAATGTTTTACAGGGAGGAACCAAAGATTAGAACCCGGTCGAGCGCATACCATGAAAATAATGATAGAGTAGAAAAAGGCTAGCAACGTCTCTTCTGTGAGAAAACAGATGCAGGGAAGTGAAGAGGTCATCCCCCACCAAATTCCGAAATTTTTATACCCTGTCAAAGTAGGAGATAGTGCTCTGAGCGGCACCTCCCCAGATGTGGCAACAGTACTTCATCTTAGGACGTGTATTGTTCTTGTACAAAAATTGCGCCAGGAGTGCAGTACTTTCTGGAGTGGTAGAAAGATTCGATTATGTTTCCTACAACTTTAGCAATGGATTTGATGTAAGTCTTCCATTTTAGGTTAGGAGTGAAAGTTAATCCTAGGAGTTTATCAAAGCACGAGGCTTCCGCACAGATAGAGCCATTCATTTCAACTCGAGGAAAGTAAGGATCCAAGTGATGGTGATGAAAATAAAGAAGCTTGGTTTTTGAGATGTTAAAGATAACAAGCCACTTTTTCTACCATTGCACCACTTTTATCTTGACCGAAGGCAAGATTATCGACAAGGTTTTGATCATCAGTCCCCTTCGAAGTGCTGCAGTTGTGTCGTCAGCATAGATGTCAACAAATGATCTCAGAATATGATTTGCAAAATTTAAGAAGTATTAAAAGTAACAAGCCATTTTTCCCCATTGTGCCAAATGCTCCAGGTTGGAAGATAACGAATCAGAAAAATCTTGGGCAACAATGCTCTTCGAAGTGCTGCCATAGATGGATGTGCCGTCTACATAGATATCAACGAATGCTCTCAGAATATGATTTGGAAGATCATTGATGAAGATCAGGAAGAGGGTTGGGCCCAGTATGGATTTGTGAGGCATTGGTACTATGTGCTTCTGACTTCTGCCCATCAACAACTACTTTCTGTAGACCTATTTGAGAGAAAGGATTTGATGGTTAAAAGGATATTTCCAGATATCCGATAGCTACCAAGCTAGTGAAGCAAACTTTGTGCCAAACCCTATCGAAGACCTTTGATATATCAAGAGGTATCGCCCGAGAGCCAAAGACCCCATCGATATGCTCCACTGATCCTGTACGATATTACAGTCAGCATGTCAGTTGTTTATCTTGCAGGACGAAATTCATATTTCTGGTTACTAAGTAGATTGTTTTTGCTGTGTAAACATGCACTAGGTGTTATATTTAGTGAATTGCGTGTTTGCAATGCATGCGAATAACACACTTATTCTAAGTGAGAGATATTTAACGAGGGGAAGAGAAACCACACAAGAAATTGGAAATATGTCTGGTCTGAAATTTTGACCACCCAGAATTTAGAAAAGTTAGTGTCTCTTTAAATGGGGGTTCATGCTGAGAGCAAAGTACTTGAGAAAAATAATGCCCAGCTAAATATGGAACCTCCTAGGCAGTAGTTTTTTATGTACATAGATTGGCAGAACATTATCCTTTTAAGTGGATAGCTGGGTGGTTTGCCACAAAAGACTCAGATATCAATATTGTAACATAATCTCAAAACTAGATTACTTTTGTAAATAAAATATCACCGCGTGAAATATATTCTCTTTCAAAATTTTATTTGTTTCTCAGCTTGGGAGATGTAAAAAAAAAGAGAAATAGGGAGAGAATGAAAGAACTTGCGGAATCTATACTGAGGTGAGCTTGATTTTGCGCCTTTCACACTTTTTAAATCTTCACGCATTTGAAAGCATAGCGTTTGAGGAAAGGAATTATCCATTTCCCTATCTCTATGAAAGGTCACGGTAGTACAGGCGACCTGCTTATTTTCTCACTTAAACTGATACATGGGCTAGTGCGACCCCCTTTGCCACCAAAAAAAACAAAGAAGAACAAAGGAAAACTGCTATTAGTACACAATCTCCACTGAGGCCAGGAGAACAGGAGGCGAATTTCGCCAACCCCAAAAACAAGAAATGAAGTAAAAGACCAACTAATTTCTGAGATGAATTACATGTAAACACCCTGCATATTGGAACTTACCAAATCATCTGGCATCGATACGAATACTAACATAAAGAAAACGCCTTGGATAAATCTTGCTGAATGCCAAGAGCATATTGAAAAATAGTCAATTGACGAGGCAGCCACAATAAGCGAAATCAAGGAGAATTGCTTGGACTATCCCCGTTGTGACACATAACTTCATGCCGACTACAATTGTTTACAGGTGTCGAAGATATTTGAACGTTTCTTCGTATGTACTTTGAAGGTACATTGGCAAATTGTAAGTTCAGCCCCTTTCTTTCTCTCACGCTAATGTTTTATATATATGTACATGTATTCTTCGCTTGGTCTTGCTGCATATTTAGTAAGAACTCTGTCCCCGCTACTTTTGTTCTTTTATCTTATTCCTTCCTATAATTTTGTAAATAAACTTTTTTAACTCCTTAATTTGTGTTGGTCTTCTGTTCTTTACCAAAGGGTTCATTGTCTGTATATCCTCATTTCACAGGTGTCTTGAGAAAGAGTCGCTATTCCCCTCTTGTTCAATGTATATGCATACTTGAACCCGAAAACCTTAATCTTTTTTTTTCTTCTGTTACATGACCATCTTGTCATTCCCAATGAGACGCGAGCGTAACAATATGTATTTCAGCAGATCGGCGGGGGAAGGAAAACTTAGTTTTTGGGGCATCTTACAGTCAGTTGAGGTTTCTGTTCCTCTCAAAGAGAGATGGTCCCTGGGGCTCTTAGCTAATGCATTGTATTTAGTTGGACTTGTGTTTTGATTAACAATTCTCATTTGCAAGTCTGTTGCTCAGCAGAAGAAAACGAGTATCATTATAACCCCCCTCCCCCCAAATAAAACTTTGTTGCTTGTTTTAAACTGGAGTTCTGTTGAAACACTGACTGAGACCACACAAATGACACTGTGATCGATGTCTGAATCTGTACCCCAACCCTCAGACTAAGGTGACGTCACCAATTTGGCCGTTCTTAAGTTCGGTTGGTCACCTGGCATCGCCCAGGAAAAGTTGCTTTCCTGATGAAGGCCGAAGATATCGAAAGGGTCCTTGTCCGACAACCACCGCTCTCCCACGTTGTGACTAAAAGATCAGAGGGTAACTGTCTGGCGCTGGTCAGCAACTTGGTACCATTGAGGAGCAAAGGTTCATTTCAAAGCAGAACAATGAACGAAAAGTAATTAACAAATCCGTTTTTGTATAAAAATAATTAATTTAGTAGAAAGTCGTCCAGTTACAAACAGTATGCTTTCACACTTCTATCTCCTACTTCTATGTTTTGGATTGGCAAATCTTAACAAGTTTCTAAGCGATTTTGGTTGGGCGATATCAACCCTAAGTCCAGAGTCCATCTCTCAATGACATAGATTTGGTTGGTGAGACAAAAGCGAGTCTTCGAATCTCAATTTGCGCTCACTTATATTGAGATTCAGATGGTTTGAGACTGGGCGTGACTCCGCCCATTCTTCCCAATAAAATTAATTCAGTAATAAAAAAATATTTTCTCATTATTATTTCTTTCCATATTGGGACTTTCTATTAAGGGAATCCGCCCTCTAGGCTCTGAATGGTCAAAAGGATTCTACTTCACTGTATTCTTTCCTTCTTTTTATCTGTTTCTATCTCCTACTGTTACCTCAGTGGGGGGTGAGTTTCCTACTCCCTCAAACTTATTTATAGAAGAAAAAATGTATTTCCATTAATTTATATCAACGATAAAGATGGGGAAATGTCATTCACTACACATCCCACCTTCCCTCATCATCACACATGGTCTGGTGATGCATGGGGTCCCAGTAAAAACAATTTAATTGTTATCAATTGCAAAGGTTTTGATTTCATGCTATCTCAAAATTTCAACGTCCATTCAACGCCGAGAATGTGAACAACTTTCCCTGTTTGTGACGCAATGAACATCCGGTGAGTCACTTATTTCTGACACCTGTGTCTTCATATCTGAAATCAAAGCAAACAACCCCTCCCTTCCTTATCAATGTTCGCCGGTCTCTTCTCGTGTCAAAACACTTTTTTGTAAATTCCATTTTCATTTTCATAATCGAAGAAAACAACCCATTCTCATTTTAATCTCTTTCAATCCGACAATATTGTCACAATTCGACATTATCTCGGCAACAAAAACCTATTGTCTTGCAACATACAAAAACCAGGTGGCTCATGACGAATGTTATCACTTCATTTGGGAATATTAAGAAAAGAAAACAACTAGTTCTTTCTCTTATCACTTGTTTTTCCCTTGGTGCAAAACCAAGCTGAAAGCCTTCTTAGAGGAACCCAGGGGCCGTTTTCGAATCAGCCCTTTTCCATTCGATAAGATTATCACAAATCGAGCAACAACCTTAGACCAGCACAACGAGCAGGTAATCACGGCATGTGCAGTGAATGTACACAGATCATGTACACATCTAAGGTGGATGACAACTTCTTGATTTAACACAGATTTAAGCAACTTACTCATGACAAAAAAGAGACTGATAGGTCTGTACTGAGATGCAGAAGACCGATCTCCAGTATTCATAAATACTGGACAGACTGATGAAGTTTGCTCAGGCGATGGGAAACATTTCTCGTTTAGGCAACGATTGAACAGCTTTGTAAGAATAGAAGCTAGTTCCGGTTTCAGCTTCTTTAGCACTATGACTGAGATGTTGTCTTGTTGGCATCCATCTCCTTGATAGGTTTGCGCTATACATATGTAACAGTTACATCATTAAGATCTATTTTTTTTACACTTGCATGTTATCACTCACGTAGTGATTAGTATGTGATTTGGTGAGATAACACAGGCATCTTTAGACTTGCATAGTTATACATCATGCAATACGAACACTTTGCGCATGTCTAAACCATTTTGCGTCCATTTATGAACAGTTCCAGTTGAGATGGCAATGTGAACAAACGT
The DNA here is from genome assembly GCA_963556195.1 of Sepiola atlantica. Taxonomy (NCBI): domain Eukaryota; kingdom Metazoa; phylum Mollusca; class Cephalopoda; order Sepiida; family Sepiolidae; genus Sepiola; species Sepiola atlantica. The sequence continues at coordinate 243,510,652 of OY744515.1, read as the reverse complement.
CATATTCCTTTCCTTGTCTCTAGCAATGACTTGGCTAGGCGAAATGAAATTTCTGGACGAAGTCCCATTTCTATAGTACATACATGCCGGCAGAACCAACCTCTCTTATAGTCTTGTGTTCCTAACTGTTTGCGGACCATATTTTGTGTTGACGAAACTATTGAATAAAGTTGATTTAAATTGTAGACAAGATGTTTGTTATTTTAACCGAAAACTTGGTGACCATTTTCTTCATTTCAAACAAGGCCATTCAGATGGATACAGACACAGCTACCCTACTACAAAATGGCGACTCCAACAAGCATCTTTCATCCCTGAACCATAACACATCATATGCGTTATATAATACATCATCACAGACAAATGTCTATTATTATCTTTGATTTTTGCTCAATAAACAATACAAAAATGTTGGCCGATAAATATGATTACTATTTTTAAAACCCATACATGACTTTTAGAACTCTGCATATTGTTTGATAATTTAGCATCAATTTGAGAAGAATAGAGTTTCTGGTACACACATTCCAAAGAATAACACATCAAATTTTAGTTAGGCCTTTGTTCTTCAACTTTGATGATGGGTGGGGGTGGGGGTGAGTGCTTTTAATTTCTGAGAACAAATTAGCCTTTAAAATTAGATTAATTATTTCGTCATCATTTGTTTAATTGTAACCAAAACGTTACAAAATATTATGGCAATTGAAAAATATATGAGAAATAGACATTCATATTAACTTAGATGTTTATTTAAGGTATATTAATTATTTAATGAAAGTGTTACAATAAAATATTTATTATTTAATGAAAGTGTCACAATAAAATATTTATTATTTAATGAAAGTGTCACAATAAAATATTTATTATCTAATGAAAGTGTTACAATAAAATATTAATTATTTAATGAAAGTGTTACAATATAATATCAATTATTTAATGAAAGTATTACAATAAAATATGAATTATTTAATGAAAGTGTTACAATAAAATATTAATTATCTAATGAAAGTGTTACAATAAAATATGAATTATCTAATGAAAGTGTTACAATAAAATATTTATTATTTAATGAAAGTGTTACAATAAAATATGAATTATTTAATGAAAGTGTTACAATAAAATATGAATTATCTAATGAAAGTGTTACAATAAAATATGAATTATCTAATGAAAGTGTTACAATAAAATATTAATTATCCAATTAAAGTGTTACAATAAAATATGAATTATTTAATGAAAGTGTTACAATAAAATATTAATTATTTAATGAAAGTGTTACAATAAAATATGAATTATTTAATGAAAGTGTTACAATAAAATATTAATTATCTAATGAAAGTGTTACAATAAAATATTAATTATCTAATGAAAGTGTTACAATAAAATATGAATTATTTAATGAAAGTGTTACAATAAAATATGAATTATTTAATGAAAGTGTTACAATAAAATATTAATTATCTAATGAAAGTGTTACAATAAAATATGAATTATTTAATGAAAGTGTTACAATAAAATATTAATTATCTAATGAAAGTGTTACAATAAAATATGAATTATCTAATGAAAGTGTTACAATAAAATATGAATTATTTAATGAAAGTGTTACAATAAAATATGAATTATCTAATGAAAGTGTTACAATAAAATATTTATTATTTAATGAAAGTGTTACAATAAAATATGAATTATTTAATGAAAGTGTTACAATAAAATATTAATTATCTAATGAAAGTGTTACAATAAAATATTTATTATTTAATGAAAGTGTTACAATAAAATATTAATTATCTAATGAAAGTGTTACAATAAAATATTTATTATTTAATGAAAGTGTTACAATAAAATATGAATTATCTAATGAAAGTGTTACAATAAAATATGAATTATCTAATGAAAGTGTTACAATAAAATATGAATTATCTAATGAAAGTGTTACAATAAAATATTTATTATTTAATGAAAGTGTTACAATAAAATATGAATTATTTAATGAAAGTGTTACAATAAAATATGAATTATTTAATGAAAGTGTTACAATAAAATATTAATTATCTAATGAAAGTGTTACAATAAAATATGAATTATCTAATGAAAGTGTTACAATAAAATATTTATTATTTAATGAAAGTGTTACAATAAAATATGAATTATTTAATGAAAGTGTTACAATAAAATATGAATTATCTAATGAAAGTGTTACAATAAAATATGAATTATCTAATGAAAGTGTTACAATAAAATATTAATTATCCAATGAAAGTGTTGCAAATAAATAAACCGCTTATCAAGGGCCAAAAGCCACTCGAGGATAAGTGTTAATGAGTTTGTCAGGTTAACGGTGAGACAACATCGTGAGGATTAGTAACGATAGTTGTAATTGGTTAAAATGTGATTATTTAAGAGGACGGCTCAAAAAGAATTTGTTTACATTGGACTTGAGAATGACCATGTTGTAGTCAGCTGGGAAGCAGTCCCATGGTATTGTGTTCCACAGACAGGTAGTTCTAGGAAAGAAACTTTGCTCATTGAAGCTCCGTTTAGTTTTAGGTACACAGGGGGAGAAAAGGAAATTATCGACAATGGTTGTAGCTAGACGAGTTTTTGTCGTGAATGTTTTACAGAGGCGACCATAGATTGGAGTTCAGTTGAGCCTCTACCATGAAAATAACGATAGAGCAGAGAAAGACTAGCAACGTCTTTTCTGTGAGAAAGATGCTGCAGGGAAAAGAAGAGGGAATCTTCCACTAGGCTAGGAGCAAAGTATAGTATCTGTTCTGATAATACACTTCATTTTTTCTGTCCTCGGTCAGTAAAGGAGAAATCCTTCTAGACTGAGGCAATTAAAATTTTTGTTCGAATCCAGGGTGTCCCTTTGTTGGAGAGCTGGATGTTTTCTACATAAAAACCGACCTTGTGTTTAACTCTGTTCTCGTGGGAAGGCAAGTAAATGGGAAAATGTAAAACGAACACACATTGTTTTGAATTTTCTTTAATATTTCAAAAGGATTCTTTGAAAGCATGCAAATAATATTGAGGTTGATTTAAAAAACAATGTCTCCATTTAATCATGAAGTTCTTTTGGCATCTAAGAAATTAGTTCTTATAATTCATGGAAAAAGAAATTGAAATATATTACAAATGAAAAAATTAATCTCAAATGGGAAAATGTTACAACAAATAATAGTAAACTAATATAAATAACCATGTGTTAATATAGTTAGTATAAATAGTTAAATAAGAATATGTGACCATTTTAGTACAAAAAAGTGTCCACATTTTTTAAGTCCCTATTTACTTACCTCTCCACAGAAGCAGTTAGGCACAAGGTCCGTTTGGAATGTGAAGAACAATCTAGCTACTTAAAAAGGGGCATTCTGGATTAGGACGAAAACAAAAATAGCCTCAGTCTAGAAGGATTGTGGTAAGAACAGTGTATCATTTTCGGAAGTTTCTTAAATTAACTCTTATTTGCGAATAGACTGATCTTTTTTCTGACAATAATGATGACATATTTCTGAATTTTTGATGAGATGAGGATTGATAATTTGTATAATTTTGGCTATTCGGACTACATTTCTAATCTTGAGTGTTATCATCACAACGTTTCGGCCGCTGTAACCTCCGACCTTCTTTAGAGGTATCTCTTCGAACTCGGGAATATTTCTGTCAAACTCGGGAATCTGAGCGGAATTTCGAACGGAACCCTTTATTTAATCCAGGGGGGTAGCATGCTCTTGTTCCGTCAGCCATGACTTGGAGAAGTCTTCAGTAATTCGCAATTCTTCGTATCGCCCGCACAAAAGATTGAACCTTCAACTTTCAGGTGACTATCACTTAGAACTGAATTTAACTTAGTACTATATCCACTGCACCACGAATCCTTGTGAACAGTTCTAGTATAATAATCTAATGGAGATGTTGACCTTCTGTGTAGGAACCACATACTTCGCGATGGGATCTGATATATACCGGCAGGAAGAAGGTCTAGTTATGGGATCACCATTGTCCCCAGTACTGGCCAATGTATACATGGAATACTTCGAGTAAATGGCGTTAGGATCAACACCACTAAAGCCAACAATGTGGCTACGATATGTGGATGACGCATTCATACTCTGGCCTCACCAGGAAGATGTTCAAACATTACTGGACCATGTGAACTCTATCCGTCCATCTATACAGTTCACGATGGAAAAGGAACATAATAACAGATTATCCTTCGTAGATGTGTTGATAACTCGCACTGATCAGGGGTTTAGATCATCTGTATCTAAATTTTTATCGGCTTATATATATATATATATATATATATATATATATATATATATATATATACAGGGTGTCCCAAAATAATGTATACACCCTTTGAATTGTTATAACTCGTTCAATTTACTGATTTTTATTTGCAAGATTCACACACAAACAGAAGAGTAAGAATATACACGTAAAAATACTGACAGTAAAATTAACAAAAACATAGAAACTTAACTTTTAACAAAGATAAGGGCTATTTAGGGTAATTTCAGAATGTTCATAAAATGAACCCTCACCCTAACCCCAACCCATTCTGCTCAATACACTTTCCATATAGTGAAGACGTTAAGAATTGTACCTACAAACGTCCTGCAACATTTACTCCTTGGGCACATTCTACTACAATTGCTACTCCCATTTGTTTGCAATTGCTTCGAGTTTCTTGCTTTAAACATTGTAGCCTTTACGTTTATTAAAAGTTAATTTTCTATGATTTTGTTAATTTTAGTGTCAGTATTTTTGAATGTGTATTCTTACTCTTCTACTGTTCTATCAACCTTGTTTGCAAGTCAAAATCAGTAAATTGAACGAATTATAACGATTCAAAGAGTGTATACATTATTTTGGGACACCCTGTATATATATATATATATATATATTGATGTTTGATCCTTTGAACATTTTTCATGACTATAACTTCATATTCTTTCGGTGTGAATAATGAACATAGTTTTGATCCTGCTATTTTCGGATCTTCTTTCTCCATGTGATATTTTTTTCCTGTTTACACTTTTGATTTAAGAATTCTGACGAGAAGAATTTTTTTTTAATGGTAAACTACCTGGATATTTTGATACTATGCAAATTTATGGAAACAATTGTAAATCTGATGATTTGCTTTTAGTATAAGTTATTATAAGATGATACAATAATAAAAATCTTGAAATAAGTATATTCATAATCTCTATCTAATTGCTAAATATTGAGCCTGTCTTTTGTAATTGAAATTAAAAATATGATCTGTATAAATTTTATTTATATTATCATAATCTCTCTTAACTTAAACATCGACTCTGTACTCCTATATTATTCGCATTTCTGGAACACTTTTTTCTATATTTGCTTGAAATTCATGATATCCTGGATTTACCTTTTTTTCGGACATGTTGCATTTTTCCATCAAAGTGGATTTTCTTTGTTAAAAAATTTTTTCGTGTAATTTTGTATTTTTATATATTTTTTATGTTTTTAAATCTGTGGTAACAGTAATATAATTTGACTGATTTATCCGAACAATCTCCTCTGATGATAAAAGCTTGCATTTTTGAAAATCCATGGATTAAGGAAAGAAAAAAAAAGTTTATTTATATATTCCTTTTCAAACACGAAACGTTAAAATTTTGATAATTTCGAAATATATTTAAATGTGACTGAAAGAAAAGAATGAAAGAAGAAACAAATTTGCCATTTCACTGGCAATTTAGAAAAATCGAGTTGGTTGGTTTAAAGAAAGAGCGACCGACTCGATTTTTCTGAAATATTTGAATGACGTTAGAAAAATTTTAAAAAACACTTTTTTTAATGATATTTCACCCCAGATAAAGCAGGACTCCACTGTAGACATAAGGGGCTACTGAGAATTATGGAGTAGGTTTAGGGTGTCATCATAAGTTGTGAGCTGTGCAGCGAGATGTCTGTTTACATTAGTTTTAAACCTCTGCATGTCGGTACTGCTTGAACACAAATACTTAATATTTGTCAAGAAAAGAAAAGAAAAAATTGCAAAACAGAGCATTTGTTATATGAAAAAAAAATCAGTGAATTAAAAAACAAAAACAAATAATAGTTAATTAATAAATTAACTTTAACAAAACCAATATGCAAATTAGTTAACCTTGCAAATCTGATATCACACCTCTATAAACGGTATATAAAACAGATGGTGCGTCTATTACGTAAGTTGAATTAATGGGGAATAGACCGTTTTGACTTTACCGTTCGTGCGAGAAATTGGCCGAACTAACGCATTTATTAATTTATATATATATATATATATATATATATATATATATATATATATATGAATGAAGTTAGAAAGAAAATGCTTAAACCAACAATTTAAGCCGTTTGTACTATAATTTATTTCACCCTGGAATGGGATTCTTCAGGTACTTCTCGATGGCTTACCACTCGTTTACTGAAAATTGAGAATATTTACACCGTTTTGGGAATATCAGGGGAAGGGGGAATGGGAAGGATGTGTTTACCATTCCCATAAGGAAGAGTAACTAGTAGCAGACATCAGTAGTCAAATCAGTTTCAAGTGAGATGCTATCCCCTCCCTCCCTTTTTAGTCATTTAGTCAATCACGCAACATTCCTGGAAGATAGCCTGACCTAGTTTTTATTTATAACCGAGAATCTAAATAAGATCTAACAGAATAAAAAAAATACAACTATGGGTTAATTGACAAATTATATATTGGACCTTGTGATTGAGAGTGTTATCTCTTCCGAATTTATCTATGACAGTAGTAAATAAAACGAAAACTGTTGATCGGATTAAATATAACAAGTTTTAAATCGATTGAAATTTTTTTAGAACACAATCAATATTTTCTCTATCTTATTCATGAAACATAATTTTTTTATCTGGCTTTTGATTAGAAAGTTATTTCGGTCAGAGGTATAGGGGAAAATTCCACTCTACTTTATATATGAGAGAAAGCATCTATTCTGTAATGCTGCATTATAGGATTGCATTAACAAAAATGTATCGAGGATTGTTGGGCAGGTTGTGATGGTTTATTATTTGGTACGTCGTACTGAGATGCCAAAGTAATCTCTTTATGTTTCTGAGAGACATGACACGTTTTCCTGAAAATATAATAGTTGGTGATGGCACCTAATTTCCAATGTGTACGAAGCTAATATAGAATTAAAAAAACCACAACACAATGTTTGCAAAGAAAAAGAATCACGTTTATAATTCAATATGGTAACTGATGCCGTTATTTTTATCAATATATCACTGTAATCACGTTGACATGCCAGTTCCCATATAATCACCAAAGTTAAGCAACATTGAGCCTGGCCAATAGTAAATGGGTGACCGTTTGAGAAGAGCAGGTTTGGTTTGGTTTGTTTTACGGCATAGCAACCAACTATGGGTTATGTAATGCCGAATAAAGTTCTCAATACAAGTCAAATTATTTTACATTGTCTTGAAAGACAATGAAAGGTGAAAAATGAAGAACTTGCAATCAAATTTTTTGGTACAGTCCAACTTCCTTGATGAAGTCTAAAATTTTTGTTACATTTATGTTTTCAAACAAGTGTTTTAAATTTGGGGAATCGTAAACTTGTTTCGGGTTTGCTGCAGATCTTGACAGTCTATTAATACGTATTTGACTGTGTAAGCTTGTTGACACGCTATGCACATTGGAGACTCCTCTCCTTCCAATAAGTGCTTATGAGTGATCTGCATGTGCCCTATTCGAAGTCTGGTTATTATAACCTCTTCTCTCCTTACTTTTCTATATTCCAGGGGCCACTCATCTATAGTTGGCCAAATCTTATACAATTTGTTATTTTGACACTCATCCCAACATTCTTGCCATTTTTGTTTGGTTATCTTGTTAATAGAAGGTCGAAGATTAGTGTATTGGATCCTAGTATTGGTTGGTGTCATATTTAAGGATTCTTTTGCAGCTTTATTCGCTCTTTCATTGCCACGAATGCCGACATGACTCGGTATCCAGCATAGTTTAATTTTACATTTCTTTTTGTTATAAATATTAGTGATCTTATTTAAGATTTTTACAATCAACGGGTTATCTAAATTTTTATTTTTCATTGCTGTGATCACAGATAGGGAGTCAGAGAAGATGATAAATCTATCAGTGCTACTACCTTCTATTATCTTTAAAGCCAAGTATATGGCTGCAGCTACTTCACTGAAAATTGATGCACTGTCAGTTATTCTGTATTGCATTTTAAGACAGCCACACACCCAACTCTATTCGATTCTTTGGATCCATCTGTATAGATGTATTTGTAGTCGGAATGATCATGTTTTATATATTCAAATTCCTCCTGAAATACAATGGGATTCGTTTGGCTCTTTGAAGCTGTTGCTAAATCGAGGATGTAAGTAGGTTGTTCTAATTCCCATGGTGGAATTTTAGAAATTATTGATTTGTGGATGAGACTTGAGTCCAATTCCAGTTTATTTCTTAACTCCTCGATGCGGTAACTGAAGGATCTGATGGCATTGATTTTTCTCTCAAACAGAGTCTTATATTGAGGAGAAAATGTGCAGTCGTAGGCAGGATTTGCTGGACATGACAACAATTTGGTCCCATATTGTAGTGCCAATTTCTCTCGCCTTATATGCAAAGGACCTTCATTAGCTTCAATATATAGGCTTGCCACTGGAGACGTGCGAAATGCCCCCAATGCAAGTCTTAGTCCCTGGTGATGGATAGTTTCTAATTGTTTCAGGTATGATGGTCTTGCTGCACCGTAAATGAAACTCCCATAATCAAGTTTCGACCTTACAATTGTTCGGTACAGTTTAAGTAAGGATTTTTTGTCTGCTCCCCAGTCAGTGTGAGCTATCACTCTCAATAGGTTAATTGCCTTGTTGCATTTTTGCCGGAAATACTTTATGTGAGGAATAAACGACAGCTTTTTGTCAAAAATAACTCCAAGGAACTTATACTCGTCTGCCATTTGTATCTCCTTGTCAGCCAGTTTAAGGCATGGATCATTATGCATTTTGTGTAAGTTGCAAAAATGGACACACCTTGTCTTTGATTCAGAGAATCTGAAACCGTTTTCTTCAGTCCATTTGCTGATTTTATTTAAAGCGAGTTGCAACTTACGTTCTACCAGATGCATATGTTTTGCTCGGCAGCAAATCAAAAAATCGTCCACATACAGTGAGCCTTTAACTGCAGTGTCAAGGTTTTTCACGATATTATTTATCTTGACATTAAAGAGTGTCACTGATAGGATACTTCCTTGGGGTACTCCATTTTCCTGCTCTTTTACGTCGGAGAGTGTAGTTCCGACTCTCACTCGGAAATTTCGGTTTACCAAGAAATTTTGTATAAAGAGAGCAATTCTGCCTCTTAATCCAAGTTCAAGAAGGTCTTTCAATATACCGTACTTCCAGGTGGTATCGTACGCCTTCTCTATATCAAAGAAGATAGCAATCAGGTGTTCTTTTTTGATGAAGGCTTCTCTGATAAAAGTTTCCAATCTGATCAAATGGTCAGTGGTACTTCTTTTCTTCCTGAAACCGGATTGTAGATCTGATATCAGATTGTTTGATTCAAGGTACCATGTCAATCTGTCGTTTATCATTCTTTCCATTACCTTACAGAGACAACTGGTTAAGGCAATTAGTCGATGGTCTGAAGGCCTATCAGAATCTTTTCCCGTCTTGGGTATGGGAATTACCGTGGCTTGTCTCCAGAGATCTGGGATTTTCCTACTCATCCACACCTCATTATAAATGTCTAGAAGGTATCTGGTGGACACCTGTGGTAACTGTTTGAAAAATTCGTAGCATATATCGTCTGGACCGACCACAGCGAGTGACTCACTGAGCTCCGATGCCGTGAAGGGTCGATTATAATTTTCAGTATTTTTGGAACTGAAATTTTCTTTTCTTCAGCTTTTTTAATTATTTAAAATTTTTCAGTCTGACCCTTGGAGCCAGAAATTTCTGCAAAGTTGTTTGCCAAGGCATTAAAAATTTCTTTCTTGTCTGTGATCTTTACACCACCTGATATCAGATGTTTAATTAGCAGACTGCTATTCTTCCCAGCTATTTTTCTCATCATGGTCCATATCGTTTTAGATTTTGTGTTTGAATTTATTTTTGATATATACTGCCTCCATGAATTTCTCTTGGACTCTTTAATCGTCCACCGAGCTTTCGCTCTTTTTATTTTAAACAAGTCTAAATTCTCCTGAGTGGGATTAGACTTGAACCTTCTCAGGGCAGAACGGCATGCCCAGACAGCCTTCTGACATTCTTTGTTAAACCAAGGTTTTTGTTTACTGTGATTTGCAGATGACTTTGGTACACAGTCCTCGGCTATTTCTACCAGTATCTCTGTAAAGTAGGTGGCGTGATCTGTTTCATTGACATTGGTATCAGCTGTTAGTTTTTCTTGGCATTTTTCTTGGAATCTCTCGCAGTCTGCTTTCTGCAGATTCCATCTTGGTAGTCTATCTTCCAGTTGAGGACCTGTACTTTCCAGAATAATTGGAAAGTGGTCGCTACCACATGTCTCTTCATGTACTTTCCATGTATAATCCATGAAAATTGTTGGATCACACATAGTCAAATCCAGTGCTGAATATGTTCCCGTTGCTGGGTGTAAATATGTGTTGGTTTTATTATTGTAGAGGCAAAGGTTATTCTGATCTAGAATTTTTCCTAAAATTCGGCCTTTTTTATCTGTGATTTTACTGCCCACATTTCATTGTGGCTATTAAAATCACCCAACAGTATCATTGGTTTGGGTAGTTGGTTTATTAAATCATTCAGCCTGGATTCAACTATGTTCTCACCTGGTGGCAGATAAATAGAGCAGATTGTGATCGTCTTATGCAATGTTACTGATACAGCAACCGCCTGCATGTTTGTGTCAAGCAACACCTGACTCTGTGGAACGGTATTTTTTACAATTATAGTTGCCCCGCCAGAGGCTGTATCGGTTTCTTCTTTTATATGGTTGTATATATTGTAGTTTTTTTTATTTTAAACACACTATCTTGCCTGAGGAATGTTTCCTGTGGGCAAACAACTGCTGGACACATTCTCATAAGAAGAACCAGCTCCTCATAATTCGCTTTAACTCCTCTTACATTCCATTGGATTATTTTTTCTCCCATGGTTTATATTTTGATTGGGGGGGGGGGGCTTTTTGTTTAGTTTGTTTCTTTTTTTCCATGTTTTCATCCTCTGTCTCCATCATGTCCAGAGCCTCAAATCGGTTTTGAGTCAAGTTGACTGTGATTTTTGGCTTTGGCTTCCGAGGTCATTTTTCTTCTTTTTTTTTCCGGTTCAGGAATTTTACCTGGAGACTTTTTATTTGGATCTTTTCGGATCCCTTTCTCTTTCACAGTAGGTTCAGTTGTCTCATTTGTTTTGGTCTGTGGTGGTGCATCTGGAATGGGGGTACCCAGTTGAGAAGGTAGATTCCAGATGTTTTTCTCAGTTGGTTCCACCTGTTGCTTTTGAACGGCAACCGGTTGAGGAGGAGGTATATTCCGAATGTTTTCCTCACTTGGTTCCGCCTGTTGCTTTTGAATGGCAACCGGTTGAGTAGGAGGTATATTCCGAATGTTTTCCTCACTTGGTTCCGCCTGTTGCTTTTGAATGGCAACCGGTTGAGTAGGAGGTATATTCCGAATGTTTTCCTCACTTGGTTCCGCCTGTTGCTTTTGAATGGCAACCGGTTGAGTAGGAGGTATATTCCGAATGTTTTCCTCACTTGGTTCCGCCTGTTGCTTTTGAATGGCAACCGGTTGAGTAGGAGGTATATTCCGAATGTTTTCCTCACTTGGTTCCGCCTGTTGCTTTTGAATGGCAACCGGTTGAGTAGGAGGTATATTCCGAATGTTTTCCTCACTTGGTTCCGCCTGTTGCTTTTGAATGGCAACCGGTTGAGTAGGAGGTTTATTCCGAATGTTTTCTTCTCTGGGTTCCACTTGTTGTTTTTGAACTCTGACTTTTGGTTCCTCATACTCTTTCCTGATTGCATTTTGGAAAGCTGGCCAGTCTCCCGGTCCAAGCTGAAGTAACCGTTCTATTAGCTTTTTATATTATTCTCTTCTTTATTTACTACTGGGGACACAACCTGATAATATGTTTTTCCTCTAGTTATATCAACCATCTTTCTTGCCTCCTGAAATGAAATGTTTCTGGTATATTTGATAATAGTTCCTTCTCTCTCTTCCATTTCTCACAGATTTTGGCATAAACTGGATGGTCACCACCACAGTTTGTACATGCGTGTTTCCCTTTACACTCATCCATAGAGTGGTCAGGGTCTCTTTCTCCACATTTTCCACATGTCTGTCTGCCGTTACATTTTGTTTCATAGTGTCCATACTTCTGGCACCTGTAACACCGAAGAGGATTAGGGATGTACTGCTCGACTTTTTCAATCGTATACCCTATCTTTATTTTTTTAGGTATTGTTGGCATATCGAATGTCATCACATATGTGTTGGTCTGTATGGTTTTATTATCTCTTTTTATAGAGATTCTTTTAACTTCCGTTACCCCCTGAGGCTTCAGCTCCTCTTTAATTTCATCTAAAGTGCATAAGGAGAATTCGCGGTCCCGTCGACAGGGCAAAAGAGCAGGTGCTGTATGGAACAAACATCTCTTCAAACTAATCAACAAATCAATGATGTACACAACATATACAGTTTGGGCATGGAATGACTCAACAATAGTTGATATGCCGTAAAAGCCAACACTCAATCAATCAAAATCAGACCTCTGTTAACAGCAATCTCTTCAATTAAAAATTTTTTTTAATGGAAATCGCCCCAGACAAGGCATAAAGCCGTTTGATGTAAGGAGCTAAAAAGAATGAAAGATGATTATCGCAAAGACGAGAGATTGGCTTTAGTCTTGAAAATACCAAGGCTATAAGTAGGAGGAAAACAGTCAGCAAGTAGAGAGTTCCACAAGCTTGCAGTTCTTGGAAAGAAGCTACTGGAATAGGAAGCTGTATTACAATGAGGTATCAAAACAGCGAATTGATGGAGACCACTTGACCAACGAGTCAAACGAGCTGGAACAAAGGAAGCAGGGAATAGATCAGACAATTCTGAAGAACACATGCCATAATAGTATTTATAGAAAAGATTGAGACTAGCAACATCACGTCTGTGAGAGAGAGGGTGCAGAGAAAAAAAAATTCCACTGTTTTAAACATTTTGTTCAAACATCTATACAATTAATATCCACATGATTTCAAACTCATTGGATGTCCCCAAGCAATGTTGACTTGAGAGAGGTGGTCATCAATTATTTCTTAGTTGACGTATCATGCAGTATGGAGCCCAGCACACACCAGTTCAAATCAATCGTATACAAAACATGTACAGTTGGACATAAGATTACCCAACGATGGTTCAACAATACCACAATAACAACATACTCTTTATCTAGGGTTTCTGGAGTGGGTCATAATTCAGTAAGATAGTGTGGAAAAAAGGCATAGAGAGTAGTGAGTAAAAAAGGGTGGTTGGTGGATTGCAGTCGAGTATAAGAATAAAGAAATAATCTTTTATGCTTTTACAAGAAGTAATTTTCAAGATTACATTACTTTTGTAAAAAACAAAGGGGATATCACTGAGCGAGAATATATGTTATATTTTTCTAAAACTTTATTTGGTCCTCAGCTTGGGAGATAAAAAAAAGTAGATAGAAAGAGAAGTGGTACGAGAATGTATATTTCCGAGGGCTTGACTGCCCCCCGCTCACACTTTTAAAAATCTTCGCACTTAAGGGCACGACCGTTGGGGAAAGAATGAATCATCTCGCTATCTCTATGGAGGTCATGAAGTACATGCGACCCATCTCCCCCGCCTAACCTGATACCCGGTTTCAGTGCAAACCTTTTTGCCGCCAAAAAAAGAAAAAAAGGAAAAAAAGAGAACTGCTATACACACAATCTACCACAAGGATTTGGAGTGAGAGGAAGCGAAATTCGTTGCTCCAAAACATGACAGAAATAGCGACAACCGATAAAACTTTGAAAGAAATATTTATGCAAAATTTCTGCACATTGGAAACTGCCAAATCGTCTGGCATCGATACGGACGCCGATACAAAGAGAACGCCATGGACATGTCCTACTAAGTGCCAAAGGTATATTGAAAAAGTCAAACGAGATAACCACAGTATACTCAATCAATAAGAATTATTTAGACTCTCCCCCGCAACCGGTAACTGCAGACCGACGACAACTGCCTACAACTGCTCGAAGATTTACGCGTTTCCTACAAACTTGAAGACTAAGTTCAGACCATTTTTCTCTCAAGCTGTGTTTTTTGTTATATTGTATATATATTTTCGCTCGGTCTAGTTATGTATCTGTTGAGACCCCCGTCTGGTACTATTTTTGTTTTCTTTTCTATCTTGTCACTTCTTATACATTTTATAAATAAACTTTATCATTTTTAACTCCTTAACTTGTGTTGGTCTTCCGTTCTTTTACGAAGTGTTCGCTGTCTATCTCTTCATCTTTACAGGTGTTGTGAGAAAGAGCCCCATTCCCCTCTTGTTCGGTGTGTACACATATTTAAGCGTGAGTAGCCTAAATATTTTCTTTTTTTTCCTTCCGTTGTGTGACCGCCTTGTCGTTCCCAACGAGATGCGACCGTAACAATATGTATTACAAAACGTACCATACATGTAAGACTTATACACAAATGCATTGTTTTTATTTTATTTTAGGGTTTGAAGTTGGAGGTAAAAGTTTGAATGTGTCTTAGTATTTTTCTGAAAGTATATGGACAGGACATGCCACATGCCAACCAGATCAGACAGCAAAAGTCTGCATGAATGGTCGGCAGGACCAGGTGTCTAGGCTTGTAGCTATTGCAAATCATCTTTAGTCTTGCAATAAATATTACATGAAACTACAAGTTATTGGCATTTTTGTTTTCATCATTATTATAAGTCTATAAGCTGAAGGTAAATTCTATTTGAGTTTGTGCCTCAGTTTTCTAATTTAAATTCTCTTTTAGCTTTAACCAATCTCAACATTTCTTTTCAAACTTTTTAGTCTCATGCTCAAACTACCCATTCAATAGCATCATTATTATTATTATTTGTACTCGCTAGGAGTTTTCACACAGGTCATCATTACTTACTGATAATAACCGGTGGTTATTTCCTCGGTCCTTCTATCTTCCTTGACCCTTCACGGCTATTTTCTGTGGTATTTAAAAATAAAAAATAAACATTGTTGTAACGTTTATTTTTGTCTAAATAAAATCATCCGAAGCTGGAGTCTGGGTGACAACAAGTGTCTCCAGATTTCCAGTGCTCTCCACCTCTTTCGATAACCTTTGAACGTGACTTTGTGTTATCGCAGCAGTTGCTTACCATTGATTTCTCACTGGTAATGACCATTGTTCTTCACTGGAATTTGGGTGGCAATAAGCCTCCCCAAGTCCCAGTACTCTCAACACTTATCCAGTGGAGGTGTGGTTAGTGTTCTCTCTTCAGTCTTTCCATCCTCCTTGACCCTTCACGACTATTGGGGGGGAGGGTGCAGTTTATAAGATTTATTGCAGTTTCAGTTCCCTTGGGTTCATGTGGTGTTCCTTCCATCTTTTTGTTTTACTTCTCTTGCAGTTTCCATGTGGTGGGTTAGTATTTGTCGTTTATGTGGTTTGGTTTCTGCATTCGAGGATTTTCCATAAGATTTCAGCTGTTTTCATCATTGCCGTCCTCTGTATAGTCTCGGTCTTCCCTTTGATTTCAATTTCTCCTAGTCTTTTCTTTTTCCAGATTTTTTGGAACTGTTCCTGGTGCTCCCGAATTATTGGTATTATATTGACTTTCTTCATGTTCAATATTCCTTTCAGTTCCCTGGCAAATTCTGTGTATTTGCTTCGTTTTTCCGTCTTTTTGGTCTTTAACCTGTGGTCTGCTGGAACGGCAAAATCTACAATTTGGCACTTTCTTCTTCTTCTTCTTCTTCTTCTTCTTCTTCTTCTTCTTATTATTATTATTATTATTATTATTATTATTATTATTATTATTATTAACTCACTATGAGTTCTCGCACATGTCATCATTAGTGATTGCTCACTGACAATAACCGGTGGTATACCCTGGAATGTTGGTGACAACAAGTCTCCCCATATTTCCAGTAATCTCCACCTCTTTTGATCACGATTGCAAATGATTTTGCGTTGACAATTGATTACTTGCTGGCAATGACAATTGGTCTTCTCTGATGTTTGGGTGGCAATAAGTCTCCCCAAAGTCCGTGTACTATCTGCACCTTTCCACTGGAGGTCTGGTTAGTGCTCCCCTTCCCCGGTCTTTCCATCCTCTTGACCTTACATGACTATTTAGTGTGGTGTCAGCCGGTGCTGATGTCATCACTTTTGTGTGTGTGTGAGAGGAGAGGCAGTTTATTAATTTTTTTACAGCTTCACTTCACTTGAGTTCATGTGGTGTTCTTCCTATGTTTTTGTTTTCTTTCTATTGCAGCTTCAATGTGACTGGTTAGTGTTCGCAGTTTATGTGGGTTGGTTTCCGTAATCGAGGATTTTCCTTAAGATTTCAGCTGTTCTCATCATTACCATCTGTTGTATAGTTTCAGCCTTCCCTTTTATCCCGATTTTTCCCAGTTTTTTTTTTTAGTGGCACTGTTCCTAGTATTCCTACGATCATCATCATCATCATCATCATCATCATCATCATCATCATCATCAGCAGCATCAGCATCAGCATCAGCATCATCATCTGCTACTGCTGCTGCTGTATAATATGTTAAGGCATTTCATATTCGTACATATGTTATGATCTTTCACACACATTAAAAAAAATGTGATCGTCCAATGAACAAATATGGTGATTGTTGAATCATCCAATGTCATTAGCATAAAAAACTTCCGACTTTACCCATTTTAAAATGAATTGTTCCAAAATCAAATTATGTTGTCACGTCGGCTAAAACGATACAATTTTAAATAAATACATTTAAAAAAATGGTAATTGTTTTATTGCTTTGAAGAATTTATTTGCTGACAAATATTTTTACAGTCAGAAGACAGAGTATATTTATTGTTTTTAAAAGAATTAAATTACTACAATTTTAAATAAATAAATATTCATGTTATTTATTGCAAGAATATTTAGCTGACTTTGACAATTATTTTTACAGAAGAAGAAAGAATCATTTGTTTAATTAATAGTGACATAATTAATTAATAATTTATAAGGTATGTTATTATTAACAGAATGTTATACACATTAATGTAATAAACACCATAGAATTTCTATAAGTTCCTGCTAGTTATTATTATTATTTACTCACTGGGAGGTTTCACATGAGTCATTATTCAATGATTATTTACTCACTGGGAGGTTTCACATGAGTCATTATTCAATGATTATTTACTCACTGGGAGGTTTCACATGAGTCATTATTCAATGATTATTTACTCACTGGGAGGTTTCACATGAGTCATTATTCAATGATTATTTACTCACTGGGAGGTTTCACATGAGTCATTATTCAATGATTATTTACTCACTGGGAGGTTTCACATGAGTCATTATTCAATGATTATTTACTCACTGGGAGGTTTCACATGAGTCATTATTCAATGATTATTTACTCACTGGGAGGTTTCACATGAGTCATTATTCAATGATTATTTACTCACTGGGAGGTTTCACATGAGTCATTATTCAATGATTATTTACTCACTGGGAGGTTTCACATGAGTCATTATTCAATGATTATTTACTCACTGGGAGGTTTCACATGAGTCATTATTCCATGATTATTTACTCACTGGGAGGTTTCACATGAGTCATTATTCAATGATCGCCCACTGGAAATAACATGTGGTGTTCCCGTGAAGTCTTAGTAATATCAAGTTACCCAAAATGTCCAGCATTCTCTGCCTCTGTTGCATTGTGAGGGGCCCTATGTTGAAAAGGTGTACTTCAACTAGTGCAAATTGTGACTGGGGTCGAAATCAGTATAACTGAGTGCAGGTAGGGCTGACACAGACTTTGGGGAAATTAATCTCTTTCCCCACGAGTGAGAAATAGACAGGTTGAACCGAAGATCAAAAGAACAAAGCATTGGGGTCAATAAAGGTCAAAGACAATAACAGATCGGTTGAGAACACGATGACGTCACTTGTTTATCGTGCACAAAGAAACGAAAGTTTCAAGGAAAGTCTGTTCATTGATTTGAAGCGAGACGGACGTCGCAAATTATGCTTTAAAACGTTGAGCTAGGTTGAAGAGCGCAGGAGGCTAAACCCCAGTTTAATCGTCCAGTTCCGTATTTGTCTCCTAATGTACAAAAGCAAAGAAATTCCCAAAATTTTACACTTTTATTGTCATTAAGGGTATGCGAGCACAACAGGGCTATGTATTTTACTGGTAGGAATTTTTCTTCAGCGCAAAACATCGAACAAGAATTAATCGTTTATACAAAATCTCTTGGGCTTTTCCGAAGGGAATTCGGCTGGAACTCATCGTCTTCTTTTATTGACAAACGTTCTGATCGATCTGATGTTCTTATGGAAGCTACCTAATATCGGCTGGGCCTAGGTCGATCCAGTAAGAACTTAGACTTTGGCTGTAGGCTACGTGTTGAACCCTTAGGCAAGGTTACAAATTAAGAAACGAAATAAAGTTCCATTCTATTGCCCATATTTGTCATATTAGAGCCCTATGGTACTTTTTTAGTTCAGAGAAAACGAAAATTTCAGTGAAATGAGAAATACCAAGGTTTACAGTTCACATTAATTGATTTATAAGATTTAAAATTTTTGTTTGAGGAACTACAATCTGAATTGTAAGAAAATGTATTGTATTGTTGAAAAAATACAGTATAAATCATTTATATATTAAAAAAATGGTGAAAGTTGTTAATTCTAATGAATTAAAGTGTGAAACATAAAATTGACTTATATACAACAAGAATACCTTCATTTTCCTTAATACATAACAATGATGCTAGTGTCATATGAATAATTGTTCCACTCAGGCGGATACTATAAAGGTAAGTAAAATACCAGTAAAAATGTTTATTGGTAATGCTTATATTAACAGTGCTAAAATAGTAACAATGTTTATATTTTTTATAAGAAAAATTACTACCAGGAAAATACATAGCCCTGTTGTGCTCGCATACCCTTAATGACAATAAAAGTGTAAACATTTGGGAATTTCTTTGCTTTTGTACATTTAGGGTTTAGTGTATATGAATTTTCATCTTAACCCTATTAAGGGCATATGATTTCAGTATACAGGCATTTTTCATGGAATGTCACTACTTTTGTAAAGACTATGCCTCAATACAATGCCTTCTCATAACTGATATAGTTGGTAGTTTGACTAATCAATGTTTCTTCCAATATACACAGGTGAATATTTTTTAAAAAATTATGATGAGTGTATATTTACTCATGATACAATTCAAACTAGAACAAATTTTTTCACAGGTAATATCTATACTTATATTAACTGCGAGTTAATCAACGTTGTTTTCTCTAAGGCTTTATTATTCCTATGCTAAAATGTAACTTAGTTATGGGATTGAGTTATGTTTTAAAAAATTGTTTTATTATTCTAATTCCATTATAATCTGTATATATATATATATATATATATATATATATATATATATATATATATATATATATATATATATATATATATATATAATCCACAATTATAGACAGATATATAGATAGAGAGATAGATAGGTAGGTCGATATTTCGTTGAATTTCGTTGGGAGAAATTGCAAATTTTGGAAAGACTTTCGATTTCATCTGACAGGAAATCGTAATAAAAACTTCCTCACTCAATTAAATAAATTACATTTCATTGAAAGTTATTAAATGGAGTCAATCATAATTTGTTTTCATAAGAGAAAGTTCAGTGAGAAATGTCAGAAATATTAAAATGGTTAAGTTTAAGCAGCCGACATTGAAAGTGGATTCAAGCAGTGTGTGTGTGTGTGTGTCGTCTTTAGTGTGAGTATGCATAAGACAGTGAAAGAGTTGATGCATTGTGTCTGTGTGTGCGTTGGTGTCATTGTGTCTGTGTGTACGTTGTTGTCTGTGTGTGCGTTGGTGTCAGTGTGTCTGTGTGTGCGTTGGCTCAATACAATGGTCATTTTTAAGGTATTTTGGAATTTTCTGCAAAACTAAGGTATATCGTATACTGAAATTTAAATGCCATCAACTAGACACTAGAACCTCTATCTCTGCCAAAAATCAGCTGAATCCATCAAATAGTTGATGAGACACAGGGTGGCACATACGTGCGTACGTACGTATGTACGTACGTACGTACGTACACACGGATAACATGATTTCATGATCGAACTTTCTGGATCTCTGGGTTGCCTTGACTAATGATGTTGAAATTCTACACACTTATAGAACCTATCAAAAAAAATTTTGTGCAAAGTTTTAACGAATTTGGTTTATTGGTTTTTGAGTTATGATTGATCAAAGAAATGAGATTTCCAGCATAGGCCGTTTTTGAAGTCTATTAAGGAATAGAGCGCTCTCGCGCCTCCCTTGATTATTATTATTATTATTATTATTATTATTAGTGGTAACAGTAGTGGTAGTAGTAGTATATTAACAGCAGGCACACTTTATCATGTTGTATTATTCGATTATTCAAACTGTTATTCTCACAACGTTTTTGCCGATGTAACCCCCAGCCTTCTTCAATTGCATCTTGTCGAACTCGGGAATGTTTATGCCGCACTCGGGATTCTGTAAGAAATTTTGAACGGAACCTTTTATTTAATCCACGGTGATAGCTTGTTCTCGTTCCATCAGCCATGACCGGGTAGAAGTCTTGAGTAATTCATAATTGTATTCTTAGTATCGCCCGTACTGAGGATTGAACCGTGATGTTATTTTTCATACTTCTTATCAAGTCTTCACAACCTTAGACAAAGAGCACTTTTGCAGAATATTAGAAAATCTGGCTTACTTAGTTATGCTTTTTGTAATGATGTTATTTATTTTTGCTGATATTTAAACTTCCCTTTTTGGGATTGATCCAAGTGCTCAGATTGTAATTAGTATCACTTTTGTCCTCATGCCCCAATGTCTGTCTAGTTCAACTTTGAGTTCAGTTTTGTTTTTCCTTTTCTTTAACTCCTTCTTTCCCTTATTGTGATCCCCAGCAATTGCAATATTCAATAATTTTGCAGATGCCAGTTTGTCTGTCAATAAAAATGATATCAGTTCATCTGGACTGAATGATTTATTAAAAGATATTATAAATCCTAAATATATTAAAGTCTGATTATTCAAATATGATTTGGACAATGTGATTAATGTGATGCTTTCATGACAGCAATAATATTTTACCGCCTGTGATCAATTGTATTATCAGTTTATTAACATTCCACAGTATCTCAGCCCTTTCAAAGACCTTCTTCCATTAGAGTTTTACAACTTCACTTCAGACCCAAAAACGAATGGAGCTACAAGTGTGACACTCCAAGGCTGGACCCCAAATCTCTACTGACAGCTATAGTAACCCCTTTGCGTCACTGGCAGAAGCTGCAGGACGAATCTGCTCATCTGTTCACCTTGCGGGCAGTAGCGTTTGGTGATGCCCTGGTGACGCACAGGATCAACTCCCTGATTCTATGCTCCAAAGGCTCAAGTATAAGTCCTAGTAGTACTGAGAAATATTATGAGAAAGAGAGATAGTTTGAATATGATTGGGTGCCCCCCCCCCCACAATTTGGTTGCTCGTGGTCGCCCCTGTCCCCCCCCCCTCTGCATACCACTGCTTGTAGGTGATGGTTGACAACAATTGGCGATGGTTTGATAAACAAATTACAAAACGAATCAGGTTTACAAAAATACTTTATTATTAAAACAAATAAAAATAATAAAAATCGATTATCAATACCTATGGTTGTGGTAGTCAATCAATGCAGAGCTTAGTCAAAGTTCATAAATCTTTAAAAAAATCTCTGTTAGTTTTTACTTTTGTTTTTAAAAAGACTTTAATTTTATTTTCAAGAAGCCGGGTTTTCTCTTGGTCAAGCTAAGGGATGACTTTTCATACATCTACTTTGTACAAAGTTCTTCTCAGGCCTCGTGTTGTTATGAAAATTTTATTAGTATTTTTTAAAACTTGGCTGACAAAGGCAGTTGCAAATCTTAGTCTCTCTCTCCTACTTTCGAATCTCTTAGTCTTTCTCTCTTTCAGGTGGGAAGGGTATCAGTCTGTTTGTTTCTGCCTCCATCTTTTGATATTGTGACAATTGTGTCAACACAGCGAACACCATAAGTCCGTTTCTCCCTCTGGCTGTGCATTTTATATTTTGACATGATTGTCATCACCGTATTTCTCCAGCTAGTGTTTAACTACATACTACATGATATTCGATAGATATTTCCCCAACCCATCCCTCATAAGGGAGGGGGATCAACTGTCTCAAACACATCAATTCTCTTTTGAGGTTCAGAAACAAGAAAAAGATTCTATAAGCTTATCCACGACATGTCATAGGCGACTTCCTGGCATGTTAGTTTAATTTTCTAACTTTAACTTCTAATGGAAAATTACTTTTTATTTAATATGTGCTGCTGCACGAATCACTAGTCTATCCTTCTTAAACAGGGTCCAAAAACGAGCCTCTAATCTAATAGGCTCTAGTCCCTGTCCCATCGCAGCAATTTTGCATCCCTGTGCTTGTTTTATAAGTACTACAATGGAGTGTGCTCCGACGAACTTGCTGCACTTGTGTCTCCTTAATGTAAATACCCCGACCAGTCTGTCAATCAACAAAATCCCACCACTTCTCTGTAGAGGTCTTCAGATGGTACCAAGATGCAGAAATTTAACTGTAATATGAACAAACATCTTGCTGCAAAACTCCCTGCTTAGAATACCTTTATAAATCTGTCCCCTAATTCTCAGTAGCCCCTTATGTGTCAATGGAAATGTGCCTTGTTTAGGGTGAATATATATATATATATATATATATATATACATACGGCACAATCACGTTGACACACCGGTTCCCGTTAGATCACCGAAGTTAAGCGGCGTCGAGCCTGGCCAGTAGTAAATAGGTGACCATTTGGGAATACCAGGTGCTGTATGTGTTCTCTGCTTATCTCGACATTGTTTCCAGTCGTCTTGTACTACTACTTGCCATTGGAATCAAGCAATGCCGACTCAGGAGAGCGGTTGTTGGGGATTGTGCAACCCTTGCAATTACAAATTCACGCGCGGGCAGCCCCTGGTGGGGCACTCATACGTCGAAAAATCGACGGGAAAGTCCATAATATATATATATATATATATATATATATATATATATATATATATATATATATATATATATATATATATATACACCTTCATGTGAAGAATTCCATTTCAAACATTATTTTAACACACATCCAAATATTGCTAGTGTTGCTGGGGGAGTCTTTTATAAAAAGACTAGCAGTAAGACCCGAAGTTGCTAGGGAAGAAGCTGAAATAGTGGAAAACTTTCAGAATTAGTGTCTTATATATATATATGGTTTAAATTTCATTAAAATCATTATGTATTTGAAGTTTTAAGGGATTCTCATCCCCATGGGTCACTTAGAGGTGGGGGGAGGTCATCTAGATATTCGGCACATAAATAGTAACAGATTCAAGACCACTTTCATTGTCTTCCCCGGAGAATTTTATACATGTTATATAAATGTTATCAAAATAGGATTTATATATTTGAAGTTTTAAGAGGGTTATGTCTTCATAGCCCTTTTCAGAGTGCACTTAGAGATTCAAGAACACTTCTGTTGTCTTCCCCGGTTAGTTTTAAATAGGAATGCACTGTTTGATTTTATGTAGATTCTCTAACCTTTATTTCTATAGGAAACACACAAACATCACACACACATGCAGACATTGAGTTTTATATATAGAGATGAAGAATCCTACAATGTATTACAATTGCATGTGTATGCAAGTCTACAAACTTCCAAGTTTGCCGATCATATCAGGTTGTATTTTGTTCTTCTTTTATACTGTTGTATACCCATTGAGAGAAGATGGAGAGGTTAGACTGTTGTCCGCCTCTCTTTCTTTTGGGTAATTGAAGACTGGAGATATTCTCTGTTGTTTCTTTACTCACAAGAGGATAGCTAGAACATATTCTTGTAGAAGAACGATGAAAGCGATTCATACTTTAACTATATTTTATTCATTTTAACTGAAAGTCTGAAACACACAGTATCAATGTCGGCATACTTCAAGGATCCATTCTGGGCCCAATACTCTTCCTGATTTTCATAAAAATTCTTCTAAATCTTATTTTGAGATCATTCGTGGACATCTATACAGACGACACATCTGTCTATGTCAGCACTTCGAAGATCAATGATTTGGTGATCAGGATCTTGCTGATTATCTCTCTTCTGACATTGAGCATGTAGAAAGAATTGGAGTCTTACTTGTAACACCTCTAAAACTAAGCTCCTCTCCTTTCACCACCAACACTTGGATCCTCGTTTTGCCTCAGTTTAAATGAATGACTCTCTTTTTGGGGAAGCTCCTTGCTTTGATAAGCTCCTAGGACTGACTTTCATTTTAGACCTGCAATGGAAGACCTACATCAAGACTAAGGTCGCTGGAAAAATGGTTGGATCATTCTACTGCTTCAGAAAGTACTTGATTCCTGCTTGTTCTCTACCTGTAAAAAGATCAGTTACGTCCTAAAATGGAGTACTGCTACCAAATCTGAGAGCACTATTTCTTGCCTTGACAGTGTACAAAATAAACTTTGCAATCGAGTAGGGGAATCATCTATTCCTTTCCCTGCAGCCTCTTTCTCACAGAAGAGACCTTGTTAGTCTTTCTCTACTCTATCATTTTTTTCATGGTAGGTGTTCGATTGAGCTCCAATCTCTGGTTTTCCTCCTATAAAACATTTACAGTAAGAAGTCGTCTATTTACTACCATTGCAAAGCGCTTTCCTTTCTTCGTCTGTGTACCTAACACAAAGCTGAACTTTCATAAACAAAGTTTTTTTTTTCAAGAATACCCATCTGTGAAACACAATATCATGGGGTTACTTCCCTGCTGACTACTGCATAGTCGTCTTCAAGCCCAGTGTCAAAAAATATTTGTTGAGCTGTTCTCTTAAGTAATCGAATTTTGAAAATTCCACCTTTTCAATCCTCTTATAGTATTGTTCATCATCCAACTGACAATCTCATTAACACTTATCCTCGAGTGGCTTTTCGCCTTGGTAAGTGGTGACTGACTAATATGAAAAATGCAGATACCCATCTTTCATTCACTCAGAACTGCTTTTGGCTATCTTCAGAGGGGGCACGAGAGATCCGAGTGCCACTATCTAGCAGAATCTTGCATTATATGTTTGTGAAATCCTTTTTTTATTTTGTGATTGTAATTAATGAATCAAATTCACTTCTCATATTTTTCAGGTGATCACCCAACTTGATGCTTAATCGTGTCTGTTCCCATGTTTTCAACTGAGGGAATCATCGACTTTGCAATGCTGCAACATGCTGAAAAGCAGTCAAAACAACCTCGTTACATGGACACATCGCAGATTCACAAATTTAAAACCAGCTGCATCTATCGGTGTTTAGCTTATCGGGACTATATGTAAATTCAGCACCTCATTTATCAAAGAAGGTTAAACAAACGGGTTCGGTATGACACTGTCTCTGACATCATTCAAACATACCACACTCTCCCAAACATAAACAAAACGTGTATTTCAAATTGACTTGGTCATACATTGACCTTAGTTCCTTGGCCTTTTGGCTAGGAGTAAAGTGTAATATCTGTTCTGATATTACATTTCATGTTTTCTATCTTCGGTTAGTGAATTTAAATTTTTGTCCAAATCCAGAGTGCCTCTTTTTGGGGAGATGGGTTTTCTCCACATTAAACACCGACTTTGTGTCTAACTCTGCTTTTGTGGAGAGGCAAATAACTAGAGACTTGGTCATACATTGTTTCCATTCAAAAATCCGGGGAGATGGAAGTGATACCGTGGAGATTGACGTAAAATGACAGCCTGGGCATGCCAAGTTCGAATCTTGTCGGTTCTGTAGCACCACTTTTGCTATGGATGTTGGCAACCTTCATGTGGTCCCTCTCGTAAGTACCTGATTCTAAAAGGAATCACAAAAACTAATGCCAACAACAGAATCAAAAATGGTATCGTGCTGATTCATACGAAAAGAAGAATAAAAAAAAATTCAAAACAATTTTTATGTTTTACAAAAGAAATATATATTCATATTTATTTAGTGAATGGAATAGTAGATAAGCATGTGAACAAACGAATAGAAATAATAACACTCTACAGCTAACCGATATTTCGGTTGTGTCACCGATTTTAATCTATGGTATGAGCTTTATTGAAAGAAGGAATGCTTTTTATATAGCAAAGCGTCTCACGCTGCAGCCGATACAAATACCCACCTATATCCTCCCACCCTTTCCTCGCTTCACACCCTCTCCTTTCACACATACTCTTTCCATTCCTCCTTCCTATGAACTTAATACTACACCCTCTTTTCTCCCTCCGTATCTTCGATGCTTTGTTGTATAAAAGGCATTTTCTTCTTTCAATAAAGCTCTTCCGTACCATAGATTAAGGTGGGCGACACGACCAAAATATCGGTTGGATTTATAGATGTGTTAGTTAGTTTACATGCTTATCCACTATTCTATACACTGAACATTTTAAAACACCCTCCTATTTATTTCAAATACTTTATTTCTAAATAGTTGTAACTTTTCTTACTTGAAGAATGAAAAGCACAAAAATTACTTGCTTTTTATCTCGTGTCAATAATGTGCAAATCAATTGACTAGTCATGGCCATTTTGGGATTGAATGTACAAAAAATTATTTCCACTCAAAAATGTCTAAGGCTGAAAAAAAAGTAAACAGGAAAAAAAGTAAAAAACAGTAAAAAAGAAAAAAAAGTAAAAAAGTAAAAAGTAAATATTTACACAGAAAATAAAAGATTTTTTTTCTTTTTTGGAAAGAATGCTCTTTTTGTTACTCTTTTCATATTTTGAAGAAAAAAAAATGTACGAAAAGGATGAATCAAGTTGTATTGTTTTTTAACAATTACTTTAAAAATAATACTTTTTTCTTGCGATTCTCTGTAGCACCTCTTGCGATTCTTCACATAAAAAATTTAACGAAAGTCTCGACTGATGGTTGAATGAACATTATTGATCTCTGAAACACTGTGAAATACTGAGACAAAATGGGTTAATATAATATTTAGTACTCATACAATAACATGATTTTATAAAATCCATAAATTCTGGAAAAGAAGCATGCACAGCTTGCTTCATTTTATTTATTTATTTATTTTTTACTTTTCTTCACCACCAAACAAGGCATATTGTCACTGAAGCGCAAGGGGCTACTATGATAGGAGCCATGTTTATAGGGGAGACAATCTGGATGGGGAGTTGGGCCGCAAGATGTTTGCTCACATTACATTTAAATTCTGCATGTTGGTACGGTCGGAGAAACAGGGAGCGGGGGGGGGGGATATTTCAAAGGCGAACGGTCCCAGGAAAGAATCTATTGGAGTAGAAAATCTAAGGACCTCTACAATGAAGTAGTGTGATCTTGTTGCTAGTCGAATGGGTCGGTGGTTCTATTTATCTTCCTCCCACAAGGTAAGATGTGACACAAGGTCGGGAAAGTGGGATTTGAAAAACCAGCGCTCGAGAATTTGAGCGCTCTGATCATTTAAAAATTGCCTGGGCAGCCCCGTCGGCATTCTCCCGTAGGGACGCCTCAGGCGATTAGCAATAAACTAACCCCTTCTCAAAGGGTGAGAAGGCAAAGCCTGGGAGGGTGCACCTCCTAGAACTGCACAGGACGGACAACCGATAGACCGAATGGGTCGGTGGTATTTATGGTTGAGAGGGTGCACGTGCAGTAAGTTCACCGGAGCACATACCGTGAGAGTACTTGTAAAACAAGCATAGGGAAGTAACATTGTGGCGATGCGACAGGGACTGGAGCTTGGCAGACAGTTCAGGATCTATTAGGTTAGAGTGGATTCGGAAATGTAGGAACAAATAAACTTCTAGTTGGAGTCAGGTCCCTGAGAGAAACTGTTGATTTTTCTATCAATTTTCTTTATTTCATTTGTTATTGAGTCATATTTACTAAACCATACATGATGACTCAGCATGACTTTTCCAGGCAGTGAAAACCACAAAGAAATCGAGGTTCTTGTTGAGCTCCTTCATTGGAAAAGAAGGAATCTTATGTGAGGTGTAGAATTCATTGCGGTATATAGTAGCATTCGAATCGCATACAATGCCTTGATTAGTAGATTTTATCAGTTTGTAATCATGCAATTTCTATTCAACAAAAGACACAGACAATTTTTTTAATATTTTAATTTTCTCATTTTTTTGTTTTTGCTAGGGATGGGGCATCTTACCGGATGCCAGACATTCACCTGCTATTTTAGACACCCCAGCCGACAGATCTTTTTAAAGATTCTAACCGCCTCTTTAAGTGTAATTGTTTGTATCTCTCTTGCACTTGATTCACCGGGTATATTCGCCAGGTAGTTTTTGAAATTCTTTTCATTAGTTCGGTTGCTCCTAGAATTAGCAAATTCATTTTATTCTTTGCTTGTTAGCATGAATCATGGTACACCATAATCATCATCATGCTGGCATGTGTTGGACAGCTTTTAGAAATAGACTTATAAACTAACCTTTCTCTGGTCAAATATTTATTTATTCCTCTTTCTCTCAAATGCATCACTTCGTCCCATGTTTTCCTTGGCTGTCCCCTGCCAACTAACCCTGCTACTTCAACTGTTTTACATCTACTAACCCAAGCACTCTCATCCATTCTTTCAACATGACCAAACCAACAAATTCTTCTGTTCTGCACACATTTTTTATTTTCTGTCCAGATTTAATCTTCCTGTGAGTTCATCAGATCTAAATCTGTATTGAAAATTATTAACAGTCGTTTGCTACGTGCCCTGTGATTGGATGAAAAACAACCAATCGCGGGCCACCTTTTAGAACCTTTACTGAATCCCACGTCGATCCTCTTTTGCTGTGAAACCCCTGAGACGTTAATACGGCTGCTATGCTCGGCTGACAACATAGCAAGACACGTGCGGTGGTATTTATCAGCATCTGTAGCACAGTAGGACAAGCTTACATGCTTCTAAAACCCAGCGAAACGAACTCAGAGAATGCGAAAACTAAAGACTGTTAAAAGGGCGAATCTCCTGAGATAGATTCCCGCAGATACCAGTTATTTGCAAGACATTTTCTCCTCTTTCTTTCCTCTCTTTTCCTTCTTCGAAATGCAAGCTTTTATTACGCTTTCATCTGTGTTGTGTTCCTTGCTTCTCGCCAGCGTCACAATATATTTCATACCACATACCTTATTAGGAAAATCCCAATACATCTCTTTAAGACTCACATTACACATCCATCGTATGATTCTAATGTCATTTCTCTCCATGCAATGCATGTCCTCAACCTTCACTGGCCAGGTTTCACTTCCATAGATCATCACACTGCGTACACATGCCTTTTAGATTCTTCCCTTATTTGACAGCATTAACACTCTGTTGGTTAGTAATGACGGAATTTTCTTGACCTTACTCCATGCACTACTAATTCTTGCTATCCCACCAGCTTTGCTCCAGCTTCTCTCTGTGCTCCAATGGTATCACCAAGGTAACAAAACTTCTGAAAAACCTCAATAGCTTCGTTATCCAAATATACTGTACCCAAAGACGAAAGGCTATTGTCTATGTAGCGGAGTCGTTTGGCCAAAGGGGTTAGTGGGGTTAATCTTGGTCGTGGAACCAATGTGGTACTTCTGTTTTGGCAGGGAACATCTCTTACCGGACATTTCTGCCGACGAAGGGACGATGTTACAACATGTGTACGTAATTACTCGCCGTTGTTACCAGTGAGCAATCATCGTCTCTGTCGTTTACTTCTGGGACCATTATGCTGTAAAAAGAACCTTATTTGTAATAAGGAAAGAAAAACATTTATCTGTTTTCTTATAAAAAATATATTTATTTTCTTGAAAACATTTTTATAATATTTTAGACATGCACAAAAAATGCGTCTTCTCGGTTCGAATCCAAAAACAGTCTGCATTTTCAAAATCTCTTAACGAGAGATAAGAGGAGGGGAGAAAGTGAAAGAGAAGGAGAGAGACAGAGGGAGAGAGAAGAGAGAGAGAGAGAGAGAGAGAGAGAGAGAGAGAGAGAGAGAGAGAGAGAGAGAGAGAGAATACAGGCACAATCAGTGTACGACCTGTCAAATGTTTATATTTGTGAGTCTCATAGCCGATGTTGTCGAATGATAACACTCTGATCCCTGACCCCATCGCACTCAAAACCTGTCATCGAATTGTTTTGACCTTTATATTTCCTTCGTCAGGATCAAATATGATTCTCTTCCCATCCTGACTTTGATATATGAAATATAAACAATTCCATTTTTGTTGAACTTTCAAGCTTTCCCGAAACCTATGTGCAAGCCTGGCACAAGGCTCACGAATATTACGCATTGTGCCACAGTCTATATATTATTCAAACTAGAGATCACACTATGCTGCTTTTTGGCCTATAAAATTGTTGTTTGCATTCAGCACAAATTCAACAGAATTTTGTGATATTTTTAATATTCTCAGTAGAATCAGGTAGATTTTGATTACATATGATCTGGGTCGTGCTTGTGATGTCTGTGTGGTAGAGTTAATTACACAGAACCTGGATATGTTCTGTATTTCTTATGGAGTTACATACTCTAGATAGAGCATCTATTATAGCGTTCACCTTACTGGAATTGTTAATTACACCAAAAGAAAAACAAGTGTTTCATTCTCTATCTTGCTGTCTTCTCATCTTTTCTATTTCGTTTACTATTTTCGTACTGCACTGTAGATTTTTAGTCAATAATAAATCTGAAATAATATATCTCTCTTGCTAATGTTTCAACTATAGTATAAGCCTGTGTCACGGGCCTTGTAAAAATACACAACAACAAAATTCTTTCCCAAACATAGATTCTGGGTGAGATCAAGACTATGCAAATCATTTGGCAGGAGTTGTATGTTTAACTTTAGTGTGGAGGCTGACTGCCTTATGGGCTGCCGGTAATGATTTTGATTTGACTATGCCGATGATGCAGCTCGTCACAGTTGCTGCTTGTCGATGCTAAAGATTTGCAGAACTCTGGCTGAGATCAAGGTAGTGTGTGCATTATTGGTGGGAATGTTACGTTTAACTTCGGCATGTGCTTCAGAGCACTCTTTCTTGCCATGACAGATTTAAAAATGTAGGGGATTTTCTCTTTTGTTCTCTACAGCTTTTTTCTCACAAAAGAGACGTTGCTAGTCTCTCTCTACTCTATTGTTATTTCCATGGAAAATGCTCAACTGAGTTTCAATCTCTACTTCCTCACTGTAAAACATTCACAGCAAGAACTCGTCTAGTTACAAGTACTGCTAAATACTTTTCTTTCTTTCTCAGTGTGACTAACATCAAAGAAATCCATCTGTGAAACACGTTACCACAAAATTCCTTCACTGAGGGCTACAACATGGTCATCTTCAACTCTAATAAATCTCTTATAATCTAATTATCTGTTCAATAGCTCGAATGGCTTTTAGCCGTTAGTTTTTCTTGTTTTTTTCTATAGAAGTACACGTGAAAGGTTTTTTTTTTAAAATAGAAATCGCTCCAGACAAGGCATGAAGCCACTTAATATAAGGAGCTAACAAGAATGAGAGATGATTATCGCAAAGATAGGAGATGCCAATCGACCATAATCTTGAAAAGTCAGCAGAAGAGAGTTCCACAAGCATGCGGTTCTTGGAAAGAAGCTACTGGAATAGGAAGCTGTATTACAATGAGGTGTCAAAACAGCGAATTGATGGAGACCACTAGACCAACGAGTCAAACGAGCTGGAACAAAGGAAGCAAGGAATAGATAAGACAATCTTGAAGAACACATGCCATAATAGTATTTATAGAAAAGACTGAGACTAACAACATCACTCCTGTGAGCGAGAGGGTGCAGAGAAAAGGAAAGGGTGGAGCCAATTTAATTACAGATACGTTTCTGAATCTTATCAAGAATACTAAAATGGGCAGAGATTCACCAGTCTAAATATCACAACAGTACTCTATACATAGCCTAGTAGTAAATTTGTAGAGATAGAGAATAACCGCAGGTGTGAGAAAGTGTTCTGGAATATTTTTCCTTCCATGCCTAACATGCTAATTGGCTACTGTTTGCAACAGCGTTAAAGTTGAACATATGCATTGTCATTTTGTGTTAGTAGTTGAGCTAATAACATCTTAAATTCAGTCAGTCTTTTCAACTACAGAATGTTGCTGTCCTGATTTCGATAGCGTGCGAGAAAAAAAAATAACCTAGTGACTAGCATACCTTAATGAAACAACACAATTAAATTCAAAGGCATTCAACCGTGAATGTAATGGAAAGATCAATGGTGACAATTGCAGAATTAAACTCGTTTTTCTTTAGATTTTAAAAGGATTCGACAGCTGGTGAGTGTAGCAAAAACTACTGTACTCAAGGGGGAATCTTTTCAGATAAAGAAGCAATCGACTGTGAGAAGTGAGGAAAAATATCTATTGCATCGGATCAGTGGATCTTTGGATGGAAGCTTTGTTTATAGGGCAATGTCTTTCGACATATCAAAGACCTTTGGTAGGGTCTGACACAAAGGGTTGCCTCACAAACTTATTAGATATTGAATATCTGGCAATGTCTTTTCAACAATAAAATCCTTTCTTTCTGATAGAGATATCTTCCAAAAGGTGTATTAAATGTTAGTAGGTGGGAGCTTTCCTCGTCAACGTCAATTTGCCAGTATCCATTAGATGCATCGGGTTTGGAAAATATTTTGGATTATGCATCTGTGCAAAGATATCCTCCGCTGTAGGAAGCTTGAAGTGTTGCCTTTTTATGGCTTTGTTTAGATTTTTAGGGTCTAAACAGAGTCGGAGTTTTCTGTTCGCTTTTTCAACGATGTCTAGTGAATTCACCCAGTCTGTCGGTTCATTGACGGATTTTATGATACCTAATTCTGTCATATTTAAAAAATTCTTTTTGAGTTTTTGCTTTATAGAAAAAGGGACCGATCTTGGTGGATGAATTACAGGAGTTATATTTGGATTCACTGTGATATGATGTGTAATTGACAACATGCCGATTTCTCCGAAACAGTCATCATATTTTTTCGTTATGTCGTTTCCGTCCGACGAATTTATTTTTAAAATTCTGTGAATTAGGTTTAGATCTTGAGCTGTCTTTGCATCTATAACAACGTCTGATTTGGTTTTAGCAACAATGAATTTTACTTGCTTCGTTACTCCCTTGTGCTTAACACTTGCTATGCATTTCCCTAGCACTTTTATCGCTGTGTTGTTGTATCCTGCCAATCGAGTCGCTGTATTTTGTAGTTGGGGTTTTGGTCTAATATTCTTATGTACTCGGAATAGCAATGCTGTCACGTCAGCTCCAGTATCAATTTTGAATATTATGTTTGAGTTATTTACTTTTAATTCGACTGTCCAAATGTCTTTCGGAGTCTCGAACTTTTCAATTTTGTGCACGCTGGATTTATTTGAAGTGATCATTTTGAGTGCGTGTGCATTGCCGTCTGATTCATCGTCGGAATATGTATCCACTTTATGCACAAATTTTCTTGATTTGCACATTTTTGCATAGTGTCCTTTTTTCTTGCATTTTTTACATATCTTGTGAAATGCTGGGCACTTATTTTTCTGATGATTGTAACCACAATAGTGACATTTGATGACGTAGTGTTGAGTTGGTGCTTGAAATTTTGTGGGCTTTCTATCACTTCCGCCTTGCTCGTTTTGTCGTCTCAATTGCATATGGCTTTTATGTATAATTTTTTGCGCCATTTCTATCGTGGTGACGATGTACCACTAAGATTTCGTTATCTCGTGTTTCGGATGTGGCATTCAGCATCCTTGATTGGCGTCTTGTTTGTTCTGCGCTCTGACCTGTCTGAATTGTTTTTTGTACATCGAAATTAGGTTCTCTCAGTAATCTTTCGCATAATCTCATGTCTCTGATTCCACATATTAGAATATCTCTGGTGAGACTGTCTGTGAGATCGCCGAATTTACACTGTTGTGCCTTTTGCCGCAATTCTACCACGTACTGGTCGAATTTTTGATGATCCGCTTGTATAGACGTGAAGAATTTGTGTCTCAGGAAAGTTATATTTTTTCTAGGTTCACAAAATGCATCGGATTTTTCTGATTACTGCTTGAAGGTTCATTTCTTCCTCGAGTGAATCAAAATCCATAGTAGAATGAATGTCACGGCCTTTTGAACCGATACAAGTTAAAAACATTGAAGTTTTTACTCTGTCTGGCTTTATGTCGCTTTCCGTTGCTATCAAAAAGAGGTTGAATTCTTTTTTCTATTTTTTCCATGCCGCAGCTAAGTTTTCTTGATTAAAATCCATGTATTAGGATGTGGTAAATTTTCCATTTCGTTTTTTCCGAAGTGTGATTTCAACTTCTATTTTCTATTCTTATTTTAGGATAGGTTCTTTTAGTCTTCTGACACCATGTTATATATATATATATATATATATATATATATATATATATATATATATATATATATATATATATATATATATATATATATATAGCAAGCATGAACGGAAAGGAATAGTATTGAAAGATCGAGAATGAGAGAGGAAGATGTAAAGACATGCTATAAGACAAGAGATTTTTATTAGACTGAAGTTTACACAAACAGGAGAGTTCCAATTGTCTCTGTAACAAGGGAAATAACTGGGCGACGCTAGTTGTCCCGTGCATGCACCACATGATGATGATATTTGTACAGATATCAACAGCCAGGAGAAGGCTAAGGATCACATGAGAGGAAGTTATAACGATGGATTTGAGAGAAAGAGAGTAAAATAAAGACCTACCAGAGATGGTTAGTTTTGAAGTCAATTTCTAAGAGCCGTCTTACTTGTAAAACAGACATTTGATGATGATGTTATAGTAATAATAAACAGTGATAAATATGGTGGCAAAGAAAGGCACACAAACACAGAATGAACTTTAAACTGATTGCAATATTCAATCATTTATTTTTCTGTGAATATTTGAAGAAAATGGTCGTCAATGACGAAGGGATGGTGTCAATGAAAGTTTTTTGCTTTGTTTTCACAGTTTTAGTGGTAACTTTTTCTGATAATAGTTTGTTTGTTTGGTTTATCACAATTTGCTGATAGCCAATTCTCGTCTGCTGAGTGATAATGACATATTTTGATATATTTTCTTGATGGGTTGGGAATCTGTGTAGCTTAATGACGAGATGTTGATAGTTTTGTTTTGTTGATATGTTTCTTTATGTGTTCAACATTTGTGGGTTTCTGTCTGCCGAGAACAAATGGCCTAACAGCCAGGGCTAGATTCATTTTGCCCACAAAAACTCTGACAAAGGGTAGTGTGGCAAGTTAGTTTCTTCTTCTTGGTTGTGCTTGGATTCTTGCACTTATGTAGCCAATACCCAATAGGTGCTCGGCTCCCAAAGCGATTGTTTCTGATTGGTTGAAGTCGGATCTCGATAACCAATCAGAATTAAGTATTTAACCAATCAAAATCAAGTTGTTTTTTTTACAGAAAGCGTTTTTTTCTGCTGTTGTTGCTGTTTGTTGCTGCTGTTTTTGTTTTTGTTTTTGTTTTCTGTTGCTGCTTTTGTTGTTGTTTATTGCTGCTGTTGCTGCTGCTGCTTTTTTTTGCTGTCACTGGGAACAGGGTTCTGCCAGTAAGGCGTTGTATTTATTGCACCAAAGGTACAAAAGGAAATAATGGAGAAGAACTAGAGAAAAATACTTGATGACATCTCTGGAAGCAGGAAGGTTAGAAGGACAGAAATAATGTCTCTGGAACCTGGATAGCAGGAAAGGGGCTGGATCGATGGTACAGGTAAGTTAACACATCTACAGAAACTGGAATGGACAGGAGCTGGAGCTGCTGGAAGAAGCTGGAGCAGGAATTGCTGGAAAAAGTTGGAGCAGGCGCTGGCGTTGCTAGAAGGAGCTGGAGCAAGGGCAACTGAAAGGAGCTGGAGCAGAAACCGCTAGAAGAAGCTGGAGCAGGCGCTGCAGGAACCGGAGCCGGAACTTGAACTGGAGAGGCACGCTGAAGCAGGAGCTGGAGCAGGGGTTGCACAGGAGTCAGAGCTGAAGAAAGGTTGCAGTAATGTCTGACATGGAACAAGGTGCAGTCGGCAGCAACTGAGGAAACGGCATCAAGCGTCAAGGCCAGGGGCAAGGGCCCTGAATGAGCTGCTGAATGAAAAGGCACACCTCTTTTATATTGTCCTGTGAGATGCTCCTGGTGCGACACTTTAATGAGATCTTATTAGTTGGGTTGAGTAACGATGTGCGCAGAAAGACGGAAGTGCTGTACTGATCCAGATATCTTCTGCTATATCTGTGGAAACTTCACTTTGCAAGATCAAAGATGTAACATTAATTACTTTGTCAAGAAGGTATATATTGCTTACTTTAAAATACCACTGGTCCTTCCTTGTAAGACATTTGCAGCAAGAACTAATCTTCTACCTCAACGAAAAAATACTTTTTTCTCCCTCCATGTGCCTGGCATCAGGTGACCTTGATAGTAAAATAAAAAAAGATCAGGACAGAAGCTGCCCCCCACCTTACAAAGTGTGCAAAATCGGATGTTGGGTGCCCCAGGTGATGAAAAGGTTACTATTGAAATGTTTCATATGCAAAATAGTTAACGAATTATCATTCAAATAGCCTAAAATCACAAACATTCTAAAGCACAAGGTTAACTTTATAAAGCCTTTCCAACAAAGTGGAACATATTACACTGATCATTTGTGGGTTAAAAAAGAGGAAAAGAGCAATAAAAATGTATATATCTAAATGATAAATTAATTCACATGGGTTTTGTGGAAGACATGTCTACAGCTACAAGCGTTGATCGGATTCATTAACGTATATGATGTACCCTTCTACCTCTACAGCAACATCATCCTCTAAAGTCCAACTTTTCCTCACAATGGTAGGGGGAATGGCAATGTGGTAGTGTCAGAGCTACTCAGCTAACTGGTTAAAATCCAGGATGGAGGAGACGTCATGAGGATCCATTGTCCTCTGGTCATCTTTGCCTCTGCGTGTGACAATCAGATACGGAACCCCAAGTCAATGGGGTGAGAGTGACAACGTTGCTTCTGTGCAATTTCTTTGTGCATTCTGGACCTAACCTTCCCCCTCTTCGCATGCAACCGCTGAGCCTTGTTGTTCTCTTTTTGGGGGTAAAAACCTGCAGTGTGATTTAAAATAAAAGGTAATAAATCTTGCTTACGGTAAAAATGGAATAAAAAATGAAGAGTTACCGGATTTGAAGTGTGAGGACCGTTTTGCATGGAGGAAACTCGAATTTCAGAGGAAAAAAGAACTTGTATTCATGATAGATTTTTTTATAAGTGGCATTCATTTGCATATGAGGAGAGCAACTGCTTTAAGAAGGAATGTATTGGGAAGACAGCAGCTGGGTTAATGACAGCAGAGAGTGAACAGTGATATTGAGATTGAAACGTTGCTTTAAATTCATTACTGGATTACAAGCTATTTCGGCATGAAGAGAAGATTATGGAGTTCGAAAATTTATGGTTAAGCAAGGATGCGATATCGCCTTTTAGTGGAGAAGGTGATGTAAATGAAAAAAGTGAAATTGGTGTCAAAGCTACAAAATGGTGTAAGACCTTGCTAGTTTCATTCCACTTTTTCTGCACGGAGATGCACTTGCTCTCTACCTTGAGATGAGTAATGAAAACCAGTTAGATGCGGAGCAGATTGAGATGATTAATTACAGCATTCACCGAAAGGCATTTCTAAGCATATGAAAAACTGAAACGATTTAGGTACACCAGAGAATCGGTGTATTCTTACGCCAATATGATCAAAAGATTGGCTGTACTAGCAGGATACCTAGGGAGAGGGCCTGATCATACGGCCGGCCAAACTTGAGTTCATTACAGGATTCCCAGATGATGTATCTGCGGCACTGCAACAGCTACTTAACATAGAGAGAATGAACGTCAGTAAACTGATACCGACTGCATGGCTTTTAGTTAATAAAAGTACGCAAGAGACTGGGACAGTGGCAACGAATGTAGAAAGTACTACACTGAGACGTGAGGTTCAAAGGGAATCACCATAAATTCGCTGCTTTAGATGTCGAGGACCACATTTAATTAAAGATTGCACGGAGCCACCTAAAGCCAGAGTAAGGTGCTATAAGTGTGGAAAAATTGGGCACATTGCGAGGTATTGTTCTCAGGCTCAGGGAAATGAGCAAGAGGAGCTTCTGTGGCAGTAGCTACTCCGGCAACAGAATGAAGGCGCCGTATGGGCCTCTTCCAATGATAGAAGTAGCAGTGAATAATACTGTAATGATGTCACTTGTCGATACCGGATGCACCGCCGCTTTACTCAATTTCAAACTTGTGAGTAAGTGTGGCAGGAGTGGCACTGTGGAAATGGTTGATAGAAGGGACATAAAATGTAATGGAGCCCGGCAAGTGGAAATAAAAGTATGTGAAGTACGAATGAAAGTAGAAGTGATTATAATGGATCACATGATTGATGGGATCGACGTCATAATTGGAATGGCTGTCATCAATGAGATGGGAGGTGTGACTATAAAAAAAACTGAGGTGAAGTTTGGAGACATACACTGTGCCGTAGCTGCCCATCAGCCGAATGTTTGCAAAATTGAAGACAAAGATTTTGAGGCAGATTTTGATGGGGAGAAATGGACTTCAAGGTAAAGTTTAATCAACATTAAAAGATCTGAAATGCTGCCTTAAATAACCTTCGGGGACCAGTGTTCTGCTCCCATGAGAGATTGTTTCCGATTGGTTAAATCAGAATCGAAATTAAATGTTTGCTCCAATCAGAGCCCAGCTTAGAAGTCAAGCAGATATTTCAAACATCGTTAATGGTGGCTGCTATTGCTGTTATTGTTGCCGTTTGTAGTGCTACTGCTACACATACTGGACTTTAAAAAATTATAATCGGCATTGCTTGACTTTGCATATTTTTATTTTAATAAATATGTAAAGAAAATTGTCTTTAAATTATTCACAACAAAAAAATAAACGAATTTTGTTTTAAAAAATCATTAAACATAAACAACGTGATGTTTATTTACTTTAACGCAGAAATAACACACAACGTAAATATTTAAAAAAAATTTATTCTTGTTTTTTTTATGTTTCTGAATTTTTGAGGTGAGGATTGATAATATGTATTATTTGGATTATTCGGACTACTATTCTCATCTTAGGTGTTATTTTCACAACGTTTCGGCCGATGTAACCTCTGACCTTCTATAGGTGTATCTTGTAGAATTGGGAATCTTTCTGTCGAACTTGGAATTTCGAACAGAACTCTCTATTTAATCCTTAAATAAAAGTTCCGTTCGAGATTCCATACAGATTCCTGAGTTCGACAGAAAGATTCCCGAGGTTGACAGGATGCTCGAAGGTTGCATCAACTGAAAAGGCTCCCCAAATTCATACTAGAATTGTCAGCAAGAACCCGTGGTGAAACGGATAAAGTACAAAGTAAAATTCAGATCTAAGCGACAAACTTCTACAATTGCGATTTACTTAGGACTTCTGCCTGGTCATGGCTGACGGAACAAGAGTTCGGTTAGAAATTCCGGGCAGATTCCCAAGTTCGACAGAAAAATTTCCGAGTTCTACAAGAGACACCTGAAGAAAGTCGGAGGTTACATCGGCCGAAACGTTGTGAGAGTATCACGTTAGATGAGAATAGTAGTCCGAATAATCCAAATAATACATATATACGTTTTTTTTTTGTAAATTAATATTCATGTTCGATACTTCTATCGATCCTGACCCAATTTCCGTTAGCTTCGCGTCGGAAGCGTTTGGGCATGCT
Source organism: Sepiola atlantica (assembly GCA_963556195.1). NCBI lineage: Eukaryota > Metazoa > Mollusca > Cephalopoda > Sepiida > Sepiolidae > Sepiola > Sepiola atlantica. Next base: position 243,470,544 of record OY744515.1, on the reverse strand, counting down.
ACGTAAACGCCCGAGAGATGACGAGCCGAATGGTAGCAGCCGACAATTTCCATACGTTGCTGCGTTTTTTAGTAATATTTTCAAGAAAAAAATAAAAAATAAAATAAAAAACTAAAAAAAAAACTTTTTTTTGTTGATCGCTGATTGATTAATCGCTCGGTATCTCCCCACCATTCGGCTCGTCATCTCTCGGACGTTTACGTAGCATGCCCGAACGCTTCCGACGCGAAGCTCACGGAAATTAGGTCAGGATCGATAAAAGTACCTCATGTTCTTTTTCATTTCCTTTTAAAATGTAATTTAAGAAGTTTTTTTAAAATATAAAGAAAAGCCATCATTCATTACAAACAGTCTGACTTTGCGGCATCACTCACTTGCCCCAAAGTGTGCGACGTAATTTTCGATTGAACAGGCTTTCTTAACGAAACTACTCTGCACTATATTACTTAAATTAATGAAGGAATTCTTATGAACAAATTCGAGAACGGTCGAGGGGTAGGTAACTTAGTTTAGTCTTTTTATGAGTTATCTCCCTTCACAGTGTAATCAACTATATCGAATTTGGCGACTCTTCAGATTAGCCAACGTTCCTCTTGACATCATTGTGGCAACCCAGGCGCCGACTTGAATCATCAGACCCTACTTTATGTCCCGGCTCGTTCCTAGGAGGTTCACTCTCCAAGGTATTATCTCCTCCTTTGGGAGTAGGGGTATGTTTATTGTCGAACGTTTGAGGAATACGAGGAATGCCGACGGGTCTGTTCCCGACTATTTTTTGTACGCGACCATAGCGGTCGGTGGAGCTGGGTTTCCCCACCTTCCGGTTTTGTGCCAGATCGTGCACCAGTCGGAAGCAAATAAATCCCGAAGAGGGCCCTCGTGTGGTGTAGGTGACCAGACAAATGTTCAACGGACAAAAGTAAAAAAAAAACTTACTACAATCAAATTGAATCAAATTGAAACCAATAACCTTTTTACATTTAATTTTTTTTTTTTTAATAATTATCAATAATATTTTGCAAGCATTCTTTTCTCTTAGCATCAAATATTTAATTTAATTTTTAATATATAATTAACTATTTAAAAAAAATGGTCACAAATAATAACAGCTAACATTGTTTTATTGGAGGGACCTTGTAAATAAATATTGTACTATTCATTTTTTATTTATTAAAATTAATATCACCAGATAAAAATAATACAATACAGATACTTTCTTAAATAACATATAGAAAATCCACAGTTTTCAATGATAAAGTACTGTGATTAATCCCATCTGTGGAACACGTTCCCACACGGTTGCTTCCCTGAGGGCTACAACATGGTCATCTTCAAATTCAATGTCAATAAACACTTGTCATAAACTGTACTCATCAAATTTTATTAATTCCATTCAATCCTCTCATAATATTTATCATCAGTCAACTGATAATCTATCCATCTGTTTAATCCTTATTCTCGAGTGGCTTTTAGCTTCGATAAGTAGTGATTCATTAGTTTAAAAAAGTTAAGTATTGACCAAACTCTGCTTAATTTAATGATCTGATGAGACACTTGTGTTTCAACGTCAACCCTATCAGTTGGAATAGTCTACAATTTTTATTTAATTGCTGTAAGAAAATTGTATATCATAATATAAATCTGTTTGTGGTAATCACTCGAAACAGTCCAAACGTTATTACATGACCCCAAAAATAATGGTGAGGACAAGAACGGAGGATTACTGTTTAAGGGTTAAGATCATGGGTTTAGTTTTTTTGTGAGTTATTTTTCTTTAAAGTTGAACAATATTTTGAACTGCTAATAGAAGGGAGCTTACACATTCATCGTACATCGTTTATTAAATGTAATATTTATTGCAAATTTAATTTAATATTCTTTATACATTAAATGTAATATGTATTATGTATTAACTGTCATATTCATTGTGTTAGTCTCTGTATTAAATCCAATATTCATGATCTGTGAATTAAATATGAAATTTAACTGTAAAACCGTATTCGATAGTGGAGAAGTGTTTTTCTTGCCTACCTTAACAAGCCCCCACTCGTCAATGTCTATACATTGAAGAGTGGGGGCTTGTTAAGTTAGTCGCTTGGTACTATGTTACTTAATAGTGAAAGAATTCTTATAAGCAAATTCGAGAACGGTTAAGGGGCAAGTAACTTACTTTAGCCCTTTAATGAGTTATCTCCCTTTAAAATGCTAGGAGTACAGGAAATTTGAAGAATTTTTGTTTTAGAAACACTGTCTTTAATTCAATATTTAGTTTCCTCTCCTCATATTATTGTAGGCTTCAAATTCAAATATTATAAAGATTATTTCCCTCCAAAAATACATGCCAATGTGTGTGTGGTGTGTATTCGTTATAAAAACAGGTTAGAGAATCTACATGAAAACTAAACGAGTATTTAGACAATGGAAGTGACCCCGAATCTCTAAGTAAAGGAGCTATGGGGCAGAACTTCTCTTATAACTCCAAATATATCCTACTTTGATGAAATTTAAATCATCTGCATAAAATCTTCCGAGAGAGCCGATGGAAGTGGTCCCGAAAGTGCTCCTCAATATGAATCTCTATATGCCCCCTCTAAGGGAGCTATTGGGCAAAACTTAAAATATGTATATTCAATTCTAATGAAATTTGAATCATATATATAGCACACTAATTTAGAGAGTTTTCCAACATTTCAGTTTTTTCTGACTATAACAGGGGACGAAATGGGGGCAGTAAAAAGAAGAAAAAAAAGAAAATAATATGGTGTTGTGAACATAGTGAAAAAGGACATAAATGTTCTTCATTAAATCCCGAGCAACGTCGGATCTTCCTGCTAGTTTAATAATAATAGAGACTCCTTTTTAGAGCTTTTTTTTTTAGAGCCAATGAGTAGTATAAATATCCACGTAATCTTAGCTTAATTAGTCTACAAAAAAGGTTTGCCTCCCCAACAGAAATGTATTTTATGGCACAGTAAAGTCTAAAACCCGTGTGGAAATCTTGTCCAGAAAAACAGCGGCACACAATTAGCAAAATGTGCATATTACTGTAGAAATCCTTTTCTCGTCTGTTCACTTCCACCTTCGTTTTCCTTCTTCCTCATTGTCGTTGTATCTTGCCTTTTGAAACGGGTCGCTGACCACACATTCAAATTACTGATACATACAAAATCCTAAATATTAAGCATGTGCTTTTGATCTCTTGCAAATGGCTACTCGACAAGCAAGGCATCTCCCCTCTCCAGTCCAGAACGATCCCGCCTTCCAACCGACGACCGAAAAAATACTACAGTTTGATCCTAGTCCGACTCCGAAGGACAAGAAAATGTATTTTAGTTCAAGTTTCACACCAAAGGTCGATGGAAAAAATCGCTCTAAGTGTTGCCCATCTCTGATTATTTTTGTTCCTGGTGACCCCCAAAAGAATGAATATTACCAAAAAATGTGTCCATATTTTGTCTGAGACAATGCTGAAAACTAATGTTTCAACTTCATTAGTGTGTCTTGTATAGTTTCTGACTTTTAGCTGGACACACACACACACATACACACACATACACCCCCCCACACACACATACACCCCCCCCCCCCACACACACACTTAGATTATACTAAAGTTGAGTTAATCGACATAGTTTCCTAAAACTTTTTTAATCTTACAAAATGCACGCTAAAATATTCTCCAGTTTTGGGATTGAGTTATGTTGTAACCCCCCCTTAATTTTAATCGTTTTAATAAACTATAATTTGTGATCAACTCACCAAGTGACGCATCTCTTACAAAATTTCTGTTCACCCCATCTCACTGTATGCGGTTTGATTTTTGATCTTATTTTATACACTGTCTATCACTCTCGCTTCAGTCACTTCCCCCTGTCTCTGTTTATCTATTATTATACTTAAACTGATTTAATCAACATTTGTTGCCTAATGCTTTCTCTATATAATTAATCACACACAATACTCCTTAGTTTTGGGCTTGAGTTATTTTTGAAAAAACAAATTAATTTCGATTGTTCTAATTAGCCGTAATTTTTAATTAACTCACCAAGTTATCCATGTCTTCATAAGTTTCTATCTATCGTTCTTGCCTTCTCTCACTTTACATTGTTTTATGCCGTGTCTATCATTCTCAGTTTTGTCACTCTCTCTGTTTATTAACAGTTAAAGGTAATAAGACTAACTTAAAAACTCAAGTTCGGAATAATGTCTTATAAACGAAAAGAAATATCACCACAAGTAGCAATACTATTTAAACTGTAGTTGGAAAGGAAGAGAGAGAGGGGGAGAGGGGGGAAGAGATAGATAGATAGAGAGAGAGAGAGAGAGAGAAAGAGAGAGAAGAAGAAAGAAGGAGAAAGAAGCCCTACAGTTATCCTCGGTGGGCTTTCCCAAGGCCACAACCCCCATGGACCATGTCATGACTAATGGACTGAATGTGTGAGCTTATTGGCATCAAACAAGCACCCACTTTACCCTCCCCACTCTATCTTAAAACCAAAATGACAATACAAAGTAAAAAAATCAATCCTAAATCAGACACCCACCAAAAAAGATCTTCGCCTCTGCCCTTGAGGCTAGCATTCACAAATATCTGGGAACTTAGAACCAACATCAATGACGTAGAAACCTTTCTCCTAACAAACTCCCCAAATATCCTAGCACTAAGTGAAACAAACCTTCAATCCTCAATCTCCTCACACCATTTTGATATGACTGATTACCTCCCAATCTATCATAAAGACTCTGACAAACATATGAACGGGCTAAGAGTTTATGTTCGGAACACCCTTCCTTTGATTAGAGAACATAGGCTAGAAACAGACGATCAAGCCTACATGTGCTTTAGATTAACCTTACAGCACAGCGTTAGTTACTTATATTTCTTATACCATTCTCCTTCGACCTAGGACTGTACCCTTCTTAACTCTGTCTCTGAAAGCATAGATACAGTACTCTCACTTGACATGAGTTCCCAAATACATGTATTTATGGATTTTAATGCATATCACCATGACTGGCTTAGATTCTCCAGCTATACAGACGCGGCTGGTAACTCCACTTATAGTTTTCCATAGCCCACTCACTCTCACAGACTGTCACGTTCCCAACCCGCCTCCTTGATCATGTGGACCATCAAGTGTCACTTCTCGACATGTTCTTAATCTCACTGCCTAAGGCTTGTGTGACGAATGCTCATAGCCTGCTCGGGAACGCTGATCACCTTGTGGTAATGATTGATATCACCCTAAAATCTCGTCCCAACGCTTAAGAGCCGTTGTTCAAAACGACAAGATACTTCAAGCAGGCTGATTTTGATTTCATTATAGACCACATCAGAGACGCCCCATGGAGTAGAATGTTTTCTCTCCCTGCTAGTCAATGCGCAAATGAGGCAACTGAATGAGGCATTGATGCACATGTCCCCATGAGAAAATTTCACAGCAACCCCTACTTTCCACAAGGGTTCACCTTGAAATGTGCAGCTACTATTGCTCAGAGGCAGAAAGCATTCCGACAATATGGCCGCCATAAGTCTACTACAAATAGACAGAAATTTGTAGAGCCAACAAATAATTGTAATACTGTGATGACTGAAGAAAAGAGAAGGTATACAGAGATAACCAGAAAACGCATTCAGTTGCAGAAACTAGGTTCTCGTGATTTCAGGAAAATCTACAATAGTGTGGTGAACAATGGGCAATCAACAATTCCATTGCTATCCAACCACAATGTTGTCATTTGCACGGTAACTGACAAGGCTGAACTACTTGCCAAGCATTTCGCCTTAAACTCCACTTTGGACTCAGCAAACCACTCCCTCTCTAATTTCCCACTGCGGACGGAAGCCGCACTCAATGACCTGGTAATCACCTCATCTCATGTCATGGACATCATAAAAAGACCTTGACACCTCCAAAGCATATGGACCTAATCTTATACCAGTAATAGTAATAAAGAAATGCTCAGCTGAACTGACCCCTGTCCTCTCCAAACTCTACAACAAATGCTTTGTTGAATCTTGCTTTCCCGATAACTGTGGTACCAGTCTTCAAGAATTCTGGAGATAGAACTGACTCTCAGAATTATCGCCCCATCAGCCTACTCCCACTATTCGCTAAAATCTTTGAATCCTTAATCAATCGAGCAATAGTCTGACATCTAGTTAATACTAAACTTTAGTTCTGACCATCAGTATGGATTTAGGCAAGCACAGTCTACTGCGAATATCCTAATGGCCATCTCCAAACACATATACCATACACTGGACAAGACAGGTGAAGCTATGGCGTTAGCGCTTGATATCTCCAAAGCCTTTGACAAGGTCTGGCATAAAGGTCTTCTCATAAAAAATAATTCATATGGTATTACTGGACGGATATTTAATATAATTAGATCCTTCCGATCCAACAGAAAGATCCAGGTTGACCTTGATGGCTGTTCATCCAAACAACATGGCATAAAGTCAGGTTTGCCTCAGGGATCGATCTTTGGACCTTTATTGTTCCTGCTTTTCAGAAACGACTTCCCTGATAACATTGTGTCTGAGATGGGTATATTTGTTGACGACACTACACTCTACTATCGTCATGTGGGTAAAATGAACGCACACATATTCGAGGGAATGGCTGAATCCTTAGAAAGTGACCTCCACTCTATAGTGGAATGGGGTAATAAATGGATGGTAAAATTTAATGCTGCTAAGACAAAGCTTCTTTCATTAAACAACTACAAGAAACCTCTTCAACCACCGATTGCCATGGCAAATAACACCTTACCTGAGAGTCCAACGTTGAAACTCCTCACGCCTAACATTCACAGGTAACATGAATTGGAACAAAAACATAGAAGACATTGGCTGCTGCAAAGAAGGTGGGCTCCCTCTACCGTGCTAGAAAACTTCTCACACCTGACAGTATTCTATATCTTTAAAAAGCCACCATCCGCCCATGGATAGAGTATTATTGTCACATCCACCAGTGTCTTCCTCTTAGACAAGATAAAAAAAAAGTCTCTAATCTGATAGGTCCCTCACTATAGGCCAGATTCTGTTTTGCCAGAAAAGACACGACCTCGACAATCCGTTCAGTTATAGTTTTCCATTTTTTTCTTTTCAGCAGAAATTTGCTGTTGAAGTTCAGCATTTATCGTAGGCGAAAGATAGAGTCTAACTACAAGGTTCAGGTATTCCCTCATGTGAGCCCTATGTGAAGGGCTTTTCTCATAGTCAGGTATTCGTGAATTTAATTTTCTCCAAGTAGAGAAACCGTCTTCCTTTTCAAAGTTTGACACAAACGACAACTGCTCCTTTGAAAACAACGAAAAAAAAAGAAACAAAAAAGTAGCATGCTTTATGATATGGAGAGTATAACAATCATTATCTCTCCACAGTTTCTCCGCGTGTGGAAACTTTATAAAACCAGTGTATAGAAAATGATCTTCTATCCTTCTCCGCCGATGGACCACTTTTATTCTGATATCTTTCAGGGCCATGTTGTACTATTGTTATCTTCAAATGTTTGGGAATTGGTCTTTTCAAATAACCCAAATCGTTTCTTTGCAAAAAACATGCAAAACTCTTCTTTAACCAGCTCTTAATATAATTGGTTAAAATGCAACATTTTGCACTAAATATTAACGACTGTATTTTTTTACTTCGAGTATTTATTTATATAATTTATGATTTTAATATATAAAAACAATTACTATTTAACAAACTTTAGCAGTCAGGAGGTTGGTGTGATGAAAAAATAAATTTAAAAAAAGTAAGAACATGATTCGGATGCTTCCATATCTTAGACGCCCGGGGCCACCGCCTCGTTGCACCGTCGCCCCCCACCTCTGCACGCACTGCATGGAAAGCAGATTCTCATAATTCGCGTTCACTTTAAGAATTAATACCGTTTTCGTTTAACAATCCAAGGGAGATAATTCTCAATATTAAGTTGTACAAAATTAGTTTGGGTTGTCCGTTTTACAGCAAATCAACGCCTTTGCGGGTTAATTAATGTCGAAATACAATAACCCTTGTAAACAATTACTTGTATACGATAAATTGAACACTAGATGCTATTTTTTTTTATCGAGAGTAGATTTAATATTGCGAACTGATCATTAATTAATAAGAGAATTATTCATGGGTGAGGTAGGGTAGAAGTGCAGACACTTTACTAATTTATCTTACTTGTGCTTCACGCACCATTTTGTTCAAATGTACTTTTCTCAATTAAAAAAATACATTTTCTTTACAGACTAAGTAACCAGTCGGAATGAACCTGTTTATGGTAGCATTGGACCAGACACCAAGAATATACTTTCCTGCAATAACCAGTATAGACATTAGCTAACTTGTCTAGCCCACTGGCTTGGATCAAAGTGTAGTGCCTGTTTTAGTCCTAGATCAGAGGCGATAAATCCTACTAGACTGAGGCAATTTTAATTTTGATTTCTATCTAGCGTGTCTCTTTTTGGATAGCTGGATCCCCCACAGTAAAAATCAACCTTGTGTCTATGTGCACATGGGGAGACAAATAAATAAGGACATTAGTTAACTGTAAGTTATGGCCTTTCCCTGTTTACCTTGTGCCAGTTGACACGGTTAAGATTCGGATAAAAATTGTTGTTTGGGATAAATACAATTTAGGCGCGCAGTGTGAATATAATTGTATTGGCGCGTGAAAGATAAAAAATAACGCCCACGCAAATTCCGGTGTGGCCTTATATATTAAATCAACTCAAAACGAGCGGACGTAGTAGGGAGCACACCACGTGATATTTCTGTCCAATGGGATTTCTCCAAAGACATTTTTCTAAACTTTTCTCCTTAAGCTCGCTGGAGCCTATCCAAATAGTATTTAAGCACACACAAACATCAAACCCTCTCTCTCAACTGACTCTTCATTCGGAGGTTACACGCATCTTACTATCACTCTTCCATTTCACCTTTCGCGTGCTTCATACAATTACACAGGCGAACATTACCTATTGCCTCTCTTAACATTTTATAACATATGAGCATTTCAACAAAACAAAAGACATTCTCCTTTTTACTTACCCTGAAACTAAAGAAAGGACTTCTGAACTCATTACAAAAGGAAGTATGTTATATTTGTTAATGGTTTATTTCAGTGAATAAACTTCCGTTGGTTTTGCATGTAAGTCTTCTTCTTATTATTTTTATTTGTGGAGGAAGTTATCACCAAAAAAAGGCATGCGACCACCACAACCTCCCTTGTTGGATCACTTCTGGGTACAACAGCAAAACAACTGAGACCTCCAATTACGCGTAGTGCACTGCCTGGTGAATCTCAGAAATCAGTCCCCTGTGCACCTTGCACGAAAATCTTGGTCAATACATAAGGAAAAATGAACAGTGATTTCTTTCATTGAAATATGTTTATTTACGGAAATATTTAACAGTGAAAATACTTTTTTTAGTGATATTAAATAAATTATTTAAAATTAAATAAATTACATAAAGTTAACATCATGGAATTTTTCCATTTTTACAAATGGAAGTTTTTTTACATAGACTTTCTTTTTTATTAATATTAAAAAAATTAAATAAAATTAACGCCATGGAATTTTTTCATTACATACATATTTATGAAAGAAAATATGTATGTGTCCCAAAATATGAATTTTGTAATTAGAAATTTAGTAATGTTATTCAAAAAAAAAGTCTTGGAATTTTTTCTTATGTATGTTAATATATATTTACTAAAGAGAATTTGTTTTTGTCCAAAATTTATGTATTTCTTCTATGCTTACAAATAATTTATTTATTTAAACTTCATTATACAAACAAATCCAGTATAGGATATTGCCAAGCACAAAGAAAATGGTTGCATGTGGATGTAGACGTAATGTAGTGGATTATAATGATTAATTATTAATGAAAATCAAAAACATGAACAAAATTGTTATATGTGGATATGAAAATCAAAAACACGATGAAAATGACGACATGTAGACGTAATCTAGCGTGAACATACTGCAGCATGGATTGATTTTCGAGGTTCACTGACCAGCGCGCTGGACGTCTTTGGAAGTGTCAGATGTTATGTCATCGACAGAGTTCAAAACCAACTTCAAGATCTAGTGGAGCTGATCTCTTCTCTTCCCTATAATTTCTTTCTCACAGAAGAGACGTTGCTAGCCTCTCTTTATGCTATCACTATTTCCATCGAAGGTGCTCGACTGAGCTCCAGTCTTTGGTTCCTTCTTGTAAGGCATTTACAGCAAGAACTCGTCTTATTACCACAACGAATAAAGACTTTTCTTTCTCGCTCCATGTGCTTCACATCAGGCGGAGTTTCCATGGACAGAGCTTCTTTGCATGGGCTTCCCACCTGTGGAACACATTGCCATAGGACTGCTTCTCTGCTAATTACAACTTGGTAGTTTTCAAATCTAATGTCAACAAACTCCTGCCATGGACTGCCTCAAAAGTAATTAAATGCAGGTTATACCATTGATTAATGATTAGTACTCCCATAGTCTTCCTCATCTTTCTGCTGGCATCTCATTGACCCTTATTCTTGAGTAGCTCGTGGACTTGATAAGCGGTGACCCCAATAGTAAAAACAAAATTTTAAAAAACTAAAACAATAAGTCTCTCTGTTCTCCCTATAAATATTTATATATATCCAAGAATGTGAAAATTGTTTCGGCAATGGTTTAATTGCTTTCTAAAACAGAACAAAACTTCACATTAATTCAAAGTTTCATAACCTTTGTAATGGCAAAATTATCAGGGTAATCTCCCTTGAACCATATTCAAGTTATCTCCCCTGATCATTGCTAGCCAATGAGAGAATGTGCACTCCTCTACTTCCGGAAGCAAAAATATATCTAAATTCCACCCACATGCAAACTTAGAACCGAATATTTTTTCTCTTTCTGGTTTGGATGCCTATGTGATCAGACACAGCTCCGATCGTCTGGCCATCTCAACATGGCTTTCATAACTCTAATGCTGTTCCTGTCAGATGCCTTTCACATTTGGTTGCAGTCACCTTGAGACTCCCTCTTTTCTGGTCACAGACGTAGGCTTTCAGAACATCAGCAACAAACTAATCATGTTTGCTTATATATTGTCCGTGCATATCTCTCTGTAATCATAAATTCTGTGTCGGAACATTTATACATTCGGTAATTACATCTGTTATTTTCACCTCCCTCATGTATCATGTTTTGTATGAACCTCTTACTTTTATGTTTTACAAACTGTTTTCGTAAGAATAAATCTCTCTCTCTCTATCTCTCTCTCTCTATCTATATATATATATATATATATATATATATATATATATATATATATATGACGTTGCTAGCTGTAAATGCATCGTTCCTTTCATTAAGTTGAACGCTCTTATGACGTCAAACTGCCGAATAAAGTGTTAAAATTATGACTGTTTATTTATCTATTCAGCGGTGGCCGAGTGGTTCTAGATGTTGGGATTTGATTTGTAAAAAAACTCGGAGACCGGGGTTTTGAATCGCGTGACCAGTGAATAGTTATATCTGTATGCTGATGAGTCCAAATCATAAAAGACGAAACGTATACGCACATAGATAATAAACAAACCAAATGTTTATTATATATATATATATATATATATATATAAATCAAATCGTTTCTTAATCATTACTCTTTTCTCATCTTTTTATTGCGACCTTGTGTGTACTCAAGAAATACAGCAATGGTAACTGCGTATCTTCGAAAGAAACCAAACATGTAGTCGCAAGTAAAACGTAAAAGTACAAACAGCAGATACTTGTATTTTTCATCATCATATATATAAAGCAAAGTAGTTTCTCTTCTTTTTTTTTTTTAAATTTCTTATCTTTTTGTTTTTGTTGAGGATGGGACAAAACAAACACTTTTCACTGAAAAGCAAAACCTAAAACACATTTTCAACCGGACACGTTTCAAATAAAAAAAACAACAAAAAAACTAACTATAAAAGAGTAAACGCGTACTTGCATGAGAAAATACTTGACTGTCGTTTATTTTCAAGCAACCTTTTCTGCCACAGCCTCCAGGACCTTTAAAAGTCAATTTCGCCTTCACTTTTTTACAAAAGAAAAAAAAAATTCTGTTTAGCCAACTCAACGGACAGCATAAAAAACTTCTCACTGGAAAACTAAAACATCTCCACATGGACATATTTTACTGAAAAGCTAAAACATTTCCACACAAACATTTTTTCATTGAAAACAAAAACCGGACATTTTACTTCACTCACTTCTAACGGAACACTTGTCACGGAAAACCCAACCAAACAAACAAAAAAGTAAACGCATCTTCGCGTAAGCAAATACTTTAATTGAAAACGATTATTTTTCTGCTATACTCTACCTGCGTTAGCATGCACATGGAGAATAAAAAAAAATGGGTGCACCGACTACATTAGAACGCACATGCTTAACTATTCTCAGCGACTTAAAACCTTTCCCTTGCCTCGGCAACTAGCCGACATAAAAAAAAGAAAATTAAATGTCTTTTAACGCAAAGCAACACTGTCGACCAGACACCATTTCTTACTGACGCCCAAAACGAATCGCATAAATTTAACGACCTCCATTCAACAGGAACACTTCAAATTTTAAAGAATAGTTTACAACTTTTCTACAGATAATAAATTTGAAAACGGTCACAACATTATGCCTCGTCATTCACTCTTTACAGAACCACCGTTACCAACGGATATAATTAAGACATACTCGTCACGGACAAACGGTGACCTGCCGGTAAAAATAAAACCTTCACCAAAGTTGACCCAAAGCAAACATTGTTTTCACGGAAAAAAATAAAGAACAAATTCACCGAAGAGTATATGAAGTAATATTGTCAACAAACCAATTCGTCGCTGACGAATAGCAACGACCTCAAATTTTCAGAAATTGTGTACAACAATTTCACGCAAAATTTTTTTAATTTGGTCACTCAACTCGCCTCGTGTTACAATGAACATTTTACCAAATAACCGCCACAAGTGGATATAAAAGAATTTTGTCTGCCGACGAAACGCACATTCGGACTTGCAAAACTACCGTCACAGACGGACAATTTCAACAAGGTAGACCATTTTTACTTTGATAAACTGTTTTTGATTTTTTACCGGAAATCAATCCAAGCAGGGAGGTATTGTAGCAGTTTCCTAAATATCGATGACTTCTTAGCTGCCGGTGATTGGTTCAGGCAATCTACTTCTTCCTTGGCTTGACCAATCAGTGCCCTTCTCTTAGGCGAATCTCGGATGGCTAGCATAACTATACAAACACTTGAGCACCATCCGCTCTTTTTCTTTTTCTTCTTCGGCACGATAAGCCTCTTCTCTCTCTTTCCTTTTTTGGCACTGTCAAACACACGTCCCCCTCTCTCGGGCACAACAGATATCTTCCCGGGACTTTGGCCCTGGGTTCGACGAGAAGACAAGAAGCCAAAATGGCTACAGCCGCATACACTTTCTCTTTTCTTGCCTCTCTCGACATGTAGACGACTACTACCACACTGGGCTACCTAGCTCTGCCCACTTCGACACAAAGTACCGAGAAGCCAAAATGGCTACTGCCTCATAATGTGGATTTAATATAACACACACACACACACATAACTGCTTACATGTGAACTGACTTTCACACCGGTGTACAGGCACACATACTTACATATCACATGGACGCGTCCTGACACTGTAGCCGGTGTACAAAAATTCAATATGATGAACAATTCTCTTTTCCTCACTGTGAAATTATAATAACGGGAAATTCCTTTACTTTTGTCTTCGTCCATACTTATGGACATAATAACCCCTTTCCCTTTTGTTCACGTACTAACGAGGAAGACTCAATGACGTTGTTTTATGCGTTAGAAATGGACTTCGTCTCATTTTCTATAGAGTCCCTCAACTTCTCTACCAGGCCGACGGTAGAGAATGCAAGACTACATCTTGTCTGTTTGTGAGTCTGTCTGGAACTGAAATGCTTTGTTATAATAAATTACTGTAACTCTTCAGGAAATGAGTCATGGTTATTCCCCTTTGGCCGGAACTAAGGATTCCGCCATATTGACTTTGCCAAACACGTGTATATATTTTAAGCTGATAAAACCTTTACGAAAGGCATTCTTATTCATTCTTCTTTTATCATTACAATTTTATCAGCTTAAGATAAGAAAAAAAAAAAAAAAAAAAAAAATGGACAAATTACTGCGGCCAGAAAGATTTAACACAGAACCAACTGCTCCGAATTCGGAAAAAATATACAAACATTGGAAACTAACATTTGAATATTACCTACGCACGTTAAATAACGACCAAATCGAAAACAATGCGCAAAATCTTTTCGCATTGATCAATTCTGTCTCGGCGACAATTTTCGAAATCATAAGAGACGCCACGGATTACAACGGCGCCATAGAAACGCTAGACGCTATTTATATGAAACCAACAAACATTGTATTTAACAGACATCAACTCCTGACAAGTAAACAGAAACCGACACAAACCATCGACGAGTTCATGCAACAGTTGGAAGTATTCGCTAAATCTTGCGAATTTCAAGCGGTAAGTGCCGAGGAAAACAAAAAACAATATATACGGGACGCGTTCATTAGCGGCATCTCGTCTTCGTCTATCCGTCAGCGCCTACTTGAAAAACCTTTCTCGACACTACAAGAGACATTTACAGTGGCTAGATCCCTAGAACAAGCGGAGAAGCATACGGCCAGCTTCGATTACCACCCGAGCGTAACAGCTACCGTAGGTCAACCAGAAGAAACTCCCTTAGCCGCTGTAAAAGGAAATACATTACAAAAAGGAATTTGTTTCTTCTGTGGGAACACACGGCATGCACGGGCGATGTGTCCTGCACGTAATGCCGAGTGTAGAAAATGTAAAAAAAATGGCCATTGGGCTAAGGTATGTAGATCATCCTCCTCTCCTGCTGCTGTGTTGTACGACCCGGACTCCCCCCCACCCAATCTCTCCTGACTAGGAACGGGTGCCAAAGACATCACCTACACCAAATGCGAAATAAATGGGCAGGTAGTGAATGCTATGGTAGACTCCGGCAGCGTGAGGACGTTCATTAGCAAAAATACAGCAAGAAAGCTGAAACTTTTTGTTATCCCCAAACTGAAAACCGTAGCATTGGCGGACCCGAATCATCATGCTAAAATCATCGGCGAAACTGTTGTTGACATCTCTCTAAACGGTAAAAACCACCACGCCATGACGGTGGAAGTAATTAAGGACCTGTTCACGGATATGATTGTCGGAAAAGACCTTCTAAAACAATATAAAACTGTGACGTTGAAATTCGACGGTCCCAGGGAAGAACTTGTTATTGGAGCGATGGGTAAGAGTAACAGTTTTCCATGTATCAAAATTTCTCCTCCTCCCCTCTTCTCTCATCTTTCTACTCGGACGACCCCTATTGCCACCAAATCTCGTCGTCACTCATTCACTGACAACATTTTTATTAAAGAGGAAACTGCCAGAATGCTGAGGGAAGGCATAATAGAGCCCTCTATATCTCCTTGGCGAGCCCAAGTTTTAGTGACCTCTAACGAGAATCAAAAAAAAAGAATGGTGGTCGACTACAGCGACACCATAAATAGATTTACAGAACTGGATGCCTATCCCATGCCTAACATTACTAAAATGATTGATGACATAGCTCGATACAACGTTTTTACAACACTTGACCTGAAGTCTGCTTACCACCAAATCCCAATTAGTCACGCCGATCGGAAATACACAGCATTCGAAGTAAATGGAAAACTTTACCAATTTACTCGTATCCCTTTTGGAGTCACTAACGGAGTGAGTGCCTTTCAAAGATGCATCGATGACATTGTAGAAAGAGAAAAATTAACAGATACTTTTGTGTATGTAGACAATGTCACGATATGCGGAAAGGATCAACAAGAACACGATTACAACCTTCAAAGGTTTTATAATGTAGCAAAAAAATGCAACATCACACTCAATCAAAGTAAGAGCATCATTTCTACTACTTCTATCACACTTCTTGGGTACACAATCCAGAACAACCAAATTACTCCTGATTACCTGAGGCTAAAACCACTCCTTGAAATGCCACCGCCTCTAAATCTACAGTCGCAAAAACGAATAATTGGTATGTTCTCTTACTATAGTAAATTCATTCGAAATTTTTCTGATAAGATACTGCCGCTGAACCATAACAGGGAGTTTCCACTACCCCCGTCTATTCTAAATTCTTTTCAGACGCTGAAGACCGACTTAAGTAATGCCACCCTTATAACTGTTGACCCGGACAAAGAATTTGTAGTGGAAACTGATGCCAGTAAATACTGCATTGCTGCTACGCTGAACCAACAGGGTAGACCCGTTGCATTCTTTTCTCGGACACTAAGTCCGAACGAGATTAGACATCACGCGGTCGAAAAAGAAGCTGCTGCGATTGTCGAAGCTCTTCGAAAGTGGCGACACTTCTTACTCGGGAGACATTTCAAAGTTATTACAGATCAAAAGAGCGTCAGTTTTATGTTCGATAATAAGAGAAAATCAAAAATTAAAAATGATAAGATATGTCGTTGGCGGATCGAACTGTCACAATTCAAATTCAGCATTACTTACCGCCCAGGAACGGAAAATACAGCTGCTGATACGTTTTCTCGCATCTCTGCATTAACGCACACTTTGCAAGACCTCCGCGACTTGCATGCTACACTATGCCATCCTGGAGTCACGCGACTCAGCCACTTCATCCGGACAAGAAACCTTCCTTTTTCTTTAGAACAAATTAAAAACATAACAGACTCGTGCCCCTCCTGTCAGTATTTGAAACCTAAATTTGCCAGTTGTAACAAAGGAACACTCATACAGGCTATATTACCTTTCCAGCGACTAAACATCGACTTTAAAGGCCCTTTACCTACCTCTGTACGTGGTAACAAATACTTACTCACCATAATTGATGAATATACTCGCTTTCCCTTTGCCTTCCCCTGTAAGGATATGACTAGTAAAACCGTGATCCATTGCCTAAACCAACTATTTGCTATTTTTGGCATGCCCGATATGATACACACTGACCGAGCTGCTGACTTCCTTGCAGGAGAAATCAAAGATTACTTACGTGGCAAAGGTATCGCCACCTCTAAAACAAGTAGGTATCACCCTGAGGGTAACGGGCAAGTTGAGAAGCTCAATGGAACTTTATGGAAGGCCATCCAAACGACCTTACACTCTAGCAACATGAAACTGCCTCATTGGGAAGAGATACTACCAAACGCTCTCCATTCAATCAGGTCGTTACTGTGCACTGCCACCAATATGACTCCTCATGAGAGAATGTTCAAATATAGTCGTAGATCTTCCTCCGGAACTTCTGTTCCCACTTGGGCGAAACCAGGCCCAGTATATGTCAGAAACCATACTAAGTCTAGTAAGCTCGACCCTCCAGTAACCCCTGCTACCTTATTAGACATCAACCCCTACTATGCTCATGTACGACTACCCTCTGGTGCGGAAACTACTGTCAATGTGCGAGACCTGGCCCCTAACTCCTCAAACCAAGAAGACGAACACGATGAAAACAATACTGCAAGCCCTGAAGCCCATAAAGAACCGCCACCTGACGAAAACAATATCGACGTGGAGGAGAAGAATCCCTTACCTGATCCTGAACATATCCATACTAGCCACGATGTGGATGCTGAGAACAAAAATCCCTGTGAGTCAGTGCGGAGATCGTCCAGAATGCGGCGATTTCCAAGTAAATATAAGGACTTTTTAACCTAGTACAGAACAGACTAAATTTAACTTCTGTAATTCCATACTTGATTATTGTTGAAGGGGAAAATGTTATAATAAATTACTGTAACTCTTCAGGAAATGAGTCATGGTTATTCCCCTTTGGCCGGAACTAAGGATTCCGCCATATTGACTTTGCCAAACACGTGTATATATTTTAAGCTGATAAAACCTTTACGAAAGGCATTCTTATTCATTCTTCTTTTATCATTACATGCTTTGTGCCAAGATGATTCATCGCGTATGAATCTAGCTTGGGCGTGCTGCTTGTTCATGCATTTAACAAGCGATGGTTACATAATCATCAAGCCGAATCACATCTCACCGCCAGTCACGTAGACCGACAGAAAATAATTCACTCATGTAACTGCTACAGGTTAAAGAAAAATTTCATTTGATCACTGTCTATGTGGATAAGCGATCGCCTTCAGTTCCAATATTTTATGCCACCGTGGGTTCGAATCTCACACTAGGCGATTGTTTTTTTTCTTTTACTTAATGCTTCCAGTTATTTCCAAGCCGATATCATAATCATAATCATAATTCGGCTTTAAAAAAAAAAGAGAAAAGAAATAAATTAGCATTTTTAAAATAAAAAATTAAAGACAAAAAAGAAAAAAAAAAGCCGAAAAAATCAGACAGCAAATTAATAAGGTGGATTACTTTGCCTCGTTACAGCTTACAAATTCCAACAAAACTAATTGCTAAAATTTGGCAGCCATTTTTTAAAAACTAACCGCTTCAACATAATCAGAATTAGCTTATGACAAAACCAAAATGAAAGAAAAAAACTCAAAGTAAAAACATAAAATAGCAATACATCGCAAAACAGCGAAAAAGATTCATAAAAAACAACAAACCAAAATTCAAGGGAAGTAACTTACAGAGTAAAGGGAAGTAAATTTACAGAGTAATTTCCCTTGAAGGTTTATTGCAATTTTAATGTAAATTAAATATAAATAATATTTCCTTGGATTTTTTTGTTCATTTTCCATATTGAGACATACATTTTATTTCGTAAGCACAGGAAACAATTTATTGTCTAGATTTCGAAAATCCTTATTAATTGAGAAATAAATTAAGGGTCAAATGTATCCAAGTTATTTTTAGCTAAGATAAAAATATATTATTTTTTCAATTTTATTTATTTAAATCCCTTAAAAATTGTACTTGACTGTAATAAGATATCATATTTTAAATTACGTACAATAATAAAAAAAAGAAGATTCGTGAATCGTCCATACAAAGCAAAACACTATTAGTTTCATTCGAGCTAATTTATTTTTGACTGAGGTTTCGTTTCAGCTTTGAATGTTGTAAGGGAAATAACTCTGTTAATAATAAAAATTGATTCCCTTGTTTTTTTTTATGAGTTAGTGGAAATCAGAGCATTTCTTGATTTAAAGAAAACTTCAATTTAGTTTTATGGAAGTTGATTGCCTCTAAGAACTTCTTAAATATATATAAAAAAACAATTTCAATCAATCAATTAATCAAGCAAAATGCAAAAAATAGCAACAAGCAGTGTAAGAAGAAGATATTGTATCCATATACCGTTTGAATGTTTGTCCAAGGCGACTTTAAACCTGGATAGGGTAGGCATCATCACGACCTCCTATGATAGGCTGTTTCAGGGAGAAGATACGCGGCCAGAGAATTCTGTCTTTCTTCTGTTGAGATGAAAGCGACGACTATAAATCTTCTGTGGTTTTCCACTGAGACTGCAATTATGTGTTGGGGTGAAAAACTACTCTAAAAGTAGATTTACATTCCCGTTGATTATGCTTTATGACAGAATCAGGTCCCCTCGCATCCTCTGCTGCTTAAGTGAGAACTGATTTATTAATATTTGAAGTCGTTCTTTGTAGGTAAGCGTAGAGAGTCCTGTCACCATCCTGGTTGCCAACCGTTGAACACGCTCCAGGTGTATAGTGTCACGGTTCAATACACCGCAACCGCGACGTTTGTTTATATTTGGAAAACACGCCATCTTGGAAAGACTAGCAGCAGCAGGAGCCGTTGCTTTGGTTTTCTGCCATGATTTCGGACAGCAGGAGCAGCGGTGGCCTCTTAACCCTTTCCATGGAAATGTACTAGCTGCTGCCTGTGCTCTGACATTTCGCTAATGTTATTTTTAGAAGATTGGAAAACCCCAGTTTTTTTAATCGCCATTTTTGTCAACAATGACTAAGCAGAAATCAGCTTGCGAACATTTTCCTTAATTTTCCTTCAAGGGATACACAAGCGTTTCGGCAACTATGCCGATAACCTTGCTAATACTTTCAAGGAGTTTGTCAACCAAGTTTTACGGCTAGAGATTCTTTTGGAATTTATTTGTCAAAAATTAATCCCTTTCACAGGACCGACGAAAGTAACTTGACATAAGTTTCATGAGATCTCTAGCTCCTCGCTCAAATTTTCAGTTCAGCCGGGGGCCAGGAGGCCAGGAGGCCCCCACGCAGTTGAACTCCTGCATCTTGCAGTGTCGAGTTCCTGCACTCACGCAGTCGAACTCCTGCTCCCGCAGTTCTGAGTTCCTGCACCCAGCAGTTTTGCATCCAGCAGTCCTGAATTCCTGCACCCAGCAGTCTTCAACTCCTGCAACAGCACTCTCCTGCACCAGCATCCTGCAGTCCTGAACTCCTGCAACAGCACTCTCCTGCCTGCATCAGCACCCTGCAGTCCTGAACTCCTGCAACAACACTCTCCTGCACCTGCGTCTCCAACTTTCCTTTTTCCAACAGCCCTTATCAGGGCTACAAACTACTGCAATATTTATTTAAACAGCCCTTATCAGGGCTACTCTGACAACTACGGCGAATTTCCTTTCTTTTCTTTCCTAGCCAGCAAACCACAAAGGTGCCCTGTCAACTCTCACCAAGGACACCCCATCCTCTTCAGTCCAGTTTGCTCCCACCAAAGACGTCACTGCTGCTGCCCAGTCTCTCCTGATCCAGTGACGTCATCACAAATCTCAATTCACTTCTTGTTGTTACCATTACCTTATGGTAAATAAACAATACCTTTTTTTTAACTGTTCGCCAGCGTTTGTCCTCTCTTCTTTGCCATTACCGTTATTCTTTGCCTGTGTCCACACTTTTCTTAGTTATTGGGGCCGATTGAACGATCAACCACCTAACCCCAACTGGTCGGTCAGTCGGACGGTCGGCTCCCGCAACAATAGTATCTTTTGAAGATAGATATTTGTTGCTTAGATGGCATACTCAAGAATCAGCCATACCAGGGTTAGGGTAAAGGTTAGGGTTAGGGTTAGGGTTTAGGGTTTAGGGTTAGGGTTAGGGTTAGGGTTAGGGTTTAGGGTTAGGGTTTAGGATTAGAGTTTAGGGTTAGGGGTTAGGGGTTAGGGTTAGGGTTTAGGGTTTAGGGTTTAGGGTTAGGGTTTAGGGTTTAGGGTTTAGGGTTTAGGGTTAGGGTTTAGGGTTAGGTTAGGGTTAGGGTTTAGAGTTTAGGGTTTAGGGTTAAGGTTTAGGGTTAGGGTTTAGGGTTAGAGTTTAAGGTTAGGGTTTAGAGGTTAGGGTAGGAAAGGGTTAGGGTTAGGGTATAGGGTTAGGGGTTAGGGTATAGGGTATAGGGTTAGGGTTTAGGGGTATAGGTTAGGTTTAGGGTTAGGGTTAGGGGACGGGAAGTGTCTGCTGTTAGGCTTAGAAAAAAATTTCCGGATAAGGAAGAGACTCCGCCTGGCTTCGCTCACCATCTTGATACAGTAAAATGTTGATTTAAAGGTGTTCGGTTGAGTGGTTCGCATTCTTAATCTACCGAAAACAGGTCGTAAATACCAGGGAAAAGATAAACAATAACACACGTGTGTGTCGGTAAATGAAAGGGAAACAGAAAGAAGTGATTTAAACTCATGTGCATTTATTTAACGTTAGTTTTGACAAACGCTGGCATGATCAAAGATAAAGAGATAACCATTTACTACAAGTCCCAAACCAATTGAATGCACATAGTAGTTACTCAAATAAAGGAATTGTGTGAGATACACAAAAGGGTCTACTTACAACTGACGCAGTTTGAATTTTTGGAGGAGGTGATGAGAACATGACTTCACTCAATGAAGTCAGCCAAGGAAAAGGAAGGACATCATGGGGATTCCTCGAAGTCTCGCGAGAACTGGGTCCATGTCACGTGTCTCCTGAGACTTGATCCCCTTCTAAAGGGGGCACATCTCTGAATCTCACTCCTTCAATATTTTTATTTTCTTACCTCATCAATAAAATATAACTGATTCATTTTCTATTGTATAACCATTTCTATAAGATATCATTTCATCACTCTCTACAAAATGTTAGTCCTGCAAGGTTTCCATTCTCTTACCCACCCTATAAAATACCATTTCTCTGCTTCCTGTTACCCACCCTATAAAATGTAACCATCAATCTTCCTCTATATAAAATAATGTCCTCACTCTTTCTATTTTCTAACTAACTGTATAAATTATCACTTCCTCAATTTCTGTCTTCTTACCATCTCTATAAAAATATAATTTTTCAGGTTTTTGAATATTTTACCCTCTGTATCAAATATAATTTCCATTCTCTTCGCTCTTTATCCTCTCTTACCTAATATAACTTCCCCACTCTTTCTATTCTATGACACTCTCTATTAAAAAACCACTTCCCCACCCTTTCTATTCATTTATCCTTTTATTAAAATATCAGTTCCTATTTCTATTCTCTTACCGTTTCTATTAAATATGAGTTCACACTCTGTGTAATCTCTTACCCTCTCTGAAAAATATCAGTTCTCAACCATTTCTATTCTCTTACCCTTTCTATAAAATATCACTTCTCTACTCCCTCTACAAAATATAAGTTCCCCACTCTTTCTTTTCCCTTACCCTTTCTATAAAATATCACTTTCCCGCTTTCTGTATGTCTTACCCTCTCTATAAAATATAACTTGCCCACTCTTTCTATTCTCTTATCCTTTCTATAAAATAGATTTTCCCCACTCTTTCTTTTTCACTTACCCTTTCTAAAAAATATCACTGTCCCGCTTTCTCTATTCTCTTATCCTTTCTATAAAATATAACTTGTTCACTCTTTCTATGCTCTTACTCTCTATAAAATATTAGTTCCACACTCTTTCTTTTCCATTACCCTCTTTATAAAATATCACTTTCCCGCTTTCTCTATGTCTTACCCTCTCTATAAAATATAACTTGCCCACTCTTTCTATTCTCTTATCCTTTCTATAAAATAGAAGTTCCACACTCTTTCTTTTCCCTTACCCTTTCTATAAAATATCACTTTACCGCTTTCTCTGTGTCTTACCTTCTCTATAAAATATAACTTGCCCACTCTTTCTATTCTCTTACCCTCTCTATAAAATATAACTTTCCCGCTTTCTCTATTCTCTTATCCTTTCTATAAAATATAACTTGTACACTCTTTCTTTTCCCTTACCCTTTCTATAAAATATCACTTTACCGCTTTCTCTGTGTCTTACCTTCTCTATAAAATATAACTTGCTCACTCTTTCTATTCTCTACTCCCTCTATAAAATATGAGTTCCCCACTCTTTCCTTTCCATTACCCTTTCTATACAATATCACTTTCCCGCTTTCTCCGTATCTTACCCCCTCTAAAAAATATCAGTTCCCCACTCTTTCTTTTCTCTTACCCTTTCTATTGTAGCAGTTACCTCCTCCTTTCAAAACATAACTACACCGGTTTGCCGGTAGGTGGCGCTTTTTCACCGACAGGTGGCGCCGTAAAGCGACACCAGAGTTATCTGCCCTTCGGACTATAAGAGCCGGTGCAAAACGGAAATTCTCTCTTTTCCTCACCGACCAGCCTCGGCAGGCAGACGCTGACACTAGCGTTCCGTTTCACTCTTCTCTGGTCGACAGAACGACGCTAATACACTAGCGTTTCGTCTCACGATTTTCTTCTCAATCGGAATAACAACTACCAACACACGTGGGCAAACAACGGTAAGAGTTCACAACTCGTTTTCTTTGTGTTACGGTTTTCAAAGACTTTTCCTCTCGCCGGATTCATTCATTTCTTCTTATACCTTTTTCAAGAACTGTTTTTCCATCCACACACATGCATACATCACACACTTCATCATTCCACGTACACACACGTTCAATAAACGTTATTTGAACTACTTCATTTTTGTTTATTAATTATTACTCTGTCTTTGCATGCAACAATTGCTTGATTTACTGAACACGTTTATAATCGGCGGAACACCACTCGGTCCCGTAACAATTGGTGACCCGACGTGCAAGCTTTGTTGTATGTGGCGGAGTAATTAATTTCGTACAAAACAAAAAAAAAACAACATTTCTCGTTTTTTCTTTCGTGGTGAAACGAATTACGCATCCATCTTTTTCCTTTTTTTTTTTACCCACGTGGTAGAAATATACAAACAAACAAAAAAAAAAAGAAGCCACTGTCTCCATTTTTCTTGGCCACGCGGAAATACCCAAACAAGAAAAACAAAAACATTTCTCGGCTTCCCCGAGTATAAAACAAATTACAATTTCATTTTTTCTTCTTCTCTTTCTCCACATACGTGTCGGAAAAATATACACAAAGAAAAAGACAAACTTTTGCCAATCCTTTTTTTTCTTTTTTGACGAACAAAAGGACCTTACAAGACGCCACTTCCTTTGTTTTGAACACGTGGAGATAAAAAGAAAACAAAAGAAAACAAACGCTCACGCTGCCCATCTTTCTCGTGACCACATGTTGATAAAAATTTTTTAAATTGCCGCCATCTTTTTTCCGGACCACGTGTTGATAAAATAAATTCAAAAATGCCGCCATCTTTTTCCGGAAAACGTGTTGATAAAAATTTTTTTTTAAAATAACGCCATTTTTTATCTCTCGGACCACGTGGCAATGAAAATTCAAACAAAAAAAGAAAATACGAATTTTTTTTTTTTTCTTTCTTTTCAACAACAAAGGAAAGAGAAGCCGCCATTCTTTCTCTACGTGGAAACTAACATTCAAACAAACTAAAACGAAAACAAAAAAACGTCATTCCGTGTGTGAAACAAATTACGGCTCTATTTTTTTTTTTTTTTTTCCTTTCTACCCACGTGTTGGAAATATATATATAAAGGAAAAGAAAACTACAAAACGACCAACACACGACGACAAACACGAACAACATCACCCTTCAAGGCCTACCAACAATCTTCAACACAAGATGAACAACCACATTTTCCCGGACATTCATCAAGCACCAAACATTTCCGGACATCACTGACGACACTATGGAAGAAATCACACCAGTTCAAAATGAGTACAACTGCACAAGCACGACTAAATACTCAACTGGACGTTCGTTGATCAACTGGGGGACACATCAACTCGAACGACGCACCAACACCAGTACAGACCCACTTGTACCTGGACCTGCTAACTCACTTGCAGACATTTGTGCATCTGATTTTGACCATAGTGTACCACCAATCTCAACAACTAGATGTTTGTTCATCAGCTCCACAACACGGACTAATTAACATGAACAACATCAACAACTGCACAGACTCACTTGTGCTCATTCATCAACTGCACAGACTCACTTGTGCTCATTCATCAACTGCACAGACTCACTTGTGCTCATTCATCAATCAATTGCACAGACCCACTTGTGCTTATTCATCAACACCTGCACAGACTCACTTGTGCTCATTCATCAACATCGCACAGACTCACTTGTGCTCATTCATCAACAACTGCACAGACTCACTTGTGCTCATTCATCAACAACTGCACAGACTCACTTGTGCTCACTCATCAACACTGCACAGATTCACTTGTGCTCACTCATCAATACCGCACAGATTCACTTGTGCTCACTCATCAACAACCGCGCAGACCCAAGCACCAAACATTCCCGGACAACACTGACAATTCAACACCTGTTCATCAGCTCTACATCACGCAGACTAATCAACATGAACAACGCCACCAACAAGTGCAAATTCGCTTGCACTCAGCATTTTTCGACCGCAGACTCACTTGCGCTCAAACTTGATGCAGACCCAAACAACACGCAGATCCACATGCGTTACAAACACTCAATTCCGCAGACGCACTTGCGATCAATCATTCAATACAGATGCAGAAGCAGAAATAAGTAGCGTGCACACTACTTTTTCTAATCTTCAACAGCAAAACAGACATACCCACAAAGAATGCTTTTCATCTACAACTGTACATATTGAATAATATTTTCATATTTTTCAATCTGGGGGGGAGTCCTTGTAGCAGTTACCTCCTCCTTTCAAAACATAACTACACCGGTTTGCCGGTAGGTGGCGCTTTTTCACCGACAGGTGGCGCCGTAAAGCGACACCAGAGTTATCTGCCCTTCGGACTATAAGAGCCGGTGCAAAACGGAAATTCTCTCTTTTCCTCACCGACCAGCCTCGGCAGGCAGACGCTGACACTAGCGTTCCGTTTCACTCTTCTCTGGTCGACAGAACGACGCTAATACACTAGCGTTTCGTCTCACGATTTTCTTCTCAATCGGAATAACAACTACCAACACACGTGGGCAAACAACGGTAAGAGTTCACAACTCGTTTTCTTTGTGTTACGGTTTTCAAAGACTTTTCCTCTCGCCGGATTCATTCATTTCTTCTTATACCTTTTTCAAGAACTGTTTTTCCATCCACACACATGCATACATCACACACTTCATCATTCCACGTACACACACGTTCAATAAACGTTATTTGAACTACTTCATTTTTGTTTATTAATTATTACTCTGTCTTTGCATGCAACAATTGCTTGATTCAACTTTGCACGTTTATAATCAGGGGAACACGACCCTCGATCCGAACACTATAAAATATCACTTTCCCGCTTTCTCTGTGTCTTACCCTCTCTATAAGATATGAGTTCATTACTCTTACTTTTCCCTTACCCTTTCTATAAAATATCACTTTCCCGCTTTCTCTGTGTCTTACCCTCTCTATAAAATATGAGTTCCCCACTCTTTATTTTCCCTTACTCTTTTTATAAAATATCACTTTCCCGCTTTCTCCGTATCTTACCCCCTCTAAAAAATATCAGTTCCCCACTCTTTCTTTTCTCTTACCCTTTCTATAAAATATCACTTTCCCGCTTTCTCTGTGTCTTACCCTCTCTATAAGATATGAGTTCATCACTCTTTCTTTTCCCTTACCCTTTCTATAAAATATCACTTTCCCGCTTTCTCTGTGTCTTACCCTCTCTATAAAATATCAGTTCCCCACTCTTTCTTTTCCCTTACCCTCTCTATAAAATATAACTTGCCCACTCTTTCTATTCTCTTACCCTCTCTAAAAATATCACTTCTCTACTCCCTCTATAAAATATCAGTTCCCCACTCTTTCTTTTCCCTTACCTATTCTATAAAATATCACTTTCCCACTTTCTCTATGTTTTATCCTCTCTATAAAATATAACTTTCCAGCCTTCTCTATGTCTTACCCTCTCTATAAAATATAACATGTCCACTCTTTCTATTCTCTTACCCTTTCTTTAAAATATAAGTTCCCCACTCCTTCTTTTCCCTTACCCTTTCTATAAAATATCACTTTCCTGCTTTCTCTATGTCTTATCCTCTCTATAAAATATAACTTGGCCACTCTTTCTATTCTCTTACCCTTTCTATGAAATATAAGTTCCCCACTCTTTCTTTTTCCTTACCCTTTCTATAAAATATCACTTTCCTGCTTTCTCTATGTCTTACCTTCTTTATAAAATATAACTTGCCCTCTCTTTCTATTCCATTACCCTCTCTATAAAATATAACTTGCCCATTCGTTATATTCTCTTACCCTCTCTATAAAATATAACTGGCCCACTCTTTCTATTCTCTTACCCTCTCTATAAAATATAACTTGTTCACTTTTTCTATTCTCTAACCATCTCTATAAGATATCACTTCTCTCCTCTCTCCCTAAAATATCAGTTCCCCACTCTTTCTTTTCGCTTACCCTTTCTATAAAATATCACTTTTCTACTCCCTCCCTAAAATATCAGTTCCCCACTCTTTCTATTCTCTGACCCTTTCTATAAAATATCACTTTCTTGCTTTCTCTATGTCTTACCCTCTCTATAAAATATAACTTGCCCCTCTTTCTATACTCTACTCCCTCTATAAAATATCAGTTCCCCACTCTTTCTTTTCACTTACCCTTTCTCTAAAATATCACTTTCCCGCTTCTCTATGTCTTATCCTCTCTATAAAATATCACTTGTCCACTCTTTCGATTCTCTTACCCTTTCTATAAAATATAAGTTCCCCACTCTTTCTTTTCCCTTACCCTTTCTATAAAATATCACTTTCCAGCTTTCTCTATGTCTTATGCTCTCTATAAAATATAACTTCTCCAATCTTTCTATTCTCTAACCCTCTCTATAAAATATAACTTACACACTTTTTCTATACTCTTACCCTCTCTATAAAATATAACTTGTCCACTCTTTCTATTCTTTTACCCTTTCTATAAAATATAAGTTCCCCACTCTTTATTTTCCCTTACTCTTTCTATAAAATATCACTTTCCCGCTTTCTCTATGTCTTACCCTCTCTATAAAATATAACTTGCCCACTCTTTCAATTCTCTACTCCCTCTATAAAATATCAGTTCCTCACTCTTTCTTTCCCTTACCATTTCTATAAAATATAACTTTCCCACTTTCTCAATGTCTTATCCTCTCTATAAACTATAACTTGCCCACTCTTTCTATTCTCTACTCCCTCTATAAAATATCAGTTCCTCACTCTTTCTTTCCCTTACCATTTCTATAAAATATCACTTTCCAGCTTTCTCTATGTCTTACCCTCTCTATAAAATATAACTTGCCCACTCTTTCAATTCTCTACTCCCTCTATAAAATATCAGTTCCTCACTCTTTCTTTCCCTTACCATTTCTATAAAATATCACTTTCCAGCTTTCTCTATGTCTTATCCTCTCTATAAAATATAACTTGCCCACTCTTTCTATTCTCTTACCCTCTCTATTAAATATAACTTACCAACTCTTTCTATTCTCCTACCCTCTCTATAAAATATAACATGCCCACTCTTTCTATTCTCTTACCCTTACTATAAAATATCACTTCTTTACTCTCCCTAAAAAATATTACTTGCCCACTCTTTCTATTCTCTTACCCTCTCTACCCTTTTACTACTCCCTCCTTAAAATATCAGTTCCTATCTCTTTATTTTCCTTTTCCCTTTCTATAAAATATCACTTCTCTACTCCCTCGCTAAAATATCAGTTTCCCACTCTTTCTTTACTCTTACTCTTTCTATAAAATATCACTTCCCTGCTTTCTGTATGTCTTACCCTCTCTATAAAATATAACTTGCCCACTCTTTCTATTCTCTACTCCCTCTATAAAATATCAGTTCCCCACTCTTTCCTTTCTCTTACCCTTTCAATAAAATATCACTTTCCACCTTTCTCTATGTTTTATCCTCTCTATAAAATATAACGTTCCCGCTTTCTCTATGTCTTACCCTCTCTATAAAATATAACTTGACCACCCTTTCTATTCTCTTACCCTTTCTATAAAATATAAGTTCCCCACTCTTTCTTTTCCCTTACGCTTTCTATAAAATATAACTTTCCCGCTTTCTCTATGTCTTATCCTCTCTATAAACTATAACTTGCTCACTCTTTTTATTCTCTTACCCTTTCTATGAAATATAAGTTCCCCACTCTTTCTTTTCTCTTACCCTTTCTATAAAATATCCCTTTCCCGCTTTCTTTATGTTTTATCCTCTCTATATAATATAACTTGCCCACTCATTCTATTCTCTACTCACTCTATAAAATATAAAATATAAGTTCCCCACTTTTTCTTTTCTCTTACCCTTTCTATAAAATATCCCTTTCCCGCTTTCTGTATGTCTTACCCTCTCTATAAAATATAACTTGCCCACTCTTTCTATTCTCTACTCCCTCTATAAAATATAAGTTCCCCACTTTTTCTTTTCTCTTACCATTTCTATAAAATATCACTTTCCAGCTTTCTCTATGTCTTATCCTCTCTATAAAATATAACTTGCCCACTCTTTCTATTCTCTTACCCTCTCTATAAAATATCACTTTCCTGCTTTCTCTATGTCTTACCCTCTCTATAAAATATAACTTGGCCACTCTTTCTATTCTCTTACCCTTTCTATAAAATATAAGTTCCCTACTCTTTCTTTTCCCTTACCCTTTCTATTAAATATAACTTGCCCACTCTTTCTATTCTCTTACCCTCTCTATAAAATATAACTTGTCCACTCTTTCTATTCTCTTACCCTTTCTATGAAATATAAGTTCCCCACTCTTTCTTTTCCCTTACCCTTTCTATAAAATATCACTTTTCTGCTTTCTCTATGTCTTACCCTCTCTATAAAATATAACTTGGCCACTCTTTCTATTCTCTTACCCTTTCTATAAAATATAAGTTCCCTACTCTTTCTTTTCCCTTACCCTTTCTATTAAATATAACTTGCCCACTCTTTCTATTCTCTTACCCTCTCTATAAAATATAACTTGTTCTATAAAATATAAGTTCCCCACTCTTTCTTTTCCCTTACTCTTTCTATAAAATATCACTCTCCTGCTTTCTCTATGTCTTACCCTTTCTATAACATATAACTTTCCCGCTTTCTCTATGTCTTACCCTCTCTATTAAATATAACTTGCCCACTCTTTCTATTCTCTACTCCCTCTATAAAATATCAGTTCCTCACTCTTTCTTTCCCTTACCATTTCTATAAAATATCACTTTCCAGCTTTCTCTATGTCTTATCCTCTCTATAAAATATAACTTGCCCACTCTTTCTATTCTCTTACCCTCTCTATAAAATATCACTTCTCCACTCCACCTATAAAATATAACTTGCCCACTCTTTCTATTCTCTTACCCTCTCTATAAAATATCACTTCTCTACTTCACCTATAAAATATAAGTTCCCCACTCTTTCTTTTCCCTTACCCTTTCTGTAAAATATCACTTTCCCGCTTTCTCTGTGTCTTACCTTCTCTATAAAATATAACTTGCCCACTCTTTCTATTCTCTTACCTTTTCTATAAAATATAACTTGCCCACTCTTTCTATTCTCTTACCCTCTCTATAAAATATCACTTCTCCACTCCACCTATAAAATATAAGTTCCCCACTCTTTCTTTTCCCTTACCGTTTCTATAAAATATCACTTTCCCGCTTTCTCTATGTCTTATCCTCTCTATAAAATATAACTTGGGCACTCTTTCTATTCTCTTACCATCTCTATAAAATATCACTTCTCTACCCCCTTCTATAAAATATCAGTACCCCATTTTTTTTTCAATTACCTTCTCTATAAAATATAACTAGCCAACTCTTTCTATTCTCTTACCCTCTCTATAAAATATAACTTGCCCACTCTTTCTATTCTCTTACCTCTCCATAAAATATAACTTGCCTACTGTTTTTATGACTCGCCCATCTCTATAAAATAACACTTCCACACAATTCCCGCTCTTTCTATTCTATTACCATCTCTATAAAATATCAGTTCACCACTCTTTCTATTCTCTTAACCTCTCTATAAAATATCACTTTCCTACTCTTTCTATTCCTTGACCCTCTCTATAAAATAACACTTCTCCACACTTCCTACTATTTCTATTCTCTTACCCTGTCTAGAAAATATGCCTTCCCCACTATTTCTATTCTCTTTTTCTCTCTTTAAACTATCACTTGCCACACTTTTTTATCTTCTCACCCTCTTAATAAAGTATCAGTTCTCTGCTCTTTCTATTCTTATTCCATGTTTATAAAATATCACTTCCCCACTCTCTTCTCTTGTACCATCTCTATTAAATATAATATCGCCACACCTTCTATTTTTCTTACCCTCTTTTCATGATTTTACCCTGCACATTTATTTTTGTTCTCTTACCCCATCTATAAAACATAACTGCTCTATGCTTTCTATTCCATTACTCAACTAACATAATATCACTTTCCCACTCTTACTATTCTCTTACACTTTCTATAAAGTACCACTTCATCACTCTCACACTCTGATAACGTAAACTATCACTTATTCACTCGTTATATTCCCTTTCTCTATTTATACATCAATCATTTCTTTTTTTCTATTTCCTTACAAACAAAATCAGTTTGCCGCTCGATCTTTTCTTTTGCTCTTTTTTCTTCATCTCTTTCGTATTAAAATACGATTTGCACTCACATCTTTAATCTCTCTTTATTCCTCCTCCTCCTCTCTCTCTCCTCCTCCTCCTCCTCTCTCTCCCTCGTTACAAAAATCATTTATCGTCTTTTGTTTCTTAATCTCTTTACAAACTACTACCCCCCGCGCTCTCCCTCTCTTCCTGTTTCCTTCTACACAATAATTAATCCACCCATGCATCTATACACACAAGCACATTTCTCACATTTTTCTTTGAGGCAAAACAGAAAAGCTTTTTATTGACATTTTAATAAATTACCAAAAGAATAACCATATAAAATAAAAAAACAAAAAACAAACCATAACAAGACAAATAAAAAGCTAAAAAAACGAAAAAAAAAAAAAAAACGAAAAAAAAAAAACCCAACCAAAACTTCACGGAAGACCCAACCCTTTAAGCTTGAGTTAAATGTTGCTGATGCATAACAGTACTCAGACAAACCATAAATTGATTCAAAGTCACTTATGGAATTAATGTGATTTTTTTGTCAAAAGTTCTTCATATAAACACCATGTGAATGTCTGCAAAATCCAATCTAATTTGATTTTTTTCCTATTTCTGTCGCACTTTCGATAAAGACAAAAAAAATCTCCTGTCTTCTTGATTGCTTCCATGACATTTGTCTTCGGTTTCTTCAGGTTCGACGTTGAATTAAAGAGATTCCACCGTGACATTCTGTCAAAGAGAAATAAAATGTATTTACTAGTTGGACTGCAAGAGCGGATCCATTCCTTATATGAAGAATGGCGCCGTTTTATTCTCAAATTGAAAAGGCTGAACTTCAAATTAAAAAAGCGTGAATTTCAAATTTAGATAAATCAATTTCAAAAGAAAAATTCTCAATTTCAAAAGAGAAACGCCCAACTTCGAGTTTAGAACCACAAATTTAAAAATAAAAACATCTAAACTTCAAACTTTAAAAAACATCAACTTCAAATTAAAAATGGCAACTTTAAATTAAAAATGCTGAACTAGAAATTTACACAAGGCAAGGTAATACGAGAGAGAGAAATAGATTATTGGTATGCTAAGCCACTGCCTTTCCTTCTCTTTTTGTTCCACTTCAATCTTCCCCTTTCTTTTTCTTTCCCATTTTACTTTCCTAAAGCAACACTCACAAAGTGGAAAGGGGATATATATATATATATATATATATATATATATATATATATATATATATATATATATATATATATTAACATACTTCACCCCAAACAAGGCAGGCCGCCACTGTAGACGTAAGGGGCTACTGAGAAAAAGGGTGAGAGTTTTTTTGGAGGGTCAACCGAAATTGGGAGCTGCGCAGTGAGATGTCTGTGTACATTAATTTTAAATTTCTGCATATCAGTACCGTCAGGAAAACGGGGAGCAGGGAGGCAGTTCCAGAGTCCAGCAGCACGAGGAAAGAAGCTTTTGGAGTAGAAAGCTCTTCGGCATCTGGGGATATATATATACATTATTTTAATTATATAAACAAATTATAATATACAGTAATATAATATATTGCATATATATTTTCAGTATTCACTTCAACAGTGCTCAATATATGAGTAGATTTTGGTAGTAGTATGAAAATGTATTTATGGCAAGAAAGCTACACAGAAACGTTCCTAAAAGAATGATGATAGCCTGATTGTTTCTTTTAGAAATGAAATGATTAGTCTGATGTGTGTGTGTGTGCGTGTGCGTGCGTGTGTGTATGTGTGTGTAGTCATCTACATATAGCTGCTTTGTCGTTTACAAATAATCAGTATTGCTATAATGTATCTATGACGAGATTCGAAACTGCAACTATGATTATCGTAGTCAGGCATCTTGCTTCCCTGGCAACAAATTAGCTACTGATTGTAAGAAAAATTACAACACTTTCTGTAGTAGTATTAAAAATACTTATGGTAAGTAAGCTACACAGCAACTTTTGTGTTTCATTGTTTACGACAAGGCAGACAAGGAAAACATAGAACATGGAGTTTTCATTAAAGTGTTCATCGTTATTTCTGGACCAATTATAACGTTCTTGTGTGATTTAACTAACCAAGTTTTGATCCTCTTGGGTGAAATAAAAGCAGCAACTCGTTTACCAACAGTGGAGTTTTCAGTCGACACCTTAACGTTGCCACTATAGAATTCTGGAACAAACAGTATAAGCTTTTCAGAACGATTCCCACAACGTTACAATAACCAAATACTGAAGACAACATAACGAGTTTCAATAACAATAATCCAATTATTACGTTTTTACTTAGCGAGGCATATATAAAACATTATTCGTTTTTACTTAGCGAGACATATATAAAACATTATACGTTTATACTTAGCGAGGCATATATAAAACATTATACGTTTTTACTTAGCGAGGCATATATAAAACATTATACGTTTTTACTTAGCGAGGCATATATAAAACATTATATGTTTTTACTTAGCGAGGCATATATAAAACATTATACGTTTTTACTTAGCGAGGCATATACAAAACATTATACGTTTATACTTAGCGAGGCATATATAAAACATTATACGTTTTTACTTAGCGAGGCATATATAAAACATTATACGTTTATACTTAGCGAGGCATATATAAAACATTATACGTTTTTACTTAGCGAGGCATATATAAAACATTATACGTTTTTACTTAGCGAGGCATATATAAAACATTATACGTTTTTACTTAGCGAGGCATATATAAAACATTATATGTTTTTACTTAGCGAGGCATATATAAAACATTATACGTTTTTACTTAGCGAGGCATATACAAAACATTATACGTTTTTACTTAGCGAGGCATATATAAAACAATATACGTTTTTACTTAGCGAGGCATATATAAAACATTATATGTTTTTACATGTTACGTTTTTACTTAGCGAGGCATATATAAAACATTATGCGTTTTTACTTAGCGAGGCATATATAAAACATTATACGTTTTTACTTAGCGAGGCATATATAAAACATTATATGTTTTTACTTAGCGAGGCATATATAAAACATTATACGTTTTTACTTAGCGAGGCATATACAAAACATTATACGTTTATACTTAGCGAGGCATATATAAAACATTATACGTTTTTACTTAGCGAGGCATATATAAAACATTATACGTTTATACTTAGCGAGGCATATATAAAACATTATACGTTTTTACTTAGCGAGGCATATATAAAACATTATACGTTTTTACTTAGCGAGGCATATATAAAACATTATACGTTTTTACTTAGCGAGGCATATATAAAACATTATATGTTTTTACTTAGCGAGGCATATATAAAACATTATACGTTTTTACTTAGCGAGGCATATACAAAACATTATACGTTTTTACTTAGCGAGGCATATATAAAACAATATACGTTTTTACTTAGCGAGGCATATATAAAACATTATATGTTTTTACATTTTACGTTTTTACTTAGCGAGGCATATATAAAACATTATGCGTTTTTACTTAGCGAGGCATATATAAAACATTATACGTTTTTACTTAGCGAGGCATATATAAAACAATATACGTTTTTACTTAGCGAGGCATATATAAAACATTATATGTTTTTACTTAGCGAGGCATATATAAAACATTTTACGTTTTTACTTAGCGAGGCATATATAAAACATTATACGTTTTTACTTAGCGAGGCATATATAAAACATTATACGTTTTTACTTAGCGAGGCATATATAAAACATTATATGGTTTTACTTAGCGAGGCATATATAAAACATTATACGTTTTTACTTAGCGAGGCATATACAAAACATTATACGTTTTTACTTAGCGAGGCATATATAAAACATTATACGTTTTTACTTAGCGAGGCATATATAAAACATTTTACGTTTTTACTTAGCGAGGCATATATAAAACATTATACGTTTTTACTTAGCGAGGCATATATAAAACATTATACGTTTTTACTTAGCGAGGCATATATAAAACATTATACGTTTTTATATAGCGAGGCATATATAACACATTATACGTTTTTACTTAGTGAGGCATATATAAAACATTATACGTTTTTACTTAGCGAGGCATATATAAAACATTTTACGTTTTTACTTAGCGAGGCATATATAAAACATTATACGTTTTTACTTAGCGAGGCATATATAAAACATTATACGTTTTTACTTAGCGAGGCATATATAAAACATTATACGTTTTTACTTAGCGAGGCATATATAAAACATTATACGTTTTTACTTAGCGAGGCATATATAAAACATTTTACGTTTTTACTTAGCGAGGCATATATAAAACATTTTACGTTTTTACTTAGCGAGGCATGTATAAAACATTATACGTTTTTACTTAGCGAGGCATGTATAAAACATTATACGTTTTTACTTAGCGAGGCATATATAAAACATTATACGTTTTTACTTAGCGAGGCATATATAAAACATTATGCGTTTTTACTTAGCGAGGCATATATAAAACATTATACGTTTTTACTTAGCGAGGCATATATAAAACATTCTACGTTTTTACTTAGCGAGGCATATATAAAACATTCTACGTTTTTACTTAGCGAGGCATATATAAAACATTATACGTTTTTACTTAGCGAGGCATATATAAAACATTATACGTTTTTACTTAGCGAGGCATATATAAAACATTCTACGTTTTTACTTAGCGTGGCATATATAAAACATTATACGTTTTTACTTAGCGAGGCATATATAAAACATTATACGTTTTTACTTAGCGAGGCATATATAAAATATTATACGTGGTTACTTAGCGAGGCATATATAAAACATTATACGATTTTACTTAGCGAAGCATATATAAAACATTATGCAACCGTTGTCAGGAGCTCAGGTTCTGGATCGTCTGTCGAGAAAATCACTCAACACTGATATTAATTAATAAGATTTATTAATAAAAAAAGAACAGTGACAGAAAAAAAACTAGATAGATAGATAAATAGCTTGTCTTGCTACACCTAGCTACATAGTGTAAGCCCCCCCCTCCTATTGGTGACGGTGCCTTTTACACGTCTTATTTACTTGAAGTGTTGCCAGGAAAAAGTACAGAAAAATCGCCGCCCGGAAGTCACATGATTTTGTCGACTTCCGTTCTGGGGGTCACCTCTGACGCTTAGGAGTCACTTAAACGTTTCCATTCAAACAATAGATCCGTTTTGCAACGCAATAACTATCCCACAAAGATTAGTACGAATTCACACCTACATACTGTTTGGAACTGACACATTAATGAACATTTAAAACATATCTAAATCTTTGCAACACAATTTTAAAAGCTGAATTTCAAATTCAAAATGAAAAAAAAAATACAATATTAATTTAAAAAAAAAACGAACGAACAATGAAATCACATATAATTAAAAAAACTAGCACCGCTGGTCTTCATCATCGAACACGTATAATTTCAAATGGCCTATTCACGATTGCACGGCTACGCAGCATAATTATGAACAAACTCATTACACATCTGAGCGGGCATCTTTGAAAATAATTGTCCTTAAAGCCAAACAGCTTATTGGTCACTCAAAACGAATACTAATTTGTTTAGCGAGAAATAATTTTAACCTCCAGTTGGTAACTTCCACATGTGCATATTTTTCCAATTTGAAAATTGTCTTCTTCTTCTTCTTCTTCTTCTTCTTCTTCTTCTTCTTCTTCTTCTTCTTCTTCTTCTTCTTTATTATCCTCCTCCCCCTCTTCCTCCTTCTCCTCCTCATTATTATTATTTAACGTCTACTTTACATGCTGGCATGTATTGGACAGTTTTTTTAAATTGACTTCCAAGCTAACCAATCTATGGCCAGTCCTTTATTTACCCCTCATTCTTTCAAATCCATTCTTATCACTTCCCTTGCTAACTGACCCTGCTACCCCAACTGTTCTACGTCTACCTACCCAAGAACTCTCATCCATTCTTTCAATGTGACTAAACTAACGAAGTCTCCTGTTCTACACACACATCTCCTTATACTGTCCAGATTTAATCTTCCTCTAAGGTCATCAGATCTAAGCCTCATCGTATCATTCTCATATCATTTCTTTTCATGCAACATATATCCTCAACTTATTAATCAGAAATAACTTATCATTTTGTCCCTGTCTGTTCGTCCGTTATCCCGTTGGTTAATGACACCATTATTTCATTAGTCTTCGGATTTTATTAAAATTCTTTCATTTCTTTTTCACAAAATTGTGCATGAAATTCACAACACAGAAAGTTGACTGACCCATATTTTTCATGAATAATTTGATTTTTCCACAAAATGGTTAAAATGCAACTTTTGCAAATAACAGCGTGATCCCCTAAAAAAATGGCACCCATGGAATTGCAAAAAAAATTCACAATTTTTTCTGCAATCAAACCATAATTGCTACAAATATACTTCAGTATATGCCTAACTTGTCCACCAAGTTTAAGTTATGAATGTTCAACAGAATCTTAGTAAATATATAACAAGCTTAGATGTTTGGTGTGAAAAAATGAGGTTAAAAATGGAAAATTCCATGCAAGAAAATGGAATTTTCAATTAGAAGTAAAGATAGAAGTTAGGCTGACGTGTACCGGAAGTTACGCTATAGGAGAAAGTATGTGGCAGAGAAGCTAGAGAGTTCCTGCCTCTTGGGAGTTGGGCGTCAAGATGGTTAGACTTTGTTTTCAGGTTTTCAACCACTCTATGGAGGTTGGTCGGGAGGATGCAGTTCATCTGGATATACTTGCTGCAAATTATTGTAAGAAGTAAATAAAATCCCAGAGTCAATATTGGAGTTATTTTTTGTTCTTTTAATTGTATCCATTATTAAATCCATAGCAAGAGAGGGGAAGAAAAGATCATCATCTCTGCGATTCTGTGAGACGTCACATAACTTTCCACTGAGCAATTGCTTGTGTGTCTACGATATATATATATATATATATATATATATAGAGAGAGAGAGAGAGAGAGAGAGAGAAAGAGAGAGAGAGAAAGAGAGAGAGAGAGAGGGAGAGAGAGAGAGAGAGAGAGAGAGAGAGAGAGAGAGAGAGAGAGAGAGATAGGAAGAATGTCTGTTTCTGTTGATGAAGCAGAGAACTGGAAATTTGGCAAGAATAGAAGGACTTCCCATGTTAAAATCGACTTTGGAATCTAGTCGGGATTGGCCTCTTTTGTTCTCTACAACCTCTTGCTTACAGAAGAGACCTTACTAGTCTCTCTACTCTATTGTTATTTCCATGGGAGGTAGGTGTTCGACTCAGCTCCAATCTCTGATTCAGCCTTGTAAGACATTCACAGCGATAGCTCGTTTTATTACCACAATTGCAAAGAACTTTCATTTCTTCCCCTCTATGTACCTAACATCAAACGGAATTCTCATAAACAGAATTTATTTCCAAGAAGTTCCACGTTTACCACGAGACTGCTTCCCTGCAGACTACAATATGGTCGTCTTAAAATCCAATTTCAACAAGTACTTGTCATAAACCGCCCTCATAAGAGAAGCAGGGTCTAGTGTGATTACAAGAATTAGGAGTGGATGGAGTAAGCTCAGAGAACTGCCATTACTAACCAACAGAGCATTACCACTGTCGACCAAGGGAAGAGTTTATCAGGCATGATTATGCACTGTGATGATCTATAGAAGTGGCCAATGAGGGTTGAGGACATGCGTTGCATAGAGAGAAATGATATGAGAATGATACGATGGATGTGTAATGTGAGTCTTAACAACAAGCTTAGTTCTGATGATCTCAGGGGAAAATAAAACCTGGATAGTATAGGGGAATGTGTGCAGAACAGGAGACTTCGATGGTATGGCTACATTAAAAGAATGAATGAGAGTTCTTGTGTTAGTAGATGTAGAACAGTTGAGGTAGCAGGTTCAGCTCATAGGGGAAGGCCAAGGAAAAATATAGTAGGAAGTGATAAAAATAGACCTGAGGGAAAGAGAGATAAATAAAAACCTGCCTAGACATAGCAGCTTACTTTGAAAGTGAATTTCTTAAAGCTGTTCAATGCATTCAACTGTCAGTCTATCTATCTTATCTTATCTTATCTTATATCTTATCCTCGAGTATCTTTTAGCCTTGATAAGTGGTGATTCATTAGCAATAAAAATAACCCACTGCAACTCTGTTGCTGATAAACACTGTATTGCCCAGTCTGTAGTCTAAATAAAAGAATCTTGTTCTTTGTTTTTTTTTATATTAAACTTTTGATTTAACAAAATTAACTTTAAGATATAGACTAAGACATGCAGCTATCAGAAAGAGGTTTAATATTAACAGATCCATCGACAACGTTATTCGAAATAAGAGATTAACGTGGTTTTGGACATGTTTCCTGGCTTACAAAAATCTAGCTATGTAAAGAAATCATTTCAAGAAGTATTCATTCAAGAAAGGTCAAGAAGACGATCAACAAAGAGATGGGCCGACCAGATAAGGGTTGAGACTGGCATGCTGCTCCTGACAGCTGAAAGATTGGTCCAAGACGGTGATAAGTGGCAGACTTTTGTTTTCAAACATGTGGCGAAGCTCCCTGGAGTATACAAATAAGTCAAATCAAGTTATTTATTTAATGATAAGATGTAATGTATAAATGTTTTAAAAAAAATTCTAATAGAACTTTTTTTCTGATTAAAAAGTGTTTTAATTTAATTTTAATTGTTTTATTATAATTTAAAGCAAACACATATTTTTCAAGTACAGTTGACGCACGCAGAAGATGAAAATTTGAGAAACTCAGTGCAAATGCGAATTATTTTCATATTTGAACAATTTATAATTTTAAACTTAATAACTTCTTTGTTGATGCGATAATTTATCCTTCAATTATATAACATTATCTTAATTGGAATCAGCTAATTGGTTTTCTGAGTATATCTGCAATTTTATTATTAAGTGGAAGTGATGGCGGTTGCCATGGTTACTGGCACAAACTGTTGACTCCAGAGTGTGGTGTTCACATTTTTCCTTACTTTCACTAATACTTTTGAGAAAGGTATGAACCCGTTTGTCACCCCTTCAGTTATGCATGTAATAGTAAGGCAGACAACGTGGTAGATCATCTTGTCTAGAAAGAAATCTTTGAAATAACTCCATTCTTTCTCTGTTTATCCCAGTGTAAAGCGACGAGTATTTGTATGTCCTAGCTTTTAAGTTTTTAGCAACTACATGTTTGGGTATCGTTCCCAAATATGAGGCTGACATTTTGTATTGGGGATAACACACAAGGTTGGAAGAAAGATGGACAATATTTAAGAGTATTTAAACACATACACCTTTATACTTACATAAACAGAACAGCAGACACTAACAAAGAAAGAATACATTAATGTGTCAATACACTAAGAAAGACGTGTTTCCAGGGTCATAGATAGAGAAGAGGCATGAATGATGTATAAGTAAATATGTAAAATGCCTAACGTTCGTTGTGGTGTTTTGGGAATCTGGGCGACTGTCACCAGAAAAGGGTGTCTAACACGACTGCTAACTGGGTTTATGAAGGCCATGCCAATATGACAGCCGATCGGACCACGTCTAGTAGCCTCGAAGGACTATTTAGGAAGATAGAGAGCCTAATTCTGAATTTTTTGCACATCTGTGGAATGAGCTTTCTGTATTGGTACAGTTTTTGAACCAAACAAAACCGACTTTTGTTGACGCAAAATTACGTAAACAGCCAGAAAAAAGCTGAATGAAAACGAACCGGCGTCAAAATCAAAACGGTGTTCTAACGGAAAACAATAATGACACAACATTTAAAGCAAGAAAAACACTCACCGTATGTTTATTTTTATGAAAACTTATTTATTTTTTGAGGAAAGAAATTACTGAAACAACTTTTATAATTTAACTTTTTAACTTTCTCGTGTAAACACGAGAAAGTTAAAAAGTTAAATTAAAATAATTTTTTTTAACCTAAACCTAACCTAACCCTAACCCTAACCCTAACCTCACCGTAACCTACTTTTATTGCCTTTGGTAGCAGTTACTTGTTGACTGATTGTATTTTTAACCCCTTTTTTCTCTGTTGTAAATTCTTGACAATCGTCAATTTTCTATTTAATCAATTTACAATTTAACTTGTCGTCTGCTTCCCTCACCTTCTGATCGGATAAGTGCTTCGGCATCTTTCGGTTCTTTACGTAAACAGTCAGAAAAACCCGAACGAAAACTTGGTATTGTCTGGTTCAAAAGTTGCCCCAATACCAAGCTTTCTTACAAAAATAATTTAAAAATTATTCTTAGGGAAAAATTGTAAATTTACTTTTTGTTCCAGATCTCAAATCGAATATTTACCACCTCGTTAAGAAGGGGAGGCCCTAATATCTAGATCTTGTAGGTCATTCCAGAAAAAAATAAAAATTGAGTCACTTATATGAAAAAAAATCTTGCAATTCTTTCAATTAAAATAAGGGCATGTTGCATTCCCCCTTTCCCCTTCTTCCTCAAAAACAAAATAAAAATCAAATAAACGATATTTTTCGTTTATTCGTTTATGTAAATATTGATTTTATCGAAATAGAGAAAGTCGTTGTAGTATTCATAATAAAAAAAAGATGTAGGATTTATGTGGATAATGATTTATTTTTAAATAGTCAGGACTCCACAAAAATAGCAATAAAATACGTTTTTATAAGACTTCAAAGTATATAATCTGTTCTGTCCTCGGTCGGAGTAGAAGAAATCCTTCTTGTACGAGGCAATTTAAAAAAATGATTTTCCTAATCTAGAGTATCCCTGTTTGAGAAGCTGGATTTCCCCACATTAAAAACTGACTCTGTATGTAACTTAGCCCTCGTGGGGAGGCAAATACATAAGGAAAGAAAGACAGATAGAAATAGACAAAATACTTAAAGATGATCGCATTGTGGATAATAGTAACTACTCCCCACCCCACTATCATCAAATCGACCAATAAAGAATAAATCGAATTGGTAGCAACATGTAGCTGTGGACGTGTAACAAATACGGTTAAATATGGAAAATTCTACGTAAGGTTTGTTAAGAAAGTAGATGACATTTTCCATTAGAAGTCAAACTGTTGCATTCAAACACGCCCCGTGTTTGAATGCAACAGTTTGAGTGACACGTAAAGGTGAGAGGTGACCCAAGAACGGAAGTCGATAAAACCACATGAGTTGCGGAAAGAGCTTTACTCTCTCTTGTTTAGCGACGCTTCAAGCAGAGAAGACATGCCCAGGGGCCGTCCTAAATAGTGATCAAGCATTCAAAACTAAGTGTAGCGAGACATGATATCCGTCTATCTATCTGTCTGTCTTTCTCTCTCTCTCATGCAAGTAACCCGTCTCTCTGTTCTTCTCTGTGTAAGTAACCTTTTTTAATAAATTAACATCAGCGTTTAGGTGATTTTGTCAGCATACGAATAGCGTATAATGGTTTAAACATGCATCAATAAGTTAAAACATGTCAGGATATTGCGTCATAACAGGAAGTCAGTAGAGACACGTAGTGGATAAGCTGATGAGATCTGTACTACAAGAATTATGCATTAGTTGCGCCTATTTCTCTATGAAGAGGGGTTGGGGTATTATGTCTGTATACTATATACTGAAAAATAAAAATAAAAATAAAAACTCTGAAAGCATTATTAAACCTCAAATGATTTTGTGCTGTTAATATTTACAACTGCTGCTATTAATCAACATGCATTATGACAGTAAAACAACGAAACATAAGAGGAGAGAGGACGAACTGCTGCTATGTGTTATCAAACCT
This sequence comes from Sepiola atlantica, assembly GCA_963556195.1. Taxonomy (NCBI): domain Eukaryota; kingdom Metazoa; phylum Mollusca; class Cephalopoda; order Sepiida; family Sepiolidae; genus Sepiola; species Sepiola atlantica. The sequence continues at coordinate 243,426,787 of OY744515.1, read as the reverse complement.
ACAAAACTCAAGCTGTCTACATGATGAGTCTCTCTCCAGATAATTTGCTTGAATCAAAGAATTCGTCCCTATAGTGATACAGATATATAGTCTAACAGTTTTCCTTGAATTTGACTTATTTTTAAATAATTTGAAATATCTTTATATCATAACGCCCTTTGATATAATGGTTAGAGTGTTAGCTAATGTGCCAGGAGACCGGGGTTCAATCCTCGGTTGAGTCATACCAAAAACAAAAAATAATAGTACTTATAAGATGAGGATCAAGTGTAAGTTGAATACTCCAGAGAAAGTGGTGGTGCCCTCCCCTACATTGAATACTCCAGAGAAAGGGGTGCCCTCCCCGGGGTGGTGCCCTCCCCTACATATCGGTGTCGTAGCGAATGAAAAGGAAGATTTCGGATCACCTTCGATTATGGTCGATCCATTTATTTAATTATTTTTATGTCAGAATGAGTTTCTTTTATGATTTGCTCACAATTATTATATTTATAGTTGAGTTACAATTCTTACAAATTTAAGATGTAATACTATTTGTGTTGGTGGTGGTGTGCTTTTGGAGTGAGGTGTGGGAATAATTATTAGGTGCAATGGGTTATATTGTATGTTTCACGTGGGATGTACTTGGGGTCAACTGGACCCTCACACAAAAGATGGTTAGTTTATTGGTTGAATTCAACACAAGACATGGGAGGTGGTACTTGTGAACTGGATACTATGAATGTTGGTAACCTTTACTAGGTCCCTCTTGTGAGTATCTAATTCTAAAAAGAACTGAGGAAATCAATACCAACAACAAAATCAAGCCGGTAAAAAAATACATAAGATGCTGGTTCATACGAATTACGTCTTTTAATATATAAATTGGTTGAGCTGCTGCCAGGATTTTAGTGCTGCTAGAATACCATGTACGGTCTGGATTAATGGAAGCGTTTAGATTCCTTGTAGGGATAGTCTATGCAAAAGCAACTTCCTATTAAGGAAATGGCATTCCAATAGTTATGTTGAAGTTAACATCGTCATCATATCAATCTTCTAGAATATACCATCCTCCTGTGAAATAAGATACATAGATATTCAAATGTTCAATTCAAGTTCTCCTTTATTTCATCTTTTGTTTTCATTTTACTTCTGTAAGTAAGTTCCCAGAAATCAAGGGGCCCCTTTCTGGGGCTAACACTTGATTTCTATATGAGATACATAGATATCCGAGTGTTCAATCAAGATTCTCCGCCACCTCTCAAACATTGAGTTAGTAAAGAGTGAAGAACACTAATTTTTCTCTCCCCTGAATTGGTCACTTAATCATGTTATAGTTTATCTTTATTGTTGTCTTTTCTGAATTTTGCTGGATTCCAGGACAAGAATTCATCTGGTCTGGTAGAGTATCCAGCTAAGTGATGTTACTTGAGATAACATCACTATAGAAAGGTGCACCATTCCTCAATATGTCTTCCATTATGTCTTCAGAAGTTAAGCGACATTGAGCCTGGTCAATACAAGATGGGTGACTGTTTTTGGGAAGACGGAGACTCCTCTTGCAAAAAACAAAACAAACAAAAAAAAACTAAACAAAACCAGCGTCGTTATCTCCCTTGACCGAGATATAAATGCGACTGGGGACCGTTTATGAATTTAATTCCTTAGAAACTTCCTCCTTGGGAGAAAGTCGACTCAACTCCCTAGAAACTTGCTCTTTCAGAGAAAGTCGGCTCAACTCCCTAGAAACTTCCTCCTTCAGAGAAAGTCGGCTCAACTCCCTAGAAACTTCCTCCTTCGGAGAAAGTCGGCTCAACTCCCTAGAAACCTCCTCCTTCAGAAAAAGTCGGCTCAACTCGACTAGAGTGAATACTACACCAGTTATGAGGTACAGCTACCCTGTGGATCATTAGAGATACTTTAACTGGTTGAACTTTATTTTTTTCTTTTCTGTGATATTATTCTTCAAAAAAGTGCTCGATTTTCCTGGCGGCCTTTCTATGGTCATTGCTATTAATAAGTCATCTTGTTTATCTTACCAGCTGTCTTGGGATGTCTTAATCTCATTTCAGATCTCAACCCATAATCAGTAATCTTCTTATATTAAAGTTTAATGATGATAAATCCTATTTTTTTAAGTACACAACGTATGATAGCACATGCGTTATTCTGTATCATCAGCTACCAACCAGGGGTGATAACAGTTTTGGTGCCTAAGGTGATACATCCATCACTGGCACAACACGCAGCTTTGCCACCGAACAGAGTATTAAAAAAAAAGCAACATATGTTCATTTTTCAGTTTCATAATGTCGTGTGTTTATTTTGAACGTTGATGACATTACAGGTTTAAACGATTGTAACTTGAAGTCACGTAAGCACAAGACATTCCCTCCCTTGTGCATATTTTATCGTTGGTCCACTAAATTCTTGGCTTGCTTAGAATTTATCCAATGCGTTGAATTCTGAATTCCTGTTTTTCCAAGATGTCACACCAACTTCCCAGAGAATCACTTCGTCTTGCAGAAGAATCAATTTACGGTTATAATTTGGATTTGTTTTCCCACATGTATAGTGTGCCCCCCCCCCCAATTTTCTCATATGAATAATATTATAATGATAATTAATCTTTTTTTTAAAACTTACACATGTGATACCTTGTCCTTATCAGCCGTCAACCAGGGGTGGTAAAGCAGTTTTGGTGCCTAAGACGGTACTGCCATCACTGGCGCCACCAACAGCTTTTGTCACCGGACAGAGTATGAAAAACAACGAACGTTAATCTTTGCAGTTTTATGATGTTTTATTGAAACGCATTTATTATGTCCGTTGAGTACATTACGCATTAAAAATATTTGTTGCTTTATGTCACGGGAACATGAGAAATACTCATCTCATGTGCACTTTTTACTGTTGGGCCACTAAATTCTTGGCTTACTTAGAATCTCCCCAGGACGCTGATGTTCTGCAATGAAATCCTAAACACTGTGGGTGTAATGCTGGTTTATAATCTCATCATTCGATTTAAATTCTCTGATAGGGAACTACATTGTTTGTATCAGTGTGTCTTATGGATATGCAAATCTCGCAATCTGTTCAATTTTCTAACGCAATCACACAATAATCTGATGATTAAATCTTATTTTATGCAGAAAAAGAAAATCCAAAGAAACTGAAATTTGGGGAATATTTATTAACTGATGTGTAATACCTATTGTTATAATTTCACAAAAGTCGGAGGTATCTAAATTTTCAAGAAAGGCTTCCACCCCCTTTTTACTTTATTTGCATAAAACTAAATTAAACTAAATATAGCTCACATTCGGTCCCCTTACGCCTAGCAGCTGTGTTTCAAAATTCATAATGATTGGTTAATTTGTTTAGGAGTCTATCCTGTACATAAAAACGTATAAATATATATGCATACCTAACTTTATATAAATAGAGTTATATATATTTATAATGTCATACGATTGTGTACTGATTAACCATTCGTATCAGAGGTTTCCGGGGCAGCAGGGGTTTGGATACTACCCGTTAATATATATATATATATATATATATATATATATATATATATATATATATATATATATATATACTGGTCTTACTGTTAAATATTTAAAGGTCCGGAATGGTAGAGACTTTAATCATTTCGAGAGTAACAACCTCTCTTTTTCAAAAAGAAAACAAAAGTATACGTATTGCTTTGCGGATCGCGGATGTAATGCTATCGCTAAAGAAAGGGAGTTTGAGGAAGCAGGTGTTGGTAAGGGGGTTGTGTCTGCGTTTTTTGGTGTTACTGAGGCTGGCTATGGTAGAAGGGGGGAATCCATTTTTTACGAGTGTCTGGCAAATAGCCTTAGTGTGTGTAGTTTTATCAGTAGTAGAGCAGCATATACTTTGTATACGGGTGATATCTGTGTGTGCATAACTTAATTTTGCTTTAAGGAGTAAGGCAGATTTAAAGTGGATGAAGAGTTTTCTGCGGCGGGTTTTCTGTAAAAGGTAGTGTGTATTGATATATCCTCAGAGATGCTAATATTGAAGTCTAGGAGTGAGAGTGAGCCTGAGGTGTAGGGGTGTTCGATAGTGAACTGTAGGTGGGGGTCAGTATTATTGAATGTGTTGAAAATAGTGATGGCTTCCTCACGAGATGATGTGAGAATAAGAATATCGTCAATGTATCTTGTGAAGAATATGTAGGAGTGGCAGGTGCTTAGCGCGTGTTGCTCAAGTTGGTCCATGTAAGAAATGGCTAGGAGGCCAGAAAGACTGGAGCCCATGGGTAAGCCAGAGACTTGTTTGTATGTGTTTTGCTGGAATGTGAAATAGGTATTGTTGACGATGACAAGTAGGAGTTGGTGTACATCTGTCGGGGTAATCCCGAAACAGTCGAGCTTATTAGAGGAGATGCGGTCGGTTATGAGGTTGATAGCAGGGTGTGCGGGTATGGAAGCATAAAGAGAGACAACGTCAAGGCTAAAAATGTAATTGTTGAGGCGTAGCTGTTTGGGTTGGAGTAAGTTTAATCTATTTAACACTTGGTCAGAGCTGCTGACATGTGCAGGAAAGGTGGGGAGTCGGGGGTTGATTAACTGTGAGAGGAGCCAGGAGATCTTATGAAGGGGTCCCTCAGTAGTGGAGACTATGGGTCTGATCTGCGTGTGGTTGCTAATTTTGTGTGTTTTGATGAGGTGGTAAAAGGTGGGGAGTCTGCTGTTCTTAGTGGTGAAGTTGAGCCTGTGTTTTGGGGGGAGATTCCGTCTAATACAAATTTGGGATCAAGCATTATTGATAGTGGTCTGTATTTGGGTAGCTGAGGTGTTATTGGCGGGTGTGTATAGGGTGATATTGCTGAGGTGTTCAAGGGCGAGGGTGTTGTAAGATTCTTAGGAGATGATCATGAACCCCTTGAATATATATATATATATATATATATATATATATATATATATATATATATATATATATATATATATATATAAAACAAGGGGTTTTATATAAGAGAATTCCATTGCTTAAGGAGATGATGCAGAAATCCTTGAATATATATATATATATATATATATATATGGTGTGTAAGATATTTGAAAACATACGTTATTTTTACTATAACAGTATATTATTTGACTATATTTTCTATATTTCAGAATTATTAATGACAATCCATATACTTACAAAACAAGTGAAAAGACACACAGTTATTGTGACTATAAAGTTTGAATCTAGCAACTTAGAAATAGAACCATTTTTGAAACCACTTCATCTTTCGTCTACAAAGTTCGCAAAGAGTTTAACTTAAGATGCTATTATCATAATCATCAAAACGTCAGAGATATTCTAGACACACTGATAGCATTACAACACCTGAATTTATTCAGCAAATACAGCACATTGTTGGTGGTAATCCTAACAGATCCTTGGGGTCGATTGTAAAAGAACACCGTGTTTCAGAAGAAACAATCTGAAATATTGTTCACAAAGACATCAGATGCAAGTCTTATGCGATGAGTAAAGGTCATTTTATATCATAAAAGGTAAAGAAAGTCGTTTAATCATAGCTAATAGACTCCTAAACAAATTAAAAAAATCCAGCAGGAAAAGATGTCATTTTCATAATCATATGATCTTTGACATTTGACCTCCTAGCTCCCCAGATTTTAATTCCTTGAGACTACTACATATGGAGCGTAGTTAAGAAAAAGGTTAATGAGCATCCCCATAAACCTTCTCTTATATAATTCCTAAAAGACTTCATAGTTAGAGTAAGTTTTAATATGAACAAAAACGATCTAATTCTAGCATGTAGGCGATTTATACCTCACACATCAGCTGTTATTGAAGCTGAAGGAAATTTTATTGAATAAAATTGCAAAACAATATATTTAAAAATGCATTATTATCTGTTTCTAAGAGATATTTTGTGTATCTATAAATCTTCCCTTATTCACTCTCCCTCTGTCTGTCTGTCTGTCTGTCTGTCTGTCTGTCTGTCTGTCTGTCTGTCTGTCTGTCTGTCTTTGTCTCTCTCTCTCTCTCTATATATATATATGCATAAGTTAATAACAATTATATTCTCTCAAATGAAGGGCAGACGCACACAAACACACGCAGATCAATATATTTCCACAGAAATACAAGCACACTTTCTATATGCATAAGTAATAAGCTGGAAAATAGTAATTTCTTATATAGAAATACATTCAAAACTTTCTTTATTATTATTGGCGTTATTTTTAAGAGAATTGATTCTCCCAAGACAATAGTATTTATGGCTGGGAACTGATTGCTCTTTTCATCGAAACAAAAATTGGAGACGGAAGAATAGAAAAACAAAAAAACTATTGATGTGCTACTAATCAATAATGACCTTTTAACTCACCACTCAATAGTAAAATCGTAAGCTTAGAAAGCCTATGTCTATTTAGTAGATTTGATTCCATTATATAACAATAAATCGCACGAAAACCTACTTATAAATTGCATCTCAATTGTTTTTTGATGCCTCATCGCATCTTTAGATGAAGCTTTGTCTGTCAGTTTATTTATCATATCCCTTCCAACGAGGCCTGGACGTGACACAATATCAGTTTAACGTGGGGGAAATCCAGATCTCCCCCAAAGCTTACTCTTGATTAGGGCAAAAATAAAAATTTCCCCAGTCAACTCCGACTAAGGACAGAACAGATGCTACACATGAAGATCAATGTTTAGATGCGTTTCTTCCAAACTCACGATAGCCTCACTTACCACTCTTTCTTGTAGTTCATATGTGACGTCACATCCGTCCACATATAATCAACTTCGTCTTCTCACAATACAGCAGAGTAAACCCTTTGATCACTTCTGATCTTACTGTCTGTCACAATTCAGTTTGAAATTGTTTTGAAAGTGTTAAATAGTATGTAAGTTCACTAGTAAATATATTAGCTAGTATAAATTAGCGATTAGGCCGGGTTTTCCTTATATGGCAAGGTTAGCAGAAATCAAATGATTGACCGTGTCGATGAACGAATATACCGTCACAGTGAACGGCGAAGAGAGAGTTGTGAGCGAGGTTCTCGCCAGTTTGGAAGAAAGTGGCCAAACTAAGAACATACATTCAAAAATGGTCTAACGAAACGATGATATGATTAAGTGATACGCTTAACACGTATTTGACTCTCTCTCTCTTTCTATCTCTTCTCGTTTGCCTTTCAGCCACTAAGCGATTGGTGGTTGAATAAATTCTTTTGTGATACCTGTAAGAATTGGGTACATAAGAAGTACAATGGACTTACAGGTAGGTTGAGAGATGATAACCAGTTTATGTGCAAGAAGTGTAAGACAATGAAGACGGATGAAAAATCAGAGGTGGAAAAAGTATATTTGGATGGCGAGGCTATTGAGGTTGTTCAGAAGTTTTGTTACCTTAGTGATACCATAGGAGCACAGTGAGGAGCAGGTGCTAGTGTGATTGTAAGAGTTAATGGTGGATGGAGTAAGTTCAGAGAATTTCTGCCATTACTAACGAGAAAAACATTACCACTCTCGACTAAGGGAAGAGTCTATCAGGCATGTGTACGCAGTGTGATGATGCATGGAAGTAAAACCTGGCTAGTGAAGGTTTAGGACATGCGTTGCATAGAGAGAAATGATATGGATGTGTAATGTGAGTCTTAAAGGCAGGCTTAGATCTGATGATCTCAGAGGAAGATTAAATCTGGACAGTATAGGGAGATGTGTGCATAAGAGGAAATTTCGTTGGTATGATCACATTGCAGGAATGGGTTAGAGTGTTTGCATTAGTAGATGTAGAACAGTTGAGGTAGCATGATCAGTTGGCAGGGGAAGTCCAAGGTAAACACAAGAGGAAGTGATAAAAATGGACGTGAGAGAAAAAGGAATACATAAAACCCTGGCCAGAGATATATTAGTTTGGAAGTCAATTTCTAAAAGCTGCCGAACACATGTCAGCATTTAAAACGGACGTTAAACCGATGATGATGATGATGATGATGATGATGATGATGATGATATTCTTTTAGCAAATAAATTATTCGAAGTATAGTTTCAGATCCCAGGAACTCTGTCGATCTCAATGGAGTCCGTGATATCTCAACAATTCTGAGTATTCTCTGACCTGGCGATTAGCCTGGAACATGTTACCCTTCAATACTTTTTAGGTCAAGCTTAACGGATATGCCTGATTGTCCATGCTGCAACAGTACTGAAGACGAAACGGCTAAGCACGCCTTCTTGACTTGTAGCATACTTTGGCTGTTCTGGAAGTATGTCATTGAGGTGATGGCTCACATAAATCCCAGATTGTTAGTACTACTAAATGTTGCGTACGTGATTGATAATATTGACCCACCATGATCTAGGGAGAAATGAATGTTTTTTTTTTGTGATCATGACCATAAGTAGAATAGTGGTGTAGTCAACGCGTCTTAGGAGATTGTATGAGGTTAAAATCTTTTTCTCATCAGGATCTAATTTTATACCCCAAGCATTAGCTAAACGTTAAAATTACATGTGATAGAAAAACATTACAATTTATACAATTCAACAAAAGCTGGATACAAGTTGCTTGTACAAAAGAGCTTGTACATGCATGAGTACGTGTTCCCTGCCTAAGCATGATGCATGTCGTTCTGAGTCCTTTTTGAATCCACACCGTTTAAGGTAGTCTCTAAACTAGTTGAGTGAGTGATGGCTGTCATCTTTTAATTTGTGGTGATAGAGATCGTCCAAGATGTCCACTTCCCACTTTTATTTTGCCCTTGGCCTCCCAAACTCCAATCCACTCGCTAACTCCATCCCTATTTCCTTTACTCCCACTTTTGTCCAACTCCTACTTAGAAATCAAGTTACTTGTATTATGTTCTACACAAACTGGAAAACAGTGGGCAGTCTACTCTTAGAAAGGGTTGGGAGGGTCTTAATAACCTGCACCTGATTTTATTTGGTTTCTTTGTTATTCTCTGTCACACTCTTCATCTTCTTCCAATGAAAGTGTAAATATCTTTTGTAAATAAATTTGATTTTAAACCATTGCATATATTTTTAGTAGGGCAGTTCATAGAGTAAGTGTGGTATTGTAGTGATTGCTGAAGTGATGTACGAATGATGAAAGGAACGGAGCTTGGATGAATGGGTTAAAATGCATTTAGGTAAGAGTAGGATAGACAGAAGATGACCATCGAGCCACCCATCTTTGATAGCCTTGTGCCTAATTTGTCAAATTTGTTTATCTTTTTTTGTAAATAAATGATACAAAGTGTAGTATTTGTTCTGTCCTCAATCAAATGGCTGGAGATAAATTCTTCTAGACTAAGGCCATTTTTATTTTTGTCCCAATCCAGAATGCTTCTTTTTGGGAGCTGGATTTTCCCCACATTAAATATCGACCTTGTTTCTAACTCGTGGGGAGACAAGTAAATAGGGGTCACAATAAGCGCGTATATTAAAGAGCGTGTGACCACCAAACATCATGTGACGGCAGGTGTTTATTTACTCCTCGCGGAGTTAGGCACAAGGCCAGTTTTATCTTACTCCCACAAGTAAGATGTGACCCAAGATCGGGTCGAGCAAGTGGGGTTAAAAGCCAGCGCTCGAGAGGTGAGCACTCTGGCCATTTAAAAATTGCCTGGGCAGCCCCGTCGGCATTCCCCGGTAGGGGCGCCTCAAACAGTAAGCAATAAACTTACTCCTCCCCAAAGAGGGGAGGCGAAGCCTGGGAGGGTGGACCTCCTAGAACTGCACAGAACAGGCGTGCAGTATCCATCGGAACAGATACTACACTTTGATCTTAGCCAAAAGGCAGGTGTATTTTCAAGCAGCAATTTTGCTTACTTCATAGCTAGATTGCCACATACGCAACCATACTGTCTAAAGACAGATTGGAGAACCAAGAAAACATTTGCTCAGAAACAAGTAGACTTCCCTTCGTCATGATAAAACAGTTATATATATTTCACTTTTATCTTACCACTTTATTCATACATTTTGACATAAACAGACTTAAACTTTTAAGAGAAACCGGAAGTTAAGACTTTAACTGTTAACCTTCATCTGAACAAAATAAGATTTATTTTCGCATCGGCTTCTACGCATAACTTCCAGTATATATTTGAAACAATACTTTATTTATTGAACAGTCTAAATGCCTGCAGTCTGATATAAAAACTTGTCGAGAATAAAGAAGACAGTTACAATACTCTACACTACCCTGTCCTGTCTCACGTACACATAACACAACGCAGATTTGTTTCAGTATTCATCAAACGGCTTATACAATTTCTCTCATCTATACACACAACATATACACTTTCTCACACAGAGACATTTCTCCATTATCTTATTTCACCATATCTCTACATATATAAAATTAAGTTATAAAAGCTCTTATATATATGTTGTTACTAACTATTGTCTCCTGGCAAGACGCTAGTCGAAAGACCTCTTGAAGACATTTTTCCGTCCCTTATTATAATAATAATAATATTAATATTATAATAATAATAATAATAATAATAATAATAATAATAATAATAATAATAATAATAATAATAATAATAATGATCCAGGTAAAACATCCACAGGGTAGTAATCCAAAGAATTTTCAACCGGGTTTATAAAAAGTGCTCAACATCAAATAGAGCTTCAATATATGATTATTTTTATTTACACAAACATGTACAAAATCTGCGGCACTGGCATGCCGATGTTATCGATCAACAGCTATTATAAACTGAGATCTCATCAGGCAGAGTTAGAATCTGATCTTAACCTTAGATCATATTTGGAATTCTAACTCTGCCTGATGAGATCTCAGTTTATAATAGCTGATTATCGATAACATTGACATGCCAGTGTCGCAGATTTTGTACATGTCTGTGTAAATAAAAATAATCATATATATATATATATATATATATATATATATATATATATATATATATATATATATATATATATATATATATATATTGTGTGTATTTAGACAGCACATTTAGGCAAACATTATTAAATAACACGGAGTGGATTTGTTTGATGCGACTTTTTTTATTTTTTCAATTTTCTGAATTGTCCATCTAATATTTCGGTCAAATTGATGTAAATATGATCCATGGGTTTCTTGTTCCATTCTTTTTTCTTTTTTGCAAGTACTTTCGATTTGAATCGTCAAATCATCTTGTTATGTTTGTCGAAGCTACTTTGTAGAGGCGTGCTGGGTTTTTATATTACGCGCGAAATGCGGAGGTGTATATTTCGGCGCTTATAATTGGCTGAAAGAAACTGCTGATTGAGAATCGAACTCCAATCAAGAATCGATATTTTAAACAGCATTCGTTGACTGCTGCTGCTCCTATACTGGCCGTAAGGGTAGGTAATGTGTGCTACCAACCGACGCAGATCACAATCAAAGAACCAGATTACTCTTTTCGTGTATTTATCTCTGAATGGCGCCTGTTACCACTGTTGAAACGCTGTAAGTAAATTTACTTTTCCGTGCATTCGCATACTTTCATTTTGCCTCTCTAACAACAATACCAGTCACTTTCTCTATGAAACAATTGTAATTCTTGTTTCTCATTTGTGGTTATTAGCACTTTATACATGTACATGTCTGTAACATGGTTTTAGAAAGATATCAAAATCTCGTTTTGATTCACGCGAGGGAACCAAAAATCTCGCGACCTCTGAAATGAACGGTTTTAGCGTTACTTAAATGTGTCACAAGTCTTTTCCAGGTTGATTTCGTCTCAGAATAACATGTTTTTCCATTAAAATAATTAAAAAAAAACATTTATACTTCTGACAAAACATATATGTTTATGTTTCGGAATCTTTGAGATGAAGATTGATTATTTGGATTATTTGGATTATTCGGGCTACTATTCTCACCTTGGTTGTTATTTTAACAACGTTTCGGTCAATGTAATATGGATACTTTGCGCAATGAATAAATAGGTTGAAGGTTTTCTCGGTCTTTTGGCCAATATCAAAGTGTAGTATCTGTTCCGATGGATACTGCATCCCATAGACTGGTATTGTCTTGGCAATCGGGGCTTGATTTACGTCTGTCTGTGGGTCTGTCCTGTGCAGTTCTAGGAGGTCCACCCTCCCAGGCTTTGCCTCCCCTCTCTGGGGAGGAGTAAGTTTATTGCTTACTGCCTGAGGTGCCCGTACCGGGGAATACCGACGGGGCTGCCCAGGCAATTTTTAATGGCCAGAGTGCTCACCTTCTCGGGCGCTGGCTTTTCAAATCCCACTTCCCCGACCTTGTGTCACATCTTACCTTGTGGGAGGAAGATAAATAAAACGCCTGTCTGTGGGTTTGTCCTGTGCAGTTCTAGGAGGTCCACCCTCCCAGGCTTTTCTGCCCCTCTTTGGGAAGGAGTAAGTTAATTGCTTACTGCCTGAGGCGCCCCTACCGGGGAATGCCGACGGAGCTGCCCAGGCAATTTTTAAAGGTCAAAGTGCTCTTCCTCTAGGACGCTGACTAATCAAATCCCACTTTCTCGACCTTGTGTCACATCTTACCTTGTGGGAGTAATAAGATAAATAAAAGGTTGATTTGAAATCACTTCTAAATGACATTCTTCTGCAGGTTGAATCTTCAATCTTTACCACAGGCGATAATAACCAAGAATAAAATAAAAATGGTTGATGAAACAAAAACAAACTATCCTGGTGGATTAAATAAAGGGTTGAGTTCGAAATTTCGTAGAGGTTTCCGAGTTAGACATACAGATTGTCAAGTTCGAAAAATACACCTGAAGAAGGTCCGAGGTTTCATCGGCCGAAACGTTGTGAAAATAACCAAAACGAGAATAGTAGTCCGAACAATAAAAAAAAAAAAAAAATTTATATTTATTTATAAGCAAAAGTAAATAACTTCTAACTTAAAAAATTAAAAACATCAAAATTGTTCGTTATTCATGACGTCCTGTGTCAATATGCAACTTAAATTTGCCAACAATGTTTTTTAGGGCGAATGTAGAAAATGACAAGGTTATTCTTACAAAAGGATATCATGTTTCTTTAAGGTGAGTCACTGTTGTAATATATGAAAAGAAAGTAAAAAAATACTTAAAAGAAATAGATTCCCTGACAAATTATAATTGTTTATTTTTCTTTTTTTGTCGTTTATTTACGGATTCTATTCAATACAAGATAGACACTTAATTCTATTTAGATATAACTATGTTCTTAAAATGTTTATTTCCAACGATTTTATCGATTTTAATATTTAATCCTATCGATATTAGATTTATAGAGGAAGGAAGGCCACGTATTTACCTCCCTCCCATCACGGGAAGATGTGATACAAGGTCAAAAGGTGGGTATTGAAAAGCCAGCGCCCAAAGTTCGGAGGACTCTGGCGTACAAAAATGCTGATTAGTCCCATCGGCATTCCCCTGTAGAAGCATCTCAGGTGATTAGCAATATATATATATATATATATATATATATATATATATATATATATATATATATATATATATATATATATATATAATGAAGAAGAATGGAAAGGAATTAGAGAAGCAAAAGTCAAATCATAATTCAATTCAATTGCTCAGAGCAAGGTATATTCCGCAAAAAAGGCAATTTATTCAAGTTAAATTTTCCTTAAGCAAGGCTTTTCAAAGATCAAAATCTTATCATCAGAGGAAGTCGCTGGGATAGATAAGTTGGCAAAGGCCAAGATTTAAAATTTGAAAAAATAAAATAAAAGTTGTAGGGGGAAGAAACACAGGGCAATCTCTAATTCCTTTCCATTCTTCTTCATTCTACCTGCTCTATCCTGGATATTGAGCTATATACTCTTCACAATAGGTTTCACTTTTCCTAAAAGTTCGCTTTTAGTACACCACTTTATATATATATATATATATATATATATATATATATATATATATATATATATATATATATATATATATATATATATATATATTAGGCGATTAGCAATAAACGAACACCTTCTCAAAGAGAGAAGGTAAAACCTGGAGTGTAGACCTCCTAGAACTGCTCAAAACTAAATGGTCCAAAATTTCCGAGGACGTATCTTCGTCTTGGTATGAAAAAACAAAACAAAACGTAGGAGCTTTACTCTCGCACTGGAAACCACTCTTCATGTCACTCATTAAAAATAAGATTTTATTTAATAAAATATATTCTTTGTACGTACCCGTGTCAGACGCGTTTTGATTGGCTAATCATTTCTCATATGGACATAATCTTGATTATATGTATTATTTTGATTTTTTATATTTTTAATACATATAATATAATAATTTTTATTAACATAGAGATCACCAGAAAATGAGCTGCGGCTATCAGCACACATTTATTGGTTGTGTAATAAAAAGAGGAAAAAGAGAACAGTTTTTTTATGACACTGCAACAAATACTAACAAATCTCAAACTACAACGCTTTCTCTGAGCTATCTAAAATTCGACTGACTCTCTGCCTCGTATCCGGTCTCTTAAAAGTAGTTGGTTGCCACATATGCAATTTAATTTTATATAAAAATCTGAATCTACGAACCCAAGTTTCGTTTTCACTGGAAAACGAGTGTCCGACACGCAAAACATCCCACGCACTTCGAAGCTGGTAAGTCTTCGTTTTTATCTACATTGTTACGGCAAGCGACATTTTATTCATTTTTTAATTTTCAAAGTAGAGACTGTTTTTGTATTTTCTAACAAACTTCATACTTTTACTTTATTCTTTTAAATATTGTTGACATCAACGTAAATGTAGATACAATGAATTTGGCATAATGTTCATTTGATTCATGTAAAGTCTTACTAATGTAACATGTAATTCTTACAGTTTTTTGTGTTCGTCTACGATTTAAAGAATTTAATTGTTGTAGCAAAATGTAAATAGTTATTCTACCTTAATAGCTTCTTTACTCGTACTGCATGCCTTTGGAATTCCCCCTGCTCTTTGTTTCCCCGACTGTACTAACATGCAGAAATGTAAAAATACTGTGCCCAGACATCTCGCTGCACAACTCACCGAAATCTGGTCCCTAATTCACAGTAGCAATTTGCTTTGTTTGAGCTGAACACAAGTAACAAAAAAAACAACAAAAAGAAAATAGGGGTACGCTTTTCGAAGATTTCTCCCCTCTTAATTCGGGAGACAAACATTCTCTGATCCTATATGTAACTAATACTAAAATTAGGTGCTGGTCTATGAATTTATAATCAGCAGGAGCCCCCCCCCCTCGTGTCAATATACAAATTAC